>CAMAPF010000024.1:0-1200000 GCA_945859915.1 Cuscuta epithymum
ATCCACGATTACCGGCCTATGGGGCATCGTGACCCTCGGCCCGGCTCATCGTGCGGGGTTAATGGACGTAGCAGCTCGCGGCGAGGTCAATTAGCAGCCCGTCGAACGTCACATAGAGATAATCACTGGTCTGTGAGTTTGAAAACTCGGACCCAAGTTGGTCGCACTGCCCTCGGAAAAACGAGGGTTGAGTGCTTTGGTGCCCTCGGGGCCCCACAGGCCGCGTCTGGCAATAGTCACTTCGCGCCTAATGGCGTAGATGATACTAGGATACGATCGTCGATCGGGCACTTGGTGCCGCAGCGGACTAACGCGTAATCCCCAAATAGAAATGCGTCGTCGGGAGCACTGCCCCCTGCAGATGCTCGGATCGCTTAATCAAGCTGATCGAGAGTGGGCTAATCAGGCCCACCAACAATTAAACATTTAATAAAAAGTTGGCCGAACTAACCATCACTAGAGCTTCGCTCGTCATTATTTAATTCGGGGAATTTTTATCCCTACTAAATAACAGTGATGTAACAGGTAATAGCAATGATATTTTCCTATCAAAGGCCATTCAAGTATACTCCGCTCGCCAATTAAAGCCGATCAGAAGCGGGGCCAACGGGCCCACCACAACCAATCATTACTTAAAATGACGGTGAAAACTAATTATCACAAGAGCGTCGCTCGACATTATTTAATTTTGGGAGAATTTATTCCCCAAATAAATAATGGTGATAAAAGTTAACTAATACGGAGTAATAAAATTACTACCCTTAATTCCTAGTATGAAATACGAGTATTTAAATAAAGGTGGAACTAGGACACTTAGCTTTAGGAGAGGCTCGGGTAGTAATGTTGTGAAATTTGATCTGAAATTCGACATGGCCAAATTCTCCAAGACTCTGCCTAGTCCAATTATTACGCCACACTCTCCAGGCCGTCAGCTGCTCCTTGGGGTTGTAAGTTCGACCCACATACCGAGAGGATATATTACGGACGTGGCTCTCTGGGAACCAAGTTAATCTGATCGATGCGCAGTGCTCCGTATCCTTTGGGGAGATAGCTGAAGAGAAATGCTAGGTGTACACATTTTGTGTACACCTTTGGCACACCATATAAAAGGCTACCCATTTTTACCATTTTTTACCCTTCAATTTTTCTCCTCCATCTCTCTCCTTCGACTACTCCCCTCCCTCCCCTTCATTCCTCTGGCTTTAAGTTATCCGTGTAGTAGATAGCCCTACTCAGTCCGCATATTCCCAGGCCGGCAGGCCCAGCTCGGCTCCGACCACCACCAGTCACCGCCCGAACCCACCGTTCCACCGCCCTAGTTCGAACAAGTAGCCACCACCACAAGAGGCATCCTGTAGACAGAATTTTAAGGGTTGTCGGAGTTATATGTCAAGTATAAAAGCAGGGCAGGGTCTACACCCTCTCCCATCTCTTCCACATCTCTCATCTGCACTCTTTGCTTCCAGTTGTCACTTTCTTACGTATTTCTTTCATCTTCATCTTTTGTTATTTATTTTTTATTTCATGTGTAATATGTGGGCTGTTATATTGAATACTACGGAGTAGATTATTTTGTGTCATTGTGATAGATTGTGATGTTTATTATTGAAAAGCAGCAAATTCACAACAATAAAACAGTAAGGTGGGCAAACAAACACCACTATTCCTATTTTAAACTGGAAAAATATAAAACAAAATCTAAAAGTCATCAACATAGCATCACATAAACATAAAATTCATTGAATCATTTTAACAAACAAGTTATGGACATAGTAATGGCATGGAATATTTGGATAATATTTTTAGTGATAAAAATCACAAATTTATCACAATGACACAAAATAATCAAACATTCAACATTACTACATATATGACACATGAAATTAAAAATAAATAAATTAAATGAAATAAAAACGAAATAAGGAAGAAGGGGACATACTGAACGGGGAAGGCTGCAGATCAAAGAGATAGAAGAGAGGGATGAGGCATCCGGTCACCACACCTTCACTCCCTGTAGACTTGACCTTCACCAGACCGTAAGGCAACAATTTTGTGGGCTGTCCGGTTATGGCGTTTCAATCGGATTAGGGTTTCGAGACATGAGATGAGGGGTGAAATGAGCAATTTTACATTAGGATTAAGACCTCCATGAATGGATAGTGCTTTTGAAATGAAGAAGGGGAGGAAAGGGAAAATGGATTGAAGAGAAAACGGGAGAGGGAGTAGTGAAAGACAGAGAAGAGAAACGCGGAGAGAAGTTGGGGCAAGGTAAAAATAGGGGAGCCTTTTATATGGTGTGCCAAAGGTGTACACAAAATGTGTACACCTAGCATTTCTCGATAGCTGAAACATCCGTCCACCGACCCGAGGCCAACTGCGTGAGCTGGGCACTCATTGACGACGGTACGGGCGGTTGCCGCGGCGCAAGGGGGAGCGAGCGAGGGCAGGGCTAGGTGGGGTCCGGGGAGCTTCAAGGTGTACCTTCCCTGAGCTTCAAGTCGCCATGAAAGGCTAGAATCAAGAATCACCAACCGGTTAGACCCCTCTGCTCGCGTTAGCGGACCCATGGCGGCTCGAGCGGTGTCTGGCCCGGTGGAGGACGAGGCCATCGGCTCGCTGCCGGCGATGAACGACAGTGTTGCGTCGATGTTGGAGAGCCGATCTTTCAACCGATGAACGGTACTGCTGCGATGGAGTTCTCCTAGAACCGAGATGATGAGATCAGGGATGCTGCAGCGGTCTCCGTCTGGTGCGGCTGAAATCATCGGAGGGTCCACCACAGCGGGAATGAGTGACGACGGCTCCGGCGACCTCAAACCCAGATCTGGGGAAATCCAGACTTGACCTCCAGTATCTTTTCTCTGGATTTTTTTTTTTTGTTCCCAGAATCTTCTTCCTCCTCTTTGCTTTCCAGAATCGCTTTTTTTTTGTAATCAGTGCATTTTTGTATGAATTTTTTTTGTAGAAACTCAAGAACAGTAGAACACATGAATCTTTTCGGACAGATTCCCACAGACGGCGCCAGTGGTGTGTTGTTTAATCCAACACGATATAGTAAATATATGTATGAACACTCAGTTTTTACGTGGAAACCCGAAAGGGAGAAAACCACGGGACTTTTTAGGCTAATGTCCAAGCCCTCTCATTCTCATTAGGACTCTCCTCACCATTACATTGTACAAGCTCCCATTAATGGAGTATTGAGCTAAGTCTAAAAGAAGAAGGAAGATGGATCTCCAAGAGGATCCTTTTACATGGAGGGAAACCTCCTATTTATAGGGAATAGGGGGAAAGGGGGCTCTCCACCCTAACGGGCCGAATGGGCCAAAATGGGCCCAAAGGCCGAAACAGGCCTGATAGGCTAAAATGGGCCTTACTGATTGGGCTCCGTACTACGTAAAGTCTTGGGCTCCTGAACAGTAAAAGGCCGGGATAATATATCCCAACACAAGTCCCCCAGTTTCTTGAGTAGTGAGCGTGCGAATCTGCTCGAGAAAATATACTCTTGCCTGCGCTTTACCTCGGTCTAGCTGGAACCTGTGTCTTCGAATAATCATAATATATGAGTGGATGTCCACACTCCTGAACGTAATCTGCCGGTGAGGCACCCCCGTTCCCGTCGGGGTTGGGCGAACGGGGCTCCTCCACGGGCACGCTCCCTCTGAATGCATCAGGCGAGAGTAAAGGACTCTGACTCGAGCTTTCCAACGGAGAAGCTTAGAGGTCTATGCATCTATAAACTGACGTCGCGGTACTGTCAAAACATGATGCACATGTGTATGTATGAATGTATGAGGTATGATGCATGAATGCATGTAATGTATGGGTGCAATGTATGAGAGAGGGAATGCAAGATGTGATAGGAGCGGTAGCTCTCAACGAGAACTCGAGCATGTCAGCGTCGAGAGGCAGACGTGCTGCATAAGAGACGTTCGTCGCCATCCTGAAAGGGATGGGCGACCCTAACGTGAGCCAGACACGATGGCGCTGGGGGCGCTGATCGTGCTGCATAAGAGACGTTCGTCGCCATCTTGAAAAGGGATGGGCGACCCTAACGTGAGCTAGACACGATGGCGCTGAAGCACCGATCGTGCTGCATAAGAGACGTTCGTCGCCGTCCCTAAAGGGATGGGCGACCCTAACGTGAGCCAGACACGATGGCGCTGAAGCACTGATCGTGCTGCATAAGAGACGTTCGTCGCCGTCCTGAAAGGGATGGGCGACCCTAACGTGAGCCAGACACGATAGCGCTGAAGCACTGATCGTGCTGCATAAGAGACGTTCGTCGCCGTCCTGAAAGGGATGGGCGACCCTAACGTGAGCCAGACACGATGGCGCTGAAGCACTGATCGTGCTGCATAAGAGACGTTCGTCGCCGTCCTGAAGGGAATAGGCGAGCCGAACCGTGAAGCCAGGTACGATGGCGCTGAGGGGCCCGATCGTACTGCATAAGACGTTCGTCGCCATCCTGGAGGGAATGGGGCGATCCGAACGTGAAAGAGACACGATGGCGCTGAGACGCCGATCGTGCTGCATAAGACAGTCGTCGCCATCCTGGAGGGAATGGGCGAGCCGAACCGTGAAGCCAGGTACGATGGCGCTAAGGGGCCGATCACACTGCATAAGACGTTCGTCGCCATCCTGGAGGGAATGGGGCGATCCGAACGTGAAAGAGACACGATGGCGCTGAGACGCCGATCGTGCTGCATAAGACGGTCGTCTCCATCCTGGAGGGAATGGGCGAGCCGAACCGTGAAGCCAGGTACGATGGCGCTAAGGGGTCCGATCGCACTGCATAAGACGTTCGTCGCCATCCTGGAGGGAATGGGGCGATCCGAACGTGAAAGAGACACGATGGCGCTGAGACGCCGATCGTGCTGCATAAGACGGTCGTCACCATCCTGGAGGGAATGGGCGAGCCGAACCGTGAAGCCAGGTACGATGGCGCTAAGGGGCCGATCGCACTGCATAAGACGTTCGTCGCCATCCTGGAGGGAATGGGGCGATCCGAACGTGAAAGAGACACGATGGCGCTGAGACGCCGATCGTGCTGCATAAGACGGTCGTCGCCATCCTGGAGGGAATGGGCGAGTCGAACCGTGAAGCCAGGTACGATGGCGCTAAGGGGCCGATCGCACTGCATAAGACGTTCGTCGCCATCCTGGAGGGAATGGGGCGATCCGAACGTGAAAGAGACACGATGGCGTTGAGACGCCGATCGTGCTGCATAAGAAGGTCGTCGCCATCCTGGAGGGAATGGGCGAGCCGAACCGTGAAGCCAGGTACGATGGCGCTAAGGGGCCGATCGCACTGCATAAGACGTTCGTCGCCATCCTTGAGGGAATGGGGCGATCCGAACGTGAAAGAGACACGATGGCGCTGAGACGCCGATCGTGCTGCATAAGACGGTCGTCGCCATCTTGGAGGGATATGGGCGAGCCGAACCGTGAAGCCAGGTACGATGGCGCTAAGGGGGCCGATCGCACTGCATAAGACGTTCGTCGCCATCTTGGAAGGAGTGGGCGACCCGAACGTGAAAGAGACACGATGGCGCTGAGACGCCGATCGTGCTGCATAAGACGGTCGTCGCCATCTTGGAGGGAATGGGCGAGCCGAACCGTGAAGCCAGGTACGATGGCGCTAAGGGGCCGATCGCACTGCATAAGACGTTCGTCGCCATCCTGGAAGGAGTGGGCGACCCGAACGTGAAAGAGACACGATGGCGCTGAGAAGCCGATCGTGCTGCATAAGACGGTCGTCGCCATCCTTGAGGGAATGGGCAAGCCGAACCGTGAAGCCAGGTACGATGGCGCTAAGGGGCCGATCGCACTGCATAAGACGTTCGTCGCCATCCGGGAAGGGAGTGGGCGACCCGAACGTGAAAGAGACACGATGGCGCTGAGAAGCCGATCGTGCTGCATAAGACGGTCGTCGCCATCCTGGAGGGAATGGGCGAGCCGAACCGTGAAGCCAGGTACGATGGCGCTAAGGGGCCGATCGTGATGCATAAAAATAGTGATAAATCGTGAGTGGTAATCGTCTCGCGGCCCTCGGCCGTGCTGGTGATGTGTCAAGTCTCTATCCTGATTGGCTGTGAGAAGCCGATGGTCTGCCAGGACTCCATCCAGGAAGGAATGGTGAGCCTGAAATAAATCTGGGCGATGTCCCTCCGTCTGATCTGGGGAGCTGGTATTCGTCGTCCAAGACAAAAGAAAGCCTGATGTTAGCCGATCGTCGTCGGCCACTTCATTCTTTGTACTTAAGTTTTGTAATTATTCTTTACATATGTTGTTCAGTTTGTACTTCCCGGCCAATAGCGCCGAGGGATAAAATCATTCTTTGCTCCGTGCTCTTCTGGCATCTTTTTTTTTTGGAGTCTTCTAGTCTTCGTTCGTCCTTGGCTCTTGGTCCTACCGGCGTCCTTACTTCGAAGAGACGTCCGGTATCCTTGAAACTCGCAAGGAGGAACAGGTTTATCTGCATCGAGATTCCCCCTTTTTCGTTCGTCCGTGGTCCTTTTAGTCCTACCGGCGTCTCTTGCTTCGAAGAGGACGTTCGGTATCCAAGGAACTCGCAGGGACGAACTGGTTTACCCTCACGGGTTCCCGGCTTTGTTATCCCACGCCCATCGATCCATGGTCATTGTGGGATGAACAAGTTTATCTTGGCAAGGCTCCCTTGGTTCGTCTAGCGCCCTCCGCGTCTCTACTAACCTCTACATCGAGAGGTGTTCGTCTTCGGCGGTGGGAGAAGATCTGGCACGCCCGGGCAAGATTCCCTTCCACATAGGAGCTCCTCTCCTCTTCTCCCCATCTTTTTTTTTGGGGGGGGGGGGGGGAGGCAATCTATATTCTTCGTTCGTCCTTGGTTCTTGGTCCTACCGGCGCTCTTGCTTCGAAGAGACGTTCGGTATCCGCGAAACTTGCAAGGAGGAACAGGTTTATCTACATCGAGATTCCCTAGCTCTTCTTTGTCCGTCCCTGATCCGTGGTCCTACCGATCTTCCTACATCGAAGAAGACATTTGGCGTCCAAGAAACTCGCAGGGATCACGGGATGTCACACATAATGGTGGTGGCATAGCGAACAATATAATGACGAGGCGATAGAATAGCTGGTCGTCATGCGAAGGCGATGGTCACCCTCCTGGAGGGGAGTCGTGAGCCCGATCGCAAACTCAAGAGGGTCGGCATTGGGAGCCGACAAATAATGATCATAATGCCGCTAAGCAGTCGGTCCTGATAAGGAGATGACAATAGTGTCCGATCAGGCCGATATATCCAAGCAACGGCTCTCATCCACGCAGCGCGGGGATGAAACCGGTCTTCAAAAGTTAAGTATGTCGTGCCGAGAGGCCGAACATGATGTGATAGTGTCGGCAATGAGGGGCCGACCTGAAAGAATCAAGCAACGGCCCTCATCCGCGAGGAGCGGGGATGAGGCCGGTCTTCAAATATGGAAAGCACGCCGCGCCGGGAGGCCGGTCGTGATATAATGGTGGTCGGCACTGATAGGCCGACCTGAAAGAACCAAGCAGCGGTCCTCGTCCGCGAGGTGTGGGGACGAGGCCGGTCTTCAAAAGATGAACACGCCGAGCCGAGGGGCCGGTCGTGGTATGATAATGTCGGCAATGAGATGCCGATCAAGATATGGTCAAGCAACGGTCCTCATCCGCGAGGTGGCGGGGACGAGGCCAGTCTTCGAATGATAACCACGCCGGTCCGAGAGGCCGGTCGTGATGTAATGATGTCGGCAATGATAGGCCGACCTGAAAGAACCAAGCAGCGGTCCTCGTCCACGAGGTGTGGGGACGAGGCCGGTCTTCAAAAGATGATAACCACGCCGTGCCGAGAGGCCGGTCGTGATATGATTGTGTCAGTTGGCCCTCGGCCGTGACGGTCTCCTCTAGGCCCTCGGCCTCTGAATGATGGATGATCGTCTCACGGTTCTTCGCCGTGGCAGTTCCCTCTAGACCCTCGGCCTCTAGGTGTTCTTCCTAGGCCATCGGTCTCTGGGGTGGAGATGCTCGTCCCACGGTTCTCAACCGTGGTGGTCTCCTCTAGGCCCTCGACCTCTGGGTGGAGATGCTCGTCCATCGGCTCTCAGCCGTGATGGTCTCCACTTTAGTTGGCCCTGAACGTCTTTGGGACTTAGGCCGATCGTCTTTTAATCATTTCGCTCGAACGCGTTGAGCGGCTTCAGCTGCGCAATAAGCATGGTAACGGGCCGCACGACCCGACAATAAATATGCACACATAACCATCTGCATGGCTTTCGCTTTAACATCCACGATTACCGGCCTATGGGTCATCGTGACCCTCGGCCCGGCTCATCGTGCGGGGTTAATGGACGTAGCAGCTCGCGGCGAGGTCAATTAGCAGCCCGTCGAACGTCACATAGAGATAATCACTGGTCTGTGAGTTTGAAAACTCGGACCCAAGTTGGTCGCACTGCCCTCGGAAAAACGAGGTTGAGTGCTTTGGTGCCCTCGGGGCCCCACAGGCCGCGTCTGGCAATAGTCACTTCGCGCCTAATGGCGTAGATGATACTAGGATACGATCGTCGATCGGGCACTTGGTGCCGCGCGGACTAACGCGTAATCCCCAAATAGAAATGCGTCGTCGGGGCACTGCCCCCTGCAGATGCTCGGATCGCTTAATCAAGCTGATCGAGAGTGGGCTAATCAGGCCCACCAACAATTAAACATTTAATAAAAAGTTGGCCGAACTAACCATCACTAGAGCTTCGCTCGTCATTATTTAATTCGGGGAATTTTTATCCCTACTAAATAACAGTGATGTAACAGGTAATAGCAATGATATTTTCCTATCAAAGGCCATTCAAGTATACTCCGCTCGCCAATTAAAGCCGATCAGAAGCGGGCCAACGGGCCCACCACAACCAATCATTACTTAAAATGACGGTGAAAACTAATTATCACAAGAGCGTCGCTCGACATTATTTAATTTTGGGAGAATTTATTCCCCAAATAAATAATGGTGATAAAAGTTAACTAATACGGAGTAATAAAATTACTACCCTTAATTCCTAGTATGAAATACGAGTATTTAAATAAAGGTGGAACTAGGACACTTAGCTTTAGGAGAGGCTCGGGTAGTAATGTTGTGAAATTTGATCTGAAATTCGACATGGCCAAATTCTCCAAGACTCTGCCTAGTCCAATTATTACGCCACACTCTCCAGGCCGTCAGCTGCTCCTTGGGGTTGTAAGTTCGACCCACATACCGAGAGGATATATTACGGACGTGGCTCTCTGGGAACCAAGTTAATCTGATCGATGCGCAGTGCTCCGTATCCTTTGGGGAGATAGCTGAAGAGAAATGCTAGGTGTACACATTTTGTGTACACCTTTGGCACACCATATAAAAGGCTACCCATTTTTACCATTTTTTACCCTTCAATTTTTCTCCTCCATCTCTCTCCTTCGACTACTCCCCTCCCTCCCCTTCATTCCTCTGGCTTTAAGTTATCCGTGTAGTAGATAGCCCTACTCAGTCCGCATATTCCCAGGCCGGCAGGCCCAGCTCGGCTCCGACCACCACCAGTCACCGCCCGAACCCACCGTCCACCGCCCTAGTTCGAACAAGTAGCCACCACCACAAGAGGCATCCCTGTAGACAGAATTTTAAGGGTTGTCGGAGTTATATGTCAAGTATAAAAGCAGGGCAGGTCTACACCCTCTCCCATCTCTTCCACATCTCTCATCTGCACTCTTTGCTTCCAGTTGTCACTTTCTTACGTATTTCTTTCATCTTCATCTTTTGTTATTTATTTTTTATTTCATGTGTAATATGTGGCTGTTATATTGAATACTACGGAGTAGATTATTTTGTGTCATTGTGATAGATTGTGATGTTTATTATTGAAAAGCAGCAAATTCACAACAATAAAACAGTAAGGTGGGCAAACAAACACCACTATTCCTATTTTAAACTGGAAAAATATAAAACAAAATCTAAAAGTCATCAACATAGCATCACATAAACATAAAATTCATTGAATCATTTTAACAAACATGTTATGGACATAGTAATGGCATGGAATATTTGGATAATATTTTTAGTGATAAAAATCACAAATTTATCACAATGACACAAAATAATCAAACATTCAACATTACTACATATATGACACATGAAATTAAAAATAAATAAATTAAATGAAATAAAAACGAAATAAGGAAGAAGGGGACATACTGAACGGGAAGGTTGCAGATCAAAGAGATAGAAGAGAGGGATGAGGCATCCGGTCACCACACCTTCACTCCCTGTAGACTTGACCTTCACCAGACCGTAAGGCAACAATTTTGTGGGCTGTCCGGTTATGGCGTTTCAATCGGATTAGGGTTTCGAGACATGAGATGAGGGGTGAAATGAGCAATTTTACATTAGGATTAAGACCTCCATGAATGGATAGTGCTTTTGAAATGAAGAAGGGGAGGAAAGGGAAAATGGGATTGAAGAGAAAACGGGAGAGGGAGTAGTGAAAGACAGAGAAGAGAAACGCGAGAGAAGTTGGGGCAAGGTAAAAATAGGGAGCCTTTTATATGGTGTGCCAAAGGTGTACACAAAATGTGTACACCTAGCATTTCTCGATAGCTGAAACATCCGTCCACCGACCCGAGGCCAACTGCGTGAGCTGGGCACTCATTGACGACGGTACGGGCGGTTGCCGCGGCGCAAGGGGAGCGAGCGAGGCAGGGCTAGGTGGGTCCGGGGAGCTTCAAGGTGTACCTTCCCTGAGCTTCAAGTCGCCATGAAAGGCTAGAATCAAGAATCACCAACCGGTAGACCCCTCTGCTCGCGTTAGCGGACCCATGGCGGCTCGAGCGGTGTCTGGCCCGGTGGAGGAGAGGCCATCGGCTCGCTGCCGGCGATGAACGACAGTGTTGCGTCGATGTTGGAGAGCCGATCTTCAACCGATGAACGGTACTGCTGCGATGGAGTTCTCCTAGAACCGAGATGATGAGATCAGGGATGCTGCAGCGGTCTCCGTCTGGTGCGGCTGAAATCATCGGAGGGTCCACCACAGCGGGAAGAGTGACGACGGCTCCGGCGACCTCAAACCCAGATCTGGGGAAATCCAGACTTGACCTCCCAGTATCTTTTCTCTGGATTTTTTTTTTGTTCCCAGAATCTTCTTCCTCCTCTTTTGCTTTCCAGAATCGCTTTTTTTTTTGTAATCAGTGCATTTTTGTATGAATTTTTTTTGTAGAAACTCAAGAACAGTAGAACACATGAATCTTTTCGGACAGATTCCCACAGACGGCGCCAGTGTTGAGTTTAATCCAACACGATATAGTAAATATATGTATGAACACTCAGTTTTTACGTGGAAAACCGAAAGGGAGAAAACCACGGGACTTTTTAGGCTAATGTCCAAGCCCTCTCATTCTCATTAGGACTCTCCTCACCATTACATTGTACAAGCTCCCATTAATGGAGTATTGAGCTAAGTCTAAAAGAAGAAGGAAGATGGATCTCCAAGAGGATCCTTTTACATGGAGGGAAACCTCCTATTTATAGGGAATAGGGGGAAAGGGGGCTCTCCACCCTAACGGGCCGAATGGGCCAAAATGGGCCCAAAGGCCGAAACAGGCCTGATAGGCTAAAATGGGCCTTACTGATTGGGCTCCGTGTTAGAGATATTTTCATTATATTGTGATCAATGTTTCTTAGTCCTTTGTAGTTAGATTTTATAAATAAATAGACTAGCTAGAATAATGAATATGCCTTTTAAGGCAATTTGTAATAAAGGCTTTCATGCCTTTTTAGGTATGGGCCTCCTAGAAAAAGGAGCCCAAATGATTGTGAAACCTACCTTTCCCGTCAGGCTATATATATGCCTTAAGGGAAAGGCTAGGTTAAGCTTTTCAGATATTCTCATACCCTAGTGCCGCAGTGCCTATATCGGTGATAGAAGTTTTACGCTAGTTTTGTTCATCATTCTGTAAACTTCTTCATCATTCAATGGAAAGCTTCACCTCATAGATCTGTCTTCCATACACATATTCTAGACTAGAAAACAGGGACCTAACATCTGGTATCAGAGCAGGAGCTGATCGATCGATTGAAGGCTGGAAAATCCTCCTGCGCGATTCTTCATCGTTGAAGTTTCGCACTTGAGCGATCTTCCGTTCTGTTTTTGTTGTTATTTTTGCAGGAAAATGCTTGAAGGAAAGTGTTTCTAGGCTTGCTGGGATCATTTCTGCGAAAAATCTCTATCTGAAACTTGGCGTACAGGATAAGCCAGATTTGAGAGATTCTGCAGTTTCGCGCAACACATCTGAAAGAAGAACAGGTTCACGCAAGTCTCCTGCGCGATTTCGAGTATCGCGCAACACTTCTTGCGCGAACTTAAGCTTGCGCCATCTTCAGAAGCCTCCTGCGCGGTTTGAGAGATAGCGCAACACTCCCTGCATTTTTTTTCAGGCTTGCGAGATTCAGCATTTAGCGCAATATCACCTGCGCGATCCTCATCTTGCGCGTTTCTTGTACTTAGAAAATTTTAGCCAGTTGAGCGATCTTTCAGAGACTTGAGCGATCTTGTTGAGCGATTTGGAGTTGAGAGATTTTTTTCTTAAGTTGAGAGATTGTTTGTAAAGTTGAGCGATCATTTATTGAGAGTTGAGCGATCTTTTGTAAGAAGTTGAGCGATCTTTTACAAGTTGAGCGATCTTTTTAGAAGTTGAGCGATCTTTGTAAAAGTTGAGCGATCTTTTGCAAGTTGAGCGATCTTTTTAGAAGTTGAGCGATCTTTTGAGAGTTGAGCGATCTTTGCAAAAGTTGAGCGATCCTTCAACACTTGCGCGATTCCAAAGTTGCGACATCAACAGTGCATGAACCTACTGCTTGAAGTACTAAACAAACAAAAACAGAACTTTCTCAATCAACTGATCAGCCCGATCAATCTTAAAATGGATGCATTATCAATTGGAAACGACACGAGACCCCCGATTCTACGAAGAGGAGAGTACAATGTATGGAAGAACCGATTCTTGAACTTTCTGGAAAGCAAGAACCAATCCTCTGGTCTTCTTGACTCTATCACCAATGGACCCGCACAATTGATGATTGCTGTCGAGAGAGATAATGGAAACAACCCACCAGTGGAGATTGAATGGAGACCAAAGACTGTTGATGAATATGATGACGAGGACAGAGCAAGACTCCGTGCAGATCTCATTGCTAAGACTTATCTTCTGCAAGCCATCCCGAACGACATCTACATGCAGATTGACAGCATGTCAACCGCAAAAGAGATGTGGGATGAGATCTTCAAGATCATGCAAGGCACTGAGATCGGAGTAAAAGCAAAGAAAGCTAGCACATTCACTGCATACGACTCGTTCAAAGCCAAGCTTGGAGAATCACTTGAAGACACCTACCTGAGATTTCTGCAGCTGATAAATGAGATGAGGAAAATTGGCGTGCACAAGTCAAACATGGAGTTGAACGTGAGATTTCTATCTTCTCTTGGAGCTGACTGGAAGAAGCTGAGTTCACAGATAAGGCACACGAAAGACCTTGATGAAATGGACATCCATGTTGTGTACAATACACTTGACCAGTATGCAGAAGATTTTTCTGACTTCGTGGTCGCCACTGTGACAGCTGATAAAGGGAAGGGAGTCGTGGACAAGCTTGCTGACACCCTTGCCCTGATGCTTGACAAGCCATCGAAGTCTGGCTCCAAGAAAGATAAGATGATAACTGAAGATAGTGAGAGTGCTGATAGTGACATCGGATTTTGGGATGATTCTGATGATGATGAGCTGCGTGATTTTCAGAAGCAGATAGCCCTTCTTACCTCCAAGTTCAACAATCAAATGCAGAAAAAGAAGAACTTTTCAAACAACAGGCTCCGCAAGTCCTCTACCAGCAACAACAAAAGAAAAGAGCGATCTTTTGATTCCTCTGAGAATGGAAATGCAGAGGATGCTCCAAAGTGCTTCAATTGTGGGAAGACTGGACATCTGATGAAGGATTGCAGGATGCCAAAGAGGAGGAAGGATGTTGAATTTTATAAGCAGGAGATGAATCTGAACAAGAAAAAGATGTTGCTGGCAATGGAAGAAAGCTGTGAGAAGAGTGCCCCCATGGCAGAGAAAGATCACTGGATGGATGACTCTGATGATGAGGAGAATCTGGCCTTGATGGCAGTTGTTGAGGAAGAAGAGAAAGAGAAGAATGCTGATGAAGAAGAGAAAGACAAAGCTGAAGAGAAGAAGAACCTGCCTACCCCAACCAATGCTGATGTAGTGACTGCCCTGTCTGCTGAGAACAAGAATGCTGATAATGAAGTAAGTACCTCTAATCCATCTGTTCCTAATTGCTCTAGAACTGATATGCATGATAAATTTAAGGAGCTAGAGGTGAAATACAATAGACTGTATGATGTATATAATCAACTGCGTGAAAAACAGACATGCTCAAACATTAAAATAATCAATTCAGAGAAAACAATCACGAAGCTCACGACTGAGAATAAAAGACTTAGTGCTAGCGAAAAGGAACTGACAGAGAAACTTAGAACTACTGAGAAAGAAAGAATTAGACTTTTTGGTGTCAATAATTTGCTAATGGAAAGAAGGGGTGCTCTTTATACTAAGATCAAAGAACTTGAGGATCTGTTAGCCAAAAGGGACCAAACAGATCAGACTATTTTCCTTAACCAACCTAAGGACACTCGTTTCTATAACGCCAAGGAAGGCTTGGGTTTGACCAATCCTCAGAACCTGAAAAAGGTCAACTGTAGACAACTCTATGACGTTAGATACATGAAAATAGGATTGACCAAACTCATGGCCTTCACTGGTGCTGAAGAAACGAATGCCCTTGAGGATGAAAAGAGAAAGACTAAGGCTGGTGTCGAGGTTCCTTTTGACTACACATAATTAAACAAGAGCTACAAAACCAAAGCACTCCCTTTGACCCCGGCTGAAGAAATCTTGACCTATCCTCCTGAAAAGGAAGCTGTGAAAGACGGAGAGGAGGCTTCCACATCTGAACCAATTGAGAAACCAGCTTACATTCCACCGTTGGTGAGAAAGTTTGCTGAGTTAAAAGATTCTTTTGAAAAGGAAAAGCAAGTTTTGGAAAAAGAAAGAGATGAACTTTTAAAAGAAATAACCTCTTTGAAAACCGCCTCTCAGTCTAACACAGCTTCTCAACCCTCTTCCCCTTCTTGTTCTGAAAACACTTCTGAAAATCCAAGCGATAGTTTTAAGACTTCTTCTTCTCATTCTGAGTCTCATTCTCCGACAGGGAAACATGTGAAGAAGAGAGTCGAGAGGAAAGGAGAGTGGATTGAAGACAAAATAAGAAGGAAGAAGAGAGAAGAAGAGTCGAGATTAAGAAATAAGTGTCAGCGGTCGAGCGCCATATTTTATGTTAAGAATAAGTCTAGTTCTAGCATTAGTGAGCCTTCTACTAGTTATGCTAAAAGAGTGGCTCCTAAGTCTTCTAGTTCTAAGATTTCTGTCTCGAATCGCTGTACTAAATGTGTTTCTCTGAATTGCATTAAATCAATGAAATGTTGTTGTTTTGAGTCTGTTTCTTCTTGCAAAGAAAAAGATCCTGTGATTGTTAAGAATGTTGTGAATAAGCCCAAGATTGATAGGGTGAATGTTGAGAGTGAGGTCAAATTGCCATTTTTAAGGTATCCTCTCAAGATTCACTCAGTCAAACATCTGAGAAGGCTATCACGTGAACCAATCTTGAAAAACCACTTATCTGAACAATCACTTAGGACGAATGAAAGTTCCCTCGCTCCAAAAATCAATCAAATCAAACAAAAATGGGTTCCTAAGGCTGAAGCAGAACAATTAAAAATGAAAAATTCTTCTCAACCAGCCAGCCTAGGATCCCAAATAAAAAGGAAGTTGAAACAATTGCTCACTGTTGATAAGGAAGGACCCATCTGGCGATGGGTACCTAAGCGAAACTAATCTGTTTTGCAGGTCAGTCATGTGTGGCATCTTGATTCGGGTTGCTCGTCACACATGACTGGACAGATTGAACTACTGAGCAACTATTTTGAAAGGTTTGGAGGAAATGTGAGGTTTGGGAACAATGCTTCATCACCCATACTCGGGATAGGAGATGTCATTTGTGAGAGTGTCACTATCAGAAACGTGTCGTATGTGCAGGGACTGAAACACAACTTGCTTAGCATCGGACAATTTTGTGATAATGGAATGGAAGTGAGATTCCATGCTAGGCAATGTTGTGTGATGGATATGGGTGGGACACCATTATTAAGGTGTCAGAGGAAAACCAATCTCTACACCATTGATCTGAAATCGGTACGATCCCCCATATCCATCTGTCTCCTGTCCAAAGCATCTGAAGAACAAAGTAATCTATGGCACAGACGTCTCTCACACTTGAATCTGCCAGCCATCAGTTCCCTCTCCTCGAAGAAGCTAGTGAAAGGATTGCCTATCCTGAAGAACTCCCCCAACCATCACTGTTCTGCATGTCATTTGGGAAAGATGAGGAGAGCTTCACACAAGTCAAAACAATTTCCCTCCTCATCTCGTCCCCTGGAGCTACTACATATGGATCTGTGTGGTCCGATGCGCGTGCATAGCATCAGTGGACGCAAATATACTTTGGTAATTGTGGATGACTACTCACGCTACACATGGACCAAGTTTTTGCGCTCCAAGGACGAAACTGCAAACTTAATCACGACGTTCATCAGGACCATACAGAACTATCTACAGCAGAATGTGAAGATCATCAGAACTGACAATGGGACGGAGTTCAAGAACAATGAACTGACCGAATTCTACGAAGCTCAGGGGATTACACAACAATTCTCTGCAGCTAAAACACCACAGCAGAACGGTGTTGTAGAACGACGGAACAGAACCTTAGTGGAAGCAGCCAGAACCATGCTGATACAGTCAAAGCTTCCTCACTTCATGTGGGCGGAAGCTATCAACACGGCTTGCTTCACACAGAACAGGACGGTGATCCACAAAAGATTTGACAAGACGCCCTATGAGATTGTGTTCAAGCGGCTCCCTAACATTGCCTTCTTCCGCGTCTTCGGCTGTAAATGCTACATTATGAACGACAGGGATGCTAGGGGGAAGCTTGATCCAAAAGCAAATGAAGGGATATTCATTGGGTATTCTACCAATTCCAAGGCGTACAGAGTATACTTGAAGGACAGAAGAACCGTCATGGAGAGCATCAATGTGAGCTTCTATGAAATGGCGGACTTGGCTTCTGAACATTTTCATTCTGAACCATCAACCTCTGCAAACAATGAAACTCCATCATCTTCTGGAGTAGGAGGGCAGGGAGGTGAGACAAGATCTGATGAGCACGTGGTTCTGGATTCTCTATTTGAGCACTTCTACAGCCAACCACGTGCAGCACCAACTACAAATGCTATAGCCACTCAGAACCCCCTGTTACCTGCTCCAAATGCTGAAGAAACCAACACTCCTACTCAGAATGATGATGAGTATACAGATAATGAAGCTGAACATGAACCAAAGACTCCTGTTAATGATCAAACTGAGGAAGCTGCAACGCAAGAAACCCCAGAAGTACAACCAGAACAAGAATATTCTGACCCTGATCATCCAATCATAACTCCACAGCCTCTACAACATGACAGAAAATGGACAAGAGCACATCCGCCAGAACTGATAATTGGAGATCCATCTCAAGGAGTCAGAACCAGAACGGCATCAGTCAATGAATGCTTATACTCATGTTTTCTGAGTCAGAAAGAACCAACAAAGATGACTGACGCATTGGCTGATCCGTACTGGGTGATTGCAATGCAGGAAGAAATGAACCAGTTTGAAAGATTGAAAGTGTGGACCCTGGTGCCAAGGCCGTACAAGAAAACCATTATTGGCACCAAATGGGTCTTCAAAAATAAGAAAGACGAAGACGGTGTGATCGTGAGGAACAAGGCCCGCCTGGTTGCAAAAGGTTACAATCAACAAGAAGGAATCAACTACGATGAAACCTTTGCACCAGTGGCAAGGATTGAGGCCATCAGACTATTTCTAGCATATGCTGCACACAAGAGTTTCACGGTGTATCAAATGGATGTAAAGACAGCATTTCTGAATGGAGATTTGAAAGAAGAAGTCTACGTTGCACAACCTGACGGCTTTGTTGATCCTGAACGCCCCAATCATGTATATAAACTGAGAAAAGCCTTGTATGGTTTGAAACAAGCACCAAGAGCCTGGTACGAAGCACTATCAGATTTTCTTGCGGAATCAGGCTTCTCGAAGGGAAAGATAGATCCAACTCTCTTCATCGAAAGACACAAGGGTGACATCATGCTGATACAAATTTATGTTGACGACATCATCTTTGCCTCGTCAAATCCAAATTTCTGTAAAAAGTTCAG
Source organism: Cuscuta epithymum (assembly GCA_945859915.1). Lineage (NCBI taxonomy): Eukaryota > Viridiplantae > Streptophyta > Magnoliopsida > Solanales > Convolvulaceae > Cuscuta > Cuscuta epithymum. The sequence continues at coordinate 18,411 of CAMAPF010000024.1, forward strand.
CAATCTGATGCGCACCAAGTTTGAGATGAGTATGATGGGAGAGTTGAACTTCTTTCTAGGGCTTCAGATCAAGCAATTGCCAGATGGAATCTTCATAAATCAGTCCAAGTACATCCACGATATGCTAAAGCGCTTCAAAATGGACAGCAAGTCAACGATGAAAACCCCCATGTCTCCCTCACAAAAGCTCGACTCTGACCCTTCCGGGAAATCAGTCGATGCTACCAATTATCGGGCTATCATCGGTTCCTTGTTGTATCTTACATCTAGCAGACCAGATATTGTCTTTGCAACCTGCCTATGCGCCCGCTTTCTAGCAAATCCGAAGGAATCACATCTGAATGCTGTTAGAAGAATACTGAGATATCTCAAAGGAACAGTCAATCTGGGCCTTTGGTATCCCAAGGAATCAGGCTTTGACCTTGTTGGATACTCAGATGCTGATTTCGCGGGTTGCAAACTGGACAGAAAGAGTACATCTGGCGGTGCTCAATTTCTTGGTGATAAATTGGTGTGCTGATCCTCTAAAAAGCAGAATTGTGTGTCCACTTCTACAGCTGAGGCAGAATATGTCGCGGCTGCCAGTTGTTGCTCACAAATATTATGGATGAGGACCCAGCTGAAAGACTATGGGTTCACATTCTCACACATCCCGATCTACAGCGACTCTCAAAGTGCAATAGCCATCACGTGCAATCCGGTCCATCATTCAAGGACGAAGCATATTGACCTCAGATATCATTTCATAAAGGATCACGTTGAGAAAGGCACCGTAGACATGTACTTTGTGTCCACGGAATTGCAACTGGCTGATATCTTCACAAAGGCCCTGGATGAAAAGAGATTCAATTTTCTGATCTCTAAGCTAGGGATGCTGAACCTGAACGACTGAGTAACATCTGAACTGTGTGTATGCGTGTGCTTTCATATTTTCACTTTAAACATTTTTCAAAATTTGCATTCCTTTTACTTTACTTTTTCATGCATCTCATTTCACTTTTATGCATCACATGTTTTCTTTTACTTTTCATGCATCTTTCTTTTTCAATGCATAAATTGAGGGGGAGCTTTTCTATAAGTGTTCATAAATTGAGGGGGAGTATTTCAAAATTGTGTATGATCTGAGGGGGAGTTTGCTAAAATTTTCATTCTTAAAGAAGAGCAAGTGTTGAGGGGGAGCCTTTTTTTTTTAAACTTGAAATCAGAAAAGTTCGGGCCCGTTAAGTCTTTGAATTCCCCCGGGCCTATTTAAACTTCAAAAAGCGCAACTCCTCCCCCATTCTTTCTTTGTTGCGCGAAACGTTAGAGCTCCCAAAGCTAAAATCTCTCACTTGTTTCTTTCATCTCCTCCTCTTCGAAACATTCAAGGTAAAAGCTCCAATCTTCTTGCTATCATAAAATGTTTCACAGGTACTCCACGAAGACGATGAACAGGTGTCCGAGAATGCGCTATTACAGACTTGCGTGAAACCCCTCCTGCATGAACTGGGGTTGCGCGATTCGACTACTTGCGCAAACAGGGATTGCGCCATTTAGCTCTTGAGCTATTTCCTTCTCTGCAAGATCTGAGGGTGGCGCCATCTGCTGGGTTGCGAGTTTTTCCAAATGCGCGATTTGTCAGACTTGCGCGAAGTCATGACTTGCGCGATCTGGGCATACCTGCGCGTTTAGAACCCCCTGCGCGATCTACTGGCCTTGCTCGATATGGGACACTTGCGCGATCGGAAAGGGGTGCGCGATTCCCCCCTTGCGCGATTCTCTGGCCATGCGCGATCCGAAGCCTTGCGCAATCTCTACTCTTGCGCGATCCATCACACCTGCGCAAACCACACCCCTTGCGCGATCTGACCTGATGCGCGATCTAGGGCTGCGCGAACTACCAGGCTTGCGCGATCGGTAACCTTGCGCGAACTACCGGACTTGTGCGAATTTGAGTCAGCCCAGTCCAAGTTCTTAACCCTTAGTGGAAATCTTTTTGTGGGCCCAAAATAAACCAAAAATCTCTAAGTCCAGGCCCAACTTCGACCAAGACCAATAACCATTCTTAAATTGGGCCCCACTTTTCAATAAAAAAACAACTATAAAGGGCCCAAGTGAGGAATAAATTGTGGACTTAACCATTTTCAATCAAATGCTCTAATCTGTTTATCATTTTCAGACTGAAATGGCTGCCAACACTCCAATCAACATGATCTACGCTAGGGAACACTGGATCCCGATCAAAGAGAACAACTCACAACTTGATCCAGAAGTCTTCTCATGCCAAGATGATGTGGTCGTCTCCATTTTGAAAGGCCATAAGCTGTGGAAGGCCCTGAGCGAAAACGCTGAAGTCCCTCAGGTGTATCTCCAACAATTCTGGGGTACACTTGACAAGGATGTTGATGACAATGGTAGACAAATCGATGATGTACTAGCTGCCACAATCTGCAACACAAGAGTCACCATCACCAAAGCGCTAGTCCAACAAGTGCTACAAATCCCGGAGGAGGAACACTATGATGCGTTGGCCTCAGAAACGCAAATATTTGAAGACATGATCAAATTGGGCCACGCTGAACCCCTCCGACTGATGTCCGCGATCAAGACAGCACGATTTCCACGACCATGGAGGACGCTGATGGCCACACTGAACAAGTGTTGCACATCTAAGCACAGTGGCTTCGACAAATGCAGCGGTTACCTCGTCTATATCTTCCACGGCATCGCATTCATGAAGAACTACGATTTCGCCTCGATTATCTGGGGTGACATTCTGGAGATGAGAAGAAGGAAATTTGAAACTGATCTGATCAAACATCTACCATACATGAGATGGTTCTCACTGCTGGTGCGACACTTCTGCAGAACAACTCCAACAATTCAAAGGCGTAAATTGTCTGAGAATGTCAGCACTCCAGCCCTCCAATATCTGAAGAAAATGCCAGAGGTACGCACACTGGTGCCTCTTCCTATTCCGGTTCCTCTCCTCCTGTTAGCTGGCCGCAATGATCCACGTGTCATACGCTACAGCGAGGAGAACAACATCATACTCCCTATGGCTCAGATAAACCCCCCTGAGCCTACCCAGGGGAGTCAGCCGAGAGTAAGTGAGGGTCCTGAGAGTTCAACCCGGCCACAGAGACCAGTGGCAAGCAGGCCCCATGATGATCAGACTACGTCTGCTGAGGGCCACACCCGTGATGAAGAGACTACCTATGATTCGCCAAGCGTAGCCACAACACAAGACGCTGACGATGAGGGCTCTGGGAGCAAGGCTGGTGAGAACGACAACGATGATGATGATGAGGATGACGACAATGCCAAGGCAAAGGGCAAGAAAGTCGGGAAAGCCCCCACTAAGAAAGGACGACTCATTATCAGGCTTTCTCGGGCTACAACACAAGAGCAGTCTCACCAAATCAAAGACACTCAAGGAAACATCATCAGTGAGACTCGCTCCAAGGTATACGCCATGACCATGCCTCATCATCTATTCCTGTGCAAAGACTGCAAACCGCAAGCAACCTGGCAGAAGAGTTAGCTTTGTATGACAGCTGCTCTGACCTAGACACCATAAACCGGGCTAACCCCATAGGTGCAGAAACTGATATTTTCAGTTTCCGGGTAGAAGACGCAGCATCTAGCCCAACTGCGCATGCACAAGCCTCACCTAGCCACTCTGCTGCCTCCCAACAGGTAGTAGTTTCACAAACAGGGGACATTATACCCACCTCACTGCCTCCTTACGACGCAGTTGAGGACATTCTTTGTGGTCTTTCGACCCAGACCACTACCCCTCCTTCTAGCACATCGAGTCTAGTTTCCACCCTCCCAACATTTTCCACTTTTTCTAGGACACATACACTGCTCACACCACTGCACACAACAGGTGCACTTTACCTGTCCTCAACGATCGGAGATACGTCGATGATGATCGGAAGTCCTGCTTCACAACAGATATCTCCATCATTATCTGCAGGCCACACATCGGTAATCTTTACTGATGCTGTGACAACGGTTACTACCCCTGTAACCGGTAACCCTGACTCTACCGACCTTTCAGTCATTTTGCAGCGTTTCATGGATTCCACCATTAAGCCATGAGTGCACGAAGCAATAACCGCTCGGGCACAAGAATTCAGGAACACCCCGGCGTTGCTTAATGACATCATCCAACCCCAACCATCATCCTCACATACCCAACAAACCCAACCACTTCCTCTCTTACCTACCCAACAAACCTCTGAACCATCCACAGCCCTACCTCACTCACCTACTGCTTCAAGGGGAACCCAGGATACCGAACTAGTGTCCACCCCTACTTCGACCACACCTTTTCCTGACCCTAATACTTTACCGTTCGAGGTACTTGAGAACCTAATGCTAGATCAACTACTAGCCACCGAAGAAGGCAACCTAACCCAGAAACAAAAAGACCTTCTTCGGATCCTTAAGCCTGACAGCACATGCCGTGATAGTCTCCTTGGTCACAAACGTTTGCATGAGGACCCCGATGACTCGGATCCTCATGAGGGGGAGAACAAGAGGCAAAGGATACTTGAGCGTGATGCGTCAACAAGCCAACCTTCCACGCAATCCAACCAACCTGAATCCTCGAACAATCAGCCCCCACCATCCACTCAACACAAAAGCCAAACAGCCAATCCACCCACATCTAGCCCGGTCGAGCTAGAAACAACACTCCTAGGCGCATCCTTTACAGGTGCTGTCCAAGGATGGAGTGGAAGTCCTGAGGTTGCTACGTCATGTACACCATTCTATTCAGGCCATCAGAAAGAACCTAGTTCTAATCTGATGATAACGGGTAATCCTAGTGATCCCGGAGTTACTATTGACAGAGCGCCACAGCAGCAGCAAGTTCCCTCTAGCCAACACGATGATCGAATGCATGACGAACTTGAAGAAATTCTTGTTCATAACAAGTGGTCTCGGCTATGGACAAATGTGGATGAAATGCAGCGAAGAGCCTATCTCAGAGAGCTCCTAGCTAAATGTGCTGCTGATGTGATACTGCTTGATGATGATGAACTCAAGGAAGGAGATGATTATCAGGAACCTCCCAAGGAGCTGGAATCCATCATCAGACAAACAGCGGCTCGAATGCCCAGGAGTGAAAAACCTTGGGAGAATATTAACATCAATGCTCCTTTCCAAGAGGAAATCAGAAAGCGTATATGGCGGAGGGATGACAAAGTCAAGGAATTGGACGAATTGAAAATCCTTGGACTCAATCATCTGCGAGGAAAGAACAAGGGCAGACAACTGTTTCTGCTTAGTCATCATTACATGGGGAAACAGAGAGAAGTATGGCAACATGAACTACAAACAGCAAAAGACCCAGTGTGGAGTATACTAAATGTAGCCGAAATAAATCATCAAGACATCCCACTCTCTGTTTACCGCCTACAACGCTCTGACGGGACTGAATTTACCTGCAAGGAAAATGACCTTTATATGTTAAAGATGGATGACATCTATCATATGTATCTAGCATTCCATGAAATTCCGGTCACTTGGGACAGATCAACACAAGACGGATTCAAGGCACTCAAGTGCTTCATGATCAGACAAGTCAAATTCTTTGCTTCCCATGATCTTCAGATGGCCCTAGAAACAAATCTACCAAAGACAAACCTCTCAAGACCAAAGCTTTACGGGCCAGAGCTTGAGAACTTTCCAGCATATTACATCTTCGATCGCCCGTTAGCTATCATCTACCTGAACCACAAAGGTGAGAGGCGTTTGTTGGTGGCAGAAGAAATCAACAAGTACTGTGATGGAACGCTGAAGATCATTAAAGAAAAACTGCAACCTATCAGAAAAGAATTTGAAGAAAAACAACAGAAGTATGCAGATGCCACAGACGATGAACTAACAGAGGCAACCAGAATTGACAAAGTGTTGAAAGCTATCGAGAAACAACTTGACAGAAGAAGGTCACTCAGAAACTACGAGCATGCACTCAATCTCAGAAAGCATTATTTTAAAGCCCAGAAGTGAAGAATAAAGGAAGCAAGAACATCTGATCACAAAGGGGGAGATTGTTAGAGATATTTTCATTATATTGTGATCAATGTTTCTTAGCCCTTTGTAGTTAGATTTTATAAATAAATAGACTAGCTAGAATAATGAATAGGCCTTTTAAGGCAATTTGTAATAAAGGCTTTCATGCCTTTTTAGGTATGGGCCTCATAGAAAAAGGAGCCCAAATGATTGTGAAACCTACCTTTCCCGTCAGGCTATATATATGCCTTAAGGGAAAGGCTAGGTTAAGCTTTTCAGATATTCTCATACCCTAGTGCCGCAGTGCCTATATCGGTGATAGAAGTTTTACGCTAGTTTTGTTCATCATTCTGTAAACTTCTTCATCATTCAATGGAAAGCTTCACCTCATAGATCTGTCTTCCATACACATATTCTAGAATAGAAAACAGGGACCTAACACTCCGTACTACGTAAAGTCTTGGGCTCCTGAACAGTAATAGGCCGGGATAATATATCCCAACAGGAAGGAAGAACATCTAGTTATAATCAATTTAAATTTAAAATTCACAAGTACATTAAAAAATATTTTATATTACGTACAAAATCAGTTCATATGTGAAACTAGAATTGAAACTATAGTTGTTTAGATCTTTCCAACAAGAAAAAAAAGTAAAATAAAAAATGTAAAACCACTTAGAATTTGTTAAGGATTCAAGGACAAAAGAAAAAAAATTGCTGCAGGCAAGAATCGAACTCATGACCGAGACCCTAAACGCGCGAACTTAACTCTGCAGCTACTACCGCTTGACCACTAGCACACATTATCGAGACTGTCTTACTTATTCTATAGGATCCCTATATTTAGAACAAAAATATACATATAAATTTTAATTGGATATATAAACAAAAGGGTTGGGTGGGGGTTGAGTGGGGGAAGCTGCCCCCTGCTCTCACCCGTAGGGAACCGCCCCACGGGGGAAGAGTGGGGCGGGGATGAGGATTGCTACACCCGCCCCGCCCCTGTTATAAATATATATATACTCAAACATACACACTCACACACACACATATATTTATATACATCTAATCTAACAACATTATAATTGTGAGTGAGTGTTAGTACCCTCAATTTATGTCAACACAATTTGTGCTAAAAAAAGTTGTACATTGCCTTTAGAAAATAGAACTCTACCTTATCAATGACTTTTTTAACCTTTACTGCCGTTAGGCGTTAGTAAGTTAAAGCACTTTCGGACTTTCGGTAAAACTTCAAACGTGTGGCCTCCACCGTCATTGCTAAATGCTAACTATTAAGGGAGTGTTTGCAACAGCTTCTGCCTAAAAAAAAGCACTTTTGGAAATGAAATGAAAAAGTGATTAGTTGTAAAAGTTGATAGTGTTTGAGAAAAAAGTGATTTTGAAAAGTAAAAGTTGGTTGTGTTTGGTAAAATAAGTGCTTTTGGTGTATAAAAAGGGGAAAAGCACTTTTGACACGAAAGCCGAGAAAAGTAAAAAATTGGTAGTGTTTGGTAAATAAGTGCTTTTTTAAGCCAAAAGCTGAGAAGTGCTTTTTTTAAAGTTGTTGCAAACCAACCTTAATTAATGGCATAATAATTTATCATCACCGTTTTCATCCCAACTGTTTGAGGATGTATACAATTTATAGGCTTTTTTGGTTAAATTTCTTAACAAGGACTTTATCATCCCTATTTTAATCCCAACTGTTTAGAAGATGAGGTTAATTAACAATTTTGAAACCAAATTGATAATAATAATTTTAGTTATTTTCTGTCCGAGTTTAATAATCTCAACTTTTGATTATTCTTGAACGGTTCCAACTATAGAAACCATATTAAGATCTGAGGTTCCATTGTAAAAGGTCAACCTGATAGGAGAAATATTAGAAATCTTTATATAGCGACACTTTATTACTTCACAATCTTAATTCTTAAAATCTAAACTTTCCATTTTATCCATTCTAATAATTTTGAATTCTTTATTTTCAATTATTATATTATATAAATTTATGACATAGTTTATCGTTTAAATTTTCAGATTTAGGGTAAAGGCTTTGGAGGTTTTGGCAGTTTTTAAGGTAAAATGGAAACTAATAATCCAACCTTTTAGTGGTCTTCTTATAATAGTCTCACCTTTTGATTATTCATGAATAATCCAACCTTTGCACCTCATCTTCATTCACTGGTCCATGACCGGTTGATGACATGTTATTCCAAGTTATTTTCTTATCTTTGTAAACCGTTATACCATAAATCTCACTTTTCACAAAGATAATATTTTGCAAAGATAAGAAAATAACTTGGAATAACAGATCATCAACCGGTCAGGGACCAATGAATGAAGATGAGGTGCAAAGGTTAGATTATTCATGAATAATCAAAAGGTGGGAATATTATAAGAAGACCACTAAAAGGTTGGATTATTAGTTTCCATTTTCCCAGTTTTTAATGAAAATGTATTAATATTATAATATTAAGTGATATAATTGAAATAGTAATAAAACAGTTATGGAAAAAGATGAAACATTTACAACAACAAAAAGTGAGAAAAGTAGAAGATTTACGTATTTATAAATGAAACATTTACAAAAAAAATAGGAAAGTGATGCATGTAATGAAATAGATAGGGATGCAGTACTACTTGTCAGTTTATTATATTGGGACTACTAAAAATAGACATACCATAGTTGAGATTGGAAGATAACTCCTATAGTCACCGGTCATGAGGGACTACCGGTGGCCGGTCACAAGAGACTATTATTGGAAGATGACCCCTATATATAATTGGAACCAATTCTAGACATTATATCCCTTTGCTTGTAAACCATTGGTAATCTGAAAAAGTTTTTTTTATGCTTGAGAGCTCATCCAACATGTACACTTACACTTATACCAGCTCGATATTCACTTATGATATCCGATACAACTACCCTTAAAGTTCGATAAAAAAAAACTCATGTCAATACAAGTATTTCATAGTTAAACAAAAGAAAATATAGTCAGTTCACAAAATCACATGACTTTAAAAAATATATCCCACAATAGTTGGTGAGTTGGTGAGTTGAAAATATAATTGATCATAAAATTCATCAAAAGTATGGGATAATTTCATACACTATTTAAGAAACTCTCACAACAATCTCACGTATAATACACTTACAAAAAATAGCATAACTTTAACATTGGGCAAAAACTCTCGCGCTTTGCGCGAGCAAGCGCTAGTATATTAAATATGTATAAAACATATTTAATTAAAATATATGTAATACTAGTACTAGTATATAACAAACATGGAAGTTTTTAAATATATGTTTATTAAAAGTACTTTAGTATTTAATGTATGTAATAGTAAAAGTACTTTAGTTTTTAAAGGTAGTTTTTAAATATACTTTAGTTTATTAATATGCCAAGAAAGTTTTTTTTATCGAACTTTAAGGGTAGTTGTATCGGATATCGTAAATGAATATTGAGCTGGTATAAGTGTAGGTGTACATGTTAGACGAGCTCTCAAGCATAAAAAAAACTTTTTCAGTTTGTATGTTTATGAAAAGTACTTTAGTTTTTAAAAGTACTAGCTCACATATAATAGTACTTTAGTATTTAATGTATGTTTGTTAGTCATGATTAATGAAGTAACAATACTACATACATATATAGCTCACATAAATTTTGTTTATGAACAGTGGTGCATCCAGAAAATATGCCAGCGGGAGCGAATTTACCTTAGATTAAGAAAGAATATTACAAGAAAAATTAGATAAACAAAAAATTGTAAAACCAATTTTAAATAACAAATTATTCTCTCGTCAAACCCAAAAAATGGATGATGTTTGGAATTGAACCCTTTCCTTAACTCAGACATACAACTTAAAACAACACCTACTTCCGCTCACCTACTATCTGATCATTTGAAACATTTTCGTACTTGTTTGATAAGAACCATTTATTTGTTTTTGGTAAATATAAGAACCATTTATTTAGTACAAAAATATGTAAATAAATTTAAATTGGATATATATATATATATATATATATATATATATATATATATATATATATATAAGGGTTGGGTGGGGGTTGAGTTGGGGCAGCTGCCCCCTGCCCCCACTCCGGATACGCCCCTATTTATAAATATGGAAGTTTTTAAATGGGGTTATGTCTAAAATAATACTAAAAAAAGAGCTATGAACAAAAAAGAGACCTTTATTTCAATTTTCCAAAAATGAGACTAACAATGGGTTAAGAGACTATTATACCCTTATTTTAATAGAATCTCACCCATTAGTCTACAATAACGCCACAGTGACCAAAACCATTATCGTGACCAAAATTTGTCACTGACCAAAAATCATTTGTGACCAAAAATCCAAAAATCCGTCAGTGACCAAAATCATTAGTGACAAAAAATTCTACCTAGTTACCAACGTCAACCCGTCCAGTGACCAATCTGACTAGTGACCATGACCAATCCACCCAGTGACCAAAAATCATTTGTGACCAAAATTCCAAAAATTCGTCAGTGACCAAAATCATTAGTGACCAAAATTTTTACCTAGTTACCAACGTCAACCCGTCCAGTGACCAATCTAACTAGTGACCATGACCAATCCATCTAGTGACCAAAAATCATTTGTGACCAAAAATCCAAAAATCCGTCAGTGACCAAAATCATTAGTGACCAAAAATTTTACCTAGTTACCAACGTCAACCCGTCCAGTGACCAATCTGACTAGTGACCATGACCAATCCACCCAGTGACCAAAAATCATTTGGGACAAAAAATCCAAAAATCCGTCAGTTACAGTTACACGACTCGTTCAATTACAGTGACCCAACCAGTCCAGTTACAGTGACCCGAACCGGCCAGTTACAGACTTACAGTTACCTGACCCGTCCAGTTACAGTTACCCAACCCGACCCGTCCAGTTACAGTTACACGACCCGTCCAGTTACAGTTACCCAATCCGTCCAGTTGCAATTACGCGACCCGTCTAGTTACAGTTACCCGACCTGTCGAGTTACAGTTACCTGACCCGTCCAGTTACAGTTACCTGACCCGTCCAGTTAAAGTTACAGTTACTCGACCCGTCCAGTTACAGTTACATGACTCAACCAATTATAATTACCCGACCCGTCCAGTTACAGTTACCCAACCCGCCGTCAATTATATTTACCCTACATGTCACTTACGGTTACCCGGTCCTCCAATTACACTTACACAAACTATCGGTTAGAGTTACTCCGGATTGGATATCGACCACCGCTACCACAACCATAGGTGACTGGCCGCCGCCTCCAGCTGTGACTGCCGTCGCCAAAACCCGCCGCCGTCGCCAAAACCAGCCACCGGCGACCTACCTCTTCCGGACACCCGCCCCTGCCCTTACCGCAGCCCACCCTAGCCCCTAATCGCTGCAGCGTCGCAGCCCTCTCCAGATTCAATCTGCCCCCGCATAAGTATTTCCCAGCCTCGCAGCCGTCGATCCCCAACCCTCGCACCACAAAAAACCACTGTAGCAGCGCCGCACAAAAATGAGATCTCAATCGATCCAACTTCAGTGGCGTTCTGATTTGGCAAAAACGTCGAGACAGAAAGAGAAGAAAACAGGGGCGGTGAAGAGCTACAGTTGCGAAGATGGGGACTGAAGTCGAATGGTGAGCCGGTGAGGTGAGCAACAATAAAATTGATAAAGGCCGGAGAAGGAACGATGAGTGGCGACGATGTAGTGCTGAGCGACGACAGTGGAAGCTGAAGAACGAGCGGGTAAGGTCAGCTACTATGGGCTCCAAATTGAAGGTCGGTGGCCTGTTGCAGAGATGAGAATTTGGTTCTGCACTTGCGAATGTCGAACAGGGTGAGTGCAGAAGCTGTTTAGAGTTTGGGGATTATTCCACTCTCTTTTTTGTCCGGACTGAAATGAGTTCTATTTTTGTCAAACCAAAAGTCGGGGGTCTCGGTTTTGTCATTCTTTCTTTTTAAATATAGTGATTATAATAGTAATTTAACTATAATAACTTACGTTAATTTTTTAGTAAATATAACCATGTGATTACAATATACTCCCTCCGTCCCAATTTAATGGTGTCATTTCTTTTGGACACAAATTTTAATAAAATGGTTGAAAAGGTAAAAGTTGTGATTGAGATTTGAGTAGAAAAAGGAGAAATAACGTGGACCACAGCTCTCTTTCCAAAAAGGGAAACAAGATCATCATTTTGGAACATCCCAAAAAGGAAATAGAGGACCATCATTTTGGGGTTTTGGGACGGATGGAGTATTACTTTTTTCCCCTCTTGTAAGTAAATTTTATTTCAATAATATTTGTTAGGGACAGGCAAAAATACCGAACCGGCATGGTACCGAACCGAACCGATATGGTACTGGACCGAAAAATGAGGTTTGAAACGGATCTCAATTTTTTTTGTCCCGAACCGAACCGTATCGATTCTAGACAATGCCATGACCGGTTCTCATAAAATGAGAATCGGTACCGGACCGAACCAGACCGAAGTATGATTCAATGATTTAAATTTACATTTATACCCTTACTTTGACTACTGTCTTCACACTTTCACCGTCTTTGCTAATTGACAGGAAGCCTGGAATCGGACCGATGTGTGGTTTAATTATTTATATTTGTACTACTATAATTTATCTGAAATTTATTAATTATGTAAAATACTACATTCATCCCAAATTGATTTGCAAAATTAACTTTTCTAGGTCAAACAGTTTCATTTTATTCACTTAACTAGAATGTCACTTTTTAATTATATTTAATTTGGAGCTTGCAACCTTGAAGAGATTTCAATGTAGTTTCTGAATATGTTTATTTTAATTATTAAAAAATAAATCAATTATCAATCAAGAGAATTTAACTTTAACATGGTTGGCAAAAAAATTATTGACTTTGCATGTCAATTTGGGATAAAATGAGTATGAAAATTGATAAATTGTGTCGATTTTTGGAGGATGAATAAACTTTAATTTCCTCTTAAGCACTTGAAAAAAGTGGCATTGTTTGGTATTGGTATGACATGGTACCGTCCCGTTTCAAAATGAAACCGTACCGAACGGGTTTAGGTCTAAGACCAAACCGAACCGAACCGAACCGTTTGAATAGTAACGGTACGGGTACGGGTTCGGCCAAATATTGGACCGGACCGGACCGCGCCCACCCCTAATATTTGTGAAAAACTTTTTTAAAAATGGGTGGTCTATTCAACTGCCACGTCAATCGTTTCTTCTTTGCCGCGCTGTTCCACTCTCAGCGACGATCTCATCAGATTCAGCAAATGCTATGCAGAACCGATGCCTTTCTTGGCTTCGCGCACCATTCTTTCCGGATTATACCAAGCTTCTGTAATTAATAAATCAAAATCGGAAAAATAAATCCCTGCAATGAAAAAGTTCTCAGCTTCGATTTTTCCAGAGCTCCTACGTGGAACCTCTGATCTGAGAGTCAATGCGCTGCGGTTCTACTGTGATCGCCCACACCCTGGTCCGCTTCATCTCTTCAAATTCGCATGAGCTAATTCCTTACAGAATTATTCATCTCTTTGCTGATTTTTATTTTGAAAACAATTGCATCGTTTTAGAGAGGTTTACAATGTAGCAATTTTATGCCTATTTCACTTCTGTTTAGCTGTTGTAAATATTCTGACCTTGAATGGCTGAACTCCTGAAGCTATTACTGATTAAACTGCAGTTTCAAAATACAGCAAGCGCTGCCTAATACTACGTATAAACTTATGATCCATATCCAATAGCAAAAGACTCCTACAGTATTTTATGAAACATTTGAGTTTAATTTGAAGTATACCATACTAGAAAAACAGATTTGTATCATGTCATAATTTAATAAATTTATCTTTCTGCTTGCTCATAGAGTTAAAATTAACATAGCCAGAGTTAAAACTTTAGCCTAACCTATTATTTGGCTGAAAGAGCTAGTGATGTGAAACTGTTTTAGATTAGACCCATTTCTTTTCTTCGCGTTAGTAAGATATTGGAATGGACAAAGAGCGATATAGGATGGCTAGACATTGACAACTTTCTTTATGTTGTTGCTGTTTGATCATAAGGTCGGGTATTGAAAAAAAATCAATTCGGGTTGGACCTTTAATGTAGGCAACTGACACAGCCAATTTTAAACTCGGCTAACTTGTTTCCAAAATACACAAAAAAATCAACTTTTAATTAGCTTAAACCTTTTGTAAAGGAAGTTCATTTAGAAACAAATGTAATAAATCAAGCAGTCAAGGTGATAAACATTTATAATTTCAATCACTTAAAGTCTTAGAAAGAGCATAGCATTCTTAAGTAGAAAATATTCAACAAAACATTGCAGCATAATAATTGTAAAATGAAGCGAAACAAAGTTCATCAACAGCCAAGTAAAGTAACCTTCTGTTGGCCGGGACGGCTACTATCAGATTTGAGATTTTAATTCTGCAACACTACGACACGTTAGGTATGGGTTTGCGCATATTCAACGCATGGTTAGTTTTTTGGATCAAATACCCAATTAAAAATTGCTGGATAGGTCTGGGTCGGCCGGGTTATGCCGGTTAGGTTACTCTTGTGTAGCTCTAATCTCAATATTGCATCTTTAACCTCAGGAGTGCTTGCATATTATAGGAGCCTTGTCGATCAAGGGAAGCTGCAACATGATTCTTACCAAGAAAAGGTTGCTGTTGAACTAGAAAATCTGCTTGGAAGATTGAAGCAGTATGACAAGGACATGGAGGAATACCATGTGGGATATCAATCAATTTTAATTGTTCTTAATTAACTAAATAATTAATGCAATGCAATTTATGCTTATGTTCCAATTTGTTTTTTTTAGTTTAATCTTGCAAAATGGGAGGAGAATAGGGAAAATGAGCGGCGCAGGCTTCTCATGGAAGAGGCAAATCAGCAAAATGCATTGAACTCCACTAACAACCATCAAAGTGCTCTAAAGAAATGGATATATAGGTGAGAAAAGGAAGAAACATATTGTGGTGGGCTGTGGGAAAACAAAACATTTCATCAACTTAATGGATAGATTTATTTTGATTGCCTTTTATAGCATTGGGCAGTCAGAAGTATTTCCCTGACTTCGTTGCTTTTTGGTTCTAATTGACCTCCAAGATTTAACAAATTTGTTGGAACATCTGCATGAGTTTTCCTTTTATGGTATTTTCTCACAAAGTAATATTATGAGACTTGTAAGCTTATCTTTCTTTCCCATTTATTTTCTAACAAGTACTATTTGAATTGTCACCTAAATCTTCAGTTAATGTTTTGCATCAGATGGATAAGAATACTATAAATTTTATTGTAGCATTGGACTTCAGTTTGAACCTCATACTTTAAAGAATTAATGTTAAACTACAAGCAGAATATATGAAAATATCAGATGATATATTTGTTTGAATTGTATGTAAACTAACATTATAGCTTCATTAGTACATTTCAATACGAAATATGTCCTGTTGACATCTTTCTATTAATTCACTTTACATTTGATTTTTTGTTACCAGATAGTTTTTCAAGGTGATGCATAATTGACATGTCGTTTTTCTTGGCTTAGGAAAAAACCAGGAAGTGTGGAATCAGGTGTGGGAAAATGGGTTTCATATTTAAACCGTGAGAAGAAGTTAGATTCAGTTGTTGGTTTCCGTCCAAGTGCTCCTCCAGCACCAAAAGGACTATATCTGTATGGGAATGTTGGAAGTGGTAAGCTTCAATGCCTTTTTGTTAGAATGATTATTACTTTATAAATTGTTCATCATCACCTTATTCCATACTCTTGGGGGTCGGTGGAGTGAAATTTGTTTAGAAGCTATGGTTAGCTAACACATCACTATAAATTCATTCATGCAAGCATATTGGTAAAGTGATACACTGGATCCCCTCATTGCAATTTTCTTGTTAATAAAGTAAGGTCAGAAGGAATAAAGAGTTGGTGATGAATTGAGTTACTTGCTATTTACATGTTCATTAATAAATTAATTTTGTAAAACCAGTCTGCAAATAATGAAAATAGTGTTTGTTACTTCTTACTTGAAGCTCTGCCTTCCCCGCTTTCTATCTTTAAGTTCAATGCTTCCATATAAGTGGTACACAAGTGTGGAAAACACTTCTTATATCTTACCATGCCTGATTTCACATGCTTTAATAGCCATTTAATGTTTTGTTGTGTTTATTATTTTTATATGGTGTGATCATACATCATATGTTATGCAATTTCCCCTGATGTGTAGTATTTAGTAACTTTCCCATCTTGTGTTTAACATTAATCATCACCTAAACGGGGTGACCATCTTATGTAGTGCAGTCTGATGCATTCCCCAGTTGATTTTATTCTCAAAAATAACTGTCTGACTCTATTTTCTGCATTCTGCAGGGAAGACAATGCTTATGGATATGTTTTATGGTGCCACAGAAGGAATTGTGAAACATCGAAGAAGGTTCCACTTTCATGAGGCAAGTGCTTGCTCATGATCATTATGATGACCCTATAGAATCTTGGATGGAAGCGAACCACACCAAAACTTGAAGAAATTGCCAATAAATTAGATAATTTTGGTTCCTTAAATTTGGAATCTTTACATGCAATTGACTTGATGTAGTGGGCTGAATTGGCAGGCTATGCTTGAAATTCATCAACACATGCATAGGACTTGGAAGAGTCAATTAGAGCAAAAATATCAACAATCAAACATTTCTGGTTGGATCATGAACCTTCCATTAGATACAAAAGTCAAAGAATGGATAGCTGGTGAAGAAAAATATAAGCAAGAGATTCAAATGCAGAATATCCTTCTTGATGTTGCTGACAAATTTCTTGTCAACCAGGAGGGGAACAAGGGAGGAGCAAGCATTCTTTGCTTCGATGAGATACAGGTAAATAGCTGTAACACTAAAGAAGGCAAACATAATGCATTATGCATGTAGTCAGTAGTTTCTGGTCTCAAGAAAGCTTAAACCGTAAAAGTCATACAAGTACTAGAGATTTCATATGCATGTTAAATATTTGTGTGAACAAGGGATGGCTGTCAATAACTACATTATTAAGAAGCTGTTGTACAATTTGTAGCAAATTTTAATGGAAAAGCTCCTCTTTTTGTCAATTTGATTTGCATTCACCTTTTTTAAGCTAGCAATTCATGTACAATTGAAAATGGCCGTCAGAATTTTAGAGTACAGATATCACATGATGTACTATTCTTATCTTAATAAAACAAATGAGATGATTTTAATAGTATTTATAAATATTTTTAAGACTAAAAGAATTAGTGCAAAATCCAACACAGAAGTTGATAGAAGCAGAAAAAGAAACCCTAGCAGACGGTGTTAACGACTGTCCAGCCTTAGGCTCAAACCAAATCTTTATTCTCGATATCGAATAATCGTTCACAAGACCTCCTTAAATACTCCTTAACCTAATAATAAAATATGGCCATCTAGGCCCATTAACCTAATAATAAAATATGACCATATAGGCCCAACAGTTTATTAGACATAACAATAGACTGAAATAAAGTAATGAAACCCAGCAGTCAACCCAGCCCAATTAGGTCCACTGACAGCAACCCATAAACTAATAATGGGCGAGGCCCGTCCTCCTGAAGCATTGGCCCGTTTGCCTCCTAGAGCCTCGGCCCATCTGCCTCCCACTCCCTAACAATTTCCCCCCCCTCCAAAACAACCTTGTCCCCAAGGTTGGAGTGAAGAAGCTGCTGCTTGTTTCTCCTTCTGTTCCCCTAGCTGCTCAACCTCTTCGGGCGGGATAAAAGATTCAGTTTGATTGAGGTCGAGTTCCTCATCTTCCTCGACAACCATTACTCTTAACTGTTTTAGGGGACATTCATGCCTGGGGGTATAGGGCTTCTTGCAACGGAAACAAAGCCCTTTTGCACGTAGGTCTGCAAATTCCTGCGGTGAGAGGCGTGTGAACCGAGAGCGATTCTCCGACTGGCCAGTCATGGTTGACCCGGACCCCGAGCTACTACCTGGAGATCGCGAGGAAGTTGTGCTTCCTGTTGCCCCTTGGTTTCCAGTAACTGGCGTGGAAGAGAGCCCCGAAAACCCGCCAACTTTGGTGTAATTACTGGAACGGCACTGCTGATTGTCGTATCCCCATTCTGATCTCCCTCCGGACTGTACGGCCAAGTCTTCTTCGATATCTCTTGCTAACTCCATAGCAGCTTCCAAATCAGTTGGGCGTAGGATCCGTAAGGAACTGCGAATGGTGTCCTGTAGCCCTTTCATAAAGTACCCCAAGTAGTGGGCATCACTCAAACCTGGGACCTGACTGGCTAATTGCACGAACAAATTTACATAGTCATCCATGGATCCTGTCTGCTTAACGTCAGCCAACCGTTCGAACGTGCTCCCTTTGAACCGAGTATCAAAACGGGCTACAAGGGCTTGTGAAAACTCCTCCCAAGCTATGCCTGGTTTCCGCGACCGTGTCCAAGAAAACCAGTACAAAGCAGGACCCTCCATTGCTACCATGGCTGACGCCACCTTCAACTCAGGTCGGGTCTGATGTATTTCAAACTGCTGATTGGCCCTGGCAAGCCATCCAATCGGGTCTGCCCCCTCAAACGCCGGTAGCATCCGAGGCGCGGTCACAGACCTAGGGTTGAGGGAGTTCTGCGAGTCAGCCGTGCCTCCTCCTCCTCCTGACTCAGAATCAGCCAGCGTCCCCCCCGACGCCATAACCTTCTGCGCCAGTTTGTCTAGGGTTTGCGTGATAGCATCCAACTTTGCGTTGGTGGATTGCAATTCTGCCCTGATGTCCTTCTGGTCTGCTTCTATCGCATCTATGCGTTGATCAATGGTGGAACGAGTCATGATGAACGTAGGGCGGTGGATAGGATCCGGCAGGTCGGACCAAATTGATAGAAGCAGAAAAAGAAACCCTAGCAGACGGTGTTAACGACTGCCCAGCCTTAGGCTCAAACCAAATCTTTATTCTCGATATCGAATAATCGTTCACAAGACCTCCTTAAATACTCATTAACCTAATAATAAAATATGGCCATCTAGGCCCATTAACCTAATAATAAAATATGACCATATAGGCCCAACAGTTTATTAGACATAACAATAGACTGAAATAAAGTAATGAAACCCAGCAGTCAACCCAGCCCAATTAGGTCCACTGACAGCAACCCATAAACTAATAATGGGCGAGGCCCGTCCTCCTGAAGCATTGGCCCGTTTGCCTCCTAGAGCCTCGGCCCATCTGCCTCCCACTCCCTAACAGAAGTAGACCATGGTAGGGAAAAAGTGAGCGAAAATGAACAAGAGAGAATATGACACTATTAATTTATTATTAATGTGTTTTTATTGAACTAGTTTTTTCTGACGTCATTATCTCATGGTACAAATTCATTGTACCATAATGAATTTCCAAGAATTTACCTTTGAAGGTGGTCAGTTTCCTCCCACCTGATTTACAAGATGACCAATGAAGCTTTTATCTGGGAATTCAAAGTCAATGTCACCATCGTTGATCCCCCCTCCCTGATCATTTTTTTTAGCTTCACACCTATTTTCAGTGTCTCTCTTCTTCTTTCAGTGTGTCTTTCACCCTTTGGTGCAATACATGTTAGGATTTAATTAACGCAACGCGAAGAACAATAAGAAAGAACACACGAAATTTGGTAACCCAGTTCGCCACAAAGGACTACGTCTGGGGGCGCTACCAAGCCAGGAATGTTATTAATATTTCGGATCAAGTGATTACAAGGGAGAGAGCTTGTATTTATAGAGAGTAAAACTTAACCCCTAAAATAACTAGGGCGCGCGCGGGCCCACATCTGTATGGCCCAAACTGTACGGAACTGTACGGAACCTTACAATACAATCATTTTCCTCCTGTTTGATATGGTGTATCAAGTATGATGGAATAAAGCAAAATGGCTCACTAAACTGTCTGTTATGAAACAACGGTCAGTCCATGCAATTTTCAACACAATTTTCATCATGGGTTATCCGGAAACAGTGTCTCTGTGCTTTAGTACATGGGTAAGACTGCGTACATCTGACACCCCTTACCCCACCGTAGGTTTGATATATTTTTTTTGGGAAAATGGAAACTAATAATCCAACCTTTCAGCGTTCTTCTTACAATAGTCCCACCTTTTCGTTATTCATGAATAATCCAACCTTTGCACCTCATCTTCATTCATTGGTCCCTGACCGGTTGATGACCTGCTATTCCAAGTTATTTTCTTATCTTTGCAAACCATTATACCATAAATCTCACCTTTCACAAAGATAATATTTTGCAAAGATAAGAAAATAACTTGAAATAACAGGTCACTAACCGGTCAAGGACCAACGAATGAAGATGAGGTGCAAAAGTTGGATTATTCTTGAAAAATGAAAAGGTGGGACTATTGTAAAAAGACTGCTGAAAGGTTGGATTACTAGTTTCCATTTTCCCTTTTTTTGGCAAAATGTTGTTTGTTATGGTGTACCAACTACCAAGTATGCCTTTGTACGCTTCTGTTTGAGCATGTCTACATCTACATTTGTTTTGTACATATATTCTGTACATACTTAGTTGGCTTGTGTTCATTGGACGATGAAATGCTAGAGAGCTTTGCATTACCCAATGAACACATGCGAACTAAGAATGTACACAAAAATGTATATAATAAATGTACATGTAGAATTATTGTTTCTGTTATCCTTTCATATTCTTTCTGTATGTGCTTTCCTAACCTCAGAGTCAATGTTCTCACATAGCTCCCACCATCCTAAAATTAGCAGAAATACTATCTATCTCCAACCTTAACCTCCTCCCAGTTTTGACTCCCAACTACTCTAATGGCAAACTTGAATACTGAACAACACCTGCTTTTTACCTACTAAAATTTTGGCGAGACACAATGTACATAACACTAACTAAGATAACCTGTCCTTTCCATCCATTATTATTGTTCATGGATGGAAGATGAGTTTATTGGTTACAGAAGGTGAAAGATTCTAAAATGTCTTAATGAGAATTCAAATCCGTTTCTTTGTAACCTTCATGTAAAAGTGAAAGACAGATTATTGATTCTAATTGGTATATTTTTTTTTTAAAATACAGACTGTTGATGTTTTTGCTATTGTGGCCTTGTCTGGAATTGTTAGAAGATTACTGAGCGTGGGAACTGTTCTTGTGGCAACCAGTAATCGTGAACCAAGAGACTTAAATCAGGTACACCTGAAATCTTCCTTTGCAAGTGTGTTACATACTTAAAGATCTTATTAGATCTGCACCCCTTTTTTTATTATCTTAGTTGTACAATGATATCCATGAAATTTGGATCTGAGAAGAAATGTTCTAGACAGTTTAGATTTTTTGTTATCATAATTTTTGCCCAATGATTTTACTAAAATTACTGTTCTTTGTTCAGGATGGTATGCAATGGGAAATCTTTGACAAGTTAGTACAGAAACTTGAGGATCACTGTAAATGTGTTCTGATTGGAAATGAAATAGATTATCGTCGCCTTATAGCTCAAAGATCTATAGAGCAGGCAAGTTAAAGCATGTTAACTAGTACTTTCCCAGAGCGGCAGATTCTAACTTAAGCTAATGCCAAATTAAGTTCTTCAATTGTACATTATTACCCAGTTGTGACCTTTATTTTTTCCTGGACTCGACTATGTAATTTGGATCCAATTTAGTTCTCAATAAACTATTCCTGAGGTGTTGAGAACAGAAAAATAAAAATCGACAGGGTAACCCGTTGCCCAGATAATCAACGATAAAAATACCATTGCCCAGAGCCATAAGGCTAAACTCCAATTTTATTCCCAGATCATCAAGAATGAATCCTAACAAGGGGTTTAAATACCCATTTACTAATTCTCAAACTAGGAAATAAAATCCTAGAAATCCTAATCAACTCCAACTAGGAAACAGAATAATAAAGATCCTAATCAACTTCAAATAGGAAACAAATATTAGAAATCCTAATTAACTCCTAATAGGAAACAAATATTAGAAGTCCTGATTAGCTCCAAATTGGAAACAAATCAGGAAAATTAAAAAGAATAAATATTAATTGAACAGCCCGCAACCAGCCCACGAAGGTGGGCTCAAGCCCGTCCCCGCCTTCAGTAAACCCACAGAGGCTTCTGCCCCTCTTCTTCCAAGCCCAGATTCTGCTTCATATCATGAGGACTTAATTGGATCCAACTTGCATAGCTAAGGACCAAATTGAGTAGTTGGGTTGTGGCAATGGACTAAATCGGGTATTAGCTATTCTGAGTTTATACTCTTTTGAGAAATAAAGTTGTTAATGTTGTCAGGCTCATTACTATTGGCCTCTGGATAGCAAAAGTAAACAAATGTTTGAGGACATGTGGAGTGAGATAACAAAAAAGTATGGTGGAAATGTTACTTCTGAGACAGTTCAAGTGATGTTTGGAAGGTAAATGATATGTTATTTACTTTTCTTAGAACGTTTTATTTGAGCCACGTGATAGGCATGCTATTTCCATCCAGAACATTGGAAGTTCCTCAGAGCTGCAATGGGGTGGCACGATTTACATTTGAATATCTTTGTGGCCGACCGGTAATTGTGACTTCTTTGAGTGAGAGTACTCTTTATATGATAATAGGTTGCTTATTCAGTTCTTCAGAACATGGCACAACCAACTTCAAAATAAAATAGAGCAGTTTTTCTATTCAGAACAGTTAGAGGCCATTTGGTAGGCTTGGTTTACAGGCTATCACTGAGTTTTTCACCAAACACTTCTTAATGATTATTTCATTGTGGTGGTTGTATTGGCCATAATGGAAAAGTAGTGAATGAGGTAATTTTTATGGCTGAACTATATGAAATTGATACTTTACTATAGAAGTATTTATCTCTAACTGTCTTTATTACTACGTATAATTTGATTTATTTTTAGATCCTTAAAATTACATCAAATTAAGTCATTTTCACCATAAGTTTTGCAAGTTCTGCAGAGTCAACCACTTCAACCATTTTAAGCCTTGTTAAGTGGGTCTTGATTCTTGTCCTTCTGAATTCCGAAGACAAAATCAACTTCACATATTTTTGTTGTATTATTATTAAAGCATGAGGTTAGATTTTAATATTAGATTAATTGAAACAAATAGTGAAAACATTATTCTTTGCAATCAATCCCAATCATTACTAGCCCTATCTAGACTTGTCCATAGTTAATAATTTATTATAATACTTGTGCCACCGCTAAACAATAATAGATGTAGCATCCATAATTTTTCATGGGAAACTCTTTATCTTATTTTGATGTTTGTGATTAACATGTGTAGATTGGAGCAGCAGATTATATTGCAATAGCTAACAACTATCACACAGTCTTCATCACAGACATTCCTGTAATGAGTATGCGCATCAGGGACAAGGTTAGATTATTTACTGATATTCTTTCTAGGTCGGTTTGGATGGTCGGGGAATTTTGTACTTGCATTTCATGTTTGCCCTAAGATATGACTTTGCGCATCATATTTTATTTTCTTTGAGTAAGCACATGGTGGAAGTTCCATATTTTTCATTAGACTTGGCACCTCAATCCTCATGCTTACCTTAATATTTGACTTTGCACCATAGTCTTGGTACAATGTCAAATATTGTGATGTTAATGGGATGCAACTATGCAAGTACCAAATCATCTTCTGTAAACTGTTCCATAAACACAGAATGCTAATAACATATTTTGAGGCCATAAATCATGATTATCTTAACACAACGCCTGTCTTATTGAAAATATTTTTGTAGTGCTTCCTCCACTAAGTAACTAATCTCACAACTGGATTGAGAAAAGTGCTACAGTGTAGTCTGCTTTGCTACTTACTCTGTTTAGGCTTCTGTGTGTTAGGCTAGGAGGTTTATCACCCTGATTGATGAATTATACAATCGCCATTGCTGTCTCTATTGTTCTGCTGAAGCATCTATAGATGATCTATTTCAAGGAACAGAAGAGGGAACATTGTTTGATATGGAAAGGCAAGTATACTCCTGCTTATTTGTACTAGGACTAAAAAACAAGGATTAGTTTCTTGATACTTGAAGGGTATACTTGTATCACAGAAATATGAGAAGCAGTAAATCAAAGGGGAAACACAAAGGGAATTAATTTTTATGTTTTCCTTTACCTTTAGAAATGTAAAGGAAAATTAAATGGGTAAGAACTAAATGAGTAAGATTGATTTTTCCCCAAATCTTTTCCATATGTTTAGATTGTCTTTATATAATATGAATAAATAATAAATAAGTTTGAAATATATGAAAACCTAGTTTTGTTGAGTTTGGGTTTCTCCTTCATTCCTCTCCTGGTATATTTCATTTCTGTTTGTCTCTCATTTTTCTTTCCATAGTATTTTCCGTGCTCCCAATGGACCTGAAGAAATGCATTGAATTTGAATTTTAGTAATATGGTAAAATAAAATGAATCTTCACACCAACGTCATTCCAAAACACACGTACAGACATCTGCTTATTTTTATTTGCTTTACACACACACACACACACATATATCAAAAGACATGAAAGTCCTAAGTTTCGATCTTCCATCTCCTAAACAATTTTTTAAACTCCCTAAAAAGCCTAATAGAACGACTAAAAATTAACGACAGGAGAGAGAGAGTATATACATAATAGCATAACCATGTATATTAGGAAAGATTTTGTTACACATAAACTAAAGGTTTTTGCCAAATTTGGGGTGGGCCGGGGCACGCCATCTCTCCTGCTATGCCCCTGTACACGCATATTTATGTATTATTTCCATTACATACATTTTTTCTAGAACCATATGGGTTGAGTTGATTTGCGCTTTTTTTCCAGCTTCCAGTTTGAAACGGAAATAGAAGGGGGGAGACTTAGGAGAGATGTTTTAGCTGAAGGTGGTATTAGTTCAGGAGGTTCACCAACTGGTATTATTTCCATGCTTTCTGGTCAAGAGGAGTTGTTTGCATTTAGACGAGCCGTGAGTAGTTCTTTATAACTCTTCTTTATATTTTCTTATTACATGCTTCACAAACATCACACGTAATCAAGTTCCCGTAGTTTCATCACAGCTTCTTCTGAAAGTAAATGGAACTTGGCATTTATTACAATTACCTGTTGCTTTAAAAATAAATAATCCTATTAACAACATAAGAGCAGAAGTATGAGTCTCAACCTGAAAACCAAGGCAATAGGATTGGGTAGTCCATCTCTTATATGGTTGTTGATCTGTGCGCAAATTTACGAGGTGGGATACTTTAAGGGTCCTTTTGGAATCATAAATATGTTAGGGAAAGAAAATGGGGAGGAAAATAAAGGATTGGGTCAGTTTCAATAAATTTATTAAAATTATTCAATTATTTCCATCATATAAATACTAAGAAACTTGACCATATGGAAAAGAAATATAATACTCCATGATAATCATTGTCATTTTCCTTTTAAATTTTCAAGGGAAAAGGTGTAAATAGGCCCATGTACTAACAAAAAAAGGTCAAATAAGCCCTTATTTAGGAGGCTCTGTCCGGCCGTCGCCATTTGGGGTGGTTCCCGGTGGAATTTGTTGATGAAATTTTTTGAGCATCTTATTCATCAAGTCTAGTTTACTCATACCAAATTTCAGCTAAAACTTCAACCGGGAAGGCATTCAAATGAATTTTTGAAGACAATTGTGCTTCTAACTGCGCAGTTATTTTCAAGAATTCATTTGAATGCCTTCCCGATTGAAGTTTTTGCTGAAATTTGGTATGAGTAAACTAGACTTAATGAATAAGATGCTCAAAAAATTTCATCAAAAAATTCCACCGGGAACCACCCCAAATGACAACGGCTCAACAGAGCCTCCTAAATAAGGACTTATTTGACCTTTTTTTGTTAGTACATGGGCCTATTTGCACCTTTTCCCAATTTTCAAAGATGAAACTGAACACATGAAAATAACCTTCCTTGGCCCTTTTCCTCTTTCCCTATAATTTTCTAGTTTCCGAAACAGCCGTAACAGGTTACTGAATCAGGAGAATCGGTGTTGTGGTGCAGGTATCACGATTGATTGAAATGCAGAGTCGTGTTTACCTTGATGCTGCTCGCTACCTTCATCCCTATTTCCAGTCCTCACATGGAAACCTTCAGCAGATAAGTAGTGCAAACTAAGAATTAGTTGTGAATTAGTTTTTGGATCCCGTGGATCAACCCCACCGCAGTGTTCCCTATGGGCAGTCGAACTGAGGCCTGTAAATTACATCATCCTCTGGATTGATTGCATCTGGTCCGCTCATTGAATAATTCCTCCATAGAGTTGCTCCACAGGAACCAATCTTTGTGCAGTGTATGCCTTCCTAAACTTTCTTGCCTCTGATTGTCAATAATGCTTTTCTGCAAGTTATGATTGTGATATGAGAATCTTGTTTGGCTTTTTCTTTGGATCACCATATTCATTCTTACATTTTCTTAGCGAGGGTGCTGGGTGCATGCAAGTGTGTTACCGGGATCCTCAAATTTTACTTTTACCATACCAGTGAGTATTCATGATGTAGAGCATGTTGTTTTTGTTATAATAAATATTGGGAAGCCATGGCCTTCCGGACCTCTACTAAACTTCGCCACTGTCCGTTCTATTCACCCTGTGTGGGCTTAATTTATTAATTTTTTTCAATTTTTTATTATTTCCCGGACTAGTTTGGGTGAAGCATATAATGGCGTGCTATACTGAAAAAGTGTTGTAATGACTAATGCTAAACACGAAGTAATATTATTAACAAGTCATTAGCTTCCTTTTAGAGTATTTGTAATAATTGGGAATGAGTTTTTAGGTGTGAAACTGCAACAATCGGAGCTGGTTTTTAGGGTGTTCCTTGGCCCCTACCCCAGAAGACTTTACGGTCTTCTGGTCCTCCACCGGGTTAAAAAAAAACGGAGCTGGTTTTATTAACCATTTAACCCTCACGTAGGGGTGATATAAAAGATTTAGTTCCTAGTTCTTGGATTCGTGATACTTGAAGTTTGTTTAAAAGATGCGGATGCTATAACATCAAAAGAAAACATATAAAATGAATGAGTTTGGTTATACTAAAAGGAAACATATACTAAAAGGACCCAAAATAGTTGGATCGATGGAATGAGCTTGGTTATACAGTTTTAACACCTTACACTTGATACAGAGTATTATTTTAATGGTATACTAATTTTATGTGTAGGTTAGTAGGTATTAACATTGTTTTATTATATTTGAGAAATGAGAAAAATGCACTTCTATTGAATAATATATACTCCATATAAGATTATGTGTTGATATTGATTTTATAAAATATGAAGGGTTTTGAACTATCCATATATGAATGAGCAAATGCATTATGAGACACGCTTAGTATTTGGGGCGGAAAGGGGAATATGGAGTCTCGAGCGAAGAAGCAATTATACTAGGTTTTAACATTAGCAGGGTGTGCTAAATATGAAAAATGAAAAAGATTCACACTAAAAGAACCCAAATTGGAAAGAACTGGAGTTATTTTGGGCTTCAACCCACAATTGTCGATACATGGACCCCCCGTTTAGTTTGGATGATGAAAAGAAATAATGTGACAAATATAATGCAATATGGGAAACATCAATAATAAGCATGTTTTCATTTGGACGGATTTTAGTCCCAAATCAGACCAGGTCAGACCAGACCAAACTTAGACAATTGTAAAATACATCTATCGGACCAAACCAGTTCAAACCAGGTCGGACAAGAATTCAACATACTAGACCAGAAATTTTTAGTTCAATTAAAATCATCCTAATACTTACTACTACACACTACTTTGTTCCACTACAATTGTGACATGTAAAAATAATACACCGATTATTAAGAAATGTGTGTTTGTGTAGTTGATATTAAATCGATCAAATAAAAATAACTAAGCATAAATTAGAATTACATAAATGTTATCAATATGGCATCAAATAAGTATATAATGTTATGAGTAAAAAAGAGGAATGTGACAAAGATATTCGTAATGAGGGACCAATAATTAGCCCCTAAATAATTGGAAAATAGTTTTGAATCAATTATTCTAATCATGCTACATGATCCAAAATTTTAATCGAGTTTAAAGTGTGTTTGAAAGCAGGTTGAAAACCAATAAAGGCGTCATAAAAATATATAAGGTCCATTTTGTGTCCCGGCCCATCAACTTTGTCAGTTTTTTCATTCATTTTTGTATAAACAACAAAATCTTGATTTAACACACATTAAATCATGTAAATCAAAATAAGTGAGTACCAAATTGCTTTTCTGATTGAATAGATTGAGTTTGCAAAAGAGGGTAATTTTAGGTTTTTTCCCATAGTCTTTTGTTATTTTTTTGAAAGGTTTCTTAATTTTATTACTCCGTAATAAACTATATTTTAAACATAAGTTTCCATAACTCAAACAATGTGAATTTTAAGTCAATTTCAATGCTATAGAACTAATAAAGACTTATATATCTTAGATTTTAGACTTATTAATGATCAACAAGTAAATAAAAAGTATCACCACTAAAGAAATGGTAGTTTTGATAAGATTGCTTGCCAGGTTTATTTCAAGGAATTCAAATTGATTTATTCTCAAAAGGACAACTACTCTCTTCGTGTGAGAGTTGGAAACGTCAAATTCTTAATCAGTTATTACTTCACATTTGCTTATAAATTACGTAGCATTTGTCTTCATTTCCAATATTAATTACGAGTAATTCACCGTCAAATAGAATGTGAAATATTTTTCATTTCATAGCTCTGTAGGATCGAAACGAGGGGTGTCAGCATTCGGAGATTCCACCGTTTGAGTGGAAACTAAATAAGTTTTGTTATTTACTCATTACACAATTGAATCAAGAGATATGGAGTAAAACATGACCACTCTCCGGGTGTTCTTTTGGAGGCGATGGATTCTTTCTAACCGCATTGTCACGAACCGTTGGTCGTGACCGTGTTAGGCTCAATGAGTGGGACGGACCGACTGGCTAGCATGTCGGGTGAGGCATGTGGGAGGCAATAGCGTCAAGGAGGGTTCTGCCTTAGACGCTCAGGTCTGGCCGAGTTGGGCATGGGCAGTGGCGGAACCAGAACTTTTTTTGAGCCGGTGCTGAGAAACATGCTCCGATGAAGCATCAAAACTACGTACTCAAAAACCCTTAATTAATTAAGATGTTTTCGCTTGGACCGTTTTGCAGTCCGGACCCGAACTGTTCAGACTAGACCAGACCATACATCTACCAGACCAGACCAAATTAGAATAGAAAATATCAATCTAATTAAAAAAACATCTTTAATTCTCAAAACGGGCATGACCTCTACTCAAAGAATCAAAATCACAAATAGATTTAGGCATGACCTCTACTCAAAGAATCAAAATCACAAATAGATTTACCTAAACCTTAATCAGCAACCACCTTATCGATCAGAATTGAATTCAACAGAAGATAATTTTGACCTTTTATTTTTTTCGGTAGAGGTTTTTGAAGACTCTTCACTCGTTATTAGAAATTTTAACATAATTAACCTAACAAACTATACAACAACTTCATATTATAATAAACCATGGTTTACATTTAATCAATAAATTAACTATTAAATTAATAAGATTATTCCCTTAACAAATACACACTAAAAGAAATAAACGAATAATACAAAGGTCGAGTAAACTGTCTATCTAATAAAATATTGAACAAAGGCCACACACTTCAATAACACATTACAATTCACACATACAAATATTAAAACATATTAAATAAAAGAACAAAAGAATCAAAAGATAACATTACCTTCTCACAAACCACTTTAGTCTTCAACTCTTCACCAAAAGGCGCAGCAGGGAGCACCCATGTCTTCCATTTTCCGGCTTCCAGAGATGGTCAGCGGTCCAGCACGGCACCGGCGGGCGGTGGCTGGTTTTCAAATCATCAGTCTTCCTCAATTCCTCCTCCTGGCCTCTTCGATTTTTTGGGCTGAGCTGCTGAGAAAATTGAACGGTCAATTTACGATTGTGAGGACATAATGTTTATTCAATTATTTTAAATTTTTTAATATTGAGAAAATGGAATGTCGTTTATTGAATAACTGCCCGTCGTTTCACTTTGTGTTTTTTTTTTCTTTTTTAACTTCATCAAACGATGTCGTTCAGCTAAATGATTTTCTAAACCTTAGTTCGTAGCTTTGTGTTTCGTATCAGCGAGCAAAAGACAGGGGCGTCGGGTGCCGGTTGACTGAGATAGTAGAAGGCTTCAGGGGCGCCGGCCAAAATATTACCAGTAAATACCTTAACGACGCCGGCGAAGGGGTGGCGCCGGCACCGGCTCGCCCACCCCTGGTTCCGCCGCTGGGCATGGGGCTTGACTATGAAGGAGACGGAGGCGTGTCTGAAGGCACAACTGGTCGGGAGCTATTGCCGTTCCCCTGATGAGCCCAAGGCAGGGCGAAACCAGTCCGATTCCGTATGAGAGCGAGGCTTGTCCGCGGGGATGAGAGGGACCCCGGGACGCCGCACGGGCGCTGTGTGCTGCGCCAGACTCTATGCCCGTGACAAGTGGTATCAGAGCCGGTCATGCTTATATTGTCGCGTGTTATGGTGGGGTCCTCGTGAGGGATGAGGACTATGCGAGCATGGTGGCTCTAGGGCCGGTACGTGCTGATGACGGCTCCACTCCTGATGGTCCGCAGGGGCGGATGGGTTCCTGAGGGAATGGGAACTCGGGTGGCCATCAGCTCGGCCGGGCTGCATGAGAGAGAAGCGGCCTGGTGATGAGGCGCGTTGACAATATTAAGCATGGTGATTCTTGGGCAGAGTCATCTCCCCTAGCACGAGGACGTGCTAGATTTTGGGTGGGGGGGGAATGTCACGAACCGTTGGTCGTGACCGTGTTAGGCTCAATGAGTGGGACGGACCGACTGGCTAGCATGTCGGGTGAGGCATGTGGGAGGCAATAGCGTCAAGGAGGGTTCTGCCTTAGACGCTCAGGTCTGGCCGAGTTGGGCATGGGGCTTGACTATGAAGGAGACGGAGGCGTGTCTGAAGGCACAACTGGTCGGGAGCTATTGCCGTTCCCCTGATGAGCTCAAGGCAGGGTGAAACCAGTCCGGTTCCGTATGAGAGCGAGGCTTGTCCGCGGGGATGAGAGGGATCACGGGACGCCGCACGGGCGCTGTGTGCTGCGCCAGACTCTATGCCCGTGACAGCATGCTTGCTTTACATATTTATCCATCTCTTTCCTTTACAATTGCTTTTGACTCTAATGTTTAGATATAAGTATTTTCATATATAAACAAAGTAAAAGAAAAACAACAAATTAACTTTTACAATTATTAGTACACAATTTTAAATTTTTTTACCTGCTCTAGATATTTGCCGTGCAACGGGTCTAGTATAAAATGAATGAGTTACTACTCTCTCTTCTATAGTTTGTTTAAAGTAGACACGAAGTACATTCCAAAAGCCATTTGAGTCGCATATCAATGATGGTATAAACTTATTTATCAGTTTCTAACAAAATGACCATAAACTAATCTATTCCCAAATTATTGTCTTCAGCAAATCATAATGCAAAGCATCATAAAATGAATGAGTTACTCTCTTCTATTTTATATTTTATATTTTTTATAACCAAACCGGTCTAACTGACATTAACGTTATTGAGATCTAATACGAACTAAAGTGACTGTACAACTTGGGATGGACCGCAACCGGGCCGACCGGCCCTGCCCGGCGACCGGGCCCAGGACCAGTCCGGGTGGACCACACTGGGTTTTAGAGACAGCGGGCTCGGGTCAGCCAAAAATGGAACCGGCCCGGCAGGGCCGCAACGGCTATTTAAAAAAAGTGGCTTAAAAAGTCCTCCTAGCCGTTGAGATTATTCCCAAATGGCTGTATAGCCGTTAATCCCGTTATAGGTAGAGGAGGGGGGTCATGGGGGTTGGGAGGGGTACAAAAAAATCCTATATATACTCATATTTTCTATACATTTTTCTACAACTCTTCTTCAACTCTTCAAGAATTTAGCATTGCACCCACCCCCAACTTTATGGAGGAAACAACCGAAGATGGTGGAGATTCCGATTGATTAGTATTTATTACAAATTGTCTTTCATGTATTAAAATTTTCTCAATTCTCAATTGTACTTCATATTTCAAATAAATATACTTTAACTTTTTTTTTATCTAGCATTTCTTCAATTAATTGGTAAACAACAACACCCACACAAAAAAACCGGAACCAAACCGGCCTGACCCGGAACCCGTCCGGGTAGCCCGGCCCGACCCGGAACCACCAGCTACCCGGGCCAGTCCCGGGCCTTACATTTGCAAAAAAAGCCCGGTCGGGCCCGGCCCGGTCCATCCCTATGTGCAACCTACGTAACTACGTTTGTTTCACCATTCAAATTTTGACATGATATGTGTGACTAGGGGTGGACCCGGTCCAACCGGTCTGGACTCTGGAACTAGGTCCAACATTGTTTAGGGCTGGATCGGGTTTGGAAAATTGGTTCGGGCCCGGGACCGTCCATTGTCCGCCCAAACATGTTACCCCTTCCCGTTTCACCCATTTGGGGATGAATCAAGTGGTTTCGGTCCCGGTTTCGGTCTCGGACGAACCAATTTTTATGTCATGAAAACAAAAATAAATAATAACTGGATCGGGTTCGGCTCGAGATCGACCTACATGGCTACCTGAAACTGGCCCAGTCCGGGATTCAACCGATCGGACCCGGGCTTCCCCTATCGCTGACCGGGACTTGGACCGACTGGTCCGGGTCCACCCCTATGAGTGACCTTTAAAAAAGCATGAAATCTATGAGTAACGTAATTTGTAAGTATACAAGTGAATAAAACTTTTACTGTCTTGTACTCTTGTTTAGGACACTAGTTGTGGAGGTTTTTTTTAAACACTTCAAATACTTCGACCTTTTTGTAAGGGGTAAAAGAAGATTGGGAGCAGGTCTAACCCGTGCACATGTGATTTGGCCGGTTTAGTGCGCCGCCGAAAATTGTCGCCCTGCGTCATAGTGACACGAGTGTTGATTTTTTTGGGAAAAAGGCGACAATAAAGAACAACAATCCACCAAATTAAGTGCAACGCTAGACTCTGAGCAAACGATCGAATTAGTAGATAAGTTCAGTTAAAGTTTTATAACTTGATCCTAAGATGATTTTGAGTCCTAAACTTTTCATTGCATTTTCCTTGGATATTATGAAAATAGTGCAACAACATATGGATTTCTTGCTTTACGAATTGCACTTGATTTAATATTATTAGTGAAACAAAAACATGTTACAAGTTAATTTATTTTTGAAAATTTGTTTTCCTTGAAGCAAGAATTTATGACAATCTATCTCCACCTAGCTCCCAAATAACAAAAGGACTCCTCACTCTCTAATCAAACAAACGAAAAATAGTTCACCCTAAAAGAATAGTACTCTTGTTTGGACATGCGAGAGATTTGAAGAAACGATCGGCCCTAGAAGTCAAAATACTTTCATCCACAACAACATAACAATCGACGATCTCAAGAACTACCCAAAACACACAAGTAATATCCAAATAAAGAAGTACAACCAAACAAAGTTTGAAGGAGAAATGATCACAAAGTCGCAGTCGAACAAATCCACCTGTGAAGCTTCGACTTCCAAGGCCTGGTCACACGGTCGCTCCAAGGCGCCGGTTCGAGAGGTGGACGGACTGTCAATACTTCATCTTCATCTGTTCTGGCCCCACGATCATAGGTGTGTTCTCGACCATGAACATCCCACTGTTCCCACACCTGCAGCACACTGCGGTCGCCTGCCATCACCGATCCACTGCCTACTTCGTTCAAGCCCTCACCAAAACAACCGACTACCAGCGCCTACCCCTCATCCAACTCGTCCCCCATGACAACTGGTGCAAAGAGCCGAGAGAGGAGATCCCTAATACCAGAACAAAACACGCCGACTTACAACCGCGGCTTACCAAGCCTAGTAAAAGAACAGCGTTCACGAAATTTTCTCTAAATTTAAAACTGTTATATTTAAAATTCACTTTTTATCCATTACATTTATTATAATTATAAAATATACTACATATGCACCAACCATTTAATTCTTGAAAAATGAAGTCTATAGTATTTTTAGATAATAAATTTAAGATTCCAACGAGACAATAACATTAAAATGAATAGGCACTGTATTACATACATATTCGTCAATGAGATTAAGATATAAACATATTAAATGTTGTTGCATTTTGTAACTCACTTTGATTTTATGCTGCATTTTTTTGTTTGCAACAATCGAAAAATCACGGCTTTGATATTCAAGCTTTTACAATTTGTATAAACCAAGTGAGTAACATTACTTTAATTTTTTCGATCTTACTCAATCACAACCACACATTTCTACTTTATTCCTACTTTCTTAAACTCAGATTCAAGTCAAACAAGAATTTTATGGGATGGAGGGAATATATTAAGGATGTTTTTACCTTGATTAATTTCATATTCCTAGATTAGACAATAGCAGACTTAAATAGACTAGACAAAATCAGACCAGACTTAAATAGATCATACCAGACCAGACCAGACCAGACCAGACCAGACCAAACTTCGATAGTTGTCAATCATAGAGACTAAAAATTTACCGATTCAGATCAATTCAAAACCAGACAAGATCAGACTGAACCTTAAAATTTCAGTCCAATTAAAAACATCCCAATCGGTTTATAATCTGTATAAACCAAGTACATGGACACATGGTATGATATGATATGGACTAAGTCTAGTCTGATAGATGTCTATTCTATGTGTATTTCACAACTATCGATGCTTGAACAGATCTCATATGGTCTAATCTAATATGGTCTGATCTATTTAAGGATGTTTTCTTGTGGATTAAAATTTGCTGGTCTGGTTTGATAAATGTCTGGTCTCCGTGTATTTTATAACTACAGAAGCCTGGTCTGATCTGATCTGGTCTGGGACTGAAAACAGTCCAAAAGAAAACATCCTAAGTCTGGTCTGATATGATCTATTTATTTTGATCTTGTCTAAGGTGAAACCGGTCGAATTAAAAGTATCCTAAGTGGTTTACATTTTGTATATACCAAGAATATGTTAACACTAGCTTAAGCAAATTGATTAAGGTGTCGATAAATATGTACTCTTTAAATTTAACTTCAAGATGATATATTTAACTATGAAGATAAATATGTACTCCCTATGTCTTATAAAATTCTTCTCACTTACTTTTTCCTTACTCAATCGCAACGTCGCAACCATACATTTCCAATTTAGTTTTCTATACAATTAGTGAAGACTGCCTAGACCTTGCAAAATTTAATTTAGTGAAGACTATGTCCAACTCGATTATTTCCGATTTCTGACCGATTTGGGGTACTCAATTGGTTCAAGTCTCATTTTCAAATTAGGTTCTGTTAATTTACTTTTTTTTTTTGCTCGATTCGGTCCCAAAGGTGAAACATAAAAAAAATTGCCCATGGGGACCCAAACTGTGACCATCGATTCGATCCCAAATTCAGTAAAATGGGACCGGGTAGCCATCATGGACGAACAAAGTCACTCCAAGACCCTAAACAGAACAAATAGACCAGGTCATGAATCATGATGCCTACCAAAGAGTTTCTAACTTTCAAGTCTTTCATGAGTTTGACCAATTCACTACATTAACAACATTCCCACATTATTCTCCTTTTACTTAGAAATTATACACATGAAATTGTAATATGTCTAGAGAAACAAGAAAAACAATTTTAGTCAGTACAATTCCTTATCTTAAAAAAGAAAGACACTCAAATTTTGGTATAAAAAGGATAAAGTGAGAAAAGTATGAGACAAAGGAAACATCATTCTTATCATCCCAAGCTTACAAGAAGTTCCTTGCTAATCCATCTTTCAAAACACCAATTGCATTACTCCTTCACAATAGTTCTTGTACACCATAATAAACTGTTCAACTTTAATGTTAAAAAGGTGAATAAATTGTCATAAAAAAATCTATCAAAGATGCCATGGTTGGTTACTTGGTTGATACATGTATCACAGTATCAGTATGTATTCTTTAAAACGTTATGTAACAATGCAACATACTATCAATGTCATATTTAGGACTCACCTCCCTCATATAAATATAACATTTCAAAATGTATATAAATACAGAAATAAATAAGAGACTTACAACATTGCCATAACACCATCCACAGTAACTCTTTTACACCAGCACTTTATTCTACATAAACCAAAACTAGCAGTTGACGCCACATTGGGTTCCGTTAGCTTCTTTCACACTGTCCGATGTAAATGGGTCAATCCGGACCCACAACAAGGAGAAGATGGATGCAAGAAGGATGGACCACACAATAACTATGGTGGGTGTGCGGTTCTGGCGTCCCATCAAACCCTTGAGGAAAGGGTACAAATGGACGATGACCCAAATGGCGAAGAACAACCTCCCGAAGAGTGGGCCCCACGACTGGTACCCACTGTTAATGGCGAAGGAGACACCAGCAACGATGCCGACAAGGTTGACAATAAGGACAGTGGTGGGTGGGATGATGAGGGCGGTCCATTTGAAGACGTAGAGCTCGGAAAACTCTCCATCCTCATCAGATGCCTTGGAAGTGACCGTGAAATTTGTGTCTATGCCTGCGAGCACTTTCAGGAGGCCTTGGAAGACTGCAAAGAGATGGGCTGATGTGCCACCGATGACCCAAAATTGTTCGTTCCTCCACCAATCCTCTATGCTCACCCCACTCCACCTCAGCTCTAGGATTCCCGTCGTGGCAATGGATATGAAGAGGAGAATGAACCATATGCTAGCATAATTGCTTATCTGTATAGAAATGAGCATTACAAATTGCTGAGCACAGATACAGAGGTCATGTTTAATATTACCTCCATGCCCAAAATAAAAATTAGTTTTACTTAACCAATGTAGAAATCTTTAAATTTTACAAGATAAAACTATCACACTTCATTTTTAAAACGTAGTTAGTTTAACAAAATGTACCATGTGTCCCCACACCCCTTGTGTTTTGGGACACACTAGGGCATTCGAAATGTGACTTTTTTTTGGACAGAGGGCATCCAAAGAGAGAGTAT
Source organism: Cuscuta epithymum (assembly GCA_945859915.1). NCBI lineage: Eukaryota > Viridiplantae > Streptophyta > Magnoliopsida > Solanales > Convolvulaceae > Cuscuta > Cuscuta epithymum. The sequence goes on from CAMAPF010000024.1 coordinate 55,522, forward strand.
AGAAAGTAGAAACTAAAAAAAATCTACACTAGGCTACCGCGAATTGGTAAACAAATCAAATAATAATGTTAAGAGAAACATCAAGTGTCTACTAGGTAAGAGTAAAATTTGGTTGAAGTGCCTAAATTGGCTAAAGGCAGGTACTAGCTGAGTTATCCTTAGACAATATTTTTAAAATACTTTTTTTTATGAAATTAAAATAAAAGTATCTCAAAATAAGGGTCTTAATGTCATTTCACATATTTTTTTATTCTGATTAAAATTGCTGAAATATCTTTAGAAAATATTTTTAACACGCTTTTTCATGTGGTAAAGATAAAGGCATAAAGTATCTCAAAACGAGGGTCAAAGTATCATTTGCCTTTATCTCAGCAATTTTAGCCAAAGTAGAAACTTATGTACTACTTTTTTTCTATAATCAACCAATTCAAGCAGCCTAGACCCATAAGTTAGTGTTTAAAAGAAAATCAGACTGATTAGCAGAAAACATCTCCCAAGAAGGACGGCCAACATGTACATTCTTGCATTCTTAGCATATTATAAACCATTCATTGAGTTATGTGTGTTGTATCGTGGTTTCCAGAAATAATATACAGCGTTCCTACTTTCCTTTTCCGTTTTTATATGTCCTTAAGTAAACTCTGTTTTCCCTTTTTGGTAAAACAGCAAATTGTCCATTTACTTTACTATATCATTTAATATCCCTACCCAACAACCATTACCACTTGTCCAAGGGAAAACTGGACGTCACATAGAAACTTGTCAAAGAAGTTTTACCTCGGGAACAATGAACTTCCCCGTTAGAAGACAAATGGCGGGAAGAATGCAGTAAGCAAGCAACGGAATGGAAGTGATTGGATAGACAATGGTGTTGATATACGCTATTCTCTCCAAGAGCCTCAGCTTCCCATTGTACCCATACCATATAGGGCAATGCCTGCTTAGGAAAATCTCAATGGATCCCAGGGCCCACCTAAGCACTTGGTTTAAACGGTCAGACAGATTTATGGGAGCGGACCCCTTAAAGGCAGGACGAGGCGGCACACAGTATACTGAAATCCATCCTCTCGCATGCATCTTGAACCCCGTCAAGATATCTTCTGTGACCGAACCGTAAATCCATCCAATCTGTAATTCAAAGAAGAAAAATAACCGGATTGGTTTACATAAAAAAAATTAATTTTTGGTAGTAAGATTATTTGGTCATTTTTACGTTTGGTCATCGCTTTTCATTTCTTCCTAACTTTGGTGTGCGACTATTGATTTCTGTAGAAATCTCGGTTGGTTTTAGCAGGAATGTGACCAAAAAAGGCCCAAATCAGGCAACAAATCCATGAGTTGCACTAAAAGTGAAAAAAAATGAAAGCTGGTGACGGAAATTTATAGTGACCTAATAGTCGCGACACCAAAGATGAAAATTCTTTCTTCCAAATCACTAACAAAGTCAGTGGGAACAGGAAAGAGTCATTTACCTCTTTTCCCCATTCAGTCTTGTCTTCGTAACCACAACTAATAACATGGATTGCTTCTTTCAAGAGAGTGGCAGGATTAGTGGATGGTGGAATCCCTCCTTGTTCCATAAAGGTGGCAGCTATAAAAACAGGAGATTGCCCAAACCGCTTCTCTAAGCTCTTCTGAGACATGAGAAGAGACTTCTCATCATCATATCCTGTACATCAGAACCCATGCGGTCAAATAAAACTGTTGATGACATTAGGAAATGAAAGTGAAAGTATCAAGGGTGATTATTTTTTTCAGTCTTAGTTAATGCAACTATAAATAGTTTAACTCAAGGTGTAGCTGTTAGCAATGATTACCCTTGGTTAGGGACTTAAAGTAAAATGCATTTTTGGTCCAATAACTATAGGGGGTGGCAAAACTAGTCCCATTTGATTTGTTGACAATGTAGACCTTATTTTTTAAAAGTCTAATTAAGACTTGAGCCTACTGGAAATTTTAAAACAGAACATACTGCTGAAATTAGTAGGTATGTAAAAAAAACAGCCCGTAGAGATCCATCCTGCCCAGCATGGGAGTGGGTCATGGGGCAACATCTGATGACCCGTGCAGGTCACGGGGTGAGGCGGGTCCACCTAGTTATGTCACGGGGTGGGGGCGGGTCCTGCACTACCCGGCCTGGCCCATTGTCATGCCTAGAAATTAGAGATCTAGTAAATTGATGGACGGTGAGATGTCAACTTTTTTAGGTTTAAAAAATGCTAAAATAGCATATTATAATACAAATTATCTAACTAAAATATATTGACTTCTTAAAAACACATTTTAGGCGGGTTTGGACGAGGAACTTTAGGTCAGATGTGCATATCAAATAATCCTACCTTCAACGCCCTCTTCAATGTCCTCCATATTAAATATTGGAATAGTAGATTCAGTCCTTTTGGCTGCTCTTTTCTTATCAATGTACTTCTTGTCACCACTCCTTCCCTTCTTCCGTGATCCACAACAGCTCTTAACAATAATGTTTGGCTCCAAATCAGCCTCGGTCAAGACTGGGTCATACCCATACAAAGCTTGCCTGTTGAAACAACATCCTGTTCCCACATAGACAGGACCCTGAATCCCGTCCAATCCTTTCAAGTTAATCTGAGACAATAGAAACATTAGTCAAAGAATAAGCATAAAACGAGATATATGTTCTTCATATAAAATCTTCAGAGATAATAATAATAATAGTAATAATAATAATAGTAATAGTAATAGTAATAGTAATAGTAGTAGTAGTAGTAGTAATAATAATAATAATAATAATTCTAATAATAATAAGGGAGATGATTTTCTTCGTCAGATAAGGATAGAAATAGTTATATAGCCTTTTTAATTAGCATACATAAAGTTAATAGCCACCATTTATATTTTATAAAAGAAATAGCACTTTTCTGCATAGTGAACTGGTAAATAAAAGATCAGATGAGTGATGTTCATATAAAATCTAAATTTTAATGTGATAGTAGATGTTTAATATTGAAACTAAGTCACGGAAGGGCTATTCGTTTTATTTTTAGTAATACCTGACATTAATTTAAAGGTAGATATTTAAACATGTATATATACCCAATTTTCTCTAATAATAATAATAATAACAACATTAAACATACATCAAAGAACACAATGTTGCGGTTGGCATATCTATCATGCAAGTCAATGCCGTCAAATCTCTGGGGGAATTGAACGTAGCATGTCCTCTTTCCATATGCAGGGTCCATCATGAAACACATGGCTTCTTTCAGTGCCTTACTGTTGTTGAAGTAGTGATCACAATCCACATTCAAAAGATAGGCTCCGTTGGTAAGGACAGCAGACACTCGAATCTGCAGAAAGAATAAATTGTTAATTATACAGCTTCCACAGTTCAAATTAAAGTTGGCCGATATAGTAGAAGTTGCTGAATATGTGTCTCATTTCACTGAATTGGTGGATTACCAAAAAATGTATTCAAACAAAATTTTAGTAATAGATTAAAAATTATCTAATCATGAGCATCAAAGTGCCATTTTTTCTTTAATTTCAGTTATTCAGCCAAACATGGTATCTTCACTCTCTTTGTTTAAAAATCATGTTTGGTCAAGATACAAAATTTCTTTTGTCATGGAATCCTACTATATTCATAAAATTATTGTTTGATTTACAATATTTCATGTTGAACTTCATTGTAACTTCTTTTTCTGGAAATCACATTAAAAATAGCTACTTTCTCTATAATTGGACTTCTGTTGGGAACAAATAAAATGAAACATGGTACTTCTGGAAGTAAGAATTTTTAGCACCAACTTATTCAGCCAAGAGTGAGCTACTGCAGTATAACAATTAAGTATTTGGTAAAAACTTTGGGTAATAGAGCTGCTAAACAGAAAAATATGCTCCAAACAGGCAAGTTTATATTATTAGCATGTCAAGGACACTAGATAGCAATACATAAAAAATGTAGTTTTTCTTCTTTTTTTTATTGTACAGTATGTAGTTCATCTGAATTATTATGTTGCCTACCAAAGCATTCATAGCTCCAGCCTTCTTGTGGTGTTGAAATCCTGGCCTCTTTTCACGGGAAACATAAACCAAACGAGGAAGTTCATTTCCATCAGTATCAAGCCCCCCACTGTGACCCAAGAAGACCTGTTCACTCACCCGCATTTACGTCAAGATCATTATAATTTTTAAAAATGGATTTCTTATTCATCATTTCAGATGAATAAGGATTTAAAATACTAGCAAATAAACTGATAAATACCTGGATCATTCCGGGATGATCCCTGGGGTTGTTTCCAGGCCAAGAGGTTCCATCTTGCATCGTCCAGCCTTCCTCAGGCATCTTTTGTGCTTTCGCAACAAGTGCATTCACACGTACTTTGAATTCTTCATATTCCCTCTATAAATCAAAGTCCATTTGGATATCAGGATGAGCCCTAAACTTTGGCAACACAAGAGGAGAGCTACTCCACCAATTCCACTAAGCCCACCCCTCATCAACACAACACTGATCGTTTGTATGTAGCATATAACAAGAGAAGTAGAGAAGATATGGGTAGAATTTGGGAGGGGATTCATTTATCTCCAATCACTCTCCATAAGAGAGCAGAAACTTTTAAAATAAATTAATTGTTTTCCAGTGATCTGGTACATTGGGGGTGCAAAGGGATTTTTTCTAGCGACTTTTTCCCAGGAAAAATGCAAAGGAAAATGAAAACGCAATAATATTTTTTGAAGTTTTCATGAGTACCAATTTATGTCTACGTACAATACAAATAGATAAACGAAATGAGTATTAAAAAGGTAAAAGAGACAATTTTGAATTTCTTTCCTATGCCCTGTCGGTCACTTACCTTCATTGCCCTCCGCTCTTTCACAAACGAAGGCTGAATCTTGTCCTTCAAATAATCAATCTTCTGAGCAAAATAAAACTCAGGAGCCCGAGGTTCGATACTGAATTTCTTACAAAAAGGGACCCACTTCCTGGCAAACTCTGCGGTCTCTGACAGGGACTCAAAAGTCAACATAGCCGAACCATCATCAGACACATAACACGAAACCTTGTCAACGGGGTAATCCACAGCAAGGATAGATAACACTGTGTTGGCCGTGACAAGTGGGGGCTCTTTCAAGGGATCCACCGTACTCACAAACACATCTATAGGAGCCAATTGAGAAGGCTCGCCTTCCCTATCATACCTTAAAGTAAGCCTGTCTAGGTACGTCTCTCGGTTTATGGGCGACCATTTTGGGAACTGATCCAAGAGCCAAGACACGGCAAACCAGACCTCACATATGACTGATACTAACCATAAAGGATAGGCATTTTTCACGGGGTGAGTCAACCGGTATTGCATGAAAAATCCCAAGATGATCAGCCGAAGTATGATTACAATGCGGTAAGGGGTAAGTTGGGAAGAAGAAATTGGGATCACACGACTTAGGGGTTGGCGAGCTTCATCGACCCTGCAACAATGTTGATATTCAAATCCTTGTTAGCACATAATAATATTCCTAAAGATAATTTGGCACCATTGGGTAGCCAGCTCCGGCTTATTCTGCTTGTCAACAGAATAATTAAAGAGAATAAGAGCCCATTCGGTAGGCTTCATTATTTACTTATCATATGTTAGTGATTCGTTAAAAACTAACATATTTCAAAATTTTGGCTAAAACGCCTGATAATGAAATAAGTCTTGTCAACATGAAGTGATACTTCTACTTTATTTTTACAAATCATCTTCTTTAATTAACTGTGCTCAATATATATTTTTAAAAATATTTGTTATAGATAATCTAAAGCATATTCAGCCATTTTAGTCACAAATCTGCTAACTTGAGAATCAGTCATAGTAAAGTCATTCATTTAAAGCCTTACCAATCAGGATCTATATAGCTTTTGACTCACTTATTATGTTGAAACAAATGTTACGAATTTTCCTTTCAGGAGATAATCAGCCAAATACATAACCCTCACAAAATGGACTTAAAAAGATAGATACTCACATCTGTAGCTCTTCTCCATTTGATCCTATAACTTCACTGTCCCCCCCCTTCCCGTCTGAATGTCTGTTGTCTCTGTTGTTCACATGCACCATAGTTTTGTCCTGTTTAAGTTTCCAACCTTCCACTCTCTCCTTCCAGTCAACATTTCCAAGTCCATAGGAATTCAAGTCCTTTGAAGGATCAACAATTCGCACAGGAACTGCAGATATTATGCATCCCCGTTAAGAAATTCCATAAGCAAGCAAGGAACAGTCTCAAGGAAATATATAAATGGAGGGAAAACCTGACCTGGCCGTCTAGGGTCAAGGTATGGAATTGAGTGACCGTGTCTCTCACCAGGACCCAAAGGTCCTGACATGCTCCTTACTGATTGAGTGTCGGGTGTAACACTTGGCGGGATTTCACCAGAAACCTATATGCATGGAATGTCAGCTAGAGAAAGCAGTACAAACAAACATGCTTCAACAAATAATCAAAATAGGGCCTTGTTTTGTAGCCAATTTGGGCCTTTTCTGTTTATTAGCAGAATAAGCAGTTTTTCACTTATTTAGCTTAAACCGATGCTACTAATGCATTTCAGAAAATTCAAAAATTCCATTTGTTTCAACAAAATAACCCTTACCAGACATGCCCTAGTTTATCAGCATAGCTAAGAGTATAACAAGGCAATGAAAGATTTTACTTCAAAATGTTTTAATTAACAGTACAGGACTGCAGAATATGTTAATGGTTTATTACGCATGCCACCCACAAAGGCTTGGTAAAATCACCAAATGGCCCTCAAGGTTACTGAAAATTATAAATAAGTTCATTCAATAAAATGCATCTAAAGGAGGCAAACAGCAAATTCAATCTAACGACGCACAATTCTTGTCCATATCATAATATCCTAAAATCCTTCGAAGTTAAAAGGGTCACCAAAAATATAAATAGTCAATGGATTTCTAATCCTTGTAATTTCTAGATGCTTCAAGGTTCACTTAGTAATTTGAACAAACCTAGGAGGAAAAAATCTAATTAACCTAGTTCAATAAAGAAGAAAATATCATGTTGAAAGTTTTTTCATCTTCACATACAGGCTGCCCATTCGTGAGAAGAGGGATTGGCTGCCTAGAAGAAGAAGAAAGATCCACATCTTCTTGCCATTGGCGTCTCGCTTTGCTATTTCCATAACTAAACTCATTGTCTAGGTCATCAACATCATCCTCGTCATCATCCCCGTCCACCCGTGCACTCCCTAAGAGGCAACAACAAAAAGGTTTTTTTCCCAGAAAATGAAAATACAAATACATTATACATGAATAATGAAAATGCTTCAAGTGACCGTTTGGTAGCCAATTTTTGTGCTTGCTGATCAGGGTTTTTAAACTAACCAGTTTTAATACTAGTTTAATGTCAGCACACTGCTCGTGTTAATAGTGGAAAACATAAAGGCTGAAGGTACTTTTTGGCTGAAATTGCTGAAGTTGTTGGCGATGATCATTCTAGCCCTTTTGAATTAATTATTTAAAAAAATATTTTGAAGTGTTTTTGTAATTCAGAAATTATAAAAAACTTATCAAGATCAGCCACAACTTCACCAATTCCATCCAAATTGGCACTACCAAACAGAATCTTATATTACTTAATTTTCAGTGGGGAACCTTTTTGTCTCTTGTATCTGGTTTTGCATTGGGGACACGCTTGATTCCCATCTTTGCGTTCATACTCATAACAAGGCCGGCAAACCGGGAATGCACACTCATTACAAGCAACAAACGCGTCACCATTGGCAGTGGTCCCCACGGAATCACCACAAATCTGACATATCTGACTGTTGAAATCCTTCAATGGCTTTGGCTGCACTTGAGACAGAAAGTTTGATCAAATAAACTACATTGGTACATGAAGTTACTATAATACACCCTTCACAAATGAGTCCACGGGGTTTTTCAGGACTAAGCTTCAGTTCCCAAACTGCTATCAACAACTCGAAGTGGATTAAAGATCGCAACTTTAATTCAAACGAACTGAAAATTAATAGATATATCTAGAATAGCCCAAAAAACTCAAAATGATCACTTCAGATATCCATTTGTATAACAAGAGCCACATAAAATCAAATAGCCAGCAAATGAGCTAAACATCACTTACCTAAAAATATAAGGTGGCATTAAGAGCATAATAAAAATAAATACAAGAAAATTTTAAAAAAGATTAACCAAACCTACCATCCACACCAATGACACCATCACACTGTTTAAAATAAGCCAACATAAAGGCACAAAGCCACCCACTGACCCTTCATCAACCAAGAGCAGAATGAAACCGCCAATACATATTAGCCAAATAAGGGTCTGCTTGGTAAAGGTTATTTGGTTGGAATGGTTGAAACTGAAGATTTACTAAAATCAAGTTTTTGAAACATCCATTCCAGAAAATAAGTAAGTCACAACCCACATTCTGTTTGATGAAAAGAATAAGCTACTGACTAGAGCTACCAACTGGAGCCTAGATTTCAAGAAGACCAGTAATCTTAGAACTATTAAAGCAGAATTCAGCTCATGATCAATACTACACCTCCGCCACCTAGATCTAAAGTCTGATTCAATATGGAACTTCAACTGAAAATAAGCTATACCCAAAAGGCCCGAACTTTGACACTTGAAACTGAAATCAACCATTTATACCCACCATAATCAACTAAAACTTCTATTCTGAGGCTCAAGAATAAACAAAGATTTGCAGGCTGGTAAACACCATACCGCACTATCAGAATCATGGCGGATCCGGACCAGCTCATTCCGCTTGTGCGATCCGGCAACCAACCCAGCTCCGGCCTCCATTTCTCTTCTCCAAGAAACGGAGGATTCCACAGTAGGATTGCAACAACTCTTAGTTGGATTAAAACAACAATGCGGATTTAACTAATGGTGGGTTAGCTGATAAATACATAAATAAATGAACAAAACGAGATCTGGGTATATCAGAAGAAGAAATGAAAATGAAAAGAGAAAGGAGAATGGGTGTGGGAAGCGGCTTGGCTGGTAAGTATGATGAATGTTTGGACTGCTGGGAAGTGGCCTTATTGCTTCCCCATCAGACTTCTCCTCCTCTGGAGTCTGGACAAAGACAATCACACTGTCATTATATCATTTCTTTTCTTAATTTATTGTTTTGTCTTTTTACATTTTCTTTTAATTCATGGAACCGGCTGAACCGGTCTCCCCCGCGCACCGACACAAGCTCGCAGATCGGTTTCGGCTTGACTGTTTCGAGCTGGCTTGCCGGCGTATGTATTAAAATTCCATCTCTTTCGCAATATGCCTTTTTTTCTTAGTGTTTGGATTTTATTTTCTTGCTTGTAAGAAAAAATAAATAAAACATATCACCAGTTATCCTAATTTTGACAGAAATTATTTTTCATATTCCTGAGACGGGTTAGTCATTACCTTGTTTTCTTAAAAAATACGGTTCATTGTCTTAAATTGTTATTCTATTTAATTTGTTCATTTGTAATATTAAATGCACATTAAATGGTATTGTCTCGATGTACTCTTTTTATACTCAGTATCATTTTATTTACCATTTTCCCTTAAATGACATTGATTGCAGGATAGCTTATGAATGTTTTAAAAGTACTAAAAGTTACCATTTTTACGTATTTTCTTAAATTTGATGAGGCCAATTAGTTTCTCAATCCTCTTTTTGAATTCAAAAGCTGGATAATTCATTCATTCCGTGTAATAATAATATACTCTAACGATTCGATGTGTGAAGCGATTTTTTCTGGATCCCATTTGGTAACACTCAAGTTGACAGAAAAGTTTTTTCAAATTTATGAAGTTCTCATTAAAGTGGAGATTAAGTATTTTGCTGATTTATAAAAAAATTATATTTCAAATATTTTTATTAATAAAATCAGGAATAAATTATATGGTAAAATAGCTAAAAAAATCCTTTACACTAACTTCTGCTGATTCAATCAGAAAAGTAACTTTATCCTTGTTTTTTCTTATTATTATTACACAATTCAATGTGTGAAATCAAAAGTTACATAATTGATATAAAAATTGATTGATGAACCTGATAAATCGAAAAACAATATATGAATTCTCAATCTTAATATAAGCACCGATTAAGAATATTTTGTGAGTGTTGTATTTTTGAAGTGACAATTTAATAGTAAGAGATGAAAAGCAACTCATTTATTGATGACGATAATGTGACCTATGGGTTAAGAGCATCTCCATTCATGATCGAGAATAATCAATTTTTTCTATTATTCTTACCATTTAAATATTGTTATGTAATTTATTTTAAAATAATCTCAAATTTCGTTTATATCTCTCATTCATTATCTTCAAATAATCTGCTTTTTCTCTGTCCTGCATTAATCTCTATTACATATACTTTTTCAAATAATCTGGATTCATATTTTGATCCCAGATTATTGTAGCAAATAATCCCATTAAACAATCTATATCCCTCAATGATAATTCTCTAAAAAAAATGTCGTGTCACCAATTTAATTTAATCACATAATAATCTTACCAGTGAGGATGCCTTAAGAGCATCTCCATTCATGCTCTCAAAATAAACAATTTTTTTTATTACACGTCATTGCCACATCACAATTATTTAATAAATTTTAAATAATCTCAAAGTTTAAAATTCTTCATTAATAACAATAATACTCAAATAATCCGTTTTTTCCGGACATGCATTAAATGTAATTTAACTACAATCTAAAATAATCCGTGATTGGAATCTTGTTACCGGATTTTTTTCAATAATCTCACTAAATAATCTTTCAATCACAATGATAATCTTTAAAATAATCTTACACATCATCCAATTAATCTTCAAATAAACTCATGTATGGGGATGCCCTAATGGCCACACACAAAATCTCTTCTTAGTTAGTCTTGGACCCAGTTCGGACCACCCGGCCTGCTAAGGTGCGAGCCCGGAACCGGCCCGGTTCTCGGGTCCGGTTCAGTGCCCGAACCGGGGGGTCCGGGCTCGGTGCTTGGTTTTGGCGACCCGGCCCGGGTGCTGGCCTAACGGCCTTATTTTAAAAAAATCCTATGAATTTGTAAAGAGCCGTTTGGCTCTTGATCCACACCCCAAACGGCTATATAGCCGTTGGGTGGGTACCAAGGGGTCCGGGGCTTTGGTGGGGGGTTAAAAAAACCTATAAATACTCCTAATTTTAAACATTTTTTCACACATCTTCTCCACCTCTTCCTAAATCCTACTCTCTACTCTCTACTCATCTCCATATTCATCTTCTCAAATTCTCTTATTCTCCATTATATTTTATTTTACTCTTTAATACTTATACAATTATTATATCTACTTATATATTAATTATCTACTTATAAATACATATACTATATTACTTATATTTCTTATCTACTTAATCTCTACTTATATCTACTTAATACATACATTCAACGTCTACTTAATATATACTTTATATATTAAAGTATTAAATATAAGTGTATTACTCATCTTATAATAGTATACTTATATATTATATACTTTAAACAATATATTATATATTAGTTACACTTTAATTAATATTAGTTAAAATCATTCTATTACTCATTTACTCCCATTAATTAGTATACACATTCATACATTTGTCTTATTACTTACATTTTGTATTAACATTACTTGATTAGTTAATTAGTATTCCCATTAATTGCTAAAACAACTCTACTTTAAAAAACTAGTTAATTGTCATTATAGTTAAAGTCACATTATAATAGTTTGAATTTATATTTGAACGAAAAAAGAGTAGTTCAATAATTTAATTAAAGTACTTAACATTTTATTGAAGTAATTTTCACTAAATCAAAGTACTTGAAAAGTTGCTATAATTTAATTACTCACATTTTAGTTAAAGTCACACTTGTTAGTTTTAAGTATTTATTAAAAAAATACTATTGATTAGTTCGAATTTCAATTTTTATTTTAGAGTCACACTTTAATTCATTACTTAATTAAAGTACTTCACATTTTATTAAAGTAGTTTTCACTAAATTAGTTTGAAGTATTAATTAAAATAGTTTTAATTAGTTGCATTATTTTTGTATTCATTATTATATTTGTTGCAAATTAATTTTTGTTACATTTTTAAGATGGAAGGTGGTAGACATTCGGTTGATATGGGTAACTTCGAGCGCAACCGAAGGAATGAGATTGGGAGGAAGAAATCCCGCAAAGGTAAAGAACTTGCCGGCTCTTCATCTCAAAGCCGAGATGATTTTGAAACGGGTTACCAAAGGAGGGATAGAGATGCGATGTCCGAAGAACAACTACAACAAGAATTGGCCCGACATAATAACCGCTTTCTCCAACAAGAACAAATGCCGACGACCATTGACGAAGATGAGCTCAAGGATGATGATGTGGATGAACTTGAACCGGAGACAGGCGACGGTGACGGCAACCACGACGAGGCGGACGAGCCCACCTCATCCCAACCCGGTAAGAAAAAAAGTAAATCTGAACTAATGCAAAATAATTTTGATAAGTGGAAGGACGCACACACCGGGTTTTGGCACGCAACTTGCAAGTGGTGCAACAAAAATTATATCCTGGGGACCTCCGGCGGATATGGATCCGCCGCAAGACATCTTAAGGCAAAAGCACCCCGTGGAGTATGCAAAATTACGCGGCGGAACGGGGAAGCAAACTCAAATATCGAGGTTTGCGAATTCTCAACCTTTTGGTAATTTCTCATACAATGATGCACAAAATTTGACTGGTATGGCTAGCTTAATTTGTGAAGAAAATTTGCCTTGTATATTTTCTGAAAGTCTTGCTTTAAGAGATTATGCATGTGGTAGTTTAAATCCTCAATTTAGAGGTTATAGTCGCAAAACTGTTAAGAAAGAAATTATAAGGCTTTATGGTGCGGAAAAGGCAAGGTCACAAATTTTTTTTGCAAACTTTGATGGGCGTGTTACTATTTGTTCTGACATACGGGAGGATGATTTTCATCATTTAAATTATTTGGGTCTGACTGCACATTATATTGATGAGGATTGGAATATGCATAAACGTGTTCTTGCTTTTCGTGAATTTAATGACCGTCACATCGCTGAACATATTTATATTTTGATTGAGCGTATTTTAATTGAGTATAATTTGATTGATAATGTGTTTGCTATTGGTTTCGATAATACTACTAATAATACTGCTGCTATACCTAGATTGTGTGAATTTTGTGGTGCCAATAGTTTGATGGGTAGATTTTTTCATCAACACTGTGCATGTCATGTTATAAATTTATGTGTGCATGACAGCCTAAAAAGCGTTAGGAGATGCTATATGGAGGTAGTCGGGGGGGGGGGGGGGGGGGTAGACGTATTTGGAGTAATGGTCAACTTAGATTAAAATGACAAACTTATTTGATTGAAAGAGGTGTAAGATATGTTGCTTTTCCTAAAGATTTGAGAACTCGTTGGAATAGTACTTATAAATTACCTAAAGTTGTTCTTAGATATAAAGAACATTTTCCTGCTTTTTCAAAACAACATGATAACTATATTATAAACTCGGCTTAGATCGACACTTGCGAAAAAATTTGTAATGTTTTGATATATATTTTTAATGCAACTCAAACTTTTAGTCATGTTTATAAACCTACCGCAAACCAATTTATTCGTGAAGTTGTTAATCTCACCGGTGCTTTTAAAGAATTTGAGAATGTCGTTTGCGTGAGTTATTTTTGTGATTATATGAAGGAAAAGTTTTTAAAATATTATGCACATATTCCGCATATTTAAGGTATTGCATTTATTCTCGATCCTCGTTTGAGACTAGCTAATTTGGAAGATTGTTTCAATGTATGACGATAACCCCGTAGATCCGAAAACGGAATACAACGAGGTTAGTGCTTTATTTTATGCCTTATTTAATGAGTTTCATGCACAATATGGCAACGCGCCCCCTCCCCCGACACGAACATCTTCATCTAAAGGAAAATCAATTTTTAAATCTGCATTTGGCAATCTTATGAAAAGAACTAAAACAACTCACGCTACTGAACATAGCGCATTAAATGAGATTACTTTGTATATAACATATGAAGTTGAATTTGAAGAAAATGATGACTTTGACGTTCTAAACTGCTGGAAGTCAAAAGAAAGAACGTTCCCGATTTTAGCACGGATGGCTAAGCACGTGCTATCAATGCCGGTTTCAACAGTTGCCGTGGAATAAGAATTTAGTTCGGCCGGCAACGTCCTAACGGCATCTAGAACGGGATTGAGCCCAAACTCTCGTGAGACGCTTATATGCTACCACGATTGGTTGAAGGCCGCACGTAGAACTCAAGAAATGAGCATCACCCTCTCCCAAGACTTTATGGATGACTCAACAACCGATGGTGGCTCTACCTATGCCGGAGATTCCGATTGATTAGTATTTTAGAATTTATTATAAAATGTATTTCATGTTTTAATCTTTCCCTCAATTCTCAATTGTAATTTGTAAACTTGTACTTCATATTTCAAATAAATATGCATTCAGTTTTTCATATGTAGCACTTCTCTAATTAATTAATTGGTTACAAAATTACAACTTACAATTAATTTTCTAAAGGTTGTTTTTAAATTAAAAATAGCTTTACAATATGTAATTTGTTTAAATACACCTTATACACATATACACCTATTTTGTAACATTTGTAATTTATAAATCAAACCAATTTTCTAAGTAAAAATAGATTTACTTAATTCATTAAATTAATTAACTTATTTTACAATAGGTATAATTTTCAAATAAAAAAAATTAAAAAAAAAAATTAAAAAAAAATTATAAACAAAAAAGCTCCCAAACGGCTATATAGCCGTTGGGGCTTTGGGTGGGGGGCAGGGGGTCCCGGGGGGTGGTGGTGTGGCCAACTCTTCTCCATCTTCAAAAAATTCTATAAATACATCTATTTTCTAGCATTTTTCTACATCTCCTCTCCAACTCTTCTCCATCTTCATCTTCTCTTATTATCCTACATTCCTACTTATACATCTACCATTTTAAGGATGGAAAGTAAATCTTCCCTTATGCAAAATAATTTTGATATGTGGAAGGACCCGAAGGCTGGGCTGTAGTGGACAACTTGCAAGTAATGCAAGAAAGAGTGTAGTTTGGGGCGTTCACACGGATACGAGATGCCCATACAACATATGAAGTCCTGTGACAAAGGCAAAACAACTACCAACAGTAGCAGAAATTCCGATTGATATTTATTAGAAAATGTATTTCATATTGTAATTTTTTTCTCAATTCTCAAATGTAGTTCCTATTTCAAATAAATGCACTTGAACTTTGTTTTTAATAAGAATTTGTATAAACTACAATTAAAAAAAATAAACATGACCCGGCCCAGCGGGTGGCCCAACCCGTGACCCGGCCCGGCCCGACAGGTGGCCCAACCCGTGACCCGGCCCGGCCCGGCCCGGCACCGGTCATAGCACGGGCCGGTCCCGGACTCCCGGGCCTCCTTAAGAAAACCTGAGGCCCGACCAGGCCTAGACCCGGCCCGGGTCCATGACTATTCTTAATTATGTTTTTGTTCATTTATTTATTTATTTATTTGTTATACCATACGTAGTACGATAGTATTATATTTCTCCAACACGTGCCTAAAGAAACTAATTCTTTTGGAACTAATTCTGCTTTTTTAAAGCAGAATCAGAATCAGTTTTTAGAAGCTGGTCTACCCCAACTTCTAAAGAAACTGATTCTAGGAGTAAATTAGAATACCAAAAGTACTTCTGCACTTTCACCCAAACAATCTATTTTCCGCTTCTGCTCTCTCAAGGAGCAGAAACAATTTTAAGAATAGCAGAAAAAGTTTTAAGAATCAGATCCAAGCACCCCCATTATTTTGGCAAAATTTTAACTAAAAACTAAAATCTATTGAATTGTGAGAAAAAGTCAAAATTTAATAAGAGACATTACCAAAAGGATTTATAAATAGCATGCCATATAGGCGTAACTGCGCAAGGGGAAATGAGAGGCAATTTATCACCCAAAAAAACTCAAACTATCACTTCTTATAGACTGCAAAAAAGAATCAGACCACACATTTTCACCCTTACAACCAAACCAAAGGACGAGTCTAGTTACTATACCAACATACACACTAGTTTACATCTTGACAAGCCAAAAGATATCACACCAGTGATGTCAAACTATGCATTAATTTTTTTTTTATAAAAAGAATAATTACTAGAACCCCTACTAGACTTGCATAGATATTACTAGTTTACTACCATACCACTACCAAGCAGGTTAAATATTCTACTAAGGCTAAATCCTCCATGGCTTCTCATTGACATAGAGCTATTTCCGTCCTTCCTGACCGCCGCTACCTGTTGTGTTCTTCAGAATCTGCAATTTCATACGATATAATGAGTTAGTTGTAAAAGTTATCCAAAGTAAGCATAAAAAAGAATCTTTTTAACAGACCCACACATAGTATCTCTCTGTTTATTCTCGCCTATAGGTTCAGTTGACGGGTTGAGTTGGTTATCAAGGTCTAAACCTCAAAAAATCTGTTTATAGAAATAGCCAATAAGCCAAGTGTACATATTTTTCAAGTTGTGATAGTAAGCTTTAGAAACACTAAAGTACTATGGTGTGTGGAATATTAATTAAATAGAATTGCATGTAAAAAGTTTGAATTGCATTATGGCTGATATTTTTTCCAGAATTTTCAAGAATAGAAGAATGCATAATAGATCTGATTGTTCACTTATGTTTTCCGGATTCTTGGGCAGGGATGCATGCGCATCAGGATGCCGTCTATCGGCAGTTGTCCGCTGAGCAGCATGAGCGGTTCGATCAGATGCGCTTGCGAGCAGCAGGACTTCTACAGAGAGATGCGGGAGGACCAGGCACTCCACTATTCACAGCTCCAGTCTCAGTATACACGGATTGATGAGAGACTCACCTCCATGGAGACCAGCTGGAGTTCATTCTTCGATGCCTATCCACCACCACCCCCTCCTGAGTTTTAGATTTCATTAGTTTGTCCTCTGCTAGCATCTGTATCATGATATTGTTGGATGACTGTACCGTAAACACTATCACACTCACACTCTCACTCTTTTACATTAACTCTTTATTTTGTGCTTTGCTTGGTGTTCATGATTTGTTGCAGCTTAGTGGATGAATGTGTTCGTGCGAATCAAGACCCAGTTCTGTTCCTGACTGCCCAACGCGATAGGGGAGTTTCCATGATTCTTTTTAACTCGATGCGTAATGTTAACTTGAGTTAATTTTGAGCACGCGTGACCCTTTCCTCTTTACCCCTAGTACATAATGCATTTTTGGTCATCGAGGACGATGCCAAAGTTTAAGTGTGGGGGAGTGAATTGGGCATTCGGGCAGTGGTTGTCACATGTGATTTGTTAGAATTAGCATGCGCAGGTGTTAGTTGTATATTCATAGGAAATTCATGCAAAATTTTTGAAATTTTTTCTTTAAACTGTGTCTTTGTGAGCTGGCTAGCATTTTGACTATGCTTTTATGACATTCTTGAAGTGTTTAGGCTTAAATTGCTTGCACTATAATCTAGTTGTTGAGAGGATGAAGGCATTAGTCACCCATTGAATTTTCCAACAATCATCCACCCCACCTGAAAGAACCCTTTAGGAGAAGCCATTTTGAGCCTGACCGTTCTTTGTTACCCAATTAATTGAGCTCCATAGCCAAATGGCCTGTGTTCCTTACCCGTGAATATTTCTGACTTAGTCTTGATGTTTAGGGAATTAAGGGATTAATTTGCTAAGTTTAGGGAATTTTGTGTAGGAGCCATTTTTGGCACTGCTCCTATGCCCCAAATGGGGTAAGAGCAGTCACTTTTTAGGAATTTGATACTATCGAGGATTGCATTGTAGGCATGGATTCACTTTGAAATTAATGAACTTTAATTGCTATTTTTCCTTGGTGAGGCCGAGATTAGAATGGGGTAATGTCTAGTGAGAATCCGAAAGGTGAAAAATTAATATAGCTAGACCTCTTACTTTTCGAAAAAGAGAATGGGAGCCCCGGTCAAAAAGCGTAAGATGAGACTTGGGTATCTTTCGAAAGAAATGGCGTTCTCGTGCCAACATGACAAGGAAAACTGAACATAATTAATGAACATTGGAGGCTATTGAAAAAATTTAGCTTTAGTCCTCCGCGTACTTCAAGTATACGTCAAAGCACAAATGTGCCGAGACGGTTTAGCTTAGTTGTACACCATGTCTACTTTTTGCATAGGTTTAAATGATTGTTCCTAAATTGTGACCTACTGAGTTCTTTGATCCTAAGAATAACCCTGAAGTTCCTGAATGCATTGAGTCTTTGTTAGAATATCCTTATCTCTAAAAATAAAGGGACTATTATCATTAACAATTCACCATCACATTCACAAGTCCTTCTGATCAGTAGCTAGCTTATTTGTGTATGCTGTCATTACTTTGAGGATGTTGTGAATATTTATGTCAAATAATTTAGTTTGAGTACAAAGGTGTAGTTTAGGGAAGAATTTTCTTGGTTTAAATTGTCTGTCCTGTGAATATCCCTTTAACTACGTGTGTATGCTAACTACTTTAAAATTCCGTGTGGTGATTATCGTAAGTCCCGTTGTTCGATTTGCTTGAGGACAAGCAAAAGCTTAAGTGTGGGGGAGTCTGATAAGTCCGTATTTAGACACGCATTTGATGCGTGTTCGGGTCAGATTTTGATGATTTTCCTGGCTTTAAGGTGTTGCAAGTCTCAATTTTGGCTCAAGTTGTGTTTAGCAGGCATTGGATCGAGTTTGATTGCATTTGGAGGTGATTTGAAGAAGTTAGAGTCCGGCAATCGGCGCTTGAGAGATATTCGGGATGGATTTGAAGGCATTCGAGAAAGATTTGGAAGATTTGGAGGTCATCGGGAGATTCACGACGAAATTCTGATGAAGAAAGAGCATTTGGATCGACCTCGTAGGCATCCGGTAGCGTTTGGAGCAAGAAAACGAAGGAAAATTGAAGAATAAGGTCAGGCACGGTCGTGCCTGGACTTAGGCACGCCGTGCCTGAAGAAAAACGAAGCTAGGAGCTACTGGAGGCCAGGCACGGTCGTGCCTGGCAGTTAGGCACGCCGTGCCTGGACGCGAAATACGCGATTCTTCCGCAGGCACGGTCGCAGGCACGGTCGCAGGCACGGTCGTGCCTGGCACCGTGCCTGGCCGCGATTTGTCCTAATTCGACCCAAATTTGTTGATTTCTTTAAATAAGGCCTTCATACTCACTTTTCGAGTTACGAACTTTGGAGAGAGGCCTAGGGACGAGTTTTACCTGCGTTTTTACGTTGTTTAATCCAAGAACCTGGGATTCTTTGTAAGTTCAATTCTTTAATTAATGACAATTATTTCTATTCATCCCAATTCTTTTGATTCGTCAATTATGAGGCGTGAATAGTTTAATTAGGGATTTGGGGTTGATGAAGGGGTTAATCATGATTGATGGCTAGATTCTTGTCGGTTTAATTGCATGAATGCCGTTTAATTTGTGTTTGAATAATTTAATTGATATCTCTTGTAACCTAGACTGCAGCTAGAATTACAATTGCATGTAGAATAAATTAAGAGAGATCTAATTTGTTCTAGGACACATTCACACACACTTAATCGTTCGCTAAGAGATTAGTAACGATTAAGGGGCCGTAAGCTCGCTCGTCTTGGCAATAATTTAGGATCTTGTCGCATGAGAGATCAGCCTGGTCCCCTAAATTATTGTACTCTACGCCGCGAGAGCGGTAAGAACTTAGTAATGATTAGCTAGGCTCAATTAAATTAAATTCATGTAATTAGGCCTGTTCTGCCAGAAATCTGGTTAACCCCGGAATCAATTCCTGTTCCCTTCGTCGTTAATTAAGGAAAACCAAATCTTTTTATTCGTTCATTAGCATTAGTTTTATTTCAATCAATCAACCAATCTCGCACAATTGCACTTTTATTTTATTTATTTCTTTTTAATCGCTAAAGTTTAGTTAATCTTTATTTCCCTTCTGTCCGTCCCTGTGGAGACGATACTCGTACTTTACACCACTTTACTACATCCATTTTAAGTGCGAGAAAACACACATTAGTTTTTGGCGCCGTTGCCGGGGACGGTGTCGGATTTAAGGGTTAATTAATTTTAGCGACTTGTTTTTAGTTTTTCGTAGGATTTTTGTCTGCTAACCTTGCAGGTCAGATCTGTTTATGCATACACGTTCAAAGAAGGGAGAATCACTTGTCCCTCTTAATCCTGAGATTGAGAAGTTTGCTAGACAGAACCGCAAAGTTTTTCTTGAGAAGAACGCAACCATGGAACCTACATCATCTGGAATTGCTGGGACGTCTGAGGTCCAAACCACTTCTGGTAACCTTGATTTTTATGTCAATACCTCTCCCCAGTCTTCACCGCCTATTTCACCTAGAAATTACTCGGGATTTCAGAATTCCCGCACACCATTTTTTCCTCAAAATCAGGCCACGCCCCAAATCAACATGACTCCGCTTTATCAACTCTTCCAAAATACCTCTACTGCTCCCGAAACCATTTTTCAAAATCAAACATACGGGATGCAAGGTATTGGGCAAAATAATCCACTCTTTCAGCCCAGACAGAACCAACCGCCAGTCACACAAAATCCACCCCTTACTCAGCCACAAAATCAGCCCTTCCAACCCCAATTTCAACAATATAATCAGCCCCAAGTTCAGCCCCGAGCACAGGCAAACATAGCCCGTCCACATCCTATAAGACCACAACCAGTTCATCAACTAGTATCATAATGGGTCTAAATGCTAGATCCGAGAATGGGAAACTAGTATCGGGTAAGATATATGAACTTTTGAGAACTAAAGGGACGGTTCGAGCTTGTATGAGTTTCATATGGAAATCTTATATCCCTCCCAAATTCTCGTTTAATGTTTGGCTTGCCTTGCGTAACAGGTTACCTACACAGGATAACCTCAGTTACTTGCATATTGTTAACCGATGTGACCTTTGTAAGGGTGGCTTGGAAACAATGCCACACCTCTTCTTTCTTTGTCCTTACACTTGTAGGGTTTGGGAGCATATTAAAGACTGGTTGGGATTAACAAGGGAGATGTCCACACTCAATAGCTCAGTCAAATGGATTTTGAAGAATCATAAAGGATCGAAGATCAAAGGGAAAGCTGCTCGTATTGCCTTTTGTGCCACGGTCTATTACCTTTGGCACGCTAGGAATGCCAACCGATTTGACGAAGCGGATGTGAAGGAGGAGGAGACCATTGCGAAAATCAAGCATGTGGTATATAAGATACTATTCAGTATATATCCACATGACTTGGTTAAATTTTGAAGAAGGCAAATGCATGGATATTTTGGATGCCGAGGTTTGAAGTTAATTGACACTGCCACATGGACACTTGTATGTCGCGGCATGGACCTTTTGGATGCCGCGGCTTGGACAATTCGGACACCAAGGCATGGACATCTTGGATGCCACGGCATGAGGTAGCGTCTTGGACGGGGGTGTTTGCTACCACCTTTGTATTTCTTTTAACTTTTGAACTTCTGCTCTAGTTGCTTACTTAAGTAGCACGGATGTATGTTTGATTTTTTGATTGGCAAGTATTTATGCTTGGTCCTTTTGGTGTGGATTAGATCGAGAAAAAAAAAAACCTCTCTTCACCCTCACATTATGTGGAGGTGGGGGGGTTTTAGGAAATCTAGGACACTTGATGTATAGTTTTTTTCTGGGTATTAATATACATTTACATTTCATCCAAAAAAAAAAAAAAAAAACCAGTTCATCAACCGAGATATCAAGCTCCTCCATACCAAAACTATGTCCCACATAACAACCCGCTTTATCAAGGAGAGACCATTGCAGATTTCCTCACTCCGGACATCACAGAGTATGACAGCATCCAAGTGCAAGGAATTACTGCACCTCGCTATGAGATCAACCCAGCGGTGATCAACATGGTGTCCAATAATCAGTTTGGAGGGAGCCCTACAGAAGATCCAGTGGCACACATTACAAAATTTCTGAGGATGTGCCAAACCTTCAAGATCCCCGGGCTAGATGATGATCAGGTACGGATGCTATTGTTCCCTTTCTCATTGAGGGATGACGCGCAGAGGTGGTTGGATAGCAATCCACATCACCATATTCAGACATGGGATCAGTTGCACAAGTCCTTCATCAAGGAGTATTTTCCGACATCAAAGGCAATAAAGTTGAAGAGGCAGCTGCAGGATTTCAAGCAAGGTTCTTTGGAGACATTGGCTGAGGCATGGAAGAGATTCAAAGTGCTAAGAAGAGCTTGCCCTCAAGGCAAGATGACTGATAGTGAGATTCTATCTTGTTTTTACAGCGGAATCAGCGATGAAGGGAAGATGATGCTTGATGCTTCGGGTGGAGGAGCTTTTCCTCAGTTGCCATCTGAGGTAGCAGAAGAACTAGTGGAGAAGATAGTTTCTAATAATGCTTCATGGTATGGCTCTCGGGACACACCTCACAAGAAGGCCCCGGGATTGTACGAGATCAGTGATAATTCTGCCCTTTCTGCGAGGGTAGATGCTTTGACTAGCATGATTCAGAAGCTTGCTACTAGTGTGGAGGATAATCAAAAGAAGACGAATCTTGCTCTATCGGTGCCTAGTGTTAATATGGTAGCCCCCGGTCCTATTAGTCCCTCTTGTACCATTTGTGGGGGTCTCCATTCGCCTCATGAATGCACTATGATGACACACTTGGCAGCCCCTGGAGTAGAGCAAGTTGACGCGATGTATTACCAGCGACAGGGCTACCAAAATCAGCCCTACGGACAACAGCAGCAAGGAAATTACGGGCAAGGAATTCAGCAGCAATCTAGGAACTTTAATCAACATCAAGCATCTCAGCCAGTGCAAGAGAGTTTTAAGAGAGAAACAGAACAAAGATTTTCTGGCATAGAGGAAACACTCAAGAAGTTGCTGCAAATTCAGCAGCAACAAATGCAATCTCAACAACAAACAGATTTGAGGATGCAGCAGGCTGACTCAAGGATGCAGAACATGGAGACTCAATTGGGACAGATCTCAAGGGCTTTATCTGAGAGGCCTCTGGGATCCCTCCCTAGCAATACCGAGCCAAACCCAAGAGAACATGTTCATGCAGTCACCTTAAGGAGTGGAAAAGAATTAGAACCTGCTGCCATGGCAAAGAAGCCCGTTGAAGTTAATGACGTACCGGCTGCCCTAGAGGAAGAAAAGGAGTTAGAAGAGGGACGAGAGGTGGCGGCTGCACCAAAACAGCCCGTTCCGGTTAAAAATTACACCCCACCTCTCCCCTATCCGGCGCGATTGACTAGGAAGAATGATAGTGACCAGTTTGGTCATTTTCTGAAACTCATGAAACAAGTCCAGCTCAACATTCCATTCGTAGATGCACTAGCACAGATGCCGAAGTACGCCAAGTTCATGAAGGATTTACTCACTAACAAAAGGAAGTTGGAAGACGCGTCAACGGTAAGGCTTAACGTGGACTGTTCAGCAGTGATTAGGAGGGATCTACCAGAGAAGCTTAAGGATCCAGGTTCTTTCACTATACCTTGTTTAATAGGAGATCTTACTTTTGATAGGGCCTTAGCTGATTTGGGTGCAAGCATTAATTTGATGCCATATTCCTTGTATGAGAAGCTTGCACTCGGTCCACTTAAACCAACGCGTATGTGTATTCAGTTGGCTGACCGTTCAGTCAAATATCCTAAAGGTATTATTGAAGACGTGTTGGTTAAAGTGGACAAGTTTATTATTCCTGTAGACTTCGTTATTTTGGATGAATCAGGATCGTGAGGTACCTTTAATTTTGGGCAGACCATTCTTGGCAACTGCCCGAGCGCTTATTGATGTTGGAGACGGTAAGCTTGTCCTCCGTGTTGGGGATGAGACTGCCACCTTTGATATGTCCAAAATAATGAAGAGGCCCTGTCAGGACAGTGGAGAGTGTTTTTATGTGGATGATATTGATTCTATGGTGGAGGATTGCACACCTAACATGCTTTCCAAGGAAGCCCCGTTTGATATTTTGTTGGAAGAGAGTATATCAGCAGAGGATCTTGAGCCCCTCCCTAGCTTTGATTGTCTTATGATAAGTGGAGGGGAGGATTCAAGTGATGCTAGTTCTGAGCGAGAGACGAGAGGTGATTTAAATGAGCATGATTTTATTGATGATAATCCTGACCCCCCTGTCATTTTTACACCCGAGCTTGAGCCATCCCAAAATTTTACATGTTTTAATTTACTTAGCGAACAAGGGGAAGCTCTAGCTCGGAAAATTTTTGACAAATGTTTTAAACCAAGAAAATTCTTCCCTAAAAAGGGGAACAAGGGGAAGCCCTTGCTCTTACCCGAGTTGTCCATTCTTTGACCCATTCTTTGCTAAAGGGCCTGATAAAGGCCACGATCCATTCTGTTGCTTTACGGGTAACCCTGAGATGCGTAATTGTTTTCATGAATTTAAGGTCTTACGCCATCTCAGGACATTTGTTGATAAGAGGTTTGATTTGTGGAAGACAAATTTTCTGAGCGGAAGTGTCTTTGACTGAGTTTTTGAGTGCGTAGTTGCGTCGGGCAAACGACGTTAAAAATAGCGCTTCTCGGGAGGCAACCCGAGCTTAATTTGTGCTTTGTTAGTTTAGTTTTACTGCTTTTCAGAAAACCCACAAAAAAAAAAAAAAAAAAAAAAAAAAAAAAAATTGATTCGAGGCAGGCACGGTCGTGCCTACCTTCAGGCACGCCGTGCCTGAAGAGGAAAAATCGATGGAAGGCTACTGGGAGCCAGGCACGGTCGTGCCTGGCAGCTAGGCACGCCGTGCCTGGCATGAATCGCGAACACAGCTACTGGGAGCCAGGCACGGTCGTGCCTGGAAGCTAGGCACGCCGTGCCTGGCCAAAATTACTACCCAGCCCCGCGATTAAGAAATAGCCCAGCCCCCCCTCTCCCTTTTCTCTCACGCGAACTGTTACGCACCAATCCCCTCCCCTGCGATTTCTCTCGGCCAAGGACACCACCGCTCACCACCGCTCACCACCGCCGACCCATCGCGACCGCCGCGTCCGCCGCGACCGCCGCGCCACCATCCACCGACCGCCTCCCTCTTCTCTCTCTTCTCCAAGGTATCTCCTTCTTCTCTTTTCTTCTCTTTTCTCCATTAATGGAGGTTTCTCCAAGCTTTTCTAGAAATCCAAATTCTTATGCTCTACAATTAGGGATTTGCATCACCATGATTAAATTGAAGCTTGTAATTATAATTTTGATAATCTATGTTGATGAATTTGCCTCTTTTGATTGAAATCCCTAATTTTTGAGCTAATTTAGCCAATTTAGGGTTGAAAGTTGTTTAATGAGAGATAAATTTGGGGATTTTGTGCTCTTTGCTTGAATTAAGGATTGAATTGTTGATTGAGATAATGTGTAATTGTTGTTAAGGCTATTTGAACACAAATCCCCAATTTTTAGGCCAAACCATGTCAAATTTGAGAATTGTAAGTTTTTCTCCTATTTTGATTTGTTTATTTCTTTTGGGAAGAATTCTATTCTACAAACATTGTTGGGATGAATGAAGCTTGGTTGTGACCTTGTTTATACCGTGTGTCGTTGAAAACTTGAATTTTATTCAAAGAACCTTTCTTTGATAAAAATTCAAACTTTTCAACTATTCTGGTTAAACTTGGATTTTCTTTTGGCATATTTTGATGTTGGCGGATCATTGTTGCTAACGGGGCTATTCTTTTCTGTGCCTAATTC
The DNA here is from genome assembly GCA_945859915.1 of Cuscuta epithymum. Lineage (NCBI taxonomy): Eukaryota > Viridiplantae > Streptophyta > Magnoliopsida > Solanales > Convolvulaceae > Cuscuta > Cuscuta epithymum. Next base: position 81,313 of record CAMAPF010000024.1, read on the forward strand.
TAACCTCTTGAAGCCCCGTTGGAATTCTTGTGTTTTCACTATTTTTGCAGATGGCCCGCACAAAGAACTCTACACGCACTTCTCACACCGCAGTTGCTAGCTCTAGCCGCCCACAGGGCACACGAGGCGGCCGCTACCAGCCCCAGTTTGACACAGAAAAGGAGATGCTGACATACTTAGAGCTGATGAAGAAAAAGGTGGGAACGATGTACCACCCAGATGAGCCCACACTGATGGCAGCGGAGCCCACACTGAGGGATGAGGTGATGCACTTGATCAGGAGAGGTTGGTGGCAGCATTTATTTTTTGGCATCCAAGAGCCGACTTTCAAGGAAGTCACGTGTGAGGTGTTAGCCACAATTGAGCTCCCAAAGCTCATACCGGAGAGGGACTATCTAAAAAGGGGAATAAGGTTCCAAGCATTTGAAGACAAGCTGGATACTTCGCTTAGTCAGATTGAGCGCTATTTGGGTTTTGATGATGTTGAGGTAGGACAACGAGACGAGGTTGGCCTTTGTGACCTCCCCCCGCATGTGAACAGACAGGCCTTTTGGGAATCGATTAGCAGAGGGGGCAAGACTTATAAGCCCCGAGAGACCCCAGCCACACTTCTTTATCCCCGGAAGTTCCGAGTTATTCACGCACTACTTGCTTCCACCGTGACCGGGAGGGCCGAGGTTGGGGCCAAGGTTTCTACCACTGACTTGTTATGCATCTACTGCATGGTTCATGACAAGAAGCCCTGCATGGGCTCTATCATAGCTAGCCTCTTCCATCGCCAATCCACAAATCACATTCAGGCCCTATATTCCGGTCCATACATTACACGTCTTCTGCGAGAGATGGACTATGGAGATCAGTTCCGCAACATGGAGGTTTCTTCTAGTTTTCTTCCGCTCACCATACTTCCGTCCATGAATACTGGACTTGGGGCTAGACTTCAGCGGGAGGCTGACCGCGCAGCAGCAGCAGGAGGAGGACAGCAGGTAGATGATGATGCTGATGATGATGACCATGATGACGATGATGATGATGTGGAGATGGAGGCAGCTTCTCACGAGGCCCCATACGATGCACCCCCCTACGGCACAGCTTTTCCTGATTCTTGGGCGGGGATGCATGCGCATCAGGATGCAGTCTATCGTCAGTTGTCCGCTGAGCAGCATGAGCGGTTCGATCAGATGCGCTTTGAGCAGCAGGACTTCTACAGAGAGATGCGGGAGGACCAGACACTCCACTATTCACAGCTCCAGTCTCAGTATACACGGATTGATGAGAGACTCACCTCCATGGAGACCAGTTGGAGTTCATTCTTCGATGCCTATCCACCGCCACCCCCTCCTGAGTTTTAGATTTCATTAGATTGTCCTCTGCTAGCATCTGTATCATGATATTGTTGGATGACTGTACCGTAAACACTACCACACTCTCACTCTTTTACATTAACTCTTTATTTTGTGCTTTGCTTGGTGTTCATGATTTGTTGCAGCTTAGTGGATGAATGTGTTCGTGCGAATCAAGACACAGTGCTGTTCCTGACTGACCAACGCGATAGGGGAGTTTCCATGATTCTTTGAACTTGTTGCGTAATGTTAACTTGAGTTAATTTTGAGCACGCGTGACCCTTTCCTCTTTACCCCTAGTACATAATGCATATTTGGTCATCGAGGACGATGCCAAAGTTTAAGTGTGGGGGAGTGAATTGGGCATTCGGGCAGTGGTTGTTACATGAGATTTATTAGAGTTAGCATGCGCAGGTGTTAGTTGTATATTCATAGGAAATTCATGCAAAATTTTTGAAAATTTTTCTTTAAACTGTGTCTTTGTGAGCTGGCTAGCGTTTTGACTATACTTTTAGAACATCCTTGAAGTGTTTAGGCTTAAATTGCTTGCACTATAATCTAGTTGTTGAAAGGATGAAGGCATTAGTTACCCATTGAATTAATCCATTAATCATCCACCCTACCTACCCTTTAGGAGAAGCCATTTTGAGCCTGACCGTTCTTTGTTACCCAATTAATTAAGCTCCATAGCCAAATGGCCTGTTTCCTTACCCGTGAATTTTTCTGACTTAGTCTTGATGTTTAGGGAATTAAGGGAGTAATTTGTTAAGTTTAGGGAATTTGTGTAGGAGCCATTTTTGGCATTGTTCCTATGCCCCAAATGGGGTAAGAGCAGTCACTTTTTAGGAATATGATACTTTCGAGGATTGCATTGTAGGCATGGATTCACTTTGAAATTAATAAACCTAAATTGCTATTTTTCCTTGGTGAGGCCGAGATTAGAATGGGGTAATGTCTAGTGAGAATCCGAAAGGTGAAAAATTAATATAGCTAGACCTCTTACTTTGCGAAAAAGGGAATGGGAGCCCCGGTCAAAAAGCGTAAGATGAGACTTGGGTATCTTTCGAAAGAAACGGCGTTCTCGTGCCAACATGACAAGGAAAACTAAACATAATTAATGAACTTGGAGGCTATTGAAAAATTAGCTTTAGTCCTCCGCGTACTTCAAGTATACGTCAAAGCACAAATGTGCCGAGACGGTTTAGCTTAGTTGTACACCATGTCTACTCTTTGCATAGGTTTAAATGATTGTTCCTAATTTGTGGCCTACTGAGTTCTTTGTTCCTAAGAATAGCCCTGAAGTTCCTGAATGCATTAAAGACTTTGTTAGAATATTCCTATCTCTCAAAATAAAGGGACTATTATTATTAACCATTCACCATCACATTCACAAGTCCTTCTGATCAGTAGCTAGCTTATTTGTGAATGCTGTCATTACTTTGAGGATGTTGTGAATAATTGTGTCAAATAGTTTAGCTTGAATACAAAGGTGTAGTTAAGGGAAGAATTTTCTTGATTTAAACTGTCTGTCCTGTGAATATCCCTTTAACTACGTGTGTATGCTAACTGTTTTAAATTTCGTGTGGTGATTATCGTAAGTCCCGTTGTTCGATTTGCTTGAGGACAAGCAAAAGCTTAAGTGTGGGGGAGTCTGATAAGTCCGTATTTAGACACGCATTTGATGCGTGTTCGGGTCGGACTTTGATGATTTTCCTGGCTTTAAGGTGTTGCAAGTCTCAATTTTGGCTCAAGTTGTGTTTAGCAGGCATTGGATCGAGTTTGATTGCATTTGGAGGTGATTTGAAGAAGTTAGAGTCCGGCAATCGGCGCTTGAGAGATATTCGGGATGGATCTGAAGGCATTCGAGAAAGATTTGGAAGATTTGGAGGTCATCGGGAGATTCACGACGAAATTCTGATGAAGAAAGAGCATTCGGATCGACCTCGTAGGCATCCGGTAGCGTTTGGAGCAAGAAAACGAAGGAAAATTGAAGAATAAGGTCAGGCACGGTCGTGCCTGGACTTAGGCACGCCGTGCCTGAAGAAAAACGAAGCTAGGAGCTACTGGAGGCCAGGCACGGTCGTGCCTGGCAGTTAGGCACGCCGTGCCTGGACGCGAAATACGCGATTCTTCCGCAGGCACGGTCGCAGGCACGGTCGTGCCTGGCACCGTGCCTGGCCGCGATTTGTCCTAATTCGACCCAAATTTGTTGATTTCTTTAAATAAGGCCTTCATACTCACTTTTCGAGTTACGAACTTTGGAGAGAGGCCTAGGGACGAGTTTTACCTGCGTTTTTACGTTGTTTAATCCAAGAACCTGGGATTCTTTGTAAGTTCAATTCTTTAATTAATGACAATTATTTCTATTCATCCCAATTCTTTTGATTCGTCAATTATGAGGCGTGAGTAGTTTAATTAGGGATTTGGGGTTGATGAAGGGGTTAATCATGATTGATGGCTAGATTCTTGTCGGTTTAATTGCATGAATGCCGTTTAATTTGTGTTTGAATAATTTAATTGATATCTCTTGTAACCTAGACTGCAGCTAGAATTACAATTGCATGTAGAATAAATTAAGAGAGATCTAATTTGTTCTAGGACACATTCACACACACTTAATCGTTCGCTAAGAGATTAGTAACGATTAAGGGGCCGTAAGCTCGCTCGTCTTGGCAATAATTTAGGATCTTGTCGCATGAGAGATCAGCCTGGTCCCCTAAATTATTGTACTCTACGCCGCGAGAGCGGTAAGAACTTAGTAATGATTAGCTAGGCTCAATTAAATTAAATTCATGTAATTAGGCCTGTTCTGCCAGAAATCTGGTTAACCCCGGAATCAATTCCTGTTCCCTTCGTCGTTAATTAAGGAAAACCAAATCTTTTTATTCGTTCATTAGCATTAGTTTTATTTCAATCAATCAACCAATCTCGCACAATTGCACTTTTATTTTATTTATTTCTTTTTAATCGCTAAAGTTTAGTTAATCTTTATTTCCCTTCTGTCCGTCCCTGTGGAGACGATACTCGTACTTTACACCACTTTACTACATCCATTTTAAGTGCGAGAAAACACACATTAGTTTTTGGTGGAGAAGGATTGTATAATTGATTGAGGTGGTGTAGATAAGGATGTATTTGTTCGGTAGGGAAACTTTGTTTCAAAAAATATTACATGGCGAGAAATGTATATTTTTTTAGTATGACGGTCAAGACATATATGAGCGTGATGAGTGGTAGAAAACCCAAGATAAATGCATGGGTGGGAGCGGGGTTGTAATTTATGTTCAGTATAAGGACGAAGCCATGGATAACAGAGGCAACCAAATACTTTAAGGGATTTATATGTAGGGAAATCACCAAAAAGTGTAAAATATGGACTTTTATTATGTAAAAGAGGTGTAGGGAGACGGTTAATGAGATAAGTAGCATACTGAAAAGCATATGGCCAATAACAAATAGGCACAGATGCATGAAAGAGTAATGCTAGGGCAGTTTCAACAACATGACGATGTTTTCTTTCAGCGGACCCCACATGTTGAGGAGTATAGGGTGGAGAGATAAGGTGTTGGATACCATGGTTAGCTAAAAGGGGTGCTAAAGTTGAAAATTCGCCTCCACCATCCGTGTATAGTGTTTTGATACGTGTGTCAAAATAATTTTCAATTAAGGCACGAAATTTATTAAACACGGAATAAACATCAGATTTATGTTTAATTGGATAGAGCCATGAATACTTGGAATAATAATCAACGAAAATAACATAAAATCGAGATTTATTAATTCCAGGAATTGGAGCAGGGCCCCATACATCAGAATAAATATACTGAAAAGGACTAGTACAATTTATTGAGGAAATTGTAAATGGTAATTTATGACTTTTAGCTCTAAGACAAGAATCACAAGCAATGGCAGAAGGAGTAACTCCAGTTATTTTTCGTTGAGTGGAGGAAGACGGGTGGCCCAGTCTTTGATGCCAAAGATCAGGGGACGAGACATTATATGCGTGAGGCGTGAGGGTGGACCAATTGTAAAGATTGTGATCACTCCGGCCGCGGGCCAAGGATGCCCCCGTGGTTAGATCCTTCACAACAAAAGAATTAGGTAAGAACTCTATAGAAGTATTATTTTGGGTACAAAATTGATTAACGGAGATAAGATTTCGACGGATGAGGGGTGCACACAGAACATTATTAAGTTTAAAAGTAGAATCAGGTGAAGTAAGCACCGAAGAGCCAGTATGTGTAATAGGTATAGTCTTACCATTTCCCATAGCTACAGAATCAGATCCGTTGTAGTCGGAGTGAATGTTGAGATTGTTTAGATCTGATGTGATGTGATGAGTTGCTCCCGTATCAAGAAGCCAACTAGTATTAGAACCTTGAGTCTGGCTAGAGACGTTATTAGCACTCGGAGAATGGCCTTTAAAAGAGTAGCAATTTTTGGCGGTGTGACCAAATTTGTCACAAAGTTGGCACTGAGAAGGAGTGCTGGAATTGGATTGATGAAAAGAACCCGAACTTCCATCATGAGAGCCAAAACCGTGATGATGAGGCAAATGAGAGTGACGGCCTCGACCACGTCCTCCACGGCCACGAGGGTTAGTGCGGCGTTGAGTGTATTGAGCCGTAACAGGAACATCAAAAGTGGCCACCGAAGATTCACTAGACAGTAATTCAGCATCTTGTAAATAATGACGCAAGTCTTCAAATGTTGGTGGTGTGGGCTGCACACGTAAAGCTCCAACCAAGTCTTTGAATTCACCACCAAGACCACCAAGGACATATGAAGCAATTTGGCCGTCACTAGGTGGATGCCCAATAGTGACAAGATCATCAATAAGTGTCCGCAAGGTATTCATGTATTCGGTTACAGTTTTGCCAGCTTTCTTGGTGTTCATGAGAGCCGAAAGAAGGGAAAGCATACGGGTAGTGGATGTGTTTGCAAAACTGGACTCAAGCTTCTGCCATGCATCAGCCGATGTGGTGCATGAGTTGATGATCGGGCAGATATTGGTGGTGACGGTGGACTGTAATGCCAGGAGAATAAGTCGATCCTGACGAGTCCAAAAGTTGTAGTCGGCATGGCCGGCGGCAGGACATGGATTTGTGCCATTGACATAGCCTAGGAGATCATAACCAAAAAGTAAATTGGTCATTTGAGATTTCCAAGAGGAGTAATTAAGTCCATCTTTGGATAACTTGATTGGTATTTGAGAAGATGCATTGAGAGAAATGAGTTGGGGTGGGATGTTGGTGGGAATCAGATTGCTGGACGGAGAGGAAGAGGAGGACGACATTATGCAAGGAAAAAAATGGACCTTGATCAATCTTAGATGATTGAAGGCTTTGATACCATAAAGGATTTGGATTTAATGAGGCTTAGATCATTGTGATCTATGAACCGTATGTATATATAATGATCGTAGAGCATGTGTAGCTCATATTGTTACAAGGGATAAGAATAAACTAGAGATAAATACAAGTAAATAACTTAGAGATAAGTACACGTATTTAATTAATAATTATAATCTATCAGTCCTATTAAGACATCAATCAAGAAAGAAGTCTTGGTTATAAAAAAAAAAGTGTTTTGCATTACAAGATATTAATTTCAAGTGTGCCATTCTTGAAATTTAAATTTCAACATGATACAATTTTTCTCTAAATTAAAGTTTATATGTTGGTGGCTAAACCAATGAATTACAAAAGTAGAGTACTTAAAATTAATGGACATCATTTAAAGTCATACAACTTTTAATCAGAATATAAAAAAAAAATTAATTTTTTTGGAATGTTCAAATGTAACACTTCTGTAGGATAATTCTGTTTTTTGGAAAATCATTTACCAAGACTTTTTCAAAATGATGTATAACTTTTGAGAAGTATTGAGACTTCAAATGTTATTATGAATTGCCAATTTGGTCAACCTCACCATTAATCAATAAGATGAAACTATGTCAGTTGGGAAAAGTTAGGTGACAAAGATTTGAAGAATATTTGGTTACTTCATAGTGACACCATACCACATTGACAGCATGGGACAACCCCTGCCCTCCATGCAAAAAAAAAGTGTACAATGACTTTCCAGAGCTACTTACAATTTACATCCCCATCCATTACCAGGTGAAGGGGCGAAATGGGGCCCGTGATATGGTGTACACTACATGAGTTTTTCAAATCCTATTACAATGCACAATCTAAGGATTCAAAACTTAAAAGAATTTTACTCTAATACTCCTTAGTCCTTACGTCCCAGTTGAATCTGCAACATGTGCTTTTTTTGGTACAAAGAGTTTCAAATTTAACCAATAATATGTTTCTATTCGAAAAGATTCATCATGTAAAAATAATATGAAATGTTTTTTGTTAAGGGTAATCTTTTAATAACACACAATTTATAATTATTGCCACAAGTTATCTATTAAAAACATGGGTCAACTACGTTGCAGATTCAACACCTTTGAGCAGAAACATCTAATATGGCTTATCAAAGTGGTATGCAAGGAGTAGTTTTTATATATTTCTCAAGGTCAATCTGATTATTCCAACTATTAAACTTCTCCCTTGAATCAATTGTGAATAAATTAGAGTCCCAGACGAGAGAGATTTCACAGGTTATAGAACAAAACATCACACAAAAAATAAAATGATGTGTTTGTTTCAAATCAAATCTCGATAAATAACTCCACTACTTTTGCGCGAGTACGCTAGCATTTGGTCTCAATTAAATGAGATAAATAAATTACTAATAATAATAACAATAATAATGATGTTGAACTAATGATAATATTAACAATTAATATTAATAATAATGACAATAAAGGAGAAATCATGAGGTTGACATGAATTCAGGAGCCAAAAAATCAAATGGCAGGTAGCAGGTCACACAAGTAGGTGCAACTAATACTTACATGTCTTAGCATCTGGTTTTCATTTTGCAATGTGGAGACCCGCTCTTCCAGCTCAGCATTCTTTGTTTCCAAGTCTTTCACCCTTACCTCCAAATCTATCAAATATGCTTTCTTTCTCTCCCTCGCTTGTTGTGCTGATACTCTGTTCCTTAACAACCTTTTAAACACAAACGACAGAAAAATAAATTACAAAAACAATTGGGTACTAAACTACTAACCTTCAAGACCAGAAAACTGATGCTAAAATTTGTGCATTTCACGTTCAGGAGGGAATTGGTCAGTTTCCGTAGGTCCGGATTATCAAAAGCCGGGATTTTTAAAATTTATTAGGTGTGGTCCATATCGAAAGAAAATGGTGAAAAAGATATTTCTTGATAATACATAAGCACATATTCATCAATGTCGGAAATTGCCTGATCCATACAAAAGCTGACAAAATATTAAGAAAAATTACCCTAAGTAGGAGTAAAAGGTAGGTGTTATACCTAAATAGGTTTAATTCCAAAAATAGGAGTTTTTTTTACTTAATTGTTCCTAAAGTCAAATGACTTTCTCCTACTCTTTTACCTAACTTTCTGCATAATCTCTCTGTCAGGACACCAGCGATGATGTGGCAAACAGTGACAGCAACGAACGGAAACAGCATTGATGACAGCGAAATTCCAGGCACTATGTGTTTCCTTCTTCCTCTTCTTCCATGGTCTCATTCACAGATATACAAGTCTGTAACCATGACGCCTTCAATTTAAGTTTCCAATCCTCAGGTCATCTCTTCCAGATCGAGGCATTTCTTGCTATAATTCCTTTGCATAAGTTCCTTTATAAAATTCATTTACTGAAATTTGTTTGCTCCAATTTAAGTGTCTCTAATTCTTTTACAGAAATTGCTCTTGACGAGTAAGCAATGTGGTTTAAAACTTTGGACGATTTTCCTCACGGCACTTGAAGTTCAATATCTCCTGTTGGATTTGAAATGGATCGGCTAAGGTCAATTTTGAGATGTCTGGAGTTTTTCTGTGACATAATACTGCCATTTGTTTTTTCTGCCAAAAAGTGGTGTGATATAGCACAACTATTGAAAATAACATTCTGATTTTATCCAAGCATGACAGTATTATACTCTTATTACAAAAATAATATTAGGATGACATTAATCATACAAGATGGCAGTATCATTTCAGAATGGCAGCACATGGAATTATGGCAACGGCCGTAAGAATCAAAGATGGAAGTCCGTATGGTTTGAAGATGAAACTATTGTTTTAGGATGCCGTATTTGGTTGGAGTCATCTGAATCCAAGATGGCAATAGTTTCAAGATGACAATATTGTTTTAGGATGCGGTATTTGGCCAGTGACAGTCACAATCCAATATGGGAATATTGTTTTATGATGGCAATATTTGGCCGGCGTTTATCGCCTTGTTGAAATGCAGAATGGCAGTATGTGGAGGAGAGCACGATTTTAGGACAACTCTATAGTTTCAAGATGACAATATTTGGCAGTGGTCTAACGGTTTTTTATTTTATTTTCACTTTTATGTTGTGCAAATTAAATTACACAGGAAGGATATTCTTGTTTACCAATTCATTTTTTATTCCGAGAAAATATATTAGTCCTATATATGGAAAACAAATATGTTTAATCCTGTCTATGGAAATCTCCACAGTCCAAAGTATAAACCTAAAGACTAAAGTATCATTGAATTGAGTAGTTTTTTTATAAATTATAATAATAGTGAATTCAGAAGTTTGGGTTTCGGGTTGGATTTGAGATACTTCTTTATATACCCAAGACCCAACCTGTGTTTTATGCTGTACCTCTATAACTGCCATATAATAGCAGTATAAGAAGCAATAAATGTGAATTTACCTTTTCAGCCTCTTGTTCTCTTTGTCAGCTGGACTTCTACCCCTCTTCCTTTGACCGCTGGTTGATAGCTGAGCAGGACCCGCTAGGGAGGTGCCATGACGGCCTGAAGCAGATGGACCAACGGCTTCTACACCCATCTCAGGCACTCTCCTAATCTCTTCATCACTTTCCAAGCCTTTCAATAGGCAACAACATTTTATTAACTCATATTAAGCATAGGCCAAATAATTTTAGGACAATGGGCTAAATAAACCAAAAGGATTTAATTTAATTATTGTGTGCACATTACCTGTAAACAGACACATAGCAACATGTGTTAGACTGTTAGTACATTTGAATGCATTCACACACACAAAAAGGTCAAAACTTGTGTCAGACGCCAGACGGACAAAAGTATAATTCTCTAAGTTCTCAACATTTCAACTATTATAGAGAAAAGGTCAATGATGGATTATCATTTCAATTGACTGCTAATTCAACCATTTCAGCATCAGGTGAATGGAATGTCAGCATTTTTCAGGCTGATCGGTAGAAAAATGACCACCAAATCGTCATTAAGTTTTACTTTCCAAGAAAATATGGTATTCCCTGCTATGATAATGAAAAATATACCAAAAAAGTCATGTGAATAAAAAATAAATAGCATACAACTGCCCTTTGAATAAACACAAATGATATAATGAGGAACTACACTTGATAGAAAATTAACCAAAACTAAGGAGACAAATTAGATCCTTTGGGATGACAGCTACGTATGCAGGCATAAATCAGAATTCGTCAATGCCCAAAACCCATATCCATTTTTACAGTAAATTGTATACATTTCAAGAACAAGGACTCTAAGAACTATGTAAAAAAAAAGCCCAAAGAGCACCAATTAAGTTCTCAACAGAAAAATTATCTCAAACTGGGAACCTTTCTTCTTCTATTTCTGGCATATAAGTTCCAGAAACAACCCAAAGATTTAATCTTTGACCGGTATATCACATTTATTTAAGCAAGTTCAAAATTCTATAAGAAAAACAGGTTACCTTCAACAGAAAATTTAATAAATAAATACAGGAAAGGCAAAAAAGATACCTTCTTTGAATTCAAGCTGGAAGGCAGAGCTGGAAGATCTTTCACTGCTGGAAGGAAGAGAGCTGGCCGCAATGGAACTAGTAGCAGCTTGCTCCTGCATTCTCCCCCAAAACAAAGCGACTTCACAGAGAAGATATGAATAAATATACTCAGTAGAGTCGTAGAGATGATGAGTTTGAGTATACTGATCAGGATTAACAAAAAAAGAGCGGGATGTGAATGGGCTAGTGAGCAGGGACAGGGAGATCTGGAGATAGCTAGAAGAGAACAGAAATGGAAAAATACAATAACCGTTTGATTGGATTTGATCTGACGGGTTTAACGCGTTGATCGTGGAGGCCTGTGGAGCAAGAGAGTGTTGCAGTAATCAAAGGTAGGAAGAGATTGAGCGTGAGGTGCTTCTGATCGTTCGATTTGATATGTTTGGGTGACATCAAAGCCTTTGCTTATTATTTATTCTATAATATTTTAATTCTGTTAGAAAAAGTCCATAAATACCTGAGATAAAAAAGACTATGGAAGTGTATATCATACAATCGGTTGTACGGTGCGGCGGTGCCAACTATACAACCGATGACAATTTTTTAATTTTGGTTAAACTTATGTTTTCTCTTAAATGAACATTGAATCAATTTTGATGAGAATCGAGCATGGTCTTTTGAGTATTAGGAGACTAACAGTGAGCATCAATAATCTCTACTTCATACCTTATACATCACTTTCTGTTTATTATTTTTTTGTTTATTAAAAAGTCTTAAATTATGTCTACAATCAATTTCAATTAATTTCACTATGTGAATCTAATGTAGTATGATATGTTTAAAATGTGAAACCTTTTAAAATGAGCATAAAGCAGTATCAAATGAGCATACATAACTTACGAAATGAGTATCAAAAAATTCAAAAGCTCATTTGTGTATGCTCATTCATTTTGGAAGTAATACTCATTTGAGTTTAACATGAAATTCATTTTTTATGTGCTCAGTATTCGTTTGTGTGTGTTCATTCGGTCATTCCACATCCTGCATCAGTCAGTGGCTCACCGCATCAATAACCCAAGTCCAACTCCTTCTCTGTGACCTTCGTATAGGCCTATAGGGACGCCACCCCAGCATGCCAGCACTCCGGGCAGTCCAGCACCACATGTATTCTTAACAAAAACGTAAAAAATAAAAAATAAACAAAAAAAAAAATAAAATGTAAATAAATAAAAACTTTAAAGAATTATAAAAAATAACTAAAAATGTGACATTTTTGTAGAATTTCAAAAAATGTGACTAAAAAGGCTACAGACTATTATGCCCTTACTAACCCAGGCAAACCCGCTACAGTGACCAATGCATTACAGTGACCTATGTCTTTAAAGTGACCTATGTCTTAGTGACTTTAATCACAACTAAAGTGACTATATTCCACAGTTACCAATGCAACAGTTACCAACACTTACATTCTCACTGCACTGACATCCCGACTATAGTGACACCTGACCCCCATGACCACCCCGATCTCAGTGACCATCCCGACCCCAGTGACCAACCCGGCTCCAATTACCAACCCGACCACGACCGCCGTGACCAACTCGGCCCCGATGACAAACCCAATATTGACATCCTGCCATTGACCACCTCGATATTGTTGTCCCAAACCATTGCCACAGCCCCAGCAGTCCAATCCAGCCTCGCATCCTGCCCAACCAGTCCCGCCCCTGCCCCTACCATGTCATGCTAGACTAGGCTGACTAGCCATTGATAACTTCAACTAAACTTCAATCGGGAAGGCATTCAAATAAATTCTTGAAGATAACTGCGCTTTTAACTGCACAATTATCTTCAAAAATTCATTTGAATGCCTTCCCAATTGTAGTTTTAGTTCAAATTTGGTATGATTAAACTAGACTTAATGAATAAGATGCTCAAAAAAATTCATCAAAAAGTTCCACCGGGAACCGCCCCAAATGGCGTCGGCCGGACAGGGTCTCTTATATAAGGTCCTATTTGACCTTTTTATGTAAGTTCGAGACCCTATCTGACCCTTTTCCCTTATTTATTCGATAATATTTTAATTATGTTAGAAAAAGTCCATAAATACCTGAGATACAAAATACTATGGAAGCGTATATCATATAATGGGCTGTACGGTGCCAACTGTACAACTGGTGACAAATTTGTAATTTTGGTGAACCTTATGATTTCTCTTATATGAGCATTGAATCAATTTTGATGAGTATCGAGCATGATCTTTTGAGTATTAGGAGTCTAACAGTGAGCATAAGTGATCTCTGTTTCATACCTTATACATCACTTTCTGTTTATTATTTTTTTCGTTTATTAAAAAGTCTTAAATTACGTCTATAACCAATTTCAATATATTTCAATATGTGAATCTAATGTAGCATGATAAGTTTAAAATATGAAATCTTTTCAAATGAGCATAAAACAGTATCAAATGAGCATACATAACTTACGAAATGAGTATCAAAAAATTCAAAAACTCATTTGTGTATGCTCATTCATTTTGGAAGTTATACTCATTTGAGCTTAACATAAAACTCATTTTTAATGTGCTCAATATTCATTTGTGTATGTTCATTCCTTTTAGGCTTACACTCATTCGAGTTTAATATAAAGATCATTTGAGATCAGTAGCAACAAGAATTCCTTACCAACGAATTAGACTCCTATCAAACAGAAAAGGAGGAGGTCGGTGTTACCAGAATGTTTTAAGTATTTGTGATTTCAAGATGGTGTTCACTTTTGTTTGCGTGGGTTGGAAAGGAATAACACATGACCCACGAGTATGAACTCAAGTTATATTTGACCCAAATTCTTGCTTTCCCTTTCCTCCATCAGGTGTGTATCATTATCAAATGTTCTTTCTTGTTTTTGTAATTACTATATAAAACTTATAGCACTTACGAAATGTTAGAGATAAATACTACCTTTGCGATGTTTCATATTTCGAACACTCATGGCTTCCTGGCTCCATATCGTAAAGTAACACAGGGCATTGGTAATAAGATTTCCGACACCGACGTGCATTGACTAAAGAAGAAAGATTGAATTGCGCACATGCACAACTTCAGAATGTCATTGAACATGTTTATGGTGTGCAGTGTGCTGGAAGCAAAGTTTGCGATCTTAGAACAGAAGGCTCCTTATCCATTTCTAATTTGAAAGAACGTGGTGATTGCTTGTTTTGCTGTTCATAACTTGATAGGAATATATAACATTCAAGATGACCAGGAGCCCAGCTGGACGCCGACTCACTCTCCCTTATGGGAGGTCTCAGGTTCAAAACTCAATGGAGTGAGTTCCAGCCCTGATTACCCCAGGCCCCCTCCCCAGAGGCCCAGACGCCCTCTGGAGTAAAAAAACACATTCAAGATGACCTTTGGAGGAATGGGATGACGAGGCAATATTTAAGAATGAAGGTGGACAAAGCCAAGGCAGCGTAGAAGAAATAGATGGAACACAATGGGTAGGGCCGGGTCGGGGGGAGATTCTGTGAAGTTGCATAGGGCCTCAAAAAAGAGAGGATCCAATTTTTTTAGTAATAGTATTAGGTACCCCAAGTCCAAATAGAAAAACCTAATAGCCTGAGAATCGGAAGTTAGCGTGGATTCAACCAGAGAACGCAACTTGCGTCGAGGGAAATACAGCAGTCACCCATTCGAACATTCCACACTCCGCATCAATAGACCAAGGCCAACTCCTTCCCCGGTGACCTCCTGAGACCCAAATTCCCTCTTTCCCTTTCCTCCACCAGGTGTGTATCATTATCAAATTTTCTTTATTGTTTTTGTAATTACTATATAAAGTAATAAAACTTATAGCACTTACGAAATGTTAAAGATAAATACTACCTTTGTGATGTTGCATATTTCGAACACTCATGGCTTCTTGGCTCCATATCGTTAAGTAACATAGGGCATTGGTAATAAGATTTTCGACACCGACGTGCATTGACTAAAGAAGAAAGATTCAATTGCGCCCATGCACAACTTCGGAATGTCATTGAACGTGTTTATGGTGTGCTGAAAGCAAGGTTTGCGATCTTAGAACATAAGGCTCCTTATCCATTTCCAATTTAAAAGAACGTGGTGATTGCTTGTTTTGCTATTCATAACTTGATAAGAATATACAACATTCAAGATGACCAGGAGCCCAGCTGGACGCCGACTCACTCTCCCTTATGGGAGGTCTCGGGTTCGAAACTCAATGGAGTGAGTTTCAGCCCTGATTACCCCAGGCCCCCTCCCTAGAGGCCCAAGCGCCCCCTGGAGTAAAAAAACACATTCAAGATGACCTTTGGAGGAATGGGATGACGAGGCAATATTTATGAATGGAGGACAAAGCCAAGGTAGCGTAGAAGAAATAAATGGAACACAATGGGTAGTGCCGGGCCGGGGGGAGAGTCTGTGAAGTTGCATAGGGCCTCAAAAAAGAGAGGATCAACCAGAGAACGCAACTTGCGTGGAGGGAAATACAGCAGTCGCCCATTCCGTCATTCCACACTCCACATCAATAGACCAAGGCCAACTCCTTCCTCCGTGACCTCCTTATAGGCCTATAGGGATGTCACCGCAGCATACCAACACTCCGGGCAGTCCAGCACCGTACTGCCTCTCCGGCTCTCCCAGCCCATCAACTTAGCAGTCGCACCACTCCGCCCACTCGCACGCCAAGTCTCCGCTACAACCTGCAGGTAAGTTAATCAATTTGACTATTTTAATTGATTTTCTTATATGTTTGGATTATTAGTAGATTATTTAGTATTTATGCCTTATGCCTCATGTTCTCCTAATCTATTACTCCGTATGATATTTAACAAATTAGGTATCCGGGTTGTTACTTTTTTATTTTGTGTAATTGTTTGACAAATTAATTAAACTATTTATGTTTAATAATTTGGTGTAAATGTATAAATATATTATTAGTTATTACTTTTTAGGTTGTCGGTTTAAAGTTATTAAGTCAAAATTAAATTAATTATCATTATTACTTAAAATTACTTTTTAAGTTATTACTATTACCATTATTATCTATCTTCTATTTACCTTTGTGTTGAAAAGAAAGGCCTTTTTTTGTTGCACCGGGTGTCCGGGTCTCTATATTTTCAGCTTCGGCCCTGACAATGGGGTACCTACAACATACAATATATGATAAATTTACGGGATGAAATTGCTAATAGATTAGTACGAAGTGTTTAAATTAAATATATTGTCATAATATTCTTGAACTTGCTTCGTTGTGTTTTGTGAACTTGTTTGCTCAATAATTTAATATTATAATAAATTTTATGCAATAAAAAATATATAATCCATGCATACTAGTAAAAGTATGGAGAATTTATATTCAACACTTGTTACAAGCACAAGGATATATTGATAAAATAACATCATTGTATTGAGACTATACATTCAACACACATAATAAACAACTTGTTATACTAGTGTCACTTATTCCAGAAACACGTCTTAATCGAGACATGACTTAATAGAAAGAAGAAGAAAAAAAGTCAACATTACATGCCCTAACTCTTCTTATCCTATTCATTCCCTTGTCATGCTTAATAGGATTTTTGATAAAATAATAGCACATAAAAAAAGTTAAGGAATATTTCAATGTATATATAACTTTAAATAGATGAAGTTAAATTTATGTCATATATTTGTATAAATTAAGTGAATAGCAAAATAATAATTTTATTCATGATAAAACATAAAAGTAACAAAAAAAAATTATAATTTTTTAAAAAAAAACGTAAAAAATAAAAATAAACAAAAAATTAAAAAATAAAATAAATAAAAACTTTAAAGAATTATAAAGAATACCTAAAATTATTATTAAAAAATATGTAGCCTCTGCCACTTCTTCCACCTCTCAGCACCGCCACCTTCGATCATCGAGAAAAAAAATGTCATTTTGTGTAAAAAGTCACATTCATTTGAAAATGTCATGAAGATGTCATTTATACTCTTTCTAGACATCCACTACTGATGCCAAAATTACCATCACAATGACATTTCTTGCAAGTTAACATTTTTTTCGGCGACCAAAGGTAGCAGTGCATGAAAGTGGTGGTTGAGGCCTTAATTGAACTCAAATGTTACATCGTAGTAACTACAAAAACTTAGATATGTATACAGAGGCCCGATACTGTCCAGCACTCCAGCCGGAGGGACAGGACCCGCCGTCTGGCCGTCGCCATTTGGGGCCCTTCCCGGTGGAATTGTTTCTGAAATTTTTTTAGCATGTTCTTCATGAAGTCTAGTTTATGCATACCAAATTTCAGCTAAAAATTCAATCCGGAAGGCAGTCAAATGATATTTGGAAGTTAACTGCGCAGTTTATATACATATAAAATTCAATCATGAGGAACATGCTCAAAAAATTTCATCAAAAAATTCCACCGGGAAGGGCCTCTGATGGCCTTGGCCGGACAGCGCCTCCCGTCCCTCCGGATGGATCTGATCTTTTTCTGATGTATACATATACATACATACATATATACATACAGACAAATCTTCATGTCACGCTGGCCTGACGGGATGCTCCGTTCGGCCGAGCCCGTTTGGGCACCTTCCCGGTGGAATTTTTTGATGAAAATTTTTGAGCATGTTCCTCATCAAGTCTAGTTTGTGCATACCAAATTTTAGCTCAAAATTCGATCGGGAAGGCATTAAAATCATTTTTTGAAGTTGACTGCAGTTTTATATGTATATTTTGATGCAGTCAACTTAAAAAAATGATTTGAATAGCTTCCCGATCGAATTTTGAGCTTAAATGTGGTATGGACAAACTAGACTTGATGAGAAACATGCTCAAAAAAGTTCATCAAAACATTCCACCGGGAAGGTGTCCAAATGGGCTCGGTCGGACGGAGCATCCCGTCAGGCCGGCCTGACAAGAAGACCACGCCATACATACATACATACATACATACATACATACATACATACATACATACATACATACATACATACATACATACATACATACATACATACATACATACATACATACATACATACATACATACATACATACATACATACATACATACATACATACATACATACATACATACATACATACATACATACATACATACATACATACATACATACATACATACATACATACATACATACATACATACATACATACATACATACATACATACATACATACATACATACATACATACATACATACATACATACATACATACATACATACATACATACATACATACATACATACATACATACATACATACATACATACATACATACATACATACATACAAGCATGGTTCTCATTTGAATTTAAATATATACTCCCTCCGTCCCGTTGGGATGTTCCCGTTTTCCTTTTTTGGATGTCCCAAAATAAGTTCCCTTTTCCCTGAATGGAAAGTTATCCTATATCAAAACAATGTCAAACAGTGCAAAACGGTGCCAACACTAGTGGAAAAATGCCAAATAGAGGCACTTCATTTGAGGCGCTTATATATACAAGCGCTTCCGTTAGTTGTACGAATTTAATTTTTATTTATTTTCAAATCCGTGCGGCGCTTGTTTAGTCCGAAACGCCTCCAAACTAATTTCCACTGGTAATTTTATTTTAAAATTTTGGATACGTGCGGCCCTTACAAGGAATAAGCGCCTCTAACCTTTTTTATTTTTTTCGGATCATCACGCGTGCGACGCTTCTTAAATCAAGCGGGGGTTTGCTTCGTGCACTTCCAAAATGGCTATGCGCACCCCAATTTGGCATAAATGTCCTTGCTTAATTTTTTTTATAGGAGAACTAATCCACATACGTATTGTATTATAGGCAAATCACGGGAGTATCATAGGCAAATCAGTACACTTTTAATCCGAGTTTCAAATACGGAGCATATTTATTTTGTGCAAGAATTATTATATTTATATAAGTACAAATATAAAACAAAATTACAAATTGGATCACATAATTATAAAAAATGATTACTCTAGTCCAATATAAGACGTATGATAATAAAGAAAAATGATTACTCTATGGATAAATATTTTTTTATTCAAATCGTACAATAATAAAAAAAAATTAAAAATGAGACAATCACTTTAAATAATACAACCATCACACATAACCAATAGTACATACTTTTGAAAATAGTTTTTTATAATATCAAATATTTGATAATATATATCGGCGCTCCGCCCCGCTCTTGAACCACCGCTCTGGAGCGACCACGGTGATAAGGTTTGGAAGATATACTTCAAGAATCCTGGCAAGAAGAAACTTGAAGTATTTGTCAATTATTTTATTTTTTTATGGTCTTACTTTCACGTTAAGTTTGTTTATGTTGCTCTTTATTTTGTTGATGTCTTTACTTTTAG
This sequence comes from Cuscuta epithymum, assembly GCA_945859915.1. Taxonomy (NCBI): domain Eukaryota; kingdom Viridiplantae; phylum Streptophyta; class Magnoliopsida; order Solanales; family Convolvulaceae; genus Cuscuta; species Cuscuta epithymum. The sequence goes on from CAMAPF010000024.1 coordinate 100,903, forward strand.
GTCTACAATAAGAATTGACAATTTAGCTAGATATTATGTCATGTCGTTAGAAAGATCTATATGATCAATGATTGTTGTGTCGCACCCGTTTGGTGGTTATAATTAACGATTTGTATTGCGCATGCTCTTTCTGGGGTGATCGTTTATAAGACTAACTGTATGGTTGAAAGTGCTAGTTGATTACTGATAGTTGTTTTCAACGTTGGTCTCTTTGATTTTGTTGTAACGATCTGAATCTTAATGATATTAATATGAGTGGTTTTTCATTTCAAAACAAAACTAGAAATCCTAGACATAAAAAACTTATACCAAAGCACCAAACAAATGTTAATTTGAAATGTGGTCAATATTTTGATATTAGTTCTTAATAAGCTAAAACTAGAAATTCAAACATTTAAGACATAAAAAACTTACACCAAACCCCCTTTATTAAATTTAATACTACCTCCGTCCCTTTTATATTGGGACGGAAGAGGGTGGCACGATTTTTAAGGAAAGTGGGTTTATGTGGTTGATATTAATTGATAAAGTAAGAAAAAAGTAAGAATGATTTTGAGTCACCCAAACTTTACCAAATATGGTATGAGACAATTTTAGTGGGACTTTCCGGAAAGGTAAAACGGGACAATATAAGGGGACAGAGGGAGTAATTAAAAACTTAGATAACTATGAAATATAATAATCTAACATTCTAAAGTATATATTGGAGACATTAATTTATAAGAAGATAGAATTGATATGTGAAGCATACATACTTCATGTTCTTAAATAAATGAGACATATTGAATTTTAAACTATTCATATGTTCTACATTGACTACATTTTATTTATTAATGTATTAATAATTAGAAGTTTATATTCATAATTATGTATCAAGATTTTGCCATAATCTAAAATTTACATGTTAGATAAAATAAAATTTATTAATATAATTATACTATGACACATATAATTATTATTATTTTGATCGAAGGTGGCTTAATTCATAGAAATAGCATTCAGCAAGGGCACAAGATAATAAAAGAACCACATGTAATCATCCACCCGTGGCCGAGACTGAGAGTTAACCACCTGTAAGAAAGTAGTATAACTCGCTAGACCGAGATTGGGCAACTTAAAGCCAATGACGATTATCGTAGAACTTTCAAATCCCAAACCTAATGCAAGAGTCTTACAGCATGAAATAAAATAACAAAAAGACACAAACATCTTAAACCTGGAAATTAAACTGCATAAAAGGTAAAATATAAGCAAACTCTAAAGCGTGTCGATCAACCCTTGGCAGTGGTTCTGGAGGAGGCCTGACCCTCGGGACTATTGTTGATGCACCAATCACTGCTCGGCTCTCCGTATCTGCGCCATCGCCAATCCCCTGCTTACCAACGCCAGCCATCTCCATCTGCAATCGTCTTCAGAAGCGCCCCTGTCCAAATCAACAAAGCTGCCTTGCACCCAAATAAAATCTGCAATCAATAGGAACCTTCAATCCGTGTCGGCGTAAACTCCTGCCCAAAAGCCAAGCCGAAAGAGAAGCACCAAACGCCAGATCAGGAAAACTCGGCCGAAGCCGCCGAACCCACAGCCGAAAGCCGCTGCCGGAAAACTCTGCTGAAGCCGCCGAACCTACATCCCAAGGCTGCCTCCAGAAAAACTCGGTCGAAGCCGCCGAACCCACAGCCGAAGGCCGCCGCCGAAAAGACCTAGGAAAACCTAGAGAGAAAACGATTTTTTCCCTAATACATAATTTGAATTATTTTAACAAGAATATGACACATAAAATTATGTTTAAAATAAAAGGATGATTTTTACAATAAGTTTCACAAAATCAAATAGAAGGGGCCGACTGTTAGACTGTATCTCTTATGGAAGCTAGGCTGAAATCTTTCATTAAACTTAAAAGCTACGCTACTGGTAAGTGTTAATACGGAGCAGGACAAAATTGTCCAGGCTTGGAGAAAGACCGGCGCGCCTAGCAATATGGGTAGTGCGCGGAGATCGTCCGAATCAAGCGCCTGCAATTGGAACGCGTGTGGCGCTTCTGTCAAACAAGCTTTTCGAGGCTTTTCAATCGATCTGCTAACCCTAACGCCTGATCAAAACGATCGAATACAGATCGTAAGTCCAGCCCTTGCCGCGGCGACCAGAAGGATCTCCAGCCTCGCTGCCGCTCGACGCTGTGTTTGCGGCAGACTGCTGCACCGTTGTCCACTGTTTTCCTAGCCACTACCGCCTTCTGCTTTGCTTGCCGTCATCGTCGACGGGTATCTTTGTCACCCCCGATGTGGATTCCAACTGCCGTTGAGTGCTCTCGGACGTCGGTAGATGTCCGCCTTCTGCTTTGCTTTCGTAGTATTACTTTCTAGGCAATCTTTGATTTTTTAGCTATAAAGTGAATATAATAATGTGAATGTATTTATTTTCGGACACATCAAATTGTTGGGTGTTATATGAGTGATTATTAGTTGCTTTATGGTATAATAAATAAATATATTTCTCCTAAAGTAAATGCGCTAACTTTTTTGATGAATTTTATTCATGTGAATAGGTGTTTGGAATTAAAATAGATTTAGTCGCTGAATTGGAGATTGTTGCTTCTATAAACTGTAAAATTGCTGCTGTAGGCATTTAATGGAAATACTAACACAATTGATGGATGTGCCACACTTTTCCGATGAGATAGATTTTCTCATGTTATGTGCATGTGTGCGTGACTTGTAGGTGCGGGTTTGCTTTCGGTTAGACTTGTAGGTGGAGATGGTACAGAGGGCAAAACCCGTACCAATCCTTATGCAGTTATCCATTTTAGAGGAGAGGAGAGAAAGACCAAGGTGATCTGTACATACATATATATATATATATATATATATATATATATATATATATGTATATATATATAACATCCTTAGCTTCCTTAAATTACCATGTTTAAAATACTTAGTCATATGCTTCTGTTACTATAATTGCCCTGGGCATTTCCTGCAGAGGATCCAGAAATGCTTGCATCCCAAATGGGAAGAAGGTTCCAATTTGTGTTAGAAGAGGCTCCTTTGAAGGACATATCCATGTAGAAGTCTGGAGCATACAAAGGAGGGCCTTTGGTTACAGTGTAAGCCAAAACCCTAGCTAGAAGTTGTGCTTTAATTTCCTCCCACCCTTCGCTTCCTCTATCCCATGACTCCCTTTGCGGCCGCCATCATTGTTACAATGTTACTACTGTGCTTCTAAGTCCTAAGCAGTCGACGGCCATGCGAAGCCTTCACGATTCACGAGTTGCTCGTTGCTCGTTGCTCGTTGCTGTGCTTTCAACACCGCCACCATCGCCTGCACCAGCTGCGTTGTTGCACCTTTCTTGGCTTGGAGTTTGACTTTATCAAACTTGGTATGCCACATAAACTCTACCTTAATTAAATTCTTCTCAAGCTGTGGACCAGCTCACTTGATCTGTTGTTTCAGTCAGAGTTTCACTTGGTAAGTGTAATATTTTTTCGTAAATTATGGGCTGATTTTTAATACATGAGCTTTAAATTTTTTATTTCAGTTCGTGATTTAATTCTGTTTCATGCCTAATTTTGTTTCATTGTAATTTTTGGCCATGTTTTAGTTTTGATTTACATACCATATCTGATAATTTGGTTATTTTTAGATTGAGTATATACAAATTTTCTTCCGATCCTCAAGCTGTGGTGTTAATCAGTTTACTTTTCAGATCCGGTTTTAGGTCAGTTTAACATTGGGTCTGCTATTCGTATTCAGGTGTGAAAGTTCAATCACTTTGGTTTCAAATTCTAAAATTGATATCAAGTTCCAATAAGAGGCTTGAAATTTTTTGACTTGATTATCTGATCTGGTGGATGTTTGTGTTTTAATTGAATTATGACTTGATTATCTGGTAAATGTTGGTGTTTAAATTGAATTATGACTTGTGATTATCTAGTGGATGTTGGTGTTTTAAGAAAATTATGACTTTAATTATTTGTGCTACTGATATTCAACTGTACAGTTGCTTTTCTTGTAATTCAGTTTATTAAGATTTTTTATGTTGGTGTTTTTAGAAAATTCTGTTTAAGAAAACTTGGGATGTTGGCATTTTACTAGTTTTCGTCCCTTCAGCTTCTCCATCTAATTATTCTCGAGTGATGTCTAATTTGTGAGAATTGAACAACATTGCTTTCCAATTTTGGTATGTGAGTATTCAGTATTCTTTGATCTTTGTTTTGGCTCATTGACTTTGGGTTGATTCTGATCATTTTGGTTTGTGTTTGGTTGTATGTTGGTGACTAGTGTGAGTCTTCATGTGTTATAGGTCGCCTGTGAGAAGAGAGTTCCTTAGCGGCCGACAAAGAGATTCTTTTCTGCCTTCTTCTGAACGGTCAGTTAATGAAAGAAATTCTTCCCCTTGTTGATTTGTGATGCTATTTTATTTCTGATTTTTGAATCTTTGATTCTCTTCCGGTTGAGTTTTGTTTCCTTGGTGGATGATGAAATGTGTGAACATTGATGCAGGTGAGGAGGTCTGGTTTGGTGTGTTTGTTGCTGGTGTAGCATCAGACTTATTTATATATACATTTTCTTATCTTATTTATATATACATTTTCATTCTGTTTTTTAGGTTTTCAAACCTGTGATAGAGAAAGAAATTTCTGATAGTGGAAGTTACGAAAATAAGCAACCATGGCATCTCAGTCTGATTCACCATGGCATCACAGGTTTTAATAAGTTGTGTTTTCAATAATTTATATTTTATATTATACTACATATGTTGTATTAAATATATTATGTAAACAAGTCATTATAATTTTGAGTTCATTTTTAATTGTTGTACAGACAATCAGGTTTAGAGTCCAAGGAGAGGCCAGGTTCATATGCACTGGAAGAATTCAATGATATATGTAGAATATCTAGTCTAGATTATTTTTAGATGTAATGTATACGAGCTGAGCGTGTGTTAATTCTATTGTGTTGCGAGCACTTTTGTTAGATAACTTTTAAATAAAACATTTGGTGAATTGGTGTTATTTACGTAGTGTTACATAGTACAATTTTGAGAACAAATTTTGTGTCCCTATTTGAATTTGATCGAATGAATATTTGGATTGATGCAGGCGTTTGAGTAACTTCTAAATCTACTGAAAATAATTGAAATAAACAATTTACAAAAAAAATAAATTAGAGGCGCTTTTGTGCTATAAGCGCCACAAACAGAAATTAAAACAAAAACAAAATTTGAGGCGCTTCTAACCTATAAGTGCCGCACGCTAGAAACAATTATCAACTTTAGAGGCGCTTTTCATTCTCTAAGCGCCGCACGTCCGGGAAGTTTTTGTGATTCGGAGGCGCTTCTCATTGAATAAGCGCCGCACGCTTTTCGGGAAAAAATAAAATCAGAGGCGCTTCCGAATTTAAAAGCGCCTCTGATATCGATTTGCGTCACATTTTTTAAAGGCGCTTCAAAGCGCCGCACATGGCCCAAAAAAGCGCCTCTAATCGACTTTTTTCCACTAGTGCAAACAATGTTCAAACAGTGTCCAAACAGTAAAATTTACCCCCTGGTAAGTTTATTTTCTTAATATGTGTGTAGGTCAAACCGGGAACATCCCAACGGGACAGAGGGAGTATACACACACATATAAAATTATAAATAAATAATTAAATAAATAATATAAAACCAATTGTATGGCTTAAAAAATACACGCCATGGTCTTATCTTTCCTTTTCGATCCGTCCCACTATGATTGTCTCATACTAAATTTGGTAAAATTTGTGTGGTTCTATGTCATTCCTACTATACTTTATGGAGACGATGACGGCACATGGGGATGACCGCGGCGACGGGGAGGCGTGTGCCGGGCGTGGTGACGGGCTAATGACTATGGTTTTTAGAAAATGAGTAGGAAGTTAGGGTTTTATAATATCAATCTAAGGGAATATTATGGTAAACAAATGTAAGAGAAAATTAGTTCATAAAAATTATTTATTTACTTATTTACTTATTTATTTATTACTCAGCTCCTAGGTTAATTTTCTCCTAAAATTAATTAAATAATACGAATTTAAATATGTAGTACTATATTATTTTGGGATAAAACTAATGAGGTCATGAGAATGTGGATGAGTTGTAGTTATACCTAGGATAATTTTCTCTTAATATAATTAATAATAATAACAACCATCCTCGTTTTCTTGTTTAATTTTATCTGCTCATATGTACGTAGTATATAATTGAGTTATTTAATTCTCGCTTATATACTGTATTATTTAAGCATGTTTTATAATCCCTCCGTATTTTTTTTGTTTGCTACACTTTCTTTTTTGGATGTATTCAAAATTTGCTACATTTTTCCTTTTTGGTAAGTTTGTCATTTAAAGATACTCAACTACCCTTACTTTTTCTACTTTTTATCTTCTCTTTCATACTTTTACACCATCTATCATACTTTTTATACACTATTCATTACCTCTACTATTTCACTCTTAAAATATGTGTCAACACCTATTGTAGCAAACAATAAATACGGAGGGAGTATTATTTATTTATAATTTTTATATGTGTATGTATAAATGTATGTGTATGACTACTAGTATTGTTGTTATTACTACAATTACTATTACTATAACAGTTACTCCGTATTATTATTGGAATAAATTTGAATAACTTGAGAATCGAATATGTCAATGTTCATATTTGCATTTGGTGAATATTTCAATCAAAATTACTATTTTTTTTTCTGTTTTCATATTTGAACTGTTCAAATTAAATTCAAATGGTCATATACAAATTTGAATAACTATTGGAGTGCAAAATATATAGATCCAGCGAGTGTGCGGCGAACATATATAGATCCAGCCTCTACCTGGATATATATAAGCGAAAAGCTAAGAAAATGTTTTGAGTTTAATTTAAACACAGTTCTATGCAGTGGCGGAGCCAGGAGTTCGTGTCAGTGGTGTCAATTTAGTTAAACAATATTATATAATAATGTGTACATATATAAAGCAAAAAAGCAAATATTGTCATTGGTAAAATTAAAGTACTAATTCAAAACTGTCCACGATGCGTTTTCATATTTTGAACATGTTGTGCAATTTTTTCTTTGTCAACACTTTTGAATATATATTTTTCAATAAAAGTAACGAAGGCATCATTCATCATAGCATCCCCATTCGATTGCGCAACCTGTTCTTCATGAACTTTATGGCAGAGAAAGCTCTTTCCACAGTATTGCCACCGGTAAAAGCAAAGCTAATTTCACAAGTAAAAAAACTAATGGATACACAATATGTTTCTTTGTCTCCACCAATTTTTGAGCAAGAGAACCAACTTCTGTAATATCTATAAATGCAGAGTTGGAGCGCACATCAAGAATAAAAGTTTCAAGTTGACTGTCAAGAGCAAGAACATCTACCAGTGAAAAGTCAAAAGGATATAATCGAGCCATGCGAATCAACTTGTCCTTGTCAAAAGATGAAAAAGTGTCTTTAGGACTAAGGCAAGCCACACAAAGAAGCAATTCTGTAGAAATCTCTGTGAATCGATTGTTCAACTCCTCGCGTTGTCTATCCACCACAACATAGAACAAGTCCACTTTGTAACGATGTAAGTTTGTGACTTGGATAACTTTGCGACGGACTCTCCCATGAGGTACATAAAAATAATTCATACTTGGAATTGAAATTTTATTCTTTTCACAAAAAGAAGAAACTTCACCAAAGAGAATATCCCATTGGGCACAAACTGCGACCGAGGGTTTCCGATTTCAGCGATTTGGGAATTGGGACTGCGACTTACGGCGTTCAATAGTTTTTTTTTTTGCAGCGGGAGTTGGAGTTCAATCAGCGATTTGGGCACAGACTTTTTGATTCTCCTTTGCTGACTTTTCAATTTGGTGTTCCAACTTTTAAAATTTTTAAATTGAGCCCCATTTTTTTAAATGTTGGATGGTGTCAATTTATAATTTATGAAAGATTATCTATACTTATATAAAGAATTTTTATTTTTCAGTGGTGTCAATTTTAAATTTTAAATTTGTTTTTATATACCTACATATGGGGGAAAAAAAATTCCAGTGGTGTCAATTGACACCACTGGCCAAAGGGTGGCTCCGCCACTGGTTCTATGCATGGGATAAATTAAAACGTAATGATATGGAGTATATCTGTATATGTTGGGGATTACGTTAGCACTTAACCTATTAGACACGGCTGCTGGCATGATAATCTTTAGGAATGAAACAAAAGCACTTGTATAAACAAACAAAAACGTTGTTTGATACTGTCATCATCCGGTGGGGATGACAAGTCATAGCATGTGGCGACAATGAGTTAATTTTTGTCAAGCCTATAAGCAAAAAGACGAATTGATACCACTAGTCATAAATGATAAAAAGGATGGCAACAAGGGGCTTAGCTCACATGGTAGAAATGAGGTGTCATCAAGGAGAGATCTCGATTTCAACTCTAAACAAACACTTAAAAATGAAACATCACTCTTTTTCTATCAATGTGTGATCAAAGTTCAACTTAAATAATCTGATAATTGATAACTGTTCAATCGGTTCTGGGGACCTTAGAATTTTGTGGTGTTATCCTTTTTTTATACTTCCTCCGTCATTTAAAACTTTGTCAAGTTTGACCGGCACTATGATTAATAAGGAAAATACTTTGTGGTTGAGGTTTATGCAGAGGAGAGAGAATTAACTTAAATCACAATTTCTTTGTTTAAAAGAGAAAATGACAAAGTTAGTGGGACAATCAAAAAAAGAAAAATTTATCGAGAAAATGACAAGGGGAGTAAAAAAGATGGCATGTGGGATTGGTGAGAATTGATCACATCCACACTTCAATTTGTAGAGGTCGTGATCGAATTCAAGTCATTGATCAATTTAAGGGGGTTTTCTCAAATTAAATATGGTTATCTTCTAGCACGAAGTTAGTTCAAAAGTTTTTTTCAAATGATGATCGGGATATCTTGTGAGCAAAATGTACATATGTCATCAGAAACATAAATTATTGCTTGAGCGATTCACAATTGTTCTTAAGGGTTAAATTACAGTGTATTTTTGGGATGGTAAAATTATCCTTGTGTATGAGGCCGTGAACCATCTCACTCGAAAACTATTTAAGATCTACAGTGATTTACTTTTTGACTTTTCTATCGGGTTGAAATATGGGGCGCCCCGCGCTGCTTGGGTGAGTGATCTCAACTTTGGTTTGAAGTTGGCATCTTAACAAAGAATGGAAGATGATAAGAGAGACGCATTATGAGGCCGACACGATGCTTGTATCATACTCCTGATAGATGGGATGTTTTGGGGGTGATCGAACTCAATGATGCATTAATATGAAGACTTGAAGAGAGTGTGAAGACAAAGGAGAAGAAATATACTATGGTATGTGGGAGACACAAAGCCAAACAATCAAACCTTACGAGGAAACCAAAAAAAATTGCCGTAATTAACATGTGTTGTCTGATTTGCACCGATGCGCCTAGTAACATGTATTCTCCACTAACATGCGCCTAGTATAATCCACAATGTGATTATACTTATTCTGGCAATCTCAAAATGAATGTCTTTTACATGTTCCATCTCGTTATCAATATGCATGTCTGATATTTTCACCAATGGTTTATTACCTGGATTTTATTTGAACGCGGCACACGCCAAGGCAGTATCTCTCGCCTTGTGGAATCGTCTCGATGGCTGGATGCTATTGTCCTCCAATGGATATACCATACCAATATACCATCTCCACCGATTTGCTCACACCATTATTGAGCCGGACTGTACTACTCCCCAGAATTTAATTATGTTTAAGGATGCTTTGTACTACGTATTCATTAGGTACATATTATTGCTCGAACAAAAAAATAGGAAAAAAGTTTAGACTGTGTGATAAAAATTAGAATAAATAAAATGATTAAATAAATTGTTCTACTATTGTCAATTCATCACTTACTCGGTAAGCTCATGTATTAAAAAAATCATATAAATACATTTACTTTATTTAAAACATTGATCAATTTGGTCATTTATTTAGTTTTTGACCTACATAGCAGGGTTTTTATATTAAAAAACTCTAAAAAGATGTTCAAATTTGAAGAAATATACATATATAAATTGTAAAAATTTCAGAATGTTAAAGTCACTATTTCGACATTTTAAAATCATTTGTATATTCTACATCCATTAAAAAGATTTAACATTTTATATCTTATATTTTTTACATTTTCACATTTTTCGGTTTTCTGATTTTTATTCTTTATTTTAACTTTTTAAGATGATTTATATATTTTTACATGTATGCTAGTTTTTGTATTGTTATTACATTATTTTTCAAATTTAAACGGAGTATGATTTATCAATGCTCTTAATTTATTTTAAAAAATAACTTGCTATAGTAGGTCAAAAGGACATGATTGATTGTATTTAAAAGTGAGTGTATTTGCATGATGCTATTTAGTAGAAGAGCTTAAATGATGAATTGAAAATAGCAGGGTTTTAAATAGTGGCCCGCTACCGCTATAGCGGCCGCTATATAGCGGTCACGGTAGGGGCCGCTACTGCTACGACCCGCTATTCCGCTGTGAATTCCGAATCACGGGAAAAACCCGCTACGCCGCCCGCTACAGCCGGCTATTGACATTTCCGGCAGTACGTCACGAACGGGTTGATGTGTAAATGTGTCTATGTTGTGTAAATGAACTCTTAATGTTATAAGTGTTCAAACAAATATTCACAATGTTTGTATTAACTTCAACACTCATTAAATATATGTTTTGCGCAATTAAAAATATTTCACGCCGCTGCAATCGCTACAGTCGGCTACAGGCCGCTACCGCGATGACCGCTACCGCTACCGCTACCGCTACCGCTACCGCTACTGCTACCGCTACCGCTACCGCTACCGCTATGACTATTTAAAACCTTGAAAAATAATAAAAGAATCTAATTGATCATTCTCCCTAAAAAATATGGAGTAAAAGTTATGCAATCTTTATTTTAAATGTATGTTTCAAATATTTGCCAATCACGGCGGCCTGGGAACGGGCTGTCAGTACTAGGAAAATTGGAATGATCATTAGGGCTTGTTTGCAACCAATTAAAAAAAGTGATTTTGGCTTTTTTTAAGAAAAAAACACCTATTTTTCCAAACACTACCAACTTTTACTTCATCGATTTTCGTGTAGAATCTACTTTTTACTTTTTCTATTACACAAAAAGCACTTATTTTATCAAACACTACCAACTTTTACTACTAATCACTTTTTCCCCAAAAGTGCTTTTATTTAAGCACAAGTGGTTGCAAACAGAGCCTTATTGATTCAATTCATTGGACCGATTTTCGGTCCAAGATTTTCATCGATCCTGTCTGGTCCAAAATCCAAAATATTCCGACCCGGATCGATTAAAGAGGATCTAAAATGTGTTATATGTGTGTAAGTGTGTAACTACAATGGAACGTAACTTTTGGGAATTCCTCATTTCCTCGATCTGACACTACAATGGAAAATGGCTATAAAGACTTCATTCAGGAAACTCACTCCTTCAACTCCTTCCCATCATGGAATAAATAGATTTCAGCTCATTTGTATGAACGAGTGCAACAAGTTTCAGAAATAAGGACTCAACATCATACGGAGTATTTCGATAGCGTTTTGAAGATTACATATAAAGAAAGTGCTAGACTAATATGGTATTACCTTCGTCCCTTTTTTATTTAGTCATCTTTGACTTTTCCAGTTAAAGATGATAAACTTTGATCCATTATTTTAATTAATGTATTTATGTGAAACTTAATAAATTTATACTTTTATGATAGTATTTTTAACAAATAACATTTTCATATAATTGTCATATTATCAATATTACCGTGTATAAATATATAATTGGTCAACTTTGACTTGAAAAATAGTGTTTTGCTAAATAAAAAGGGACAAGGGAGTAATATCATACCTCCACTTCTCCTGACTCCCCCGGCCTCAAGTTGTGGAAACGTTAACGAAACCATAACGAGTTAAGTGGTGCAATTACTCTAGATTCAAAAATTGTACCGTACTACATATCAACTTAATTACGTTTTACTGGTTCGCTTTGATCTGGCATGTGCGCACAATGAGAAACTTTAAAGTATATCACTCGTTTCATGACTACTCTCGCACAAATGAGTTTCTTTTAAATAATATGCACCTTATGTATGCACTTAATTTATATGTCCTAACTTGAGTTATGAGATTTAATCAAAGTTAAAGGTATACTCCTTTAAATAACATTCGAATTAGTATAAAAACAATTACTACCCGTCCTGAAAAAGTTTGACTTTTCTTGGTCAATGATGACGAATTTTGGACAATGATTTTAATTGTTATATTTATTTATAATTTATAAATTTTATACATTTAAGAAAATATTTAGAATAAGGAACAATTTGATATAATTCTCATATTCAAAATAATTTCGTATTAAAAAATATCATCAGTCAAAGTCGATCGCCATTGACCAAGAAAAGTCAATTTGGCGAACCTTTTCGGGACGTAGGGAGTAAAAGTTACATAATTGGAAAACTATATTAATAAATCCATAGAACTGTAAAACCTAAATTTGGATATGCAACATTTAATATGTAAGAAGAAAGAATAAATAGTAATTATATTGTAGAAAAAAGATAAATAGTATAAAATAGGATGGGAAGAATAATTTTAGGGATTTTTTCTTAAATATTACTCATAAAAAAGTTATCAACAAAAATATTACTTAAAAATATTACTTAAGTAACTATTAGTTACTATAATTAATCACAGGAAAAATTCACACCATTAATCCGATCTATTAGGGTTCTTCCAACAATAATCCCAAATATAAGTAATTCCAATATAATCCAATTTATAAGGGGTATCTTCTCAAAATGATCCGGTAACGTGAAGGAATCAGGTCATCAGGTCACCCGCCCACATGTCTTGTTCTTATTGGCCTTAAGCATTTTAATTTGTTTTGTTTTAATTTCTTTTCTTTTTATTTCTTTCCCCTTCTAAAACGCAGCTCCCTCAATCCCTCCTCTCGATCTTCCTATCACCTCGCTTCTTCTAGCTCGTCTCCTCCTCCTCCTCCTCCTCCTCCTCCTCCTCCTCCTCCTCCTCCTCCTCCTCCTCTTCTTCTTCTTCTTCTTTCCCTACTCCTTCTCCCTACCTTATTCTTTCGTAATTCATCAAAATTCGTGGATTTCTACCCTAAATATTTAGTCTGCACTCTCCTCCACCGACTTGGTCTTCGACGTCGGCCCTTCATCCATCCCAGCACCGCCATCCTTCCGATCATCCCAACTGGCCTAGTCACCATGGTTCGTAGGTCGATTGTCATTCAACTTTTGTCATTGCCCAGGATGGACCGTGTGTCCGTGTCAAATTTGAGTTTAGATTGTCCAAATTATCTTTTCCAAATCTGAAATTCAAAGAAAGAAGTACAAATTTGAGCATGGTCGAAAACCTAAATAAAAAATGAAGTTGAAGGTAAGAAAGAGATATTCATGTGCGGTACAAAGAGAAAAAGAAAAGAACAGAGTAGAACAATCCACGGGTAGGGCTAGATTCAGAAATTATGCCTACAGTCCAAGGCATCCAAGCAATTAAACTCTTTTTCCTCTTAAGTGTGATGCCCTCATGACCGTCGATTACATTTGAATGGAATAAAAAAAAGGGCGAAGGAAGGAAAGTGAAAAAGAAAACAAAAAAGAAAAGCAACGGGGGAAGATGACTCTAGGCAAAGGCGTAGAATTGCTCCAGTCACTTGACTCTATCCCATTCTTTCCTTCCTTTTTACTTTTTTTCTTTTTAAGTTTTTACCTATTTAGTAGGTAGCAAGTCACCTATGATCAACATGAGAAGATTACCCATGAATTTTGGATTATTTTGGAATTAAGTATAATTGGGATTAATATAAGAAGACCGTTAATAGTTCGGATTATTGGTGTGAATTTTTCCTTAATCATATTCAAAGCTTACATCGTAGTAACATACATATAATTACTATGAACTAAATTTGAACACAATTATAGTCACTAATACTTGCGAAATAATATTTGTCCACCACATTTTAAAGAGTAATAATAATGATGATTTTTTTCATAATTTTACTACAATTTCACTATTTTGGGCATAATTGACTAATTGAGCGTAAAAATAGCCACTTTACGATATAATACACATGGACATCTCACTGATCTAGTCATCGCTTGAAAAAAGCGATTTACCTTTTGAAACTCATGGTCAATGGGTGCTATACGTACATAAAATAATAAATATAGAGAATATATGATTGTGCAATGTCTAATTTAAAGAAGTTGGGAAATCCGGCCATCATGATCTTGCTTTATGGACTACATCTATCAAAATAACGTAGAGTCTTGGATGGTTACTTGTAAATATTTTTTAACTTATCTTTGACAAGATAAGGCTGAGTTTTATCCAAATGATGATTAAGATTGAAGCTAAAGGTAATTGTTAAACTCCATCTATCTAATATCTCTCGTTTTTTCATTTTGCTAATAATTTGGGGACTAATGATATGTGCATAACCTTGAATTGGTTAAAAAAAAGTGCATAATAACTACTTTTGCATAACTTTCATACAAACAATAATATTTTCATTCTTACATGCATGCAAGAGTTTGTATTGAGTTTACCTGGTGAGGTGATTTTTTTCACATGAGACAATTGTGTGTAAATAACAACTCTTATCAGTATTGACGTAGCTAGAAAGATATATTAGGTTGGGGTGGTATAATTTTTCAAGGGATATTTTGACTTAATTTAATTTGTACCCTAATTTTTGAGTGATATTGGACTTTGCACCCTAATTTCAAAACTTTTAGACTTTGCACCCTATCATACAACATTTTGTGAAGAAAAATTCTTGAATGGGTGCAAAGGCAAAGATATTTTAGGGAAAATATGGTGCAAAGTCTAGATTTTTTTAAAATGAGACGCAAAGTTCAATATCACCCAAAAAGCGAGGTGCAAAATCAAAAGATCCCTTTAAAAAAAATTACATATAAATTTTAAAAAATTTCAAATTTGGGGTAACTATGCCATGCTTTAAAGGTTGTACTTGTACAAGTGTAGCAGTTAGGAGTGGGATCGGTCTAGTCTGGGTCGAGTTTTTGCTAAACCCGGAAATTACTCGGACGGTTTCGGGTTATGAAAATTAGGGACCGGAACAAAGCCCATTATATTTGGTCCGAGTCGGAGTTTTGGTAGCCCGGGTTCGGTCCGGGTTCGGGTTGGGCCGGTTAAAGCCTGAACGTGAAATATCTCATTGTTCTTTTACATTTTAACACCTATTTTCAAATAAAATTAATCAAAAGTAAAAACTGCAAATAATAACACAAATATAAGTCTCCAAAATCACCAACCATTCAAATCCAAAGAAGAAAATTATCTTAATATTTTATTTAAGATGCATATAAATAAATAATATAGGTTTCTGAAAAATATTATGAAATAAAATTTATAGATAAAATGTGACTAGAGTTGCTATAAATATATTTTCACGGTCAATGGGGGCCTCGATCCCTCCCAACTTCTTTACTTCTCTAAGGGTATGTTTGGGAGCTGGGTTTTGGAGGAGAAGGCATGGTTGACAAAGGTTTATGACCATTCCTTTCATGTTTGGGAGTTTAAATATATGGAGGAAATTGTTTTGGAGGGCTTTTGTAACCCTCCAAAACTCTTCAAATGCTCAATTTTCAAGTTCCTCCAAATTAGAGGATTTTGGAGGATAACTAATTAAATGATAATTTTAGCTCAATTTTAAATAATTATAAACTCAACTATTTGAATTCATCATATATGTGAAGTGCTTTTAATTATAACTCATCCAAAACCTCTATCTTTCCAAACTTGTTACTCCCAAACAAGAGGAAAGTTTTCCTACCCTTTACCTTCCCTTTCCTTCCAATGACTAACCTTCAAAATCTTCCCCTCTCCTTCCCTTCAATCTCTCAAAAATACCCTAAATGCTACCAAGTAAATTTTTTTAGCCCCCCCCCCCTCCAACTAAATTTATTTATTTTAATTTAATAGTATAAATTACTTAAATTATCTCCCAATTTTTAATAGTTAATAAAAAATCTCCATCACCAAGTGGTGCCCGCCTTATTCGGTATGTGTAAATGTGTAATTATTTCATCAAAAAAAATATTACAAGATATTAGATATGTTTGAATACTAAAGTATAGACCTGAAAGATATGTGAGGAATGTGTTGTTAAAACTAAAGGGTGATCAACAAATAAACACTTCTGGTCCCGGCCCCTTCCAACTGATCTTGGCTCCGCCCCTGAATATATGTGTTCATCCTGATATTTCAACAACGACTATCTGTTTCCACGCCTGCTTTCACCTTGATTTTCTCATGTTTACATTTGCTTTCACTTTGATCCTCTCATATTCCAGTCATGATATCTTCACAAGATTTGTAGCCACATGAGTTATATCTCATGAAACATGAATGCTTCGTTTAGAATTGTATACAAAAAGATATGCTCAAATCATTGACAGAACATTTCGTCATTCAAGGTTGTGAGTTGGATGTATATTATTCAAATAGATGTTTCTCGTGCTCTAACTCTCATTCTTCATCTCTGAATTTCATCTTGAGCTATTTTTCCTCTAAATCATGATAAATAAAATCTTATTGCATGTTTAGTATTAATGTTACTCATATTTATAACATGATCCTCTTGAACCACATTACTCCTATGAATTCTTATTAGTAGTAAGTATAGTGTTTTTCATGTACTTGTGATATGTGAGGATCTTTTTTATTATAATCTAAGTTATTCTTTAGTGAGTGTTTTTTATACTTGACTTCGATATACTTTTATATATTATTGTGAACATGTAACACTTTGTTTGGTATTTTTACTTTTTTTATATTATACTGAGGATATTTGAAATATTTGGTCCTCCTTGAGACCCTGAATTGAGATCTTGGAGCCGCCTTGTTTCTATTAGGATGTTTTCTTTTGAATTGTTTTCGGTCCTTGACCAGACCAGATCAGACCAAACCAGATCAGACCAGACCAGATTAGACCAAACCAGATCAGACCAGACCAGACTTGATTTCCGTAGTTATAAAATACACAGAGACCAGACATTTACCAGACCAGGCCAGTTTAGACTAGACCAGACCAGACCAGTTTAGACTAGACCAGACCAAACCTGTCAAACAAATTTCAGTCCAAAAGAAAACATCCTTACAATGCAATTATCCAAACATGTCAACATTAGCATATTTGGTTCACTGTTCACAATGCATGGATTTAGTTTTTGTGATTTATCAATATATTTGTGATTATATGATTCAATTAGTCAATTTAATTCTAGGATTAATCTCGAGTAGATAACAAGCAGCTCTTGCTAAGACAAAATTAGGACAAAAAAGAGATCTATTATTTGTTAAGAGACATAAATACCCTCTACAAATTTAAAAGATAATCCAATTGCTCTCCCTGAGTCCCTCGCATACGATCATTCCAGCTGCCAGGGAGATTGCATCACCACCTCCGCCAATAGCCTTCACCGCTCCCCTCGCCTCTACCCATCTGCTGCTCTGTCGTTCCTCCATCACTGTCTTCATCACGCACATCTCTGCGTTTTCTTCTTTTTTCTTCCTCATGGGATGGCGGGTTGCTCTTCTTCAACAAATCTTTGATCTTGTGCGACGGAGATGACATCAAATCACGGTTTGAAGTCATACGACGGAGATGTTTCCAAATTGGTGGCTTGGAGACTCTGTTTTGCAGATCGATTTAGCATTTGGCGACTCAATTTCAAAATTTAGGGTTTCCGGCACGATAGGGTGAGTGAATGAGCCTCGATTGGGAGTTGAATAGATGGGGGATAGGGTTTCTAGGCCGGCTGCGGTGCGGACTAGTCACTGGCGGTAGACGTTGCTCATTGGACGGCACGACAGACGTTGGTCACTGCATTGGCGCTGGCAACGGTACATGCGGTGGTCACTAGCCGGCAGATCACTATGATGGGGCAGGGGGCGGGCTGGTCGGGCGGGGGCGGGACTGGATTGGACTACTGAGGCGGGGCAGGACAGGTTGGGCACTAGGGGCATTGGCGAGGCGGTCGTGGTCATGGGTGGGATGTCACTATTGGGTTGGTCATTGGTGGGATGTCACTATTGGCAGGTCACTGTGGGTGGCAGTGTCAATGTTTGGCAGGTCATTGTGTGCGGCGGTGGTCACTGCCCGAATGATCAACGAGCGGTGATCACTAATGGATTTTTTGTCACTAATGATTTTTGATCACTGACGTTTTTGAACTTTCGGTCACTAATGACTTTTTTGTGTGTAACAGTTTTTGAACTTTTGGTCACTGAAGAATTTTGGTCACTATGGGTGACATGTAACTGTCACTAGCGAATTGACAGTGACTTGCTGGAGCGGTAGTATTTGGGATGCTGTCATTGGAGCGGTAATAACTGAGACGGTGGTCACTGGAGCAGTAGTAACTGAGACGATACTCACTAGAGCGATAATAACTAGAACAGATTGGTCACTAGAGCGGTAGGTCATTGGAGAAAAATAAATCTTAAATCAACGATGATGATAACTACGACGGTGGCCTCTGAAACGATAGTAAGTGAGACATTAATCACTGGAGCATTAGTAACTGGAACAATTGTTCGAACAATTTTTTGTGTGATAATTTAAATATTTAAATATGCATCTTGAGAAATAACATTAAGTAAAAAAAACATTATTTTTTAGAGAATCCAATGTTCTTGCAAAAAAATAGATTACCATGCTATTAAGCAATATCAATTGCTACGACCTGAGGACTTGCACTTTGACAGAAGTAATAAACTTCACCGGACGTAGCTGATTAAATTATGAAGGGTACTTTAGACATATAAGGATTTATTAGTCATATTTTTGGAAACTAAAAAGAAAGGTCACTTTTTTGTCTAGCTCTTTTTTAGTAATATTCATGTCGAAACCCCGATTTAATTTTTCCAAGTTTTACTTTAAATTTTCATTTTTCGTATTTTTTCAAATACATAGTACGGAGTATTATTTAAGCTTAGTATATTTACTCTTTTGACTTATTTAACCTGGATTTCTATATTTGCCCCTGATTCTATTACTCCTTATTATTCCGTAGTTATTGATTCGCTCTTGGGCCCTCGTCCTACATCTTTATTTACAACCTTAATTCACATCAACTAAATAATTATACTATCGTATAATTAAGTTATCTGATTTTCAAAAACAAAATTATACTATCGTATATCGTGGAACTCTGATGACAATTAATAAATTAAATGTAACAAATAAATCCATATTCAATATACACCAAAATATAAACATTATAGAAATATTGGACCCTAACGAAAGGCTATTAAAGGATGTTAATAGGCTAGGTGAGTGAATTTTTTCCAACAGACACGTAATAAAGGTAGAGAGGATGATGAATATGCAGATTGGGTGCCTACATAATATGACCTCTAAGATCTTGCTCCTGACAATAAGGTCACATTTTTCTTCTGATCTTGTGTTGTATTTGAAAAAACAAAAGGAAATTTTATGTTTCACCTAAAGAAAAGATACGTGTGACAAAAGATATGAATTATGTAGATAGATTGTCCTAAATAGGATTAAGTCTACATATAGAACTTAATAAATAGAACTTAATGCTTTTTATTTCTTAAATATGACTAGCGAAGCATTATTATTATTTTTATCTCAAATATAACTAATTAATATGGAAAAATAATTATTTGTCGCCCTAATTTGCTTACATAATAAATTTCATCATTAGAAATGGTCGATGGAATTTATTTTTATGTATAATGTATAATGTCGAATAACTAGATACTTTCAAAAAAAATGTTGAATAATTAGATATGGATCCGATAGGATCAAAACGAATCGAAAGAGACTCTTCTCCTAAACTAATTCTGTTACAATCAGTCCTTAAAAACTAATGAATAATGAATATAAATAAATAAATATAAATGTGGAATATTAGGATCACCATAGAGGCATAGATGATAGACCATAGGCGTTTCGTTTTCCCTTTTGATACACGTAGTGGTTTGAAAGGCCAAAGTAAGGATGTTTTTACTTGGACTCTAATTTGGATCTGATAATGTATGATTTTTTTGAATTTTTATAATTATCTAAATCTGCACAGATTAGAGTTCAAATAAAAACATGTGCAAAGAACAAAATAAAAGAAATGGGGATGCAATTTACTTTGACACCCAACTACCAATCATTGGGTGACATCCTTTGTCCGCATTCATTGGCGAGCTACCACACTTCTAATAAGTATACTCTCTCAATCCCATTACCCATGTGCAATATTTAGATTTATAAAATTTGTGTCATACTCTCAATCCCATTATCCCATTATCCATGTGCAACATACTACTACTTCGTATTATTTATATATTCATATTTATAATTTCGTATATACTATAAAATTTATGTTTTTAAAAGAGGGTGCAGGCAGTGCAGCTTCGTCTTATCGCATACATTAATACATACTACGTACTTCTTATTTTCTAAATGCAATGATCCACTTTTCACGTTTATCAACGCACAAGTTTGATCATTAACATATTTCACTCTTTATTAGTAAAAAAATGAAAAAAAATTAATTTTGAAAATTTGAAATGAGAAGAATTTAACAATATTTTTTTAAAAAAATTAATTTATAATATATTAATAAATAAAATAGAGTCAAAGTAGAACACGTGAATAGTGGAAAAAATTCAATGTTGCATTTAAAAAAGGGAGTATATGATAGGAGGAATGTGGTGTAGAATGGGAGTACCTTTGGTAACAACAAGGCCGTTTTTCAGATTATGGGGCCCTGGACAAAAATATACGAAGTACTTAATATTTATATATTATATTCATGTGATTTTTATATGAAATAATTACAAATTTATGACTAAATGAAAGGTTGTTACAAATTTATTACTTCTGTAGAAATTCAATAATTTTAGAAATTCACATGTCAAAGTGCCAATACACCAAGTAAAAACGGAATAACTAAATAAATTAAGTGTTTTCTGTTTAATAGAATAACTTTGAGTTGTGTATAAAATTAGTATCTCTATCGGACAATGCATCTGGTTTTAAATATAATAATTTTATTTTTAAAATATGAACATAAGTTGTCCTAGATAATACAACTCTCTAACATTATCAAGAAAAATGATGTTATATGGTTGATATTGAATTTATAAAGTGAAAAAATATAGTAAGACGGATCAAAAAAGAAAGATGAGATCGGCAATCTTAGTGAGACGGAAAGAGTAGTAAAAACAATGTGTTATTTCAAGGTCGGTACACTAAATTCATCCAAAAATATGTGCTTGAAAAATATTATCATTTCATTATGACATTACTCTTACTACAACATTAATGCCTTGTAATGCTATAATATGATAGTACTACATCATGAGGTTGATAACTTACTCCAGAAAACATGTACTCCGTACTACATTTGTATATCATGATGTTGATAACTTACTCCTATTTAGAGAAATTTATTTACTCTTATTTTCCAAGGTTTTCCAGATATGAATAATCGATTAGAACAAATCACATAAATAAAAGACAGAAAAAATCTTTTCATAAATAATACTATCATAACATGCTTATAACTAAAATAAAGGTGATGGACAAAAATGACCTCTTAAATGTAATGATAATAATAATAACTTTAAATTTTATACAAAGTGACAATTCTTTTTTATCATCAAACGAGTCTCTATTCATATCAAAAGATTCAGGATCATTACATCAAGCAAAAGGAAAATAAAACTGACACCAACTGAAACTTCAACAACTACGACTGTAACCCTATGGTGAGACTTTGAGACGGTCACCCCTGAGAGAGCAACACGAATCGCTAACCATGTAGTGGGCTTGACACAGCCAAACCTATTCCCATAGATCCAACCATACCCAATGACATAAAGAGAGGCAAAAAACTCAAACTGTCAAAACCAACAACAAAAGTGGACACAAGAAAACAAATAACAAACAGATAAAAACTACAAGAAAAGCGTTCACGAACTCTAGCACCTCGTACATCCCATGGTGGTGGTTCAGGAGGAGGTCTTACCACCGGTACCATGCTAAATGATACTCAGTGACCTTTGTCTGCCAAAGGCCGTGCATCAATCATCCGTCCCTGCATAACCAAACTCATCCCTGCTTCATGCAACCAGAGTAAACGGATAGACGGCGCCGATCTTCTCCAACGACGACAGCAATACATCATCCTCGAACCTTGACCACAACGCCGATCTCCTCGAGCCATGACGGCAAATCCGCCCTTCGAGTATGAAGCACAAACAACAACAGCCGTCCTTCGATTAAAATCGAAGACGGAAATAGCGGCCGTCCTTCGATTAAAATCAAAAACGGAAAAAGCGGCCGTCCTTCGATTAAAATCGAAGACGTAAAAAGTCGGCGCCTAGGCGCCCTAGGCGCTAGGCGGTGCTCCGCCGCCCGACTAGCGCCTAGCGAGTCTAGAACACTGATATTTATTTTCAAAACAATTTGTGATAATGTTAGTGTAAACTTGCCCCCACTGAACAGATTTTCTGGATACGTCACTGATCACTACCACCTACTCCATGATAGTATAAATAGTAGAATTTATTTCATTGTTAGGAGTTGTCAACTTGTACTCACTAGTTTTAACTTTCTATTTTCTTGCATCCTCGGCTTAGAATAGACGCTCGGCCCCGTCCTAGTAAGTTGTGCTGTAATTGTTCTAAGATAATTAATAGAACTAAATTGGATCACTTACTGTCATTCTTTATTCTCGCTAACTACTTGTGCTTTAAACTAACATAATCCACTAAAATATCCATCGTAATCCCTTAGGAAAGTGTTGGGCTCTTGAACTTGGAGGAATCCATGTGCCATTTATTCTTGAAGAGATAATTATTAGAGGTTTTTGTCAAAACCTCAAATAATAAATACCTAGATGTGTAATTTTTTATGTATCATTGCTAGATGACGTATAAAACACGTATTAATCATTGCAATTTGAATATATTATGAATAAATGTATTGAACAATATCATCATTAATATTTAGTCATCCGTAGGTTTTGGGTTTTGTAGAAACTTGCTTTTATGCTCGTTGAGTCCCACCTTCTGTGACTCTGTGTCATTATTCATTCATTTCATATTCATTTTATATGTAAACTTAGAAATTCTGACTTAGTTATGTCGATATCAATCTAACTTAGTAGCTGTTCTCTTCATCTAATCTGAATGTTTCTGAATTTTTTAAGTTCTAATCTGATCTAAATTTTTCCGATCTGATCTGATCTGATCTGATCTGAATGTTCCTGATCTGATCTGATCTGAATCCTTCTGATCTGATCTGAATCTTTCCGATCTGATCTGATTTGAATATTTCTAAAATTATAATTATAATTATAATTATAATTACTATAATTATAAATGTAATTACACATATATAATTTAAATATAATTATAATTATAATCATAATTATAAAAATTATAATTATAATTATAAAGATAATTATAATAGGTATAATTATTATTATACGTATTATACTAGTTATAAATATAGCTATAATTATAATTGTAATTATATTTATAGTTATATTTATTTCTATAATTATAATTTTAATAATAATTATAATATTTATTTCTATAATTTTAATTGTAATTACTCCGTATAATATGATAATAACGAAAACAAAACTAATAACAATAACAACAACAACCATAATAGTAGTAAGAATAATAATAATAATAATAATCATAGTAACCATAGTAATCATATTAATATTAATAATAATAATAATAGTAATAATAATAATAATTATTATTACTATTATTATTATTATTTTAATATAAATAATAATAGTAATTATAATAATTACAATAACAACAACAAGAATAATAATAATAATAATAATAATAATAATAATTATTATTATTATTATTATAATTATTATAATAAAAAGGATAAATCATGTCTGAACTTTTCTGATCTGATCTGAATGTTCCTGATCTGATCTGAATGTCCCTGATCTGATATGAATATTTCTGATCTGATCTGAATCTTTCTGATCTGATCTGATCTGATCTGAATTTTTCTAATCTGATCTGAATAAAATAAGAATAAGCAATAAGTAATAAGATTAAGACGAACAGAACATCTTCTAAGTGATTTATGTATAACACATTAAAATGAATTTATTTATTTAAAATGAATTACATTATGAAAGTATAATTTTAAAAAGAGTGTTTTCAGAAGTATTTTTTTTTAAAAAAAGTATTACGTACTGAAATAATTTATTTACAAGGAATGATTAAAGTTGTGGATCACACTATCACGTTTAAGTGTAAAAGTTGAATATAGAAATAATCACTGAATGTTACTACTAGTCATTAAATATTTCATGAATAAACTTTATTTTAGTTGTAATCACATTTTTATGTACAATTTATAATAGTCATATATATTTAAGTTTTTTTTTTATCATCAGACTCAATTCATATATTAATACAAAATATCCTTAGCCAACTGGCTATAAATACAAGCAGGAGCACTCTCAAACATAACTCGCTGATCCGGTAAATTCACACGAGCTCTAGCAATTGCATGAGCCACCCTAGTGGCGGAGCCAGAAAAAAGGGTCAGGGGTCGAAAATCAACTATGTATAAAATGAAAATGGTAGATCGTTTTTAGACAATGTCCGAATTGAATGTTTCATTTGTAGTTTAGATAAACAGGCATTCGTAAGCAATAAGATGTACTATCTTTGCTCTGTTTCTGAATCATGTTGCGTAAGTAATGAGTTAATTAGATGTTATTCATAAAATTTGGGAAAATAATCAATATTATGCATCAAATTTTGCTGATTTTACATTTAGATAGTGCTAATTTTCTAGAAGTCATATTTTTTTACTCGTAATGAGTTACAGGGGCTATAATATATATCAAATCAAAGATATTTCAGAGCTTTATACTCTCAAACTTTCAGCGAGGTTGACTGACTCTCTTGCCCCTGGCTCCGCCCCTGAGACACCCGATTTGCATGAGCTCTGGAAAGTTTGTTCTTATGAAAAATCATTACCCATATAATTGCATTCTTAGGACGCTTTTAATTAGATGATTTTTTTTTTATAATCTGATCTAAACTGATTTAGTTCGATCCGATAGATATCTATTTTATGTGTATGTTGCCATTAATCCTATTATCAAAATGTGATTTATTAGAAGTAATTTGATTACTCTGATGATGACTCATCTTGTTCACAATGGAAATGAGTCCAATTAAATAAAAAAAACCTAAATTTGGACGGCAAAAAAGGTGGACTAGCGAACAGAAAGAAAGAGTAAATAGCTTGTTTGTTACTGCGCCCTCTTTTCCTATAAATAAATCAGCGCATCCATCTGATATATTTGTTCCCGAACCTTCTCTTCGAAGTGACCATTTCTCGCCGGAGTAGATTCAATCGGGAAGAGCCCATCAGGGCTCTCTGAAATGCATATGACCTTCAAGCTTCTCATCATCGGCGGCGAGGTTGTTGAAGAGGAAGGCGAGTGGGAGAAAGAAAGGTAGATACTGATCTGGGAAGGGAATTGAAGCAGTTATCGGTTTCGAAGCTTCGCGAAATTCTGTACCTCTTGCAGATTCGATTCGTTCCGCAAAAGTCTCTCCATATCATCCGTTAAATGTGTGTTTATGTTCAGATTTACTAATACGTTTTGATTTGTGGAAGTTATTTGTTTTTATTCCAAATCTGATGTGCTTAATTTGATGATTCTGTTTCTGTAGTGC
The DNA here is from genome assembly GCA_945859915.1 of Cuscuta epithymum. Classification (NCBI taxonomy): domain Eukaryota; kingdom Viridiplantae; phylum Streptophyta; class Magnoliopsida; order Solanales; family Convolvulaceae; genus Cuscuta; species Cuscuta epithymum. The sequence goes on from CAMAPF010000024.1 coordinate 126,764, forward strand.
ATAAATCCCTGAAGGGCGAGGTTTCGTCTGGACTGGGGAGTGCTGTGAGAATGGCGGCTGTGACGATTAGGGAGGCGGCGCAGGTGAACACGATGGAATCACATACGGCGGATGCAGCGGCGTCGGATGCGGCAGCGAGCACAAACGAGGTGGTGTTCGCGAAATGCGAATGCTGCGGATTGACGGAGGAGTGCACGGAGGCATACGTAGCGAAGGTCCGAGAGAGGAACCAGGGGCGGTGGATTTGCGGACTGTGCGCGGAGGCGGTGAAGGACGAGGTGGTGAGATCGGAGCGGCGCATCGGCAATGAGGAGGCTTTGAATCGGCACATGACATTCTACAAGGAGTTCAAAGCTCAGAATCCGCCGCCTAATCCGACGGAGGAGCTGATATTGGCCGTGAAGCAGCTACTGCTGCGGAGCTTGGACTCCCCGCGATCAAGTCCTGTGAGGAAGCAAACTTTTCTCCGATCTCAGAGCTGCTTTTCTTCAATTGATGGGTGAACTTGCTGCATTTCTTCCTTCAACAAAAGGTCGTAATGTCTGCAATCACTACCATCTAAGTATCTAGTGCTGGAATAAAATGAACAGAGTAGATATGTTCATAAATCAAAATCCGTGTGTGTATATAAAGCATTGCTGAGTAAGGGTATTAATTATATTCCATTCAATTGAATCAGGTTATTATTTTGTTGTTGTTTCTTATCTGAATTTCATGGAATCCGTTGCACTCTACATTCTCTATATAAATTGTTTATTTTTTGCAAAAGAAATTGCTAGTGGATTTCATTCTTTCTGCATAAATTCAGATAGAACCCAGTGTAGTTTATGCCTGTGGGTAAAGAAAGACATTGATGTACTCACTTTTATACCCACCTTATACCCATCATGTTTGTGGAGGCTTTTTTTTTGTCTGTGCAAAATATTGTCTGTGAGCCGTTGTTCACAGACAAAAAAAAATTTCACATTTGTGTACAAAAGTGGGTATAAGAGTGGATATAAAGATCATTTTTTAAATAAAATAAGCAGAAAAATATGTGGATTGTACGGAAAAGAGAGAATGGGACATGCTATTTTGGTGTAGTGGAGAATCTTCAGTTGTTTAAGGAAACGAACTGTGTCACGCTTCACAGAGTTGCAGAGTAGTAGTACACTGCTGTGTTCAATCGCCAGAAAGCAGTGAATGCGGGGCAGGCGGTAGGCATGCTCACATGTAGTTGTACCATATACTACGTATGCAATAATAGAGTTTTGAAGGGTTAGTGACCTAAAAAAGATCCAAATTGATAAGTCATGTTTACAGTTTATTAATCTTGTATTTTTTAAATCAATTTAAGCCGATTCCGTCAATTTTGTTATTATTAAATGAATTCATAATCATCCCGAACATTATGAACTCATTTTGTTCACTGAATAATGTAAAATATATGGTTATGAGGATAACATGATTGCTTATGTAATCCTGAACTCCCATTCTCCCAAGTCTCATCAAATTACAATACAAAATAATAGAGAAAATAATAGAGGAAATTATGGTATGACAATACTTAAGCACCGTATTGAGATGATATTTCTACACCGGCGCAGAGGTGCAGGCGCTACCGCGCTATTAGGATTGAAGTCTTTGAATTACTCATTAATAACTACTACTACCTCTTTCTCATAGAAGAAGCTGACACGATTATTAATAAAAGTAGATTTATATGAATGATATTAATTGATAAATAAAATGGTTTAGAACCACACAATGTTTACTAAATTTTGTATGAGACAATTTTATTGAGATTCTCTAAAATACTACGGTTAAATTGCGTTTAAAGGTCATGTCTAATCCAATTTTACACCCATGTAAGAGTATCGCGTTTAGAATCCATATTACGGAGTATGTAATTGGGATGGTAAAAATGTACTTTTGTCCCTGTAACTATTTATCTACTTTCATTTGTGTCCAGTTATAATTATTTTCGATTTTCTTGCAAAAAGCGATATACAGTTTATTGTATTCTCTCTTCAAATTGAAATTCGATTACACAAATTCCACATTACTACACATCTGCAAAGTCAAATTGAGCCCTTTAGTGTGGGAATACATTTAGGTAAGTAGGGAAGTCAAATTGGACCATTTAGGTTAGTGGGGAATACATTTGATTTTGTTTGCATTTAAGATATACTACGTCCAATAAAGTAGAAACTTTGTATGTAGGATGTTTTCTTTTGGACTGAAATTTGCTGGTCTGGTCTGGTCTGGTCTGGTCTGTTTAAGTCTGATCTGGTCTGGTCTGTTTAAGTCTGGTTTGGTCTGGTTTGGTCTGGTAAACGTCTGGTCTCTGTGTATTTTATAACTACGGAAGTCTGGTCTGGTCTGGTCTATTTAAGTCTGGTCTGGTCTGGTCTGTTTAAGTCTGGTCTGGTCTGTTTAAGTCTGGTCTGGTCTGATCTGAGACTGAAAACAGTCCAAAAGAAAACATCCGTAGAGGAGAAAAATAATACTCCATATTAATCACAATTATTACTTTAAACAATTCTTTAAACAAATTGAATAGTTATTAAATTTGATGGAAAGAAGGTAGTACAATTTTTGTTGTAATAGTTTCTCATTTTTATGTGAGAAACTTTATTTTATCCGAATAAGGCAATATAATATCACATTATCTGCCTTTAAAAATCTTTAACTCTAGTAACATCAAAGTTCAAACAAAGAAAGTCATCTTAGGAGTGTTTGGATCTGATTCTTAAAACTGTTTCTGCTCCTTCAAGGAGCATAAGTTGGAGTGTTTGGGTGCAAGTGCAGAAGTCATTTTGGTGCTCTAATTTATTTCTAGAATCAGTTTTTTTAGAAGCTGAGGGAGACCAGCTTCTGAAAACTGATTCTGATCCTGTTTCTATTTTAAAAAAGAAGCAGAAGCGAATTAGTTCCAAACACCCCTTAATAATGTTAGATAACCTGAATCATATCAAACCACTTTGGGATTTTCGGAGAATTTAGCGGTATATCGCTTTGAGCGATTAATAATGCATGTCAAAGCGTCGTTTGAAGCAAGCAAAATTTCCACAAACATGCCTCAATATAACATGAGTATTCAATAAGAGAAACTTGAATGATTATTAAGAAAGTTTGTGTGGTGGATATCGAAATGTTAAAATAAGATAAAATAGGAATAATTTGAAACCACACAAATTTAATCAGCGTTGGTATATATTGTATCAATGATTTGTTGATTTACAATGATTGTTATATTGTGTCAATTTACAATGATTTGTTGATTTAGTCATACATTTATCAGATCAGACCAAAGTAGTTCAGATCAGATCAGACTTAAATAGATCAGGCCGGACCAGACCGACAAATTTTAATCCAAAATAAAACATCTTTAATTGTTAAAATATGACATAATTAATGTTGAGTAATGAGCTGTAATACAGTAAGTACAGCAGCGATCGAACTAGTTTATTCTCAATTGCATGTGAAATTGTCATATCATACACAATAAGTGGCGGATTTATGACTTGAGTTGTGAGTGTTCGATCAAAATGATTACAATCAGTAATAAACTAATAATATAATTTAAGAGGCTTGATCCTGCCCAGCCCGAGGGACAGGACCCGCCGTCCGGCTGTCATCATTTGGGGCCCTTCCCGGTAGAATTTTTTTCTGAATTATTTTTAGCATGTTCTTCATGAAGTCTAGTTTATCCATACCAAATTTCAGCTAAAAATTCAATCGGGAAGGCAGTCAAATGATTTTTGGAAGTTAACTGCGCAGTTTATATACATATAAAACGCAATTATCTTCCAAAAATCATTTGAGTGCCTTCCCGGTTGAATTTTTATCTGAAATTTGGTATGGATAAACTAGACTTGATGAGGAACATGCTTAAAAAATTTCATCAAAAAATTCCACCGGAAAGGGCCTGTGATGGCCTTGGCCGGACGGCCCCTCCCGTCCCTCCGGAGGGACCTGATCTTTTCTATATAGTTTAATGAAGTAATACTATACATACATCCACCGGTGGACCTAGAACTTTTCTCAAACGGGGACACTACAACATGGATGAAGATAGGTCGGGTCAGATGTTAGACTAATTTATTCAATGTGTAGACAATTTTTTAAAACAAAAAATAAGTTATTCAATTTCAATTTCAAATGATTTAAATATATGTACAATGGGTCTAGTTTTCAACTCCATTTAAACAATTCTAAATAATAATATTCAGTTTCTTGAAAGAAAAACATAATACTTCATATGAATTAGAATTGAATCATCCTGCCACCATTTCTGGTATTGGCTTATAATTCAAAATGTTTTTGTACTACAAACATTCAGAATTTTGATTTAGAACTAGGATAATGTCCAACGTTACATGTTGTGCCACAAAATTAAGGTGTCCAAAATCCCTTCATAAACTTGGGATTAAATTAGAGAAAATTGTCCAACATAGGACTAAAACTCAACCTTTTTCTCAAAATAGGACCACATGCATGTTTTTCTCTAAATAAGACTAACCTTACCTTTTTTATCCATAATTTTATTTATTTAGTCAATTGATCTAAATAATTGCCCCCCCTAGTTTCCTTGCACAATCAAGGCAGTCTGTCGATGGCGGGACAGTCCGTGGTGGCGGCAGCACTCCGGCGGCGGATTCCGGCGGCGGATTCCGGTGGCAACTCCGGCAATTAATTAACCCAATTAATTGCCCCCTAGTTCTCTTGCACAACCAAGGCAGTCCGTTGGTAGCGGGGCAGTCCGGAGGTGGCGACAGCGGAAGAGGCGGTTTCCGGCGCCGGAGGCGGTTTCCGGCGCCGGCGGCAGGTGGCGGCAGAATGTTGGCAAACCTCCAGAAAAAAATCTGGAATTTTTCCGGCAGCGGCGGCAGGCGGCGGTCTGGCAGTCCCTGGGCAGCAGTGGTAAAGGTTGTGAGGGGTATTTTGGTCCAATCACTAATAAAAAGTCCTATTTAAGGATGTTTAAACTAGGTACTCCTATTTTGAGAAAAAAGCCATGTTTTGATCCTATTAAGGTAAATCTACCATTAAATTATGAACGCTAACATGTAATCCTGACCGAGCTAAACTACTTTAATTTCTTGATTCAATTAATATCTCCAGTTTGTTACTACTACACCCTTTTCTCACAACTCTCTTATGGTATCATGTTGTTTTTGTCGAAATACGTCCTTTATTTTACAAGAGGGAGGATCCCAACATTTAGTAACATTATCATGGATAAATATCCAAAGAAAGTATCCACAAACTTCTTCTGTTTGTGTGATAGCCACAACAACTAATTGTAATTGGTGAGAAAACAATGAATGTATCTTCTGTATGGAATTTCATTTAAGATAATCTTAAATCCATTAAGCTCACCACACATATTAGAAGTCTTGTCATATCATTGACTTCTAATTTTGAAAAATAATTATCAGTACTTCACAAAAATAATCCCAAATGCCACTTTTCAAAGAATGACCGTGTCAAGAACATATCTAATGGTATGAAATCGCTTCATCATAACTCCGTAGTCATTTAAATGTCTTATAACAATTTATATATGCTCTTTGATAGAATTATTACATATCTAATAGTCATTGTTTTATATCAAGAAGCGGGGGCACTGATTATATGATAAGTACTAATTCTAAATTTCGGGGTCGGAAGAGGGGGCACTGATTATATCATAAGTACTAACTAAATTTCGGGATCAGAAGCAGGGGCACTTGCCCCCCTAGGACCCCCTAGGTCCTCCACTTCATACATCTTATTTACAACAAAAATAAATTATTATATCAATTTCATGTACTCGAAGGTATCTTTTAATTTCAACTGTATTTTGAAATTTGCCAAGGTCTGATGACATCATTGTGGCACTCCCAAGGAGGAGGTCACATGTTCGAATCTCATCCCAGTTCAAGAATGTTGGCATTAACATTGAACATTAAGCAGATACTATATAAGTTAGAAAGAATTGCCAAAAAAACTGTATTTTAAAATTTGGAGTGCTCAGATGAACACCTTTGAACATATGTAGGTCATGTTTGTATCCCATTATGAATTATTCCATTTCAGACCCTCCTCAAGAAAATTCGTCACATATTTTATAAACTTTCACTTGGTTAAATTCACAACATAAATAAAAACTGAAATAATCAAAGGTGAAGAAATGATTAATTTTATCTTACAAATGTAACTAACTATATTTGTTTAATACTCTCTCCGTCTAAAAAACAACTTCCCACTTTCTTTAAATGGATGTCCCTAAATTAACTTCACACTTCGATACTTTCTTTATTTGGCAAATTATCTACATCAAAACAGTGCTAAACAGTGTCAAACAGTGTTCAAACAGTGCAAAATAGTGCATCTAACAGTAAAGTCAAATTTATTTTCTTAATCTGTGTGATTGTCAAACTGTGAATTTGTTTTTGGGACGGAGGGAGTAAGTGAAAACAAAACTAACAATATGATCAATATATTATACGCAGTATACTTTACCTTAACTTTATTATAAATAGTGTATCTAACTTGTAAATAACATTCATAAGAGAATCTCCATTTCAGCAATATTGTCTTTTTAAAGTACGGAGTAGCTTTTTAAGGACCCGCTAACCAAAGGAGACTTTTTATATTTTACAGTTCTAGTTGGTTAAAAAAAGTGTTTTTATGTTTTAAATACTGTAATATGATAATGATAGCATTATTTATTTTTCATTTTTATATTAACAACATCTTTTTAAAAAACATTCTAATTTTTTGTTGTTATAAATCACTTTCCTTTTCAAACACATTCGCCTCTAAGTTAAGTTCTTATTTTCTTTTTCTGAATTTCCTAAAAGCAAGTACGTTCACATTTCTATTTTCGGAAGTAAATAAAAAACTTACATTCTTAAAACGTGGTAAATTCCAACAATGAATTTCATTTAAGGCTTATCTTAAAAAGCAAAAATTAATATCAACAAATTTAGTTAATTCATTTTCACTATAAGAAATGTTAATTGCTACACATGAAGCTTAGAATATCTTTTTCAAAATTTCCTAATCATTCTGCACATAAAATACTTTGCTTGATACACTTCAGGAAAACGCACTGTCTTTTAGATAAATCCAAGTTACAAAAATGAAATTTAGTGGTATTCAAATTTAAAAATCTACATATTTTAAATTAAATAAAAACAAAAAGTATATACTCGCTATTTCTTACTATACCAAACGCGATAGAGAAAGATATATCAAGTTGGCATGCAAGGTTTAGAGAGAGGCAGCATTACGCATGCATGTTACAAAAATGTCTAATCCAATCATAAACTTATAACTATAGGTTTTCAATAATTCTCGATAACATCTTTTGTTGCGTATTAAAAAAACATCTGTGATCGATATTCATCTGTGCATCATTTTTTTTACTAAATTCAATATGTTAAATTTAATGATGAAGAAATTGATGTATATATATTAAGGTGCTAGCTTAGGCTAGAATGTTATTTTAAAATGTACGAAATTATTTTTTGATATAGTGATTCTCATAAATCAATTAGAGAACCCGGCATACACATTTTTTTGTAGTTGCAAACTATCGTTTTTGTTTTCTTTTTCCTTTTGGTTGGTGTGATAGATTGCTTTCACACTACCAAAAACACGGGATTGAGAGAGATTTTTTGACAAAGATTTATCAAAATTTATAGAAGATTTGGCAGGGATATGCAGTGTTCTAAAAGGCCTACAAAGGCGCCGCCTGGGCGGGCCTATGCTTAAGGCGTCATTAGAACGCGCCGCACCACCCCAATGCGTGTGAAAAGGCGGCCCAGCAAAACTAAAGTCTTAAATTTGACTAAGCTCGAAGCCCATAGGCAGCCGCCCATGAGAACGACGTCAACTGCAATTTTAACTATGGAGAAGTGATGCTGTATTTATAGCTGCGTTGGAATTAAGAGTTTGTCCACTCGGCCGGTGTGGGAAATTTAATCACTCGCATAAGGAAAAACAGAAACGAACATAACAAGCCTCCTCCTGCAGACTTGGAGCACATTTAACTTTGGTGATGTAGAATTGTCCCTTCAATGGTAAAGATTTAAACTTGTTCGAGTTATATAAATTGCAACCAATTATTCTTTTCGATCATCATTCATGATGAAAAAATAATAATCATTATTAGAAATAATTTGATATTAATGAATAAAATAGATATTGTTTACAAAATAGATATTAATGACTAATTAGATATTAATGGATAATATGATCTATTCATGGTCGTAACTTTAATCACACTAATTTATGTTCAATTTTTTCATCAAGTGTGAAATCACATTATTATTTAGTACGGATTAATGTTTAGTATATTTTCATAATTCATAAATAGATTTTATTCAAGTAATGTTATCGAAAAAAAACACTTATTAAATTACTATTATTATTATTATTATTATTATTATTATTGTTGTTGTTATTAATACTACTAATGTTTTTATTACTATAAGATAATCTAATTCTATTACTGTATCATTCAACTACTTTTTCATCCTTTGTAGCTATATGAATATGTATATTAGTATACCTATTATTTGTGAGTTTTAGAACTTTTTGTATTTTATTTTTATTGGGAAATTCAAAATATGATGTTTATTGTATAATGTTATTACGTACATAGGAAAATTGCTCTAAACAGGACTAAAAATATTTATGTTCCAAAATAGGATTTTCATGTTTGTATACACTAAATAAGAGTAATTATTGTCATATTTTGTCAATATCAGGCATGGAACATGACAATATTTTTCTAGCTTGTAGTAATTACTCATATTTAGGGAATAAAAGCATGTTTGTCCTATTTTGGAATTCTAAAACGTTTTTACTCTATTTCAGGAATTTCCCCTATTTTACAACACATTTATATACTCACTAATAGCTCTTAAAAAATTAAAATAATGAGTAAAAATTGAAAACGCCTTTTCACGCCTAGGCCTCGCATAAACCCGCCTAGGCTTCAAAGGCTTAAGGCTCGGGCACGCCGCCTTGACACGCCTCACGCCTTTTAGAACATTGGGGATATGCCACATCCAAGGTTCCATGATTTAATTTGGCGCAAACTATTTGACATGAAGTCATCGATAAATCTTTGATAAATTCATGTCAATCCCGTAATTTTTTTGTAGTACATTTCATGTAGAGCATAAACTATAATATTACTCCGTATTAGCTATTCTTTCAAAATTTGGTGCCCATATAATGATGGGGTCCTAGCTCATATGCAGGGGGGCGGAGTTAGGGGAGGGCCAACCCTGGCTCTGACCCAGCCCAAGTTTTAAAAATGTCTAAATTTTTAGTTTAAAAAATTCTGTCTAAATTTTTTTCCAAAATATTTTTTGTATCAGTCCAATCTGGCTCAGTGTCCTGGCTCCGCCCCTGCTCATATGCCTATCCGCCTTGCCCCATGGCCGGTTTTGAAAGTGAAAATGGTATATTTAACCTTGTAATGTAAGGACTTTTTTACTGTGAAGTACAACTTTTTCCGAAAAAGTTTATTATATGGATCCTTATCTTTATTAAATTACTAGTATAAGACTAGATCTGCCAATGAATAATCAAAATTATATTAGTACAACAAAAAAGTTGTGGGGATGGGGATAAAACTTCAAAATCCCTTGATATAAATAAATAATGCAATGAAGAGATTGAAAGTTATCCTATCAATTAAGCCAAATCCATCATTTATAAAATGTGATAAGGAGTGAAGAGGAGAAATGGAAGACGACACTCTTTTGATCAGTTCCTTTCTTTATCAGCTAGGAGACAAGTTAAATATACACAGCCTGGAAACTTTCTCAATTAGACAGTTTTTGTCGACTTTAGAAATGTACCTGCGGCTATCAATTCCTAATGTTTTAATTTTAACATTTTTAAATGGCTATTTCTACACGCCTTAAAATTACATTTTTATTAGCTCACAGCTCACTTTGTATTAGCATTTTTAAAACAACAAATCTATTCGCCAGATAGGTTTGAAGAATTGAAGTTCATTTAATAGTATCATTAATATTTTTCCTATTCATGCGCTTTTGCCACATATTCTTATGTAACAATTTTATTTTTTTGTATTGCTATTTGGCCACAATCGATGAAAATGGGGGAAAATCGTGATTAATCACCATATATACGTTCCATTTTCCCAATTTGTGCATCTGATTCTAGAAAAGATGTTTTTCTAGAAAATGATTATTTTCTTTAATTGTTTGGTATTTAATGGAAATTAGGATGTATGTTCTCATGTCGAAACGGGAAGTTAATCTCCTCAAGGTGATTCATACTTTTATGGTCAAATATATATTGAGCTTTGTATCATATCACAACAATATTTTCTATATATGAAGAATATTTTCCTCGATTGTTATTAAATCAGTTATTCTTTTTGTTAACAAATAGACTCGCTTAAATTTATATGCGCGCTATAAACTTTTTTTTGACAAAATATGATCTAACGTCGAGTCATATTAAATGTCACAGTCACACACATATAAACACAAAGGAAGCCTTGTCCGTGGGCGTAGCTCAACCGGTAAAAGGAGTGCACAAGGCAGGGGCAGATCCAGGAATCTTAGATGCCCTGGGCTGAATAGAAATTATACTAGACTTAAATATTAAAGGGGTGGGCTAAATGCGAAAAATGAAAAAATTTACACTAAAAAATTGAAAAATTTCTAAGTTGCCCTGGGTTTCAGCCTACCATAGCCTGTACATAGATCCTCCCCTGGCACAAGGGACATGTTTCGAGTTCGATACTTGGCAACTAAAATAAAATGTTACTATGCAAAGTGTACAAGGCTTCTACAAGTGCTTGAGCTAATTAAAGCCACAGAAAATTCTTTAGGCACACCCTGGGTTACATCCAGGGTTACACCATATATAAATCCCTTCCCCCATTTTTCATTTCTTCCTTTCCCACTTTTTTTCTCTCCCTTCTCTCTCCACTTTCTTCTCTCCCTTCTCTCCATTTTGCACCATACCAACCCCCACCCTTTTTTTCTTCTTCATCTTGTTCTTTCTTTCTCCTTCATCATCTTCTTTTTCTTTCCTTCTCCCGTTTTCTTTCTTTTAACGTTTTATTAGCTAAGTTCAGAAACGATTCCTTTGAATCATTGTTGTTCATCATCTTCGTCATCTTCTTTTTCTTTCCTTCTCTCTTTTTACGTTTTATGCACACCGACATTTGTTTGCTTTCAGTGTCTGTGTACACCGACGGAAATTGTATATGTACAAACATTTTTGTTTCTACACAGACAACTAATGTCTGTGTACACCGACACTGGTTTCCCAACCCCCTGAACTTGCAAACCAATTTTGTTCACACCGACACTTTTTTGTCTACACAGACAACTAGTGTCTGTGCACACCGACATTGGTTTTCGTGCAACCAGCCTGGCAGATCTGGCAGATCTGCAAACTCACGCCAATAGTTTAATCAAAGTGTTTGTATTTTTCATTTTTGTCTGTGTGAATGGCAAATAAATGGGGTGTACCCCAGGGTGTAATCCAGGGTGTACACCAAGAAGGATTCCCCACACTCGATATCTATCGAGTTTTGATGCCCCAGACAAAAAATGACTAGTAGTATTTAAAATTAATAACATAATTAAATATGAAGTGATTAGAAAATTATAACACCATTTTAACGACAATATGAAGTGAAACAATTTTTCTCCTTAAAGCCCCAGATCTTGACTCTTGTTTCCGTTTCCCCGTCATAGTAGATACTATAAAATAATAATTTAGCACTAAATATTAGGTATATTACAAGGTAGTAAATATCAAATATGGAAACACTGTTTAATAGAAACAATTTTAAGCTAAATTTAATAAATGAATAACTGCAAGAAAAAAAGAAAAAGAATAACACAAAGTTTCAAGTTTAATACAATTAATAAATACTACCTCCGTCCAAAAAAAACTTTGACATTTTCAAAACTTTGACCGGCTATATCTTTTTATTGAAAATGATTTATAATATAAAAATTATATGAAAATGTTCTTTGTTAAAAGTGCTTTCATAAAAGTATAAAATTTATAACTTATATAATATTATACTAATCAAAGTTAAGGTTCAAATTTTTGGAAATGTCAAAGTTTTTTGGGACGGAGGTAGTAATAATTATAAATTACATGTAGAATAAGTCATCAATTTAATATCTATGCTGATTTAATTTTTTCAAAAAAAAAACTATGCTGATAGTGAATTGCGGATGGGAGAAGAATGAAAAATTGAATATGAGGGAAATCAGAAATCATTAAAATATAACGAATTACTGTTGAAATCTCAAAATTTGGAAGGATCATTACTTGGTTTGCAGATTGGTAGGTCACCTGGCCGCTTGGCAGAAGTGCAGAACCGCAGAATTGGGAGCGGCTTTACTGGCTTGGCAGAATGGGTAGCGGACTAGCGGTTTTACAAGTTCTTTCATCTCCGTATTTTAATTTTTTTTAATTAGGATGTTTTCATTTGGACTGAAATTTGCTGGTCTGGTCTGGTCTAGTCTGTTTAAGTCTGGTCTGGTCTGAACTGGTCTGGTCTGGTCTGGTCTGGTAAACGTCTGGTCTCTGTGTATTTTATAACTACGGAAGTCTGGTCTGGTCTTGTCTGTTTAAGTCTGGTCTGGTCTGGTCTGTTTAAGTCTGGTCTGGTCTGGGACTGAAAACACTCCAAAAGAAAACATCCTTAGCTTAAAGTGTTCTAGCCTAACTAGGAGTCTAGGCCCTAAATTCTACTCCGTAATTTTAATTCATCTCCGTAATATTTCTATTGGGCCATCAGGCTTGGCAGAATGGCAGCCAGGCTATCATGTCCTTGTCAAGTGGAGTATCATTTTGTTTGACTTTTAGAGTTTTGACTACTCCGTATTTGTCTATTTCCAATTGCTGTGTAGAAGTATTACGGAGTATATCAATACACTAATATACGTATATATAATAATATACTAAACTTTTTATTGAAAATTGATGCCCTCCTTGGGGGTGGTGCCCTAGGCCATTGCCTAGGTGCCTACCCCCATGGCCGGCCCTGATTAAAATCAAATTTATAACCTCCCAATAAACTGTCCGTCGGTGCTGAACTGTCTCAAGGATGAGATTTCATCTTTTTTTTTTACAAATGGAAGCCACTGAAAAGTAAAGTTGCTACGGTGAATAAAGGAAATAGTTCTTTTGCATAAAAACTCAAGAGGGTGTTTGGAACTACTGTTTTTCGGCTTATCAGACTTATCAGCCAACTTTTTCACTAAACACGTAATTTTTGCTTCCGCGTGCTAAGTTGTGTAATAAGCAGAAAAAGTAAGGTTGAAGTTACTTTTTTGGCTGTATTGGCTGAAGTTACTGCAGAGGACCATTTTAGCTATTTTACATATAATTTTTTCTTTATTTTATTAATAAAATATATTTTAAAAATAATTCTTTTTTAAATCAGCAGAATCAGCCAATGCAGCCACTTCAGCCAGAACTTCATAAATTTCAGCAGAATCAGCCAAAACAGCCGATTTTCGTACTACCAAACGGCCTCCAAAATTTTGTCAACTTTCATTTTCAATCGTCTCAAAATAGTGGTTCAATTCTATTTAAAGTAATAAATATGGAGTATGCAATGTAGTTACATTTAGTTCTCTCCTTCATAAATTTCAACCACACATTTTACTTTATTATTCTGCGCGCAAGTCAAGTTTAGTCAATTTTTATGTAATATGGGAGTATATATATATTGTTTAATCATAGTTCAAATTTGTATCTGATGAGTTAGGGTGTGAATAGGCCAGACAGTCGGCATGTCAGTGGCCGGTGACTCACATCTTTTAGGCCTGGTATGGTGTGGCTTGTTTAATGAATAAATTAGGCTTGGGTTTTACAAAAGCTAGCCCAACTTTTACAATTTGTAATATTACACTAACCAACTTTTACAATTTGTAATATTACACTGCCAATTAGGCTTGGGTTTTACAAAAGCTAGCCAATTAACAAACACTACCAACTTTTACTTTTCAAAATCATTTTTTCTCAAACACTATCAACTTTTACTACTAATCACTTTTTCAAAATCACTCCAAAATTGTTTTTTTAAGGAGAAGCAGTTAACAAACACTACCAACTTTTACTTTTCAAAATCATTTTTTTTCTCAAACACTATCAACTTTTACTACTAATCACTTTTTCCAAATCACTCCAAAATAGTTCAAAATCATTTTTTTCTCAAACACTACCAACTTTTACAATTTGTAATATTACACTAACCAACTTTTACAATTTGTAATATTACACTGCCAATTAGGCTTGGGTTTTACAAAAGCTAGCCAATTAACAAACACTACCAACTTTTACTTTTCAAAATCTTTTTTTCTCAAACACTATCAACTTTTACTACTAATCACTTTATCCAAATCACTCCAAAATACACTCCCTAACACTCTTAATTAATAGGCCAACCTATATATGCATACTAACACACACACACTTATATTTATATATTTATATTTGTATTTAAATTAAGTATAAAAAGTTATTTTTATGGAGTGTATTATTTATTAGAATAAGGGAGTGTTTGCGATTGCTTAATTATTAGAAGTGATTTTTTTAAGAGATTATTGGAAAAATGATTTGTAGTAAAAGTAGGTAGTGTTTGAAAATAAAAGTGATTTTAATTAAATGGTAAAAGTTGAAGTGTTTGATAAAAAAATGATTTTTGATGGAATATTTTGTTAAAGTACAAGACTACCCCTTGCATACATATAATATTACCGAAACACTCTAATGCATCAGACCGTGAGGCATGAAATGAGACGAGACAAGGAGAGTAGAAATAGATGCTTCTAGTGCTTCCCCTTCCCGGTATGGTGGATGCTTCCTGGTACGCCGGTGCTTGAGAGAAAATTGACAATTGATGAGTGATGCATGACGATTGAAGTTTGTGACCAAAATTTTCTTCAAAAATGGAAGAACATGAGTTTTTATTTTCGGACTTCTTTTCTCCAGGGATGTCATTGGAACATAGATTCAAGTTACATGTCTTTGGGAGAGGAAAATAAAGATCTGGATGGAGTGGGGTATGAAGTTGGGACAAACTTCACCGGCGGTTGTGGTCTATGGGGAGTTGGGGACGAAGGGTAGTCTAGGGACTAAACAGTATAATTAGGAATATAACTATCGTAAAAGTTGGAATTATTTACCAAAAACCCTAGAAGCAGATGAAAACATGTACAACCCAACTTCCAGCTTAAAGTTGCTTAAATTAAGTAGAAGTTTCAGTTTGAAAATAAGTACTTTTTTTAAGCATTGGCAAACACCGCTTAGATTTGGATGTAAACCATGGCCTTGTTTGGTAAATGGTTGTTAGCTGTTGTTGTTAGCTGGTTGTGTCAGTTGTTTCCTAATAGCTGGTTGTGTTAGCTGTTTTGACTGGCTGATTATGTTAGTTGATTATAAACAACTGATTGGTAAAATTAGTTGTTTCGAAATAGCTGATAGAATGTAAAAAGACATAAAAAGACATAATAATACTCATTGTATTTTATTATTGCTAAGAATAAAAACTTTATAAGTACTGTTACTTCAACGATATAAATCATTTTTATAATTGGAAATTTTAAAATTTGTTGAATAAAATCTATTTTAATATCTACTCATCATACTACAAAAAAATTATAGTATTTAATTTTATAATCACTCAATCATCTAAACCAGAAACATCAAATTAATTCAAGATAGAGAGCATAACTAATAATATAAAATATTAGTTAAGCATATATTATTTGTCAAGATAGTACTACATATTTGATTAAACAAGTTTTGTTTAAAATAATTAGAGTAATTATTAGTATATATTACTTAAATGATTAATTTAAAAAATGCTAACTCAAAACAATGAAAGCAACTGGTAAGCAAAATAATTGGGTTGACTAAGCTAAAAAAACGAACAAAACCACAATGAGAATAAATTGGAGCTATATGCAGTCACTTTGGAACTTCGAGCTATACCCTTATGGGAATAAATTGAACCAGTCGAATGAAGAAGTTGCTCCCCTTAGCTTCTTCAACCATCCATTTTTTCAGTTTTTCAAACTCAACAAGCTAATTTTAAAAGTCATTTACCAAACATTATTATTAGCTTTTTTTGACTAATCAAACCACTGAAATGGGTCAAACAAGCTAAAAGCATAAGCCATTTGCCAAACATACCCCATGTGTTATATATTAAGTCATTAAGGACATTAAGATTAAAAGTTTATTTCTCAAGATTTGAGGTGCATAAATATTTACACAAGCGGCAGAATTTACGTATTATTAGGGTGTTTAGCGATTAATTTGGGGGATAAACGTTATAGCGTGTTAAAATGATCTAGCTCTTCTAATTTTTAATTGCACTGAGCTAATTCAACTTCTTCTTTAACAGAATTTGTAAATCGACTTCAGGTCTATCCATACTTTCATATAGGCTAAACTCTGGCTGAAAGTTAATAAAATATTAATAGAGGGTGATATGTTAATCTTATTTCTGATCTATGTTTGGCATTTGATCCAAGCATAACATGTTTGACCACTCAAGTAGGTGAAAAACAGGAGGTGAAATGCTTATAAAGTGAAATACTTATATTTTAGATTTTATAACCTCGATCATAGTGAATTCAAAATGCATAAAGCACTAATTAAGTGAACCAAACTTATTAACGCTATATTTGGCACAACAAATTGAAACTGAAGACTAATGTCTGGATTAGGAGCTATTGTCTAAATCATAGACTATTGTCTAGAACTGACTTTGACATGTTGGATTTGAACTAGTAGCTGAATGAAGTAGACCCGTTTGGCAAAAAGAGCTGAAAAAGTGTCCGATTAATATGAAATTACCAGAAAGGGCATATAATTGTCAATGCAACAAAGTAGTTATAATAATGATATATTTGAACAATTATTACGATTTTAGTATTTATATTTATAATGTTTATAATTTTTACAACGAATTAAGTACGAGAGATGAAAGCAATGCAAAACAAAGCTAGCAAATGAATATAAGATGAAAAGCAATGCAATCAGCGATGAACTCCACAATGTCTGATTGGAAAGGATAGGAAAGGAACAATCATAACCAATATAGAGAAAATTTGAAGCACTAAGGATGGACCAGAGGACGACAATTTGAGATCGTTTCTCATATCCTGACTTTGATTCTTTATTGTTAATTGCTTTAGCAATTTTAATTTATATATAATCGGAGTTGTTAAAGAAAGAAGAGCACCCTAGAGTGTTACAATTCGTCCGGCGAAAAAGAAGCGTTTGTGCAGCTTCCTCAATCATAGGTGCAGCTTCCTCAGTCACAAGGCCTTTAAGAATATATAATTTCCTCAATAATGGGCTTCTCTGTTGTTGTAACCCTAGAAGTGGAGGCTATGTCTGTATTGATATGTGCTGCTAATATGATTTTACCTTTTTTTACCCGTCATTTTATTCCTAATCGCATCTTGATTAGTGTTAAGATAGGCCGTACACGAGCGAAATTCTAAGTCCAGAATTTCCCTGTGTAACAATTAGCAACTTGCTTAGGGGGTCATTTCTCCTTGTGTAAAGCTAATGCATGTATATGCTCAGTTGGCCTCTTAGCACATTTACCAACCGAATGCCCCAAATGGAGACATTTGAGCAATATTCAGGTCTATATTCCTATATGATTGGCTGCATGAAGCCACTATTACCACACTGTATATCCACACTTTAAAAGGCATGTCCTTTGTTAGGTCTAACTCAACCAAAACCCTAGCTAATGAGGGCCTAGCTGTATAGTAGCAGCATCAATCTTCATAGGTTTACCAGTGAGTCCTGGAATGTCAAACATTACTTTTCAGTCTTGCAAATGGATTGGTAGTTCTTCAAAACCAAGCCAAACTGGAACCACATGGTATTCCACATTTGGCTTGAAGTCCGGGGTCCATTTTGTAACTCGCATAACACACCCATGGATCATCCATGTTTGTTTGTTCCAGCAGCGTATATAATCCTCATCCAAATCGAAATTAATCCTCATCCAAATCAAAAAATAATCCTCATCCAGCAGTTGTAAAGATAGTTAATAGTGTAGAAAAAGAAAAAGAAAAAGTGTAATGTATACAAGAGAAGATAAAAAGTTAAACATAAGGGTAAATAAGTATTTTTAAAGGAAACACTTATCAAAAAATGAAAATGTAACAAACTTTTAAATACATCCCAAAAAAGAAAGCGTAACAAACTTTATATACAAAGGGAATATAAAATTTCCCCCTGAAAATATTTAATGGATACACCATTGCTTAGGGGTGAGCATGGGACAGTACGGGACGGTTATCTCAAAAAACTTGTCACGTCCCAATGTACGGTTCTTTTAAAAATAAAAAAACGGTACCGTCCCAAATATATATAGAACCTGTCCCGTTCCGTACCAATTTTTGGTATGGTTCGGTACAATTCTTCAGTACTATTCGATTCCTAAATAGTTAACTCCTACAATATAAAAATACTTTAAAATCAATCATAATTGAAGATTAAAATTGAAGAGAAGAGACTCCAAGATTAAAATCAATCATAACTGAAGTACAAAACTACGGAGCAATAGTCAAAACTACAATAAAGAAAGGTAACAATCAACCAAAAATCTAAAGTGATAGTCAAACTGAAAAAACAAAAGGTATGTCTTCACATGACAAATATAATATACTACTCCATATAATATATAATATAATATTTGAGTAAAGCTCGGTTCTTTATAATGTCGTACGGTATAATATAATATAATATTTTATGTAGCCATTTTTTTGGGACGATATGGAACGGTTCAGGATAGTTCGGTTCAATACGGTTTGGTACGGTTCTCACTCAAGAATCGGTACCGTACCATATCATTAAAAAAGTTCAGTATGGTACGGTACAGTATTATTTTTTTCCGGTTTCGTTTGGTTCTGGTACGGTTCTCAGTATGTACGGAACGGGAAATCCCAGATCCGTACTACTCGTCTTCTTTCTCAAGCCATCATCATCCTTCTCCTTATAACCGTCTGTTGCTAAACTCATCATCGTCAGCCAAGACCGATATAGCCCGCCACATTATTTGAAATGAAAAATGAATATATTTAATTGAAATATGTAGCTTACAAACCAAAACAAGATATAGCTCTGAAACTCGGTGAAGATGTGCTTCTTGGCAGTTGGTCCTTGTTATGACTCTCTAGGTCAGCATACACACGAATCTATAAAGCTTATGCCTTGCTTTAGAGCAAGACAGGGTGCCCAACTTGTAGCGACCGTCCAATAAAAAAAAAATCAATGACTAGAGATTTTGAAAATCCACATCTCAAGAAGCCCTTCTTCCCATTTGCCCATTGGTTGCATAATTCAATCTCGGACCTCACCCACACAGTCACAACACAAAAACTACCCACACAAGCCAATTTAGGCTAGATATTCAGCTTTCTTTCATTGTATGACGGTGTGAGTGCAAATTTTGTATACACATTTAGAAATTTATCATAAGTTGTACTAAAACTAAATAAACTAATATAACAAATACTACACGTAACTGGTACATGAAATTAGATGCACGTTAACAGTATATTAAGCTCACCACATAAATAATAAAATTAATAAAATCTATGCAATAGCATTCAAAAATGTGAAAGCTAAAATAGAACTTTATTTGGGAAGGGCATTTCACAATACATTAATGAGACATGCTTCTTTTTTATTTGACTCCTCTTCCTCCCATTGTCCACACAAAACAAAAACAGAAAAGCCAAAAAGAAAAAACACAGCCCTTGGGAAAATAAAAAGGTTCCTTCAAATTAGAGGGAGGTTGGGAGGGAAGGTGGAAGGAACTGGACGGCATTTCCATTGGTACTATCGCATATCCAGAACATGCCCGGGCAGGGTTTCTTGCTTCCCTTTGTGGTTGCACACAGCGTCACCTTGTCTAGAACCGCGTTCACCCCGTTCTCGTCATTTCGGCATTCTACGAGCGCCTCATTTAACCCGGCTTTCTTCACGGCTTTGTTTATTGCCTGCCCCGGATAGTATGTTCCATTTGGCTTTATTCCTGTTTTTCACATATACAAGGAACCTCACTTTACTCAATTATATTAAGGGTCTGTTTGCAACTGCTTTAAAAAAAGCACTTCTCAGCTTTTGGCTTTAAAAAAGCACTTATTTTCCCAAACACTACAACTTTTATTTTTCTCGTCTTCCGCGTCAAAAGTGCTTTTACCTTTTCTATTACACAAAAAGCACTTATTTTACCAAACACTACCCACTTTTACTTTTCAAAATCAGTTTTTTCCCAAACACTATCAACTTTTATTTAATCACTTCTCCCTATTTCATTAAAAAAAGCGCATTTTAAAAGCAGAAGCTGTTGCAAACAGACCCTAAGGCTCATTCTTCACATGAAATGAATAGTGTCATGTCTTTTATACTATGTATTGGAGCAGATTGGGCAGCTTTATTGTAAATTTATGAACAATTTTTTATAAAATACATACTTTTTAATTCGCCAATTGAGTCTTGTAATAATCAAACTAGCTATCTAAGCCTTCTAAGGTAGTTCTTTGTCTAACTGAATTAGCCGAAGTCAATGTCAAGGATCGATCATTTTAATTATCTTTCAAATTAATTTATATTTATTTTAATAATAAAAATATATGAAAAAGAATTTTTTTCATCATTCCGCAAACTTAGTCAATTCAGCTGTTTCCATCGGAATTCACTTAGGTTTAGAGGATTCAGCCAATTTGAGTATTATCAAATAGACTCTTAGTATTTAATTACAGCACAAATACACCTCAACAACTCACTTGTAGTACATGGAATAATTCAACTTGAAACGAAATTTTCTCGTCAAATCTTAATTGTTCTATTTAAGTATGGAGTGATGCGCCAATGTCTCGTAATCTATGTATTTCATATTATCTAAGTTGAGTCAAGTTTGGTCTGATAAGATTCGGACCTTTTGAGACTGACATGTAATCTATTTAAGTCAAGTCAAATCTAATTTGATATAGAAATCAATTTTGAAAACATAAGGACCTGTTTACTAACAGAGATATTTTCCAATTTTCCAGAAAACTGGAAAACTGGAAAACAGAAAACAGGAAATGTGTTTACCAAAGAAATTACAGGAAAACTGGAGAAAGGAAAAAAGAAAAATGCGTTTACTAAATCGTTTTCCAAAACGGAAAAAATGAGACATGTTTCTCTTTTCTTTAATGATTTGGAGAAATGACTTTTACTAGTTTTTCAAATTTGGAAAACGCATATGCTACAGTGTCGCTGCAATGAATTTGCATACTTACACCTGGTGGTGGGTCCGGTCCCGCTCCGATGTCGATTCCATTCTGGTACTTCCATCCTCGTACCTTACCCCTTACCCCTACCCTACCCACCCAACCCCACCCCGCATACCCATTTTTCCCTATAATGACCCTACTCCACCCCCTACCACCCCGATCCATCCTACCCTACCGCCACCCCCCCACCACCTCGACCCCACCCCGACCCACCCTACCCCCACCCGTATATTACCCCTTACCCCTTACCACATGCCCCTACCTTGGTCCCACCCCACCACCATCCTACCCCCACCCTTCCACCATCCGACCACCATCCTACCCCCCACCCCTACCCTTCCCCTATCTCGGCCCCACCCATATCCCGGGCCCACCCTATCGCCATCCTATCCCACTACCCCTACCTTACCCCAACCCTACCCACTATTCCCACCCTTACCGCCATCCTACCCCCCACCCCCTACCCCTTCCCTACCTCAGCCCCACCCTTGTCCCAGCCCCACCCTACCGCCATCCTATCCCAACTCCATACCCTACATCTACCTTACCCCAACCCACTACCCCACCCTTACCCCTAACCACGACCCTAACCCACCAACTACCCCCACCCAACCCCCAACCCCTAGACCTTACCACCCCACCCCGACCATACCCCTTACCCCACCCATAACTTCCCTAACCCGACCCCTACGAGTAGGTATGGGTGGGTATGAAGGGTTGTTGGGGAGTATGGGTAGAGTGTAAGATTGTGATAAGGGTAGGGGTCAAGGGTGTGGAATTGGAGAACTGGGTGAAAAAATTGATGAACATGTTTTCAGATTTGAAAATGGAAAACTAAAAAATAGAAACATAAAATTGGAGATAGAAAAACTGAAAAATAAAAACAGAAAATTGGAGATAGAAAAACAGAAGTAGAAAACAGGAAAATATCTCTGTTAGTAAACAGGCCCTAAAAGTTTTTTTTTACTCCAGGAAGGGTCTGGGGGAGGGGGGCTGGGGGGCCTGGAGTAATCAGGGCTAAAACTCAGCCCATTGAGTTTCGAACCCTTATGTGCTTAGCGGGTTTCGAACTCGAGACCTCTCACTAGGCATAGTAACCTCATAACCAACTAAGCTGGAATGTTTGGTATTTTGAAAACATAAGTAATAGAGTAACTAGAGGCCTGCTAGGTGATCATGTTTTTCGACTTGTCAGCCTTATTAGTCAATTTTTTCGATCAGACACGTAACTTTTGATTTCACACCCTGAATTATATAAGAATCAAAATACGTAATCTTGGAGTTACTTCTCTCGTTGAATCGGGTGAAGCTACTGTAGAGAATAATTTTAGCTACTTTCTCATTATTGTTCTCTTTATTTTCTTAATAAAATTTATTTTATACTACCTCCGTCCCAATTTAGTTAGCCAATCTTGACTTTTCCGGTCAAAGGTGGTAAACTTTGACCAATTATTTTAACTAATATATTTATGAAAATAATAATAATTTTATACTTTTATAATAGTATTTTGAACAAAGAACATTTTCATATAATTTTTATATTATTAATATTTTCTCTATATAGATATATAATCAGTCAAAGTTAGATACCATTGACTTGAAAAATCAAGTTTGGCTAAGTAAATTGCGACGGAGGGAGTATACATTTTCCATAATACATCAATTCAGCCAGAACTTTCATAATTTTCAACGGATTCATCGGATTCGAAATTCTTCTCTGTTTGGCTTCCGCATTTGTTCAATTGTGGTGTTACCAAACATGCTCTAAGTTAGTTATATATACTTGGCGTGTAAAATAAACAAATAACAGCACGATTTGTGTTAATTAGACTAGTAATTACCTGCGTCGGCAAAAATTTTGAGGAGATTAATTTGCTTTTGGGCTTTAAGGGCGGCGGCGAAATAATCATGCTGATTTAGAACAGATTCAGAACAGGTTCCATACTCCAGCCATTCTTCTTTCCATAGCTTCTTACTGTCCCTGCTTGGGCAGCTCAGGGATGGCCAATTCCTTTCCAAACTTGGAACCAAATCTGCAATCTATGGGCCGCCCCACATAATTGACTTGTTATTTTTGCTTAATAGTGTTATTAAACGGCTCAATTTACTCCCTTTTTATAAACCAGTAAAAATGTTTCTTTTCATTCACTGATTATTGCTAATTTCTGAGTTTCAAAGTGTCTACAATACCAGTTGTAGGCAAATCAAACAAATGTATGAACATATTGGACTTGTTAATGTGATCAAAACAGTTACAAGATATATATATGCAGAAATTTCTTTCAAAAAAAATATATATGCAGAAATTTATACCTATCCTATAAATACGCAAATATGTATTTGTTCATAACTCACAATTTTTCTGTTTGAAAATTGAGTACAATTAAGCGAAATGATATGAACCAAATACTTACAAAAAGAGAAACATGATACCAAATACTTGTATCGGGACAATCCAAAATAGAAAGTAAGCGAGTAAAATGGGAGGGAGCGGACCTTAGACGGCTCGAATTTCGATTTAGAAGTACAATTAGTAGGTATCACCCCATCCTGAGCATAAAAAGGTTGGAACTCAGAAATGATGAAATCGTTCAAGACAGGCTTCCCTTTCTTGGGGAGGCAACACCCACCTGCTTTGCTGTCACATTTGGTAGCTGGCCACTAATTCAGCAAAACAACATATATGCATTAGTTTAAAGTCCAGCAAGAAGTGCATGATATGATTTCCATACATAAATTAAGGTTTCATACTTAGTCTAAACTAATTTAACATGATCTCTTTAGTCTTAATGTAACACCCGTCCCCGTAGAGTTTGAGGTAGTTACTCCTGAACATCATCCAGATCTCTAGTACTGTTCTCACAAACTAACGCAAGCTTTAAATTAATCTCAAGCATTGCACTTTAAGTATGAACTAGTATGATCTTTTCAGTTTCATATTGTGTGGATTTTATATTATGTAATGCAAATTTGGTCTAAGTTATTGTGACATATTCGAACATGGTCTGATTTGATAAATGATAATCTTATCTAAAGTGGATTAAGACAGATAAATAGATTCAATAGTGCATTTAAGTCCTGGGATTCAACTAAAAAAATTACATATGTTTGGAAATATTAATACTGCGATAAAAAGTTCTAAAATAAAAAAGAGGAATAGTGTAAATCCTTAATTAGATAGGATTGGGTAGTACGTTGTTATCGTATTACGTACTTGGAAAATGATGAAGAAGTAATCAGGAGAGGTCTCTGTCCCGGAGGCAAGTGAAGAAAGAGCCAGAAGAAGAAGAAGAGAGAGTTGGATGAAGTGCTGCTTCATGTTGTGAAGAAGATAGCTTAGCTTAGCTGGAATACCAATCACCCCATCATATACCCCATATATATACATACTTTTAGGCCTCATTTTCCATATGCCTCCCAGCTATTGAGCATTTTCGCCCACATTATTGGGCTCTTGGTTAATGGTTTCCTCATGCCTTTTTCAAATCACTCTAAATCAAATTGTTTTAAGTTTGGTTTAGTATCCTCCATTTTTGTCAATTGACTCTTTTACTGAATAGTGTGAATACCAAACTTTAACCCTTTTACTGAATACCAAACTTTTAACTTCAAGCACTGATTTAATCAAATTTATTAACGTCAAAGTAACCTTTCTAATTGAATTTTGTCGAAAAAGATCAACCGTCTTTGCCATTTCTTATATACCCTATAATTTTTCTTTTATTTAATTAATAAAATATATTTGGAATATAATATGGAGTAATCTTTTTCATTGAATGTTTGGTTTACACATTTTTGTTTACACTTTTGACACACTTTTTCTGTGTACACAGACAAAGTTGTATGTGTGTATACATACAATTCATAATGAAATACAAAAATTGTTTGTATATACTTCCTTCGTTGTTTTTAGTTGCAACATTCCTTTTCTCACGTCTGCCAACGCACAACTTTGGTCATCATTAGATTTAATTATACATTCGTAAAAAATAATTAAAAATCAGATTATGAAATTTAGTAATGAGATGAATTCAACAATATTTTTGAAAAATAATACTCCCTCCGTCCCCTTTTAAATGTCCCATTTTACCATATTGGGATGCCCCTATTTAATTGTCACATACCTTATTTGGTAAAGTTTGTGTGAGTGTGTGACTCAAAATCATTCTTACTTTATTCTTACTTTATCAATTAATATCAACCACACAAACCCCCTTTTCTTAAACCTCGTATCATCCTCTTCCGGGACATTTAAAAGGGGACGGAGGGAGTAATTCACATACAATAGTAAATAAAATGTGATTAAAGTAGAACACATGAATAGTATATAAATTGCAATGTTGCAACTAATATGATACCGATAATAGTATATAATTGTGTCTATGTAGATAGATAAGGTGTGTACATGCACTTATCTATGTACATGCACCATATTTGTGGAGTAGATTAATCCATTCCACCATTTCAATCAACATTTATCAAACGGTATTACTTCCTCCGTTCCTTTTTAATTGGAACAGTCAACATGTCACGTTTGCCAACGCACAAGTTGGACCATTAATATCTTTCATTCCTTATTAGTAAAAAAATTAAAAAAATCATATTTTGAAAATATAGAATGAGAAGAATTTAACAATATTTTTTAAAAATTTAATTTATAATGCATTAATTAATAAAATAAGTCAAAGTATAATACGTGAATAGTGCAAAAAGTTGAATGTTGGAATTAAAAAAGAATATTACGGAGTATATATAGAACGCCAACTTTGAATCTTTGTCAAATCCCACGGGTGATTTCGACCTTCACCAAAACCCAATCATAGATCCGTAATAACTATAGACAGCTGTTGTAGTCCACGGGATGTGTAACAATAATTTGATATAACAATAATAATGATAAAACCATTACACACAAATTACGGTTTTTGTTAGGAATTGTCCATGTACACCTTGGAGGGTGTACAAAGTGTACACCAAAAGGGTGTATACCTCACAATAATTATATATGTACATGGGTGTAAGTTTGATCACGAAGAAATGGAGTGCTTACTAAAAATGTGATTTTAATCAAATTGATTAAGTAAGAAAACATAACAATGATTAAGGATAATATAAAAATTACTAAAAGCCCATTCGATGACGCTAAAATTGGATGAATCGGTTGATTCTGCCAAAAATTTATGAAATTCTGGTTGAAGTGACTGTATTGGCTTATTTTGCTGATTTATAAAAAAATTAAAATATTGTTTATTAATAAAATAAAGAAAAAATCATATGAAAAATAGTTAAAATGATCATTTACAGTAACATCACTCAATATAGTCACAAAATAACTACAACCTTACTTTTTCTTATTAATACACATTTCAGCACACGAAATAAAAAATTACATGTTTTGTGAGAAAATGGCTGATAAGCCAAAAACGGGGTAACTAAACGGGTTCTAAATTTGGTATGCGATAATCATAGTGAGATAGAGCAAAAAGAAAAGTTAGTCAAAATATACCTTGTCCCAATTTGATTGACAAAATGTCTTATTTTGATTGTCTCGACTTTCACTTTTAATTGTTATTATGAAAAGTTTAATAAAATGACAAGTTTTATCATTACTTTTACTTTTTTGTAGTTACTTAAATGTCCCAACTTTATTGGACAAAATAGTAAAGCCCAACTTTATTTGTTATTTTCTTTAATTGTTGTGTCTTTAATTGTATTTAATTGAGATTGAGAAAGTAATTTTTATTGTACACTTTGAATTGTATAATAATCAATATAAGTAAAATTTGAATTACATTTATGCTTAAAATGGTTGAAGACTATTATTTTAGCTATATGCCTATATCGTCTATGTATTTATTTATTTTATTAGTACAATATATTTTAAACATAATCTTTTTATAACTAAGCAATTCAATCGCTTCAAAACAAACTTTTAAAACGTAAGCAATTCACAGGTTTACTCGATTGAACCAATATTAGTGTTACCAAATTGGCTCATCTAACAACATTATAACTATGAATAGGGGTTGGTACCCCTGATTTTTGTCAACACACTTAATGCATAGGATGTTATACATTGTTATTAGAAAGTGAAACCTATTTTTCCATTTGGCTGCTTTACCCTTACCTCCCGTTAGGTTTTAACTTCCGTTAGCTCAGTCTTTGAGCCGCACATCTCCTTCGTTGTTGGGGAGACAACCTGTGCCTTGAACGAGGAAAAAACAGCCCGAGAATTTGATTCGATCTTTCATAATCAACTCAGTTAATAATATTAAATTTCTCTTTATTGATTGTGCTTGTACCACACCCTTTGCTTTGCTCCTAGCGGTCGGTTCGTTTTTTTCGCTCAGATTTGCTGCCGCACAGGATATTCTCCCAACCGCCCATTGGAAATTCAAGGTTTTACGTATAGCTGTAAATAATACGCGCCTCAGCTGAACACATTTGAGCTTTGTTTTCATCCCATAGTCGTGTAAGTTTCTCATTTTGTTTGGTTTGCACTTAATTGCATTTGACTTGTTTGCCTAGTTTATCTATGTGTGTGCAAGTTCAACGGCTTGAGTTCCCTATCCCCACTGATTCTTTGATTTCTGATTCGTATTATTAACGTAATTACATTACTGGGGCAGTTAATTGGTTGTTTGAAGGTGTCTTTCATTTGAATCAAACTAATGAACTCTTTGAGCTAAATGGACTATGGAGAACACTTTTTGTCTTTGTAGTTAAATTGTGTTTTTCAGCCCTCAAATTTAAGCAATAGTTTATATTTTCCAAGCATATTTTTATTTCCCCCACTTGTGTTGTCCTCCAGGTCTAAAACAGAGCATGATAAAAGCCTATTGTCTTTAAGAAAATAGATTATTAAAAACTAGAAATTGTTTCCCTTTACTGAAATAAATATATTTTGAAATTGAATTATATTTTCTATCCCAATGGAAAATATATTTCACATTGTTATATTAAAAAGTTTTAAGAGTCTCTTTTTAAAATGTTTAAAAAACTCTCGTAACAATTTTGCATATAACACTTTTTTTTACAAAAGACAACATTATTTTAATATTAGACAAACACTCTCACGCCTTGCGCGAGTAATCGCTAGTAATAATATAGAGTAATAATTATAGTAGCTTCAACCACTTTTTTGAAAAACGTGAAAACGAGACTTGACAGAATTAAACTAACTTCAGCTAAACTTTTTAGGAATGAAATATATTAATAATCAAACTTGTGCTTTGAAAATTGTGAAAATGACTTTAATGTAATTAGAAAGTAGTGTAATCACTACATCCTAATCAAAGTATTAGTCACCAAAGTTTGACCCTTGTAATCAAGAAAATGGGGATTTTGCTTCGTTGGGCTGGGCTACTTCTTTGTCAAAGTTTTAGCCGGGACTCGTTGGGGAAGATGACCGGAGTGTATCGACTGTCGTGATTCAAGTGCGGGATGCTTCATTTATCATTACTTTTAAGCTAGTAAGGAAGGAGGTGCAACCATGCAGTGAGCCAGTGAGTAGCAAAAACAGACCAAAACAGGCAACGGGAAAAGACGACAAGAAGAAGAAAGACAAAGTAAAAGGAAAAAACAGTAGTAGATCTCTAATTTAGATACTTAAGGGTGTAATTGATAAAAATTAAAGTATAGAAGTCCAATTAACTTTTCGTATATAGTAAAAAAGACTTATTTGGCATTCCCCCCTAATATTTACATCAATATATTTATAATTAACATGTCATTTTATCAAAATTCAATACCAAATTCTTCAGGAAAAAAGTTTTAACAATTACTATCAAATTCTAACATTTTATATTTATTTTTTAGTTTTATCAAAAACAAAAATTCATTTATTTATTGACACCAATAAGGGGGATTTTAAATACTAACCCTCTTTTGCTAAACACTGCCCACAATTAAAATTAATTAATTAAATATAAATATAATCCCTATTATATCCTTTAGTTTGTCCAAATCGGCTCATTGTGGAAGTTGGTTGGTGTTGCAGAAGATACTACTGACCAGAGCTTTGTTTATGCGGCGGAAAAAGGAGTTTTGGAGAAAGATGATGATTGAGGCTAATTTTTTGCTGCACGAGATGTTGCTGATTAGCCGATTGCTGGTCTTTGCTGTGAGAAGGAGAAGGAGATGAGATTTTCATGTCTGTTGATATGTCCGTTCGATGTTAAGTAGGATACGCCATCACTATTTCAGTTAAAAGCTCCAAATAAACCATTGTCCTGTTGCCATTTCTACTCGTTCGCCAATTAAGAAAAAGAGGTTCAATCGGTCGAGGAAGATGAGACTGCCAGTTCATTGGAGAGGCGAACCAGAGCCCATTGTTGAGAATTGAGATGGTGATGTTGCTGATCCGAGCTTCGCAAAGAAGATGTCCAGGGGCGCAGACGCGCAGTGAATGTAGTGAATGTTCAGGAGAAGATTGTCTCTCAAAACTCTGTAAGTTTCGGTCATGGCAGCTGCCATCAGACTGTTGGAGGTGTTGCTGAGATGGAAATATTGCCGGCAAGCCGCTCGAGAAATCTGCCGCTGCACCCCGGAGAAAGGAGGTCGCCAATTGAGAGTTTGGCCGCCATCACCGTCGTTGTAGATTTGATTTGAGATGGCAGGAGGAGTCTGGCACAATTTACTGCATTTTCTCAATCTTTAGAACAGCAGGACCACAGGCACCGCTTCTCTCTGCCACATCAACAAAGGCCATATCTCGTCCAACGCACCACAGCCAGTTGGGACAAACAAAAGGATATAATTAGGCATGGCCTCGGTTCGGGCCGCCCGGCCCGGGACCGGCCCGACCCGCTACTGTGCGGGCCCGGCCCGGCCCGGTTTTCCGGGTCCGGTTCGGGCCGGAGGCCCGGGGGTGGGGCGGTTCCGGGCTCGGTTCATGGGTTTGACGGCCCGGCCCGGCCGGTTCGGGCCCGGGTCCGGGCCAAATCTATTTTTTTTTTTTAATTTTTTTCATTTTTTTGGGCTGTTGGGCTTGGGTTATCTGTTTAGGCCGGTTTGGGGGGGTTTGGGGGGTGGGGGTGGGGGGGGGGGAGAAAGGAAAAAAAAAAAAAAAAAACCGGGTGGCCCGACCGGCCCGGTCCGGCCCGGAACCGGACCCGGGACCGCCCTACCCCGGTTCGGGCTCGGGCCTGCTATTACTGAACCGAGGCCCGAACCCGCCCGGTTCAATCCACCACTAGATATAATAGGCATTTTATGTATACTTAATTAATATTAATTAAAGGTCATGTTTAACAAAATAGGGGCTGCATTTAGAATTTTCCTATTAATAACGATGCGTGTATAGACATCTTCATCCTCGGGATAAGGCAGCTCCTACCGTCCTTTTACCCTTATCTCATATTACCCTTTCACATTTTCATTCCTTCCGACTTCCAAATAGGGATAACCGGTTAAAATACTTTCGCGTCAATATTTATTCAAACAAGATGTAACATAAAAACACGAGAGTAAAGGGTTTAAACAGGAGACAACACAATATGGGATGCAGAAAATAGTGTGCCACCATGAAGCAAAGCAAGCAGCAATTCAGATCCTTATTTTGTTCATACAACTGATGATCAAGGCGTGAAAGCACTCTTACTTATTTACAGAACACAATTAGCGGGTTGGGCTGGGGTGGGGGTGGGGAGGAAAAGTTGAAACATCCGCTAACTGACAAAGCTGAAAGCCACTCCCACTCACTCATGTAGCCTCTGCAAGCGGAAAATGCAACTTTGATACAGAACTATAGAGATAACTGCTTCCACATAACTGATCTGGGCTAGCAATATCCAAACCGATAGTCGGAAGTTCGCGTGATGAGATCACTACATTGTGGTCTTCCAAGTGATAGAAACCCCTCTCACAGGTCCCGCCATATTTCCGCCCATGCTTCTTCTTGTCTTTCCCCTTGTTGGCTCGCGAGGATTTTCCGCTGCTTTGCTGCTTATTCTTCTTCCCGTTCTTCTTGCCATCACTTCTGTGGCGTTGATGTCTGTTGATGGACACATTAGAAATTGGTATTGGGACAGGTGGATCATACACATCAGGTGCCCAGCTGACATGGAGTTTCTTATGGGGTACTATCCCCTGCTTCTCACGGCTACCCTTCAGGGCAGATAAAAGCTTCGTGGCACTCTGTCAAAACGAGAAACAAGGAGGGAAATCAGCCTAATTTTATGACACGTCAATTCTACAGCGCTTATCAATACTCACCAAAGACAGAAGCCCAAAATAATATGCAGCCTAATTATCAGCAAAGGCGTTAAAATATATAACACAATTTTTAAAAGCATTGAGAAGATAGTAAATAAACCATTTTCACTTGAGCTCTAGCTGTCTTGCAGAACCTTGAACTCAACAAGGTCACAAACTATAAGTATCCATGCTATTAACAACAATACAATGAAAACAATTACAAAGAAGCACATAAAGAAACATTGTATAAGTATTCATGTGGTTGACATCTAAAGAAATGAAACTAACCATATAGAAAAAGTCAAGTACAACGTTAAATGATGAAAAGGGAAGATAGAGAGAAGAAATCTATGAAAGAAAATGCAAACTTGGTGGTTGTACTGCCTGGTAAAAATAGGATAGGCAATAAATCTATCTTAGGCGCCCTACGAATGCCTAGTTGACATCTGAACAATCCTTTTCAATGTTTGGCGCTCTTCAGGCAAAGTGACCAGCCATGGTGAGTGCTCTCCACCGCCTGGACACCTAATTTATGCCTAGACGACGCCATAACAACTATGTTACAAAACATGCAATTATTCTCTAATCCGTAACAAATGGTGGATAAAAGAACAAAAATTAATCCATCATGCACCAAGACAATAAGAACTTACTGGTAAAGATTTTGAGGGTGTAGACAGCGGTGCGGAGCTTGCTTCACCATTAGGTGCCAAAGGTTCAGCAGTTACATCATTCATTTGCTCCATTTGTCTTTGATGGATTAGCTCATTGGGAGATGAGCTCTTAGTCGAGCTAGGAAAGGTTGCAAATTTGACAAGGCACTTTTTTGAGGACAACCTATCTGAGAAATTGTCGGGAGTACTTTGAATATCATCTTTTGAGAACTTTGAATTACACAGCTGTTGATCCTCTAGAATGATGACTAAATCACTCAAACGGTTCCTGAGATCACCATCTAGGCCAGAATCTAGAGCACTGTTGTAATGTTCACAACCAGAATGACTCCCCGGCGACAGACAAGTGTGGCTTACATTTCCAGAAGCTGACTTATCACAATATGCACAAACATCCATCAATCGGAAAGAGTGCTGAGTAGATCTGTTAAATCACAAATATGAATTATTTCAGAATGTCATACTCCAGCTCATAATTTCACTGAGTTAGGGAAACAAGCTAGCTTCTTTCTTCCAAGGCTGTTTAGTAAGCCCAGCTTTATAAGGCAAAAAGGGCATTTAACATGAAATCATTCCTAACATATTATAATTTGATAGATATTAGTATATTACTAACTCCATCCCACTATCTTTGTCCCACTATCTTTGTCCCACCTTGCCTATCTTATCCGTCTGACTAAGTTTGTCTCATACTGGATTAAGTAATACTGGTATGGTTCAAATTCATTCATACTTGTTTCATTATCAACCACATAATTCCACTTACCTTAATATGTGTGCCACTTTTTCATGTCCCAAAGATAATCAGATGGAGGTAGGATATAATATTGTACTTGCTCATACAACTAGGCTACGATAACTAACTAAATGCGCGAAACCTTCTCTGCATCTGTGAGGAGCTGTTAAATGTAGACCGAAAAGTGTGCCCCGAGGCATTTACTAAATCAAAGAACCAAAACTCTGCCCACACACAGGCAAGCAGGAGGCATCTGTGAAGAGCCCAATTCTTCCTGTTCGGCCTAAATCAACCCAGGCCTACCTGAGATCAGGGCCCAGGTATCCAACCAAGGTGCAGGCCCACATGTTAAGGCATATAAACTCCATCTCAACCATTGTGAGGCCTTTCTCAGTGGATCTACAATCACCAACTATTTTTTCCAACTCATTCTGGTATTTTCTAATAGCTGAAAGCAGCTAGCAAGTAGCAAGCATGTGGTTATTACTGGTAAAGGGAATTTAAACATGTGAATACTGATGTGAACAAGGTCAACAAGACAACATAGAAGATATAAGAGCAGTTCAGCGTTTAGTACGAATGGTAGCCTATTCCAATACTACCACGTAATGAGAGAGTGTAATGGTAATCCGCCCTTCACTCAATACTGCCAAAGTAAATGCTTATTATGTGCTTGACAAACATATTGAGCTGTGAATACATTACAGAAAGAGAAAAGAGGCACCAAATGCATGCATTGATGTAATAAAAACTACATGCAGATGCATAAAGAACCTGTAGCTAATAAACTACAATGATGCACAAAATTACCTTCTAAGAGGGCGGATGGAACTAGTCAAAATCCTTCTTAAACGAGTAAAAACGCCAGAAAAGACTCGGCTATAAGCAGAAACGAGATCAAATGTCGAAGATCGGTAAATTCCTGGACAGCTTCAGTTTACTATTCTCAGCCTTCAAAGATCAAAATATAGAACCATTGAAAGAAATAAAAACAACCTCAGGGTAACTTCTAGCAACAACGAAAGCGATAAAAGGGAAAGCAAGCGTTAACTATGACTACTACGCCGATGACTCTTCTCGAGAGGCTTCAGACGATGAAAACACAAAACACCATAGAAGCAGTTCGCGTACGGGCATATTATGAACAGGTCGTTTAGGGTAGAAGGCACCGAAGGCATTTTCTGGTCCGATGCCTATGCGATTTCTCTCCTAATGAAAACCCTAAGAGATTCAATCCACTTCCAGCTTTCAACACGATCACTCGCAATGATGATTAATATGAAATTCAACGGATTAAGCAAATATTAGAGGAACGAATGAACGATCAACGCGGATATAGATTGAAGCAGGATAATGAGTCGATCGGTATCGGAATCGAACAGCCCATTAGACTGGTTAGAGCAGGGAGAGATGACTCGATCGAACGGAAAACACGCTTTATCAAGAGTGGAGTCTATAGTCTATAGTTACCTTGACGATTTTATATACTCGTATTATTACTCTTGGCTTGTTTTACAAGACTATACATTTACCTTACGATTTTATATGGAGTAATATACTCTGTATTTAATAGGCAGTAAGTACAATATTAAGGAGTACTACGTACTATCGTACTCACTTCGTATTTAAAAGATACTTGCGTTTAGTTATGACACAAGATTTTAGGAGAATAATAAAGGATAGTATAGAAAAAGTAGGAGAGAATGTGAAAAGTGTAGGAACTTTTAAAGGAATAAAAAGTAGAAAAAGTAAGGATAATTGAGTATTTTTAAAGGATAATTGAGTATTTTTAAAGGAAAAGTGTAGGAACTTTTAAATACATCCCAAAGAGAAAAGTATTGGGACATTTAAATACGGAGGGAGCATAATATAGAACCATATTTTCTTGTCCAAATAGGCAAATAACATGAGAATTTATTTCTATGAAAAAACCAATTAAATGAGAGTTTATTTCTCAAATAGTACTCCCTACTTTTTTGTGCCATAAAATTTGATTAAAGTTGAGTTGGTGTGGCATTGTAAAAATAGAAAATGTGTAATTGAAATTTGTACATTAGATAACTTGAAATTCTTATTTATTACTTTAAATATAAATGACAAAGCATTTTCATGAAACCATCAATGTTAACTTCAGTCCAGGCTGCACATGGTAGCTCTGGTGCTTTGGCTTTACAGCAGAAAGGTCAGATGGTATAACTGTTAACAATTTAATATGAAGAAAGTCCTGAAGTTGACTTTTGATCCTTAAATGCAATACAGAGCAGCATTTAGATTTTTATAGTAAACAGCATAGCACGAAAACGTAGGCGAAGATATGTGCAGAGGGCAAAAAGTAATAGATGGCTTCTTCATTGGAAACTTGGGACATGTAAACTGAGATTTATAAAACAAACTCGAGCATCCTTACTGAGAAGGCAATGCAAACAGATAAAACTTGGTCTCAAGCTGGCATAGGCCAAGTAATGGCAAACCCTATTC
This sequence comes from Cuscuta epithymum, assembly GCA_945859915.1. Taxonomy (NCBI): domain Eukaryota; kingdom Viridiplantae; phylum Streptophyta; class Magnoliopsida; order Solanales; family Convolvulaceae; genus Cuscuta; species Cuscuta epithymum. Next base: position 162,169 of record CAMAPF010000024.1, read on the forward strand.
TTCTACACCGCACATCACATTTCATTTAAAAAATTGAAACAAAGAAAAAAATGTCATTTGAACAAAGAGTTACATCAACAACATGCAGCCAAGGAAAAGAGCCCATGGTTCTTAACATGACAACGTCTGGTCAGCACTTGGCACTTCAGCAGGTTTCACAACTAACCTGTCCACCAATGGTAACAAAACCAAATCAGTAAGTTTTATTTATTTTGATGTACTTTGATTTTACAAAATAAGTAACAATAGGGAAAATTCCCAAAATAGGAGTAAAAAGTTTGAAAATTCCAAAATAGGACTTTCGTGTTTTTATTCCCAAAATAGGAGTAATTACTGTCAAGTTTGTCTTGTTTAAAGTCTGGTACTGCCAAAACATGACAATAATTAGTCCTATTTTGGGAATAAAACATGATAGTACTATTTTGGAATTTACAAATGTTTTTAGTCCTATTTAGGGTAATTTACCATAACAGTAATACATGAAATATCAGATGAACAAATAGTCTCCCCTTGAAGCAGCAAGCTGAGTAGTTTTATCATGACCATGCTTCACAAAGGAGTCCAGTTTGTTATACACTTATACTCAAACTAGTATCACGAACATGACTTATTTGTTGTTTTTCTATGGGGGAGGCGGGGGCGGGGGGGTAGGCAAATAACAAAGAACATTAAATAATTCAACAAATTGCCCGTATTTTACCAAAATTGGCAAAAAATACTCAGACACCGTGACACCATTAACAATATTACAGATGTGGAACTTATTCTACGTGTACATAATTTTTTTGATATTGAGTCAGCAATCCATTGCAAATTAGGAGCATACTTTTATGCACTATGGAATTAGTTTGAAAGCAGTACTTCAGGAGACAATCCTAAAACAATGATGCATTATGTGTGAACAATGGATTGTTAAATCAACTTTTATCTAAATCATGTGTGCAATTCAGTAATACTTTGCAACCCACAAGACCAAAGTGTACTATAATGTGATCAGAAATATTTTTAGAGTAACTTACATCACACATACATCATAACACTAGATCAATATTAGGTTTTTGCGTAATTTATTCATGTAAGGGCTAGATTTGTTAAGAGTAAAAATCCTCAAAAAAAAAAAACAGTAATAGACCAATTAAATGTTACCAAATTTAATAGAGGAGTTTTGTTACATAAGGCGTTTAATTGATTAGACCTAACCAATTAACTAACCGTGTCAGAATATGTCTGACACAAAAAAATCTCGGATAAAATGACACCCCTTCAACATGCTGGTCCACCAGTCTCATGTATTTAACTAGATGAAGTATACCTTCAACCAAACATATGTTATCAAGTGACTGAGATAGTTTGGCCTTCCCCTAGTCTCATCACTCTCACGTATCTTTCTAGAGCCGGATTACCTCCTACCAAACATCTATGTATGAATTTGCTACTACATTCCATCCTTCCAGCTAATTTTTAGGCCACTTAATACCAGAAAGAGAATACCCAGCAACAGCCCCAACCCTCCCTCCCTCCCTCTCGGGTGATGCCTCCATCATAACGGAATTGATTCACGAAGTTTATTTTAAAAAACAGTTCTATATCAATCAATTCATCCGTTTTCTGTTTCATCAACCGCCACCTTTGCTTCATTTCCCCTTCTAATAGTTTTCGTGTGATAGAGTATAGATGATGAGTGTGAGTAATGGAAGTGTAGATAATTGTGAATTTGGGATTAACATAAGGGAGGGAACAGAAGTGTTAGTATAGAGTCTATAGACTATTGTTTCCCATTTCTAGTAGAGTAAAAATGCAAGGGTTAGTATGGTAATTGTTGACCCTGAAATTGACAAAAAAGTAGATCCATACAAAGAAGCGTGTGGGGATCTGAGGCTAGGGTTAAATAATGAAACAGAGTGTTGCACCCTTGCACCCAATTTGGGATAGAGTCATAGAGTTAATAAAATTTGAAGTGTTGGAAGGTTACCCATTTCCCTTGCCAACACTTAATTAATCTCCTTTTTTATTACTCTCCTCCCAAACAAGGTTAAGAGCTACACTGTCTTATTTCCTCTTTCTTGCAGCAATAGGCTTGGTAAATCAGCCCGAAGGACAAAATGTGATAGCAAACTTATAGTTGTGCACCGAATTTGGAAAAGGTGAAAGATAGTGATCAGTAATGGAAATGGCTTAGTACAACTCATGGGATCAAAAGTCAATAATTCTCTATATCCAAGAACTCGAGAAGTATAATCTAGCATGAACAAAGACCACAGCAATCCAGATTAATATCTTCAATCACCCTAGCAAACATCTAATTCAGCTTCATTTATGTAAATCAGATACCAAAATGAATCCCATTAAACTGAAAGCTGATTGCTAAGTCCTACAACTTCCCAGGTAAAAAAGAAGGATAGCATGGTAACAATGAGAGACAAAGAAGAGGTAGACATCAACATAGTACTGACGTACAATATAAGTTGATAATGTCTGAAGTGATCACAATAGGCTTATCATTAAATTTAAAAGAATTACATTGGTCACTCCAACAAAATACAAAAGGCCCATGATCTTTTACGTGAGCAATAAGGGCTTGTTTGTGTGGTGATTTCGAAGGGGAGAGAAGGGGAGGATCGATATTTATTTTGTAAATTAATTATAATTAGGATGATTGAAAAGATAGTGAAGATAAAAGCTAAACAGATATACCAGATCTAACTAATCATATTAGTGGTAACTATTTCTAATCTAAAACTAACAGATAGAGATAAATGAGTAAACTGTCAATCTTACCCTGCCATTCCCACCGAAATCTTTGAACCAAAAAACCCTAAGAGATATCCTTTTTCACAATCACAAGTTTACTATTTGAAGAGAGCATTATGAGTGGGTTCCTACAGACCACAAACCATTTATAAACGGTAGATTTGATTCCTCCATAACGAAAAAAGTGGAATACCATTCAAGACTCTCATGTTCATATTTTTATGAGACATATCTAGATTTCCAGACTATATATAATGCAATGAGGTAATGATTATTTAAAACAAGATTGATCGCAAATATATATGTGGAGATATACGCGCAGTGGTGCACTAACGATATTAGAAGCGAACTGAATCCTAGAACCTAAGTTCTAACAATAAACAATAAGAATCCAGCAACATTAAAGTTTTAGCTTAAAGAACATACCATAATTACAGTCCTGTAAAAACGGAAAAACATGAATCCATAGTCAAAACAACGTGTTTTTAATAATTAAAAATCATCTTGGTTAAAATGAAGACAGTTTGCTCAAATAATAAAGCTATTTGCTGCATGAAGGAGAGATTAACAAAGTTCCATGTGAAGATGAGAGGAAAAAGCATTATGCCAGGGTAGAATAACACCAGAAGAACAAACAATTGACACCCTGAGAGGAGAAAGAAGCTGCAAAGAACAAAATGGTGAAGATCCGTGAAAAGGAAGAAAACACTCTCACTGAGCTTCATAGAACTTGGAGAAAAACAGCTATTTCCGGGTCAGTCTATGCCTTAAAGACAGCTATTTCCTTAAAGACAGCTATTTTCCTAGTCAGTCTATGCCTGGCTCCTTATTTTCGAAGAGTGAATGGCTTACACTGCCATAGAACTTGGAGAAAAAGAACAAAAAAAAATCTAAAAAGAATGCAAAACTGGAATTGCAGAATATAAAAAATACTAAAGTGAGATGCAATTTTAACCTACAGCACATGAAAGTCATTATCCCAAAATAAATAAATAAAATTACGGAGTAGAAATTGAAGGCATGCCTGATAAAAAGTTTGGAGAACCAGCATTCAAATTCCTCCTAAGAATCCGGCCCCCAGTGTTTGACTCGACTGTCTCTATCAACTCCCTTAACCCCAAATTTCCAACCTTTTCCGTTTCCTTTTCCACCGGAGCTTCTTCACTCTGTTTCTTCTTCATTGTCGGCTTACCAGTCAGCCTCTCGAAATAATTTCCGTATATATACTCTGGGGTGTACCCATTTTCCTCGTCGAACAGCATGATGTGACCGTGCCACTCCCAGACCCGGTAATCCGACTCCGATTCCTCATGAAACCCGACGCATATGTGGTGTTCGCCGATTGCCACGGCCTGACCGGAGTTGGGCTTGAGAGAGCCCGTATCGCCGCTGTGGATTTTGCGGATGATATCTTTCTCGAGCCTCGATTCTTCCTTGGCAAGCTGGGATTTTTGGGACGGTCCTACCCCACCTTCATCTTCGTCTTCGTCTGAGTCGTCTTTGTCGTCGGAAAGGAGGTTCTTGATGAGGAGTTCTTCGAAGGAATTCGCGGAGAGCAGAGGAGGGTTCGGGGTTGGCGGGCGGATTTGGAGCTTGCCCATCATGGATTGGAGGAAGAGGCTGTCGAAATTCGGAGTGGCGTTGAAGGAGGAATTCATGGTGGCAGTCGACTGTGGTGGGATTGCAGGGGTTTAGAGGGGTTTGAGGTTTATTACTCGAGCTGTGTTACGGTTGAAGACATTTTTAAGAGGTAAATTTGCCATAAATTTGCAAGTGTTTATATGTTGCTATTTGGTACAAACTAAACATGTGTGGAAAGGATGTTTCTTTACACTCGGTTAACACTTGACACAAATGATCACAAACAAAATTTACATGTGAAAAAATGTAGGTAGGGTAAGGACAAGTTAGAACAAGTTAGAATGTTTTTACTTGCACTATAATTTATTGGTCTCGTCTATTTAAGTATGGTCTAATTCGATCTGATTTGATAATGTCTAGTATCTTTAATAACGACGGAAGTCTGGTCTAGTCTGGTCTGATTTGTTAAGTCTGATCTAGTCTGTTTTGTGACTGAAAATGATCCAAGTAAAAACATCCTTAGTCTATAATCCGCAAATTTTACCTAGTACAAATTAATTATACATGCATTCTTATTTAATACTCCGTACTACATTTATTTCACTAACATTAAGACATGAAGAGGTAATGGGATTATTAGAGAAAGTGTGATTTTGTGATTGATACTATTTTGTTTGATATGGTAATGTTTATACACCTTCAACATTGATTATCAATTTATTAGAGCATCTACAATGGTTAGCTAAACATGTGGTAGCTTTGTTTGACACATCATCTTTTTCTAGCTAATCCATGTGTTAGTCAAATGGTTAGCCATATTGCTTGCATCTTAAATAGGCTCCACAAATCAATCAATGAATTGATTTATTAATATAATATTTTTTTGAAATATTTTCAAATCTATTAAAAAGTTGAATTGACAAGGAAACGTAACCAAACTTTTAACAGATGCATCTATCCGGTTGATCATCAACTATGATTTTGACCAAACATTAATCTAGCGCCCAACATTAAGAACCCGTTTGGTAACACTGAAATCAGTTGAATCGTCTGAATCTGCTTAAATGTATGAAGTTATGGCTGGAGTGGCTGTATTGGTTGATTCTGCTTATTTATGAAAAAGATATTTAAAATATACTATCGATTTTATTTGCAAAATAAAGAAAAAATAATATGAAAAATAGCTAAATGGTAATTTACAGTAACTTCAACCAATACAACCAGAAAAGTATCACCAACTTTACTTTTTATTATAATTACGCAATTCAGCACGTGAAATAAAAAATTACGTGTTTCATCAAAATGATGCACCTGTCACACGTGTTGAGATGTGTGGAGAAGAGGCGGGGAAGAGAGGGAGGGGAAGACCCAAACAGACGTGGGTCAAGGCAGTCCGAAGTGATATGCTTCTTCTTGGGTTAGATGAGTGTATGGCTTTGGAGAGTGCAAAGTGGAGGACGGATATTCGTGTGGAGGAGTGATCTATTATTATTATTATTATTATTATTATTATTATTATTATTATTATTATTATTATTATTATTTCCCCTCATCTTTCTTCTTCTTGTTTTTTATTCTTTTATCCTTGTATATATAAACATTATTTTTATCCTTTTTATTTTATCATTTTTAGGTTTATTCATCCCGTTTTATATTATCTTGTTTATAATAGCTTATTTTTTATCTTTATTTTCTTTCTTTTCCTTTTGATGGTGATATCATGTATCGATTCATGTTAGCCGACCCCAATATTTTTTGGGACTAAGACTTGCATGTTGTTGTTGTTGTTGCTGTATTAAAAAGTTTGTTGATAAGCCTTATAAGCCGAAAACAGAGTCATCAAACGGGCTCTAAGACGGCAAGGTTGAAAATACAAATTATTAAAATTAGGACAATAACATGTATTTTGTTAAGTAAAAGAATAAGGAATATCAAATTTTGACAACACATATATACTGAAAAATACGGAGTATCAACTTTTGCTTAAATATTTCATGAGTAATACTTGTTGTATGGATTTTCATAGTCCTCCGTTTGAAGACCTTACACATGAAAAATAAGAGTACGTAGTGGAAAAAGAGATGGAGTAGGCGTTGAGAAAATATTGCATAACTAAATTTTCGAAGCATTATCTACATATAATAACGATATGAGATTAAAATTACTTTTAATTAAATTAATATATCAATTATAAATAAATTAAATATATTTGGTAATTGTCATTTTAAATCAAGTTTATCTCCTTTCTAGCAATTAGCTTGTTTTGGCTAATTTGCTTGCCCAAGCTAGAAGGATAGATGCACTCCAATGGTAGGCAAGTAGATTGGAAATTGCAAGCAAGTCCATAGAAGGAACTATTGAAGATTGCTCTTACGAAACTGCAGTTTAGATTTAATGGGAACATGAAATATTTTAAAATTGCAGCTAGTTTATTTGTAATGATGGCAGTTTGCTACACATCATATTGTATTGCACTTAGAAACGCTAAATTATGCACCCGTAGGGTTTTCTGTTTCCACTCAAAACAGAAAAACTAAATTACGTCATTGGGAAAATTTGATTATGCATGTTTTAGAAATATTTTCCAGTCAAATTTGATTATCTATTCTGAGTTTCTCATAGCTTTGACAACCATAAGAAATAGTAACAAATGTATTAGACCATTTGGAGTGGTGTGGGAGTCTAAATGTCATAAATGGACTCCGTCAATTTGAAAACAGTGTTTTGACTCATATTTCTCTGCATTCCAGTACCGTCAATAAAATACACTCTGCACATTTCTTTACATATTAATTTAGTAAATCATTAATTAAATTATTATAAGTAATATTTTACTATTAATTTTTTCATTGATTAATTATAAAATAAAAAAGACACATTTTGATGTAAAAAAAATAAATTTCATTAATATTTTTTTTTACGTTTTTCGATGTAGTGAGTTCTAAAATATTGGAACATTGGATTCTCTTATCAACTTTTGTGTCTATCCATAACACATGGGATTCCCTTTTCAACTTGATGTGTCTATTCATATCACATTGGATTCTCTTCTTTATTACATGTGTAAAAATGCACATTTCGATGTTAAGAAATAAAATAATTCTTTAATTTCTTTTGTACTTTTTTCTGCTACTAAAATATAAGTTGGGTTTAAAATTGGGTTCAACTACTGTTTGGCTATTTGTGGGGGCACAATGGATTAAAAATTTATGTTTCTTGTATTTTTTAGCCTAAAAAACTCTAGCAGTTTGAACATCATTTTATTATTTAATTTTATATATGTGATATTCATGTCATATGAAAGACCATAAAAAATTAAAAATTTTGATATATGTTTTGTAAAAATTGGAGCACAAATAAATAAGCTATAAGACTTTAAAAAAAGAAAATATTTTTTATGTGGTCCCATTCTTCTTTCGTATGCCCCATTTTCTTTAGTCCACCTTTTCTTCCATTTTTTTCATTCTTTTTTGCTGTCAACTAACCTTCTATATTTGAGACCCTCTATCCAATTTTCCATTTTAGACTCCCAAATTGATCACCAATGTAAGTAGTTAAGAGTCTAAAATTTCCATTTTTGACATTTTTGACTCCTAATACCTTACCACTACAATAGTCTTAGTGGTGGCAGACTGGCGGTCGGACTTGGCTGTGGACTGTGGTGGGGGATTGCAGGGGTTTAGAGGGTTTGACTGTTTGAGGTTTATACGACCCGAACTATGTTTATGATGTTTGGAATTTTTTGGTCTCATATAGTCATATCTAGTTTAGTGTGTTCTGAACCGACCTCATCTAATCTTTGTGGGCGTTCACGTGTTTGCACATTAAAACTTTACATGCAAACTCATTGCATGTAAAGTGTAGGGATACAATCATTTTACATGTAAAATATACATACATTGTTTGGTGAGATATGCGAACTATTTTTAAAATACATGCAAAGTACATACATTGTTTAGTTCAAAAAAACAAGTTCACACGTAAACCTCCAATTAAAAAATCAAAATTAGCCTCATAAATTTTATCATGCCATCATTTCAAACAAACAAATTGCAAAATTGTGAACTTGTTAGATAATACGGAGTAGACCACAAAATAGCAACAAAAAAATAGCATCCACTATTGATCCAAGAAGAAGAAGTTCGAAAGAAATTTCCTAAAGAAGAAAAAGCTATATGAGTATTTTGCCAAATAATTAATGATAATTGATAGATACTAATTTTGAGTTCTTCTTGTTGTATCTACATTTGTACACATATTTGTACATTTATCCGTGTACACGGGCAATTGAGAGATAAATGTTGTCTTCTTCTTAATGAATTGACTGTACACGTGCAAAATAGGGGGGTGGGTACAAAAGTGGGCACTAAAGTAGGTACAAACAGATTTTTTGACTAATTATAAGCCATAAAGCAAGGTCGGTCATCGGTGTTGCTGTTTGAGGAATTATTTTTTGAAAGCAGAAGAATGGGTGTTGCTGTTGTTGAGATGAATTGGTGACGATGTCTGACGTGAAGAATGGGCCGGCTGCATTGAATTTTTTAATTCAATCAATTTTATACGGAGTATTAAGAATGTAAATTATTTTACCACCCTCCCCCATGTAAAGTGTTTTGCATGGTACATTGTAAAATGATTTAAAATAGTACCCTACAGTTTACATTAAATTATCGCACCAAACGGTGTAAAACGTTTGCATCCCTACACTTTACATGTAAAACGATTACTTTACACTTTGTCGAACGTCCCCTTTGTATATTTTATAAATTTTCAAGTTTGGTCTAGTCTAATCTAATGTGGTATGATTTGGCGTGAACCCGACCCATTTGGTGAGAGCGTTTGGTGGATTCACGTAGATTGTTAACTTTCACTAAAAACGCTTGTATATTCCAAAATAGGATTATCATGTTTTCATTCCCTAAATAGGACTAATTATTGTCATGTTATGGTAGTATCAGACTTTAAACATGATATGTCACGCCCTGGTCTGGCCGAACACGCTAACAACCGCCGCATAATCCGATTAAGGCAACCGCAGTTCATCCCACTCGAACCATGCAAGGCGTACATGAATACCATTCACACAAGTACATTCATAAAAAATCATAAATAAAGCATTTCAAATACACGCAGCGGAATACAAATACTTTTTTAAAAAAGTCAAAGGCTACACAAGGAGAACATGAGCACGCAGGCTCCCAAATCATTTATAATTTAAAATAGTTCCATGAGCATTATTTTATTTATATCAAAATAGAACTGGAAGAAGCACGAACCACGTCTTCTCTCCATAGATCACCTGAAGCAACGGGAACAGGAAGCAAGCTCTAGCTTCTACCTGAAAACTGTGAGGTGGCCTCCCCCGTGAAGGGGCGGTCAGTACTTGGAAGCATTTGACAAGTACAATGACAACTATACTGAATATAATCCATGTTTCAAACACAAGACCCTCAACATAGGGTGATACTATATTATGTGCATAACCTATAGCTACCCCGTTTCAAATCACTTGTATAGAATATATATACCAAGTCAAATAGTCAACCCGTAGGTCCATTTGTATTTCAAAACAATTCCCCTTGTATAGCCCTTGGCCTATTCTAGCATATAGCAATCTCGAGAGGTTACCTCACCCCTAGTCTAAACCCAACTCCATCGAGAGCGTTACACAAATTATCCTTTGTACTCATCCACATTGGACTTACACACCCTACGGTGTATTCGTTCATTTTGGGCTTACACACCCAGTATAATATCGTTGATTCATTTGGGGCTTAGACACCCCGTATAATCTTAGTTCGTGTAGGGCTGACACACAGCGTATAATACTTTATTCATGTAGGGCTTACACACCCCGCGTAGTATCCTTTATTCGTTAGGGCTTACACACCCCGCGTAATACTTTATTCGTGTAGGGCTTACACACCCCACGTAATATCTTTTACTCGTTAAGGCTTACACACCCCGCGTAATACTTTATTCATGTAGGGCTTACACACCCCGTATATGTTTCATTCGTTTAGGGCTTACACACCCCGTATATATCCCCGTATACTCATTGTATGCGAGCAATCATAATCTATCAACCTCGGGCTAGTCTTCATCAAGAGTCCCCATGCTGCCTTCATATAGTCTAGGTAGACTCCATCATTTCCTTTGAGTGTGACCGTAGTCCATCACTCATTCTATGTTCATGCCTATCTTATTCAATACTATAGATAGCACACACAATTAATCACTACAGATTCATATCACTTTGATCATATCAATAACTCAAGTATTCCTTACTTCACATTTAATCACTTTGCCTATCCACATAGGTAGCCATATATCCCCTTTAAGATCTTATGGAATCACACATTTATCAACATTTGTCTATATCGTTCTAATCCTCAATATCAATTCAATAATTAATATATTTCAAGGATTTCTCCCCTCATGCATAATACCTTTGCTTACCCACCTTTGTAATATCATGCATCAATTTATATGACCACATAGCAACACATTTATTCACATTGAAGTATATCATTTAATTCCATCAAAATCATAATTTGATTTCTTAGGTAATCTCATGCTCAACTCACGAGTTATAGACAATATAGTCAGTCATCCTCACCTTAAATATGTCCAGCAAGGTTGCCTATTGAAGCCCCGTCGTTAAACCTTTGATCGGGAATGATCCGAAACAAGATTGGCTGGCAGAGGGCAAAAGCCGCCCGGCTTTTGCAAAAGCTGCCCGGCTTTCGGGCCCTGCAACACGAAAACAACACCTAGAAGTGGCAGTTTCCGGCGATTTCGATTCATATCGATTCAACAACTCTTCTAAGTTAATTACCAACACTTTATATCGATTCATATCGGAAACGCAGAAACGCGGAAACAGGTACGACGATACGACAAAACCAAAAAAGTAGGATACGGATACTGTGCCATATTTATAAATATCAAAAGTTATGGGGGTGTATTTATAAATATTACTCCGTAAAAGTTATAGGGGTGTATTAATAAATACTACCTCCGTCCCTTTTATATTGGGATAGAATATGGTGGTACGAGTTTTAAGAAAAATGGGTTTGTGTGGTTGATACCAATTGATAAAGTAAGAATGATTTTGAGCCACACAAACTTTACCAAATAAGGTATGAGACAATCAAATAGGGACATCCCAATATGGTAAAACGATACATTTAAAATGGGACGGAAGGAGTATTAAAAATACAATTTTTTTTGAAAAAATGCACATATATTATTCTCCAACGTCTACCCATTTAAGGGATTGAAGCATTTTACATTTTCAAATACTTAAATTTAAATCCATACTTTATCTCATATACAGTTGTATACTATTTTAAAAGTTCTAAGACATATTTCTGTTGGAGCTATTAATTTCTAGGGATAATTAGAATTAGGATTAGGAGGATGACTGAATTAGGAATAAGCTCATTAGTTGTGTACTACATAAAAGCAAGACAAAAATTATTTTTAGCTGTTCATTTTTTATGAATTTTATCATGTAAATTTTGGGTGTTTTTTTTTTTAAAAACATTCGGAATATTTTTTTTAATAAAAAAAGTTGATATGTGTATCCGTCAGGATACGGGTATCCGAAATTTTAAAATAATTACAAATAAAAATGGAAACTTTTAAAAATTGCAGTTACGACCCGGGAACGTACAGTACGGGTATCTTAGAGTATCAGATGCGGGAACATTTCTCATATGTCGATACGGTACCCTAATGAAGTATTCGTGCTTCATAGAGTCACCCCTTAATTATATGTCAATATAAATAATTCGTTCAGAAATTATCTTATAGATAAAGAATTAAAAGGTCTACATAAGCTAGGCACTGACTACATCACTAACCTCCTACTCAAATGTCATATCACCCCGTTCAGATTTTTTTGATCCTTTTCTTTCCGCCTTGTTCAGACTTTTTTAAAAAATCACATTTTTGGTGAGTTTCCGACTTTCCGTTCCAAAAAATCGAGAAAACTGCTATTCATAAGACCAAAACATACGGTCTTTACAAAATGAGGACTCAGTTATCTTTTTTCCATCCGTGAGATGTATATAGTCTTACTTTAGGAAACGTTATTGTTGCTTTCCATTTTTACCCTTTTTCACTGCAGGTCAACCACGAAGAAGACACACCAAAGCAATCGACTCACCTTACGCCTTCTATCGATTTCAATTAACTGCATCTCTTCCTCGCAGGCTACAACTGAGTTCATCACCGTTAGAGAGGTCGTCGCCCGTCATCGTCGGAACCCTAAACACACACATAGGCCAAAAAATCAATTTCGCAGCAATCACGGCCATGGAGAACTACTCCTACCCTTCTTATTCGGATTCCAGCGATTCCTCCCCTATTTCCCCTATTTCCGTGAAATCGAGTTCAATATCTTCCCTGGACGATGCTAATAAGCCCCTTCCTCCCAATTTCAAGGTCAAGTTCAATGTCTTCCCAGTTTTACGTTACCTTCTCTGTTGTTGAGCTATTATCAGAACTTATTGTCTATGTATTGTCTGCTATTGAGCTATTATTAGAATTTATTGTTTGTTTACTGACTACTTATTGTCTATGTATTGTCTAGTGTTTGCAAGTTTGATTTTGGATCTGATTTCTTCAAAAGTTTTGCAGAGTACCTGGTGGCCTTGTGAAAATATGAAATAGAAATTCGAAATTGGCAAAATCAATGTCCAAAATCAGAAAGAAGAAGAAGAAGAAGTAGAAGAAGAAGAAGAAGAGTATGAAGAAAATACCTATGGTGGTGGCATTCGATGAAGTCAACTGGACCAGCTTTCTGGTGCGTCGGCGACGGTGTTTCAGCAGCGGTGGTCTGGTCGTCGATTGACCAGAAGCGTGAAGAGGAGGGAGGCGTCCGTGAAGTTTGCGCATGATTTGTTTGATGCGCAGGGAAATTTAATTAGGATGAGCAATTTGGTCAAAACAGGTGTACTTAGGTCTTACCCTAATCTGTAGTCCTAATTTTGGAAAATTAGAATGATTAAATCCTATTTGTTGAAATCTCCCCAAAAAATCACATTTTTCTTTCTAAGAAAAAAAATTCACATTTTTGTTGGGCCCACCATTTTGACCCCACCCCGGAAGGCCGTCTGAGCCGCTGCTGCCGACCGGTTCTGGCGTTGACGTTCCGTCCATTTGCTTTCACTTCGCATTTTCTTTTATATTTTTTCCCACTATTCTTCATTCATCACCCGTCAGATCTGGCTCACCAGCATATTCCCTGTACTGAATTTCTTACCCGCTCTTCACCCATCCGGTATGTTCACACCCTTTATCCTTCAAATTTGTGTTCTAGATTTGTTCACAGTCGAATCGGAGTTATTCTTTTGTAATTTTCATTTTGGATTTTTCTTCGAAACCCTTTTTCTTTCAGGGTGTGTTTTTCTCCTTTACCTGGATTGCTGGATATTTGAGGGATCAAATGGCCGCTCCGCCCGCTAGAGCTCGAGCAGATTATGATTATCTCATCAAGCTTCTCTTGATCGGCGATAGTGGTACGTTCCCAGCTTCTTCTTTTTGTGCGTGTGTGACTGTGTGTTTTGGAACAGGTAACTCCATCAGCGTCTCTTATTTGGTGTGTCATTTGGGACAGTATTTCACTCGAGCCTCGTTGAAATTACCTTTTTTTTAACCCAAAGACTTTGATTTCTCAATTTCCTTTATTGCTTGGTTATTCATTTTATTGAAGTATTAATTCACTAGTTAGTGAGCGGCTAGTGCAAGTGCATGCAAGTGTCTTAAGTCTTGAGCAGCTCTATTTAAATGGCCAAAAAAAAGAAGTGTTTGCAGAGCCACCTTTACTCAAAATAAGGCCTAGGCTCCCCCCAAAAGAACATCAAATTTATTCCCAGTTTCCGTTACTCATACTTTTTAGATTTGTGATTTTTTTATAGATACTTGTTCTGAAATTTATCAATCCATGAAAGAAAATGTCTTTACATAGTACTTAAAAAAACATATTTTATGTAATAATAACTTGTGATACAATAGAAGTGGTGCTGTGAGATTCACGAAGAGTCAATGACAACATATTTTTCTGAATAAACCAGCAGTTTCATGTATGTTAAAATAACAATTACAATAACGGTCAAGTAGGTGAAATAAAATATCTAAAGAATTTCACACTTCAAATACCATCGTTCACAATTATGAATGAAGATTCGATAGACAATAATCAATTTAAAAAATATCTCAATTCATTAATTCGTCAAATACCTGAACATCAAAATACCTAAAATATGGTACCCTACTACCATAGTCATTAGTGTAATTGGGCTAGGCCTGGGCTGGTGTCTTCTAACCTTCAAAGCTCATTACCATGCTAAGCTAAAGAAACCTATTGAATTTCTGTGTGTTATTAATGTCTGTCATTTTGTGGAACATTATACTTCTTCATGTTCATGGTTTCATATTTTTTTTATTTTAGTTTTGGAACTTAGCACTTTTGATCCCTGAGTTGTAGGTAAATATGCACCCAGTTTTGTAGAAATAGAGCATCCATTTCTAGTCATTCTGAAGTCAGAAGGGTGGTGGAAATGATGTGCATGCATCTTTAGTCCTTGAGAAGTCAGTGAAGTGGCAGAAATGGTCCTTACTAGAGTAGTGGCATAAATGACTTCTCAAGGACTATGCCTTCTATTCACTAGTAAGTGTGTAATTCTGGGATCAAAAGTGCAACTGTTCTGATTATTTATTCAATTCCCCTTTTGTATTTGAATTTTCAGGTGTGGGTAAGAGTTGCCTTCTCTTACGTTTCTCAGATGGTTCCTTCACCACCAGTTTTATTACCACTATTGGGTATTTATTTTTATGACTTGTTTGACTTTTATTTTTCGTTACTCTGCTTCTTCTTCTCCAAAGTAGAATGTGTATGAGCACTTAAGTCAAAAGTGAAAAAGTAAACTTCAAATCCTCAACTGTCTAGATGTAGATTTTGTTATCAGCAACAGGAAACACTATGTGGAAGAGTAGCACTCTAATATAAATAATTGAAGATTTTTGTGGGCTCACATATTAAACCAAACAAACATGCACTGATTTAAAAAAAAGTGAGTATTCGTATTGAAGAATAAACATCTTACAGCATTGATTTCAAGATAAGGACCATAGAGCTTGATGCGAAACGGATCAAACTTCAGATCTGGGATACTGCTGGTCAGGAGCGGTTCCGAACAATTACCACTGGTAAGTATGTGGTCATTTTCTTTCCTCTTTAAATACACCTGACTTAACTTATTGCTCATCTGCTGTGTTTTCGTTACTCTTTATATCATTTCAAGAGGGTTTTAATCAAACGCTGTAATTTTTATATCATCTCAAAAGAGTTCCAAAGTTGAAATTGTAACCAGAGAACCGATGGATTATTCTGCAATTGTTTTGAGCTAAAAAATGATACTCATAGAAAAAATGATACGCTACAAAATAAAATCGAATAGGCTTCCTTTAGTTGGCCAGGTTATTGTACTTAATTCCACTGTTTTCTCATTTATCTGCTCAGTAAACATTACTTGCTACTTAAATGTATGTCATCTTATTGTGTTTTTTCTGATATACAGCTTACTATCGTGGAGCAATGGGTATTTTGTTGGTCTATGACGTGACTGATGAGTCATCTTTTAACAGTAATTGACAATCTATGCTTTCAAATTTTCTTTATTCATGAATTCAAGCTCTCTTATATACTTAAGCCTATCAACCAATTATCTATCACTTAAACCCCTTATAGGATTTACTTTCCACCCTCCCCTCCAAGATATTGGGAAGTTACTTGATTGACTTTTTACTTGGTTTGATTACTGGAATATTTTTATGCCTAGACATCCGGAACTGGATTCGGAACATTGAACAACATGCTTCAGACAATGTCAATAAAATACTTGTTGGAAACAAGGCTGACATGGATGAAAGCAAAAGGGTGATGCATCATTTCAGCTATTAGCTTTCACTTGCTTATGTCTATGTGCTCACACAAACTCAATTTTCTGTTGCATGTTTCTTTTAGATTCGTTATCCTTTACTATTCACTATTAAACAATTGATACCAACCTTCCTTTTCCAGGCTGTTCCTACTTCCAAGGGTCAAGCATTAGCTGATGAATATGGAATAAAATTCTTTGAGACAGTGGGTATTAGAATATATCATGGGTGTCATGGAGTTTTTGTTTATACCATTTGTTCTAAGTCATGCTAACAATTTCTTGTAGAGTGCTAAGACCAATATGAATGTTGAGGAAGTCTTCTTTTCAATAGCTAGGGATATCAAGCAAAGGCTAGCCGAGTCCGACTCAAAAGCTGAGGTACTAATATGGACTTTTTTTGTGACTTTGTTTTTTAACATGTTATTTTTATTCCCATTGTCTTGATTTATCCATGAAACTTCACCACCTAACTAATCCAATTAAAAGCAAAAACATGTGTCCCTTCACTCAGTTGTGGAGACCATTCCCTGTAATGCATTTTAACAAGGTGACAACTCCGGTACCCATTTAAAAAATGGGGTACCGTACCTACCACTCACATGATTGGTCCAAATCATTAAATCACTTTTAATTTAGATTTAAATAATTCAACTGTAAATATCTGATTGGTCCAAGTAGACAAAGGTATGATACCTTTTGGGTACCATAGAATCTACCTTTTAACAATTATGTATTTCCGGTTCTCTATATTTTCTTGTTTTTTTTCGGTTTATACAGGGATTTATTATATTTCATGCTTCTAAGAACTCATTCAATATTTGCTTACTGACCCGTCTTTACTTAAAACATTCAGCCTCAGACTCTCAAGATTAATCAAGCAGACCAGGCAGAGGGAGCAGCTGCTGCAGCTCAAAAATCAGCTTGCTGTGGTTAGTAAGCTGCTTGCTGATAGGATGATAGTTGTTGATACAACCTCAAGGTGGCTGTTTTTTCGTGCAAGGGAGGGACTAATCTTGTTTGACAATTTTTATTCGCATATTTTTCTGTTAAACATCAAATTGCTTTCTATATCAACTATCTGCATTATGTTGCAGCTGTTAATTTTTCATAAAGTATGTTTAACTAATACCAAGAACACCGAAATTTATTTTCACATAAATAAGTACTTACTTGGAAGATGACGAGCACGTGTACCGTGACAAATGAAGTTACGGGACAACCTGGGCTCTGATACCAAACTTTTAATGCCCCTCTCAGGGTTAAATGATACGTTACACTAACTTGCTACTTTTAAAAATAAATTGTAATATAACGACCGTCTATTTAGGAAAATAACCCTGATAAAATCTCAAAGGTAACTAAAACACTCCAAACTATGGCTGGACTCGGGCCGGTTCGGGCCCGGTTCGGGCCTGGGCCCGGCCGGGCCTCGGGCCAGAAAACTAGGGCCCGGGCCCGAACCGCCGGTGGGCGGTTCCGGTTCCGGTTCCGGGCCAAACCGGGCCGGGCCGGGCCGGGCCGAACCGGCCCACTTAATTTTTTTTTTTTTTTGGTCTCCTATTTAATCCCCTACCCCTCCCCCTCAACCCCAAACCATCCCAAACCACCTCAAATGGCCCAAAATACCTAATCCAACCTAAAACTTAAAAAAATTTCAAAAAAAAAAAAAAAAAATTAAAATCCGGCCCGGACCGGGCCCGAACCGGCCGGGCCGGTTCACCAAAACCTGGGCCCGGGCCCGAACCGCCCAGCAGCCGGGCCGGGCCGAACCGAACCGGTGGACCCACCGGGCCCCGGGCCGGGCCGGGCCTAACAGTAACCGGGCCGGGCCGGTTCCGGGCCGGGCCGCCCGGCCCGAGTCCAGCACTACTCCAAACAAAAACTAAATAAAAATATAGTTATCACCGGTAAACGTGACAACCACCTGGATCCAGGAATTTATTCAAACATCAACTCTTCAAATAAAATAAAATAATAATAATCTCTTTATTATAACACTGAAATACTGAAATAAAATAATATATATCTAAAAGCCGTCAAGGTCGTTCCCGTTAACTCATCTTGGCACACGTTCCACTCCCTCATCATCTTCCTAGGCCTTGGCCTTACCCTTAGTATCTGTACATGCGAAGAAAGAAAACTGATAAGCTTTACGCTTAGTAAGTCACTATGGATCTACAAAAATATCTAGAAGTCTATGCCAATTTATCAATAGATAAATTTAGGCTATAAGCATGCACTGAACAAATAACTAACACATCACTTCTCAAGTACTTTCTGAGGGAGATCTCAAAAGGAAAATATTTTCAAAATACGGAGTAGACCACAAAATAGCAACAACAAAAAAATAGCATCCACTATTGATCCAAGAAGAAGAAGTTCGAAAGAAATTTCCTAAAAAAGAAAAAGCTATATGAGTATTTTGCCAAATAATTAATGATAATTGATAGATACTAATTATGAGTTCTTGTTGTATCTACTTTTGTACACATATTTATACATTTATCCGTGTACACGGGCAATTGAGAGATAAATGTTGTCTTCTTCTTAACGAATTGATTGTACACGTGCAAAATAGGGGGGGTGGGTTCAAAAGTGGGTACTAAAGTAGGTACAAACAGATTTTTTGACTAATTATAAGCCATAAAGCAAGGTCGGTCATCGGTGTTGCTGTTTGAGGAATTATTTTTTGAAAGCAGAAGAATGGGTGTTGCTGCTGTTGAGATAAATTGGTGACGATGTCTGACGTGAAGAATGGGCCGACTGCAATGAATTTTTTAATTCAATCAATTTTATACGGAGTATTAAGAATGTAAATTATTTTACCACCCTCCCCATGTAAAGTGTTTTGCATGGTACATTGTAAAATGATTTAAAATAGTACCATACAGTTTACATTAAATTATCGCTCCAAACGGTGTAAAAAGTTTGCATCCCTACACTTTACATGTAAAACGATTACTTTACACTTTGTCGAACGTCCCCTTTGTGTGTTTTATAAATTTTCAAGTTTGATCTAGTCTAATCTAATGTGGTATGATTTGGCGTGAACCCGACCCATTTGGTGAGAGCGTTTGGTGGATTCACGTAGATTGTTGACTTTCACTAAAAACGCTTGTATATTCCAAAATAGGATTATCATGTTTTCATTCCTTAAATAAGACTAATTATTGTCGTGTTATGGTAGTATCAGACTTTAAACATGATATGTCACGCCCCGGTCTGGCCGGACACGCTAACAACCGCCGCATAATCCGATTAAGGCAACCGCAGTTCATCCCACTCGAACCATGCAAGGCGTACATGAATACCATTCACAAGAGTACATCCATAAACAATCATAAATAAAGCATTTCAAATATACGCAACGGAATACAAATACTTTTTAAAAAATGTCAAAGGCTACACATTGCGAACATGAGCACGTAGGCTCCCAAATCATTTATAATTTAAAATAGTTCCATGAGCATTATTTTATTTATATCAAAATAGAACTGGAAGAAGCACGAACCACGTCTTCTCTCCATAGATCACCTGAAGCAACGGGAACAGGAAGCAAGCTCTAGCTTCTACCTGAAAACTGTGAGGTGGCCTCCCCCGTGAAGGGGAGGTCAGTACTTGGAAGCATTTGAAAAGTACAATGACAACTATACTGAATATAATCCATGTTTCAAACATAAGACCCTCAACATATGGTGATACTATATTATGGGCATAACCTACAGCTACCCCGTTTCAAATCACTTTGTATAGAATATATATACCAAGTCAAATAGTCAACCCGTAGGTCCATTTGTATTTCAAAACAATTCCCCTTGTATAGCCCTTGGCCTATTCTAGCATATAGCAATCTCGAGAGGTTACCTCACCCCTAGTCTAAACCCAACTCCATCGAGAGGGTTACACAAATTATCCTTTGTACTCATCCACGTTGGACTCACACACCCTACGGTGTATTCGTTCATTTTGGGCTTACACACCCAGTATAATATCTTCGATTTATTTAGGGCTTACACACCCCGTATAATACTTTATTCATGTAGGGCTTACACACCCCACGCAGTATCCTTTATTCGTTAGGGCTTACACACCCCGCGTAATACTTTATTCGTGTAGGGCTTACACACCCCGCGTAATACTTTATTCGTGTAGGGCTTACACACCCCGCGTAATATCCTTTACTCGTTAGGGCTTACACACCCCGCGTAATACTTTATTCATGTAGGGCTTACACACCTCGTATATGTTTCATTCGTTTAGGGCTTACACACCCCGTATATATCCCCGTATACTCATTGTATTCGAGCAATCATAATCTATCACCCTCGGGCTAGTCTTCATCAAGACTCCCTGGGCTGCCTTCATATAGTCTAGGTATACTCCACCATTTCCTTTGAGTGTGACCGTAGTCCATCACTCATTCTATGTTCATGCCAATCTTATTCAATACTATAGATAGCACACACAATTAATCACTACGGATTCACATCACTTTGATCATATCAATAACTCAAGTATTCCTTACTTCACATTTAATCACTTTGCCTATCCACATAGGTATCCATATATCCCTTTTAAGATCTTATGGAATCACACATTTATCAACATTTGTCTATATCATTGTAATCATAAATATCAATTCAATAATTAATATATTTCAAGGATTTCTCCCCTCATGCATAATACCTTTGCTTACCCATCCCACCTTTGTAATATCATGTATCAATTTATATGACCACATAGCAACACATTTATTCACATTGAAGTATATATCATTTAATTCCATCAAAATCATAATTTGATTTATTAGGTAATCTCATGCTCAACTCACGAGTTATAGACAATATAGTCAGTCATCCTCACTTTAAATATGTCCAGCAAGGTTGCCTATTGAAGCCCCGTCGTCAAACCTTTGATCGGGAATGATACGAAACAAGATTGGCTGACAAAGGGCAAAAGCCGTCCGGCTTTTGCAAAAGCTGCCCGGCTTTCGGGCCCTGCAGCACGGAAACAGCACCTAGAAGTGGCGGTTTCCGGCGGTTTCGATTCCTATCGATTCAACAACTCTTCTAAGTTAATTACCAACACTTTATATCATATTTCTACACTTTTAAACGTGTAGAACATCCTCATAAATCCAACATATGATTTCTTAAAAATCATATTAACTAAATATAGTATATAACTAGTTTGAGCGGGAATAGCATTCGGTTACCTAAAATCGAGCTTTCTTCTTCCCAGAACCCCTTTCTTTTTTCCTCCTTGCTCCAAGAACGCGTAAAGCTCCTTGTGAGCTCTCTCCCCTCTCTAAGTGGCGTAGGATTCTCCTCAAAATAAGAGGAGGATAGCCTACCCCTTATCCTTTCTATAATTAGAAGGTTTGGGCTAAAATGGGTTGTGTTGTGTAATGGGCTGCCTCCCTTTTATTCAATTCATCCCGAAGCTATTTACAAATTAATCCTCCCATTTATTATGGGTTACATTTTATATGGAATACCCCGAATTAAAGTGTAGGGAACCCTTCACCCTTATAATTGCTATTTTCGGTAATTTGGGCTAGGAGGCCAGTTTGGTTACTTGATATATCTCGGTTCGGCCCAAATGAATTTTATTCATTTATTTCTATTATTAGTAAGTGGTCTCGAGTGATATCTCGTATTATTTATTTGCCTATTATTCGGCCCGAACAATTGTGTATTACCTACTTCTTATCCTTGGGCTTTTATGTTTAATTTATCTTGGTCCAAGAATATATATTAGTTAGTCCCTCCCCATGTTTGGGGTCCGACCCACAATTTTATTAATCAGTATTAATTTAATCAATTAATCATTTCTAGTATGATTAATATACTTGTAACTAGTTTTCAAAGTGAATATACATTCATGACTTTCACTAATTATCCTCATCGAAATTAGTATTTGTTCTTTCACTTAGATTTTAATATCCACGGATTAATAAATCCAAGTTTAAATTGGGAGCGGTGTCACATGATAGGATTTTCAAAACTTGATAGTATTTACCCATATATCAGGAATAAAAACATGACTGCTGTCTTTCGAACTTTTCAAACTTTCCTACTCCTATTTCGAGAATTTTCCAGAGTAAAAATCAAATGTTATTGGTTCACATATTTTGTACATATTTTATGTACACCTCTCTATGTAGCACCGATACGGATACGCGTAAACGCAGAAACACGGAAACGGGTACGACGATACGACAAAACCAAAAAAGTAGGATACGGATATGGTGCCATATTTATAAATATCAAAAGTTATGGGGGTATATTTATAAATATTACTCCGTAAAAGTTATAGGGGTGTATTAATAAATACTACCTCCGTCCCTTTTATATTGGGATAAAATATGGTGGTACGAGTTTTAAGAAAAATGAGTTTGTGTGGTTGATACCAATTGATAAAGTAAGAATGATTTTGAGCCACACAAACTTTACCAAATAAGGTATGAGACAATCAAATAGGGACATCCCAATATGGTAAAACGAGACATTTAAAATGGGACGGAAGGAGTATTAAAAATACAATTTTTTTTTTTTGAAAAAATGCACATATATTAATTCTCCGACGTCTACCCATTTAAGGGATTGAAGCATTTTACATTTTCAAATACTTAGATTTAAATCCATACTTTATCTCATATACAGTTGTATACTATTTTAAAAGTTCTAAAACATATTTCTGTTGAAGCTATTAATTTCTAGGGATAATTAGAATTAGGGATAGGAGGATGACTGAATTAGGAATAAGCTCATTAGTTGTGTACTACATAAAAGCAAGGTAAAAATTATTTTTAGCTGTTCATTTTTTATGAATTTTATCATGTAAATTTTGGGTATTTTTAAAAAAAAAAACATTCGGAATATTTTTTTAATAAAAAAAGTTGATACATGTATCCGTTAGGATACGGGTATCCGAAATTTTAAAATAATTACAAATAAAAATGGAAACTTTTAAAAATTGCAGTTACGACCTGAGAACGTACAGTACAGGTATCCTAGAGTATCGGATGCAGGAACATTTCTGATACGTCGACACGGTACCCTATTGAAGTATTCGTGCTTTATAGAGTCATCCCTTAATTATATGTCAATATAAATAATTCGTTCAGAAATTATCTTATAGATAAAGAATTAAAAGGTCTACATAAGCTAGGCACTGACTACATCACTAACCTCCTACTCAAATATCATATCACCCCGTTCAGATTTTTTTGATCCTTTTTTTTCACCTTGTTTCAGACTTTTTAAAAAAATCACATTTTTGGCGAGTTTCCGACTTTCCGTTCCAAAAAATCGAGAAAATTGCTATGCATAATACCAAAACATACGGTCTTTACAAAATGAGGACTCAGTTATCTTTTTTCCATCCGTGAGATGTATATAGTCTTACTTTAGGAAACATTATTGTTGCTTTCCATTTTTACCCTTTTTCACTGCAGGTCAACCACGAAGAAGACACACCAAAGCAATCGACTCACCTTACGCCTTCTATCGATTTCAATTAACTGCATCTCTTCCTCGCAAGCTACAACTGAGTTTAGTTCATCACCGCTAGAGAGCTCGTCGCCCGTCATCGTCGGAACCCTAAACACACACATAGGCCAAAAAATCAATTTCATAGCAATCACGGCCATGGAGAACTACTCCTACCCTTCCTATTCGGATTCCAGCGATTCCTCCCCTATTTCCCCTATTTCCGTGAAATCGAGTTCAATATCTTCCCTGGGACGATGCTAATAAGCCCCTTCCTCCCAATTTCAAGGTCAAGTTCAATGTCTTCCCAGTTTTATGTTACCTGCTCTGTTGTTGAGCTATTATCAGAACTTATTGTTTATGTATTGTCTGCTATTGAGCTATTATTAGAATTTATTGTCTGTTTACTGACTATTTATTGTCTATGTATTGTCTAGTGTTTGCAAGTTTGATTTTGGATCTGATTTCTTCAAAAGTTTTGCTGAGTACCCGGTGGCCTTGTGAAAATATGAAATAGAAATTCGAAATTGGCAAAATCAATGTCCAACATCAGAAAGAAGAAGAAGAAGAAGTAGAAGAAGAAGAAGAGTATGAAGAAAATACCTATGGTGGTGGCATTCGATGAAGTCAACTGGACCAGCTTTGTGGTGCGTCGGCGACGGTGTTTCAGTAGCGTTGGTCTGGTCGTCGATTGACCTGAAGCGTGAAGAGGAGGGAGGGGTCCGTGAAGTTTGCGCATGGTTTGTTTGATGCATAGGGAAATTTAATTAGGATGAACAATTTGGTCAAAACATGTGTACTTAGGTCTTACCCTAATTTGTAGTCCTAATTTTGGAAAATTAGTATGATTAAATCCTATTTGTTGAAATCTCCCCAAAAAATCACATTTTTCTTTCTAAGAAAAAAAATTCACATTTTTGTTGGACCCACCATTTTGACCCCACCCCGGAAGGCCGTCTTAGCCGCTGCTGCCGACCGGTTCTGGCGTTGACGTTCCGTCCATTTGCTTTCACTTCGCATTTTCTTTTATATTTTTTCCCACTATTCTTCATTCATCACCCGTCAGATCTGGCTCACCAGCATATTCCCAGTACTGAATTTCTTACCCGCTCTTCACCCATCCGGTATGTTCACACCCTTTATCCTTCATGCATTCTATGATGATCAGCGTTACTTCAAATTTGCGTTCTAGATTTGTTCATAGTCGAATCGGAGTTATTCTTTTGTAATTTTCATTTTGGATTTTTCTTCGAAACCCTTTTTCTTTCAGGGTGTGTTTTTCTCCTTTACCTGGATTGCTGGATATTTGAGGGATCAAATGGCCGCTCCGCCCGCTAGAGCTCGAGCAGATTATGATTATCTCATCAAGCTTCTCTTGATCGGCGATAGTGGTACGTTCCCAGCTTCTTCTTTTTGTGCGTGTGTGACTGTGTGTTTTTGAACAGGTAACTCCATCAGCGTCTCTTATTTGGTGTGTCATTTCGGACAGTATTTCACTCGAGCCTCGTTGAAATTACCTTTTTTAACCCGAAGACTTTGATTTCTCAATTTCCTTTATTGCTTGGTTATGCATTTTGTTGAAGTATTAGTTCACTAGTTAATGAGCGGCTGAACCCACTTGGTTCTTCTAGGGAAACACCTATTGAGATGTGAGAGTAAGCACCCCAAGGGATATTGCCTGGATAATTGTGTGCAAGTGTCTTGACGCTTGAGCAGCTGTATTTAAGTGTCCAAAAATATTAATTCAATCGGGAACGCATTCAAATTAATTCTTGAAGATAACTGCGCATTTAATTGCACACTTATCTTCAAGAATTAATTTGAATGTGTTCTCGATTGAAGTTTTAGCTGAAATTTGGCATGAGTAAACTAGACTTGATGAATAAGATGCTCAAAAATGTTCATAAAAAATTTCCACTGGGAACCGCCCCAAATCGCGACGGCCGGACTGAACCTCCTATATAAGGACTTATTTGACCTTTTTATGAAAGTTCGAGGACCTATTTGACAGTTTTCCCATTAATCAATTAATGAAAGAAAATATCTTTATTTCTTCTTTATATAAACATATTTTATGCATTACAGTAATAACTTGTGATGCAATAGCAGTGTCGCTGTGAGATTCCTAAAGAATCAATGATAACACATTTGTCAAAATAAACCAGCAGTTTCATTTATGCTCGAATAACAATTACAGAACGGTCAAGTAGTGAAATAAAATATCTAAAGAAATTCACACTTCAAATACCATTGTTCACAATTATGAATAAAGATTCGATAGACAATACCCCATTCAAAAAATCTGAATTCATTAATTCGTCAAATACCTGAACATCAGAACGCCTAAATATGGTACCCTACTACTCTAGACATTAGTGTAATTGGGCTAGGCCGGGGATGGTGTATTCTAACATTCGAAGCTCGTTACCATGCTAAGCTAAAGAAACATAGAAATCTATTGAATTTCTGTGTGTTATTATTGTCAGTCAGTTTGTGGAACATTATACTTCCATACGTTCATGGTTTCATATTTTATTATATTAGTTTTGGAACTTAGCACTTTTGATCCCTGAGTTGTAAGTAAATATGCACCCAGTTCTGTAGAAATAAGGCATCTATTTCTAGTCATTGCGAAGTCAGCAGGGTGGTGGAAATGATGTGCATGCATCTTTAGTCCTTGAGAAGTCAGTGAAGTGGCATAAATGGTCCTTACTAGAGTAGTGACATAAATGACTTCTCAAGGACTATGCCTTCTATTCACTAGTAAGTGTGTAATTCTGGGATCAAAAGTGCAACTATTATGATTCTTTATTCAATTCCCTTTTTGTATTTGAATTTTCAGGTGTGGGTAAGAGTTGCCTTCTCTTACGTTTCTCAGATGGTTCCTTCACCACCAGTTTTATTACCACTATTGGGTATTTATTTTTATGTCTTGCTCGACTTTTATTTTTCGTCGCTTTGCTTCTTCTTATCCAAAGTAGAATATGTATCATGTATGAGCACTTAAAGTGAAAAGTGAAAAGAGTAAATTTCAAATTCTTAACTGTCGAGATGTATATATTGTTATCGGCAACAAGAAAACCTTTGTTGAAGAGTAACATTCTATTATAAATTATAGAAGATTTTTGTTGGCTCACATACTAAACCAAACAAACATGCACTGATTTCAAAAGAAAGCGAGTATTCGTATTGAAGAATAAACATCTTACAGCATTGATTTCAAGATACGGACCATAGAGCTTGATGCAAAACGGATCAAACTTCAAATCTGGGATACTGCTGGTCAGGAGCGGTTCCGAACAATTACCACTGGTGAGTATGTCGGCATTTACATTCCTCTGTATTAACACCTGACTTAACTTATTTCTTATTTGCCGTGTTTTCATTACTTTTTCTATCATCTCAAGAGTGTTTTAATCAAACACTGTAATTTTTATATCATCTCAAAAGAGTTCTGAAGTTTAAATTGTAACCAGAGAACAGATGGATTATGCTGCAATTGTTTTGAGCTACTGCTGTACATAAAAACTCATCTTAGAAAATGATACGCTAATAAATAAAATCTAATAGGCTTCCTTCAGGTGGCCAGATTATTTTACTTCATTCCACTGTTTTCTCATTTATCTGCTTGGCAAACATTACTTGCTACTTAAATGTGAGTCATCTTATTGTGTTTTTTCTGGTATACAGCTTACTATCGTGGAGCAATGGGTATTTTGTTGGTCTATGACGTGACTGATGAGTCATCCTTTAACAGTAATTGACAATCTATGCTTTCAAATTTTCTTTATTCATGAATTGAAGCTCTCTTATATACTTAAGCCTATCAACCAATAATCTATCCCTTAAACCCCTTATAGGATTTACTTTCCACCCCCCTCCAAGATATTGTGATGTTACTTGATTGTCTTTTTACTTTTTTTGATTACTGGAATTTTTTTATGCCTAGACATCCGGAACTGGATTCGAAACATTGAACAACATGCTTCAGACAATGTCAATAAAATACTCGTTGGAAACAAGGCTGATATGGATGAAAGCAAAAGGGTGATGCATCATTTCAGCTATTAGCTTTCACATGCTTATGTCTATGTGCTCACACAAACTCAATTTTTTCTGATACATGTTTCTTTTAAATTCGTTACTTACCCTTTTCTATGTGCTATAAATGAATTGATACCGGCCTTCCTTTTCCAGGCTGTTCCTACTTCCAAGGGTCAAGCATTAGCTGATGAATATGGAATAAAATTCTTTGAGACAGTGGGTATTAGCATTTATCATGGGTTTCATGGAGTTTTTTGTTAATAGCATTTGTTCTAAGTTATGCTAACAATTTCATGTAGAGTGCCAAGACGAATATGAATGTTGAGGAAGTCTTCTTTTCGATAGCTAGGGATATCAAGCAAAGGCTAGCCGAGTCCGACTCAAAAGCTGAGGTACTAATATGGACTTTTTTTGTGACTTTGTTTTTTAACATGTTATTTTTATTCCCATTGTCTTGATTTATCCATGAAACTTCACCACCTAACTAATCCAATTAAAAGCAAAAACATGTGTCCCTTCACTCAGTTGTGGAGACCATTCCCTGTAATGCATTTTAACAAGGTGACAACTCCGGTACCCATTTAAAAAATGGGGTACCGTACCTACCACTCACATGATTGGTCCAAATCATTAAATCACTTTTAATTTAGATTTAAATAATTCAACTGTAAATATCTGATTGGTCCAAGTAGACAAAGGTATGATACCTTTTGGGTACCATAGAATCTACCTTTTAACAATTATGTATTTCCGGTTCTCTATATTTTCTTGTTTTTTTTCGGTTTATACAGGGATTTATTATATTTCATGCTTCTAAGAACTCATTCAATATTTGCTTACTGACCCGTCTTTACTTAAAACATTCAGCCTCAGACTCTCAAGATTAATCAAGCAGACCAGGCAGAGGGAGCAGCTGCTGCAGCTCAAAAATCAGCTTGCTGTGGTTAGTAAGCTGCTTGCTGATAGGATGATAGTTGTTGATACAACCTCAAGGTGGCTGTTTTTTCGTGCAAGGGAGGGACTAATCTTGTTTGACAATTTTTATTCGCATATTTTTCTGTTAAACATCAAATTGCTTTCTATATCAACTATCTGCATTATGTTGCAGCTGTTAATTTTTCATAAAGTATGTTTTGTTAGTATATAAAGCTATATCACTCATCTTTATGGATCTTTATTTGTTTCAATATTTCATAAATCTCAATGAAGTCAAGCGGGGCTCACCACATCACAATCTTACAGTAGTTGTTGTAAATGGTTTGCTACTTCATTTGTACAAGAATATTGAAACATTATGAAAAACACCTGTGACACCATTTCATTGCGTACAACGTGTCAAGTCAAATTGTAATTACTATTTCAATATAAAAATCCATCAAATTTTGGTGCATGCTTACCAGACCGGAACCTGGTCTAGGTCCTTTGGTCCGTTACTGAGGTTGGGAACTCATCACCGGTCTGGTACCCATCCCAATGTAAGAGAGCTAGACGGACATTTATCGCACGTGGACTAGAGGCTATTTTTAAATACATCCCAACGTATTATAGGTGAATTTTCCCCTCTAAATGGCAGATTGGCAGTATCTCTGCCTGAAAGTTGATAATACTGTTTTTTTGGAGATTGTGATTTTGGAGAAATCACAATCTGTGTGCAGGCTATCCAGAAAAAAGTATTATCCAGATTATCTCCAAATTTTTTAAGTGATTTTGAAGAAAGTACTTAATAGCAGTGCTGGACTCGGGCTGGGTCGGGCCCGGTCGGGCCGTCGGTTCCGAATACTAGGGCCCGAGACCGGTCCGTCCCTCAGCCGGTTTTGGTTCGGGCCGGGCCACCCGCCTGGCGGGACGGGCTACCCGCCGGGCCGGGTCGGGTCAGGTATAATTTTTTTCTTCTTCCTATTTTGCTACTTATTCATACAATGATACAAGTGATGAATATTAAAAACAAACTTCAAGTGCATTTATTTGAAATAGAAACTACATTCGAGAATTGAGAAAAAAAATATGAAATACATTTTGTAATAAATAATAATATAATTACATAATTAATAATCAAATAATTAATTTGAGAAGTGCTACATATACAAAAATGAACGTATATTTATTTGAAATATGAACTACAAGTATACAAATTACAATTGAGAATTGAAGGATAAATTAAAAACATGAAATATATTTTATAATAAATTTTCAAATACTACTAATCAATCGGAATCTCCGGCATAGGTAGAGCCACCATCGGTTGTTGATTCATCCATAAAGTGTTGGGAGGGGGCGATGCTCATTTCTTGAGCTCTACGGGCCCGCCTTCAACCAATCGCGGTATCATATAAGCGTCTCAAGAGATTCCGCGCTGAAGCTCGTTCTAGATTGCGTAAGGACGTTGCCGGCCGAACTAAATTTTTGTTCCACGGCAACTGTTGAAACCGGCATTGATAGCACTTGCTTAGCCATCTTTATTAAAACCGGGAACATTTTTTCTTTTCCCTTCCACCAGTTTAGAACGTCGAATTCATCATCTTCTTCAAAATCAACATCATAAGTTAAATACAAAGCAATCTCATTAATTGTGCTTTGTTGAGTAGCGGGAGTTATTTTAGTTTTTTTCATAAGATTGACAAATGTAGATTTAAAAATTGATTTTCCTTTAGATGAAGATGTTTGTGTCGGGCCGGGGGAGGAGGCGCGTTTCCATATTCTGCATGAAACTCATTAAATAAGGCATAAAATAATTCACTAACCTCGTTGTATTCTTTTTTCCAATCTATTGAGCCTTCGTAATACATTGGAAAAGGACGAAAAAGGCAAGATAATAATACTTCAAACATTCTTCTAAAGAACCAAGTCTAAAACGAGGATCGAGAACAAATGCAATACCATAAATATGCGGAATATGTGCATAATATTTTTAAAAAAATTCCTTCATAGATTCAGCAAAATAACTCACGTAATCGGCAGTCTCAAATTCATTAAAAGCACCGGCGAGATTAACAGCTTCACGAATAAAATGGTTTGAGGTAGGTTTATAAACATGACTAAAACTTTGAGTTGCATTAAAAAAAATACCAAAGCATTGCAAATTTTTTCACAGGTGTCGATCTCAGCCAAGTTTATCATATAGTTATCATATTCTTTTAAAAAAGCAGGAAACTGTTCTTTATATCTAAGAAGAACTTTAATTAACTTATAAGTACTATTTCAACGAATAGACAAATCTTTAGGAAAAGCCACATATTTCTCACCTCTTTCTATCACATATTTTTGTCATTTTAATTTAAGTTGACCATTTTTTTTTGTTCAAAAATGAAAGATACAAATACATAACAGATACTTTGAGAATCCCATCACACAAACACAAAAATACAAATATTAGGAGCTAGCACTACAAGAAAACACATAGATTATATATAGTTCTCGTTGAACACACCACAGGTAAAATCAACCACTTAGCACTTAACCTCCTTCAGACCATAGGGAAGGTAGAGGAATGTAGGGTCAGTGGCACCCTCCTTGTAGTAAGCGAACACAAGACTGCCATCATCTGTACCACTCTCGCCGGAAAAAAATTGCAAATCCTTAAGCTTTCCAAGCAGGTACTTGGTTGCTGGCTCAATTTTCTTTTTGAACTCCTCTAGTTCAGTTCCAGTCAACTTACCCGATATTGCTTTAATGTATTTCTTCATATATACAACAAAGTTCTTCTTATCATAGGTGGCTTGTTCCTGGAGTCTAAATGTATCAACGATGTCAACAACCTTAGTGGCAGTGTCATTCACACCCTCATCCTCTTCGCCACCTTCTGCAGATGGATTCGCTCCAATATCTACCTCAACAGCTCCTTGAACAACCCACTTTCCCTCAACTTCCCATAGCAGTCCTTTCTCAATTTCCTTGTAAGGAAATGAATCAGAGAGAAGTTCATCATTAGTCAAAATATCCTGATAGATCAACATGGCGCTCCTTGCAAGGGCTCTCTGGGATGGTGTAAACGGATGTTGAAGCAGAGAGACGCGCCGAGAGGGAGTTGACCATTACCCCAAATATGTCTAATCCCCCCCTTGACCACCTCCAAAGAATCTCCTAACGCTTTTAGACCGTCTTGCACACATAAATTTATAACATGACATGCACATCGTTGAGAAGATGAAGAAGATGAAGATGAATAGAGAGTAGAGAGGATTTAGGTAGAGTTGGAAAAGATGTGGAAAAATGTTTAATATTAGGAGTATTTATAGGGTTTTTTTTACCCCACCCCCCTCCCCCCCAACTGGCCCGGACCCCCCCTACCACCCTCCAAACGGCTATATAGCCGTTTGGGATGTCCCAACCCAGCCTAACGGCTCTTTTGAGCCCAAAGCCCCAAAAGTTTTTTTTTTTAAAAATTGGACCGTTAGACCCGGGCCCGGCCGGGCCGGGCCGGGTCACCATTTGTAAGCACCGAGCCCGCCCCGCCCTACACCCCGGTTCGGGTATCCACCCGGACCCGGACCGCCATTAATGTTAATTAATTAATTAACATTAATTAATAGTAAAAGTTAATAGTAAAAGTTAGTAGTGTTGGAGAAAAAAGTGGTTCTGAAAAAATAAAAGTTGGTAGTGTTTGATAAAATAAGTGCTTTTTGTGTAATTGAAAACATGAAAAGCAGTTTAAAACACCCTTCTACTTGCTTCCAGCTTTTAGCTTTAAGTGATTAATTTAAGCAGAAGCTGTCATTTGAAAACACTCATTTCAAATTTTTTTAAGCCAAAAGCTGAAAAACACTTTATAATATTCGATAATTTGATAATATTCAAGGGACTAAATGTGGAAAACTGTGAAGTCAAGGACTAAAAGTGTCCCTAGAACAATAGTCGATGACTAAAAGTTAAAAAATTAAAAGTCAAGTACCAAAAGTGTCAATGACACAATAATCGGGGACCTAAAATGGCAAATACCCTCTTTTAAGATCCGACCAAAACGAAAGCAGCATCCAAATAAAGATGCACATAATGAAGCTATGTACAAAATCATAACTCAAGTCTCAAAATTTACATCCATTTGTTATCAAGGACGAAATTTACACATTCAAATAATAACTAGCTTAAAAAAGGATAAGCATAAATGCTTTTCATGGTTTAGTAAAAAAATAATTAAAATAATGAAAAAAGATTTTTTTTTTTACATTAGTAGCAACAAATTGCATGGAAAATCCTCATTTCTGCACCATGTTGCCCCAGAATATCACTTGCAAAATGTCCTGTAAAGTTCATGGAAATAGCCAAGGGATATAAAGTCAACAACAACAAAGGGGGGGGGGGGTACTACGGGTATAAAAAGTCAATAATTCTCCTGGCGGAGTGACAAATGACGGCTTGTTAAACGTGTCAAATTTATTGCTTTTCTCCACGCTGCAAGAGCATGAAAACCAG
Organism: Cuscuta epithymum; assembly: GCA_945859915.1. Classification (NCBI taxonomy): domain Eukaryota; kingdom Viridiplantae; phylum Streptophyta; class Magnoliopsida; order Solanales; family Convolvulaceae; genus Cuscuta; species Cuscuta epithymum. Next base: position 195,398 of record CAMAPF010000024.1, read on the forward strand.
CAGTTCAGTCAGATATGAGAGACATTGAAACAGCGTACTCCATGTTTTAAGAAGCCGCTGATTTGAATAAAAACACTAAAACAGCACTGATATTGTATTCTTTAACTACATTACTATATTTAAGTTAAACTCTTTACATTACTGGATAATTAAGTAAACTAAATCAATATAGGATATAGCCACAGTTTCAGCAAGTTTAACCACTTCTTCCTTTTCAACCAAATTAACCCATATCAGACAGGCTGTAAGATTTACTTTATGTATTTACAATTATTAAGTTCTCATCAAATGTGCGGCATACTACTTCTGGGGGGATGAAGAGAAATTGAAAAAATCCCTCGAAAACACATTTGTATAGAGTAGATTTCACGTACAATCAATCAAGTGTATGTAAACATGAAACATAAATTGTTACGACTAGGGATTTAAATACCGGTCCGCTACAGCTATTGCGGCTGCTATATAGCGGTTGCGGTAGGCTCCGCTACCGCTACAAGCCGCTGTTGCGGTGTGAATTCCAATCACGACCCCAACGGTGTACTCCAGTCCCAAATGCGTGAATGATGCATGCATGCAGTCAACTATACTCAATTATGGGGTGGGTGATGTGTAAATGTTGTTTGGTTTGCTTTAAATCAACTTGCTAGCATTGTTAAATAGATCTGTTAAAAAATACAATAAATCATGATATTCCTATCTTCTGCTAACTTGAAAATATTTCACGCCGCAGCGACCGTTATATGCATCGTAGAGGCTGCATTAGCCGCTACCACTATGACCGATACCGCTACCGCTATTTAAAACCTTGGTTACGACTGTGCAGGGAGCAACCTGGAAGGCTGGATTATCCATCCCTCAAATTATGTAATGTTTATTACACACTTTATTTGCTACAGAAATCAAGGAAGATTTGGTAGCTTAACATACCTTTTCATTTCGATTGCTACTATTTCAATATGATATCTCGTCATTCACCTTTTGCGTATATCCTCTGAAGTTTTTGTGTAGCAGCAAGGAATGATTCTAAGGAAAGAATGAGCTTCTTGAATGTGATAGGATCCTCCAGAAATTCACAACAATCCACAGAGAAATGGTAAAACAGAATCAAGAAAACAAAGAAGATTTTATTATCGATGAATCGGTAACAAGAATGGCCGAAGCCCCCAATGAGCCGAAGCCCCCCAAAGAAAGAGAATAGTTCTCGATCTCCCAAAGTCCCAAAGTCAAAGTCTACAAAACAGCCTACCTCCCTTTCCCCCCAGCCCATTCTATTTATACTAGACTTTATTTTTATTATACTCTATTTGGGCCGGGCCCCTAACAATTCTCCCCCCCTAAACATCCACCTTGCCCTCAAGGTGGGTGATAGGACACAGCCACAGTCTTTATCTTCTCTTTCATCCTAGCACCCCTTCCTCTCCAATACTGATTTGTCTGCTGGGCCTTTAGCTTCACTACTTCCATCTTTCCCTCTACGTATTTCACAGCATAGTTCCATAGAGGCCAGAAAATTTGATCCAAAACTTGGATTTCCGCAGGTTTTTGGAAGACCCAATTGCAGCTTGCTGTAACATCGGGGACAGCTACTTCATGCCTTTGAACACTTCCTCCTTCAACGTTCTGTTCACTAGATGAGTCCTCTCCTTGTAGAATCACCTTCTGCCCTTGTATTTCCCATTTGAAGGTCTGACTTTGGAAGTTAATCTCCGTGTCTCCCAAACTTGTTAGCCAGTCCATTCCCAAGACTAAATCCGTGCTCCCCAGCTCCAATAAGTAATAAGTTTGATGAATACCAATTCCTTGCACATTCAAATCTATACCTGCACACCTGCCACCAATTTGAATACATTCCCCATTCCCTAACTGCACCCTATTCCCTTGAAAAGGAGTATAAGGAATCCTCCACTTTTCCACCAAGTTTAAGGACATAAAATTGTGTGTAGCGCCTCCATCAATGAGTACATTTACTGTGCTTTCACCTTCATGCCATTTCAGTTTACCTCTCACCTTAAAGATTTTCACAGGGGTTATCTCTTTCTCATCACTTAAAGAAAACTGCATGGTCTTCAATTCTAGAGGTGTGATCTTATCCCTGCCAGTTTCCAGTGATTCAAATTCAGAATCAACTTCACCCTCCGATTGCTCCATTAAGGTTATCTTATAATTTTTCATCTTGCACACATGTCCCCTTCCCCAATTCTCTCCGCATTTGAAACATAGTCCTTTCTTACTTCTTTCAAGCAGTTCTTCTTGTGATAATCGGGGGTTTGTAATCTGCTGAACTGAGTTTGAAGATTCCTGCTTCTTCATATCATCAAATGAATAGTTGCCAGATGAATTCTTGGTTGTGTAGCTAGAACTCCCTCTACAACCATCTCCCCATTTCTGATTTCCATTCTGCACCTTCTTTCTTTCCTCCTCTTTATTCTTGACATATAAGGTTTCAAAATTCTTGTCCTCAATCCTTGTTGCTGTGTTCATGACTGCTGCTAATGTTCTGGCAGAATGCAGCTTCAGCTCAGCCCTAACATCACGCTTCAAACCATTTAGAAATGCTCCTCTCAAAACTTCCTCAGTTAGATGCTTTTGTGATGCCATGGCCACTTCAAACTTATTTCTGTAATCTGCCACGGTTCCCTTCTGCTTCAAGCTAAACAACGGCCCCAGAGGATTCTGCACCATTTCAGGCTGAAATCGCTGAGTTAAATCTCTGGTAAACTGCTCCCAGGTTTGGTGTCGTGCTTGGCCTTCCCACCATTGGAACCAGCTCAGAGCTTGGTCCTCCATAGCAACTACAGCAACATCAATTTTCTGTTCCTCTTCAGTTTGATTCAAGCGGAAGTATCGGTTCATTCTAACCAGCCAACCGAAGGCGTCTTCCCCCTTGAAAAGAGGTAAATCAATCTTTCTGCCTATCGGTTTATGATATCGATGATACCTGTGGTGATCGCGGTGTTGATGTCGACGTGAAGGAGAATAGTCGGAATTGTTTTCCGATCCCTCTGGACTAGCTGACTGCCGCGAACGATGATGGTGAGTTGAACGATGATGGTGAAGTGAACGAGGATGGTGGCGACGCGGTGGTGAATAGTTGTCATTCCTTTCTGATTCCTCAGAACTCGCTGAATGTCGCGATTGGTGATGGTAATGCGAAGGGTGATGGTGCGGCGAATGGTGATGATGCAAAGTACGATGCGAGGTAGATGATCGATGCGATGCAGATGATCGGTGAGAGAGGCTTCGCGATCGACTAGCGAGGTTCTTCTGAAATTCCGCCAAGTTCGCTTGCATCGTCGCTTGCATCGATGTCTGAATCGAGGCCAATTTCTCGGCCAGGTTGTCCGCCAGGTTACTCTGCAATTCACGCATCCTCCGATCCAGTTGCTCTTGCAGTTCTCTTTGATTTCTTCCAATATCCACCATGCTTCGCTCCACCTCATTCATTCTGGCTTCCATTTTGGCGCGCGTATATCTCATCCAGCGATCGAACACGCTCTGATACCAATTGATAGGATCCTCCAGAAATTCACAACAATCCACAGAGAAATGGTAAAACAGAATCAAGAAAACAAAGAAGATTTTATTATCGATGAATCGGTAACAAGAATGGCCGAAGCCCCCAATGAGCCGAAGCCCCCCAAAGAAAGAGAATAGTTCTCGATCTCCCAAAGTCCCAAAGTCAAAGTCTACAAAACAGCCTACCTCCCTTTCCCCCCAGCCCATTCTATTTATACTAGACTTTATTTTTATTATACTCTATTTGGGCCGGGCCCCTAACAGAATGACACAAATCACAAAAACAAATTAGAATAAAAACAAAATATACAAGTCACTAACGAACCTTTCCAGATATGAAAAGACTTTTGGTTAACAGGGGAACCAGAGATTGTCTGAATAACCTCAAACAGCAAATCCTGCCGTGTATTCCTGAGCTCTTGTACAATCCCATAAACTGTTTTCCCATTCTCAAAGTAAATGTGATTATTTGGGTGTTTTGTTTTACAGCCAGCATGACGCTCAAACTCATATGCATTAATTGTCTACATCATGAAGAGTTAGAGAATATAAAAAAAATCAAAGCACGCATAAGAATCCCGATATGAAAAATTTGGTAGTTGAGCAACCTTGGAGAAGTTACATGACTGACAGCCACAGAGATAGCCAGTGTCCTTTATAACACCACGAAGCTCCTTCTAACATGTAGTGCAAAAACTGTCAATTGATGATATATAAATTGGAAATAATAATGAAAAGTCAAATATACCTCCCGTGACCATGCAATGTACTTAACCGGAACTCCATCAAATATACCAGTTAACAGTAAGCTCCTAACATTTGAAGGGAAACTATTTGGAGAAGACTTTTTATTTGCCTTTTGCTCATCCTTTTTAGAATCAGCCACACCTATTACAGCAGCAGTTGGGGAAGTGTCTTCAAGTATATCTACATTAGATTGACCCAACCCCTTTTCACTTGAGTTTTCTGATATTTTCCCCAAAGCATCATCATCACATTTGTCAAACCCACCAAATGATATGATATTGTGGCCTTCCCCTCTGCGGAAAGAGTGACTCATTAGAATATTATTGTTATCAACTTTCGCAGTTGTTGTCAAGCAGTTAGGTGTCTTATTGAAACTCATTGATGTGATGTTACTATCTTCTCTGTTGGAGGTTTGACCAAGCGCTGCAATACTGGTTTTGTCTTTATTGAAAAAAGATTGATTATTTGACATATAATAATCCTTCTCCTTGGAGCTACCTATCAATTCACCAGTGTTTATTTTATTATTGCCAATAAGATGCTGACGCGCAGATAGAAAATTACTATCTTCTCTATGATATGTGTCTCCAAATGACATCATATTGGCAGAAGATCTTTTGAAAGAGAGTCCCATGGATGATGCCATGGCACCAGCTGGTGCCACAATGCTGTCAACTCCCATGGCAAAGTTATCACCCATTGTCACAGGCATGAGTTTATCTTTAGCTTTTCCAATCCCTCTATAGTTTATGCTCAAACTAGGGTGCTCCATCCTCTCAGACACTATCGATAAACCAATTGAAGAATCGTATCCACAGGAACCCTCCATAGACATTGTAGGCATGCTCTTGGTGCCAAAGCCAATTGGCATAACATTTTTGTCATCATAGCTGATGGTTTCTCTGATCACACCACCATCTAAAAGGCTCTCAGAGCACTGCTGTGGTAGGGATTGCAAATGGGAAACATTCATCCAGGGTAAGATATTTGAATTTAGAAGTGCAGTGAATGATTGATTGTTTGTTGTATCAACATCTTGTTTCTTGTTGGGATGTAACTCTGGCTGAATACCATCCATGAACCACTGATGGGAACGTTTTGGCTCTACTTTTGAAGAATTAATAGTATTATTATAAGCCATTGCAGGATTACTAATGCAGCTCACCACTCACAGCTAGGTCCTTGTAAAAGAAACCAAAAGAAAATCTATCACTGACTGTAATAGTTTTATTGCGAAATATAATTTTTAACATATTCTGAAACTAATTACAGCAGGGACACATACAGATTCTAATGATCTACTAATTCAGATTCTAAGTTGCATGGACACAACAAGAAATGGAAATTTTCCAAAATAAAAGACCTTAAAGTCATTTTTGGGTGGTGAGGGGTGTAGCATTCAACATAAGAAACTAACCAGCCGGGCGGACTTAAAAGGCCAGAGAGGTTAGCTAGATTTCCTCGGACACTGAGGCTACAAAATGGATTGAAGTCATAGGTATACACACACCCAGGTCAATGGACTCACCTCGTTTGATCTGTGTATGCACCCTACACTTTAAGTCTACAGTAACTCAATCATAAAGTCATGAACTGCGCCTAATAGCTCACCAACATACATACACACTCGTACATACCTGACCATGCAGGCACCAACAGACGTATGTGTGTCTAGGCATAGACAATGGTTTGCTTCTATTAATAATTTAGTAAAAAAATAGTTTTCAATGACTAAACTCTTAACTAATAAAGGATGAATTTACCCTCAACTCCAAAGGAATAAGTTTAGATGCCTCATATATCAGAACCCTTGGAACATAAATGTCTCTTTTTTAGGATCATAATTTACTCTGATTTCTACAGTAGAAATATATTTAGATGAAGCAGTAAAGAACTAACTGTCAGGGCAACTTTAACTCTAGGGAGGGGGTCATGTATAGACAGATACCACATGATGTCAAATTTAACCCTCGATCAACTCATTAACTAGTAGATTTTGCTCGCTTAGGTAGTGGTTTGCAAGCAAATTGACTAATGACCACTCAACAATGAATGATGAATCACCCCACAACCAAATTGTAACAATCCCATTAGAAGTTGTGAAGAAACAAAAACGAATTTCAGGAACATAATTTTAACACTCTAATCTTCTGAGACAATCATCCTATCACCAATTCAAATCACAACCAACTGACCATAGAGGCAAAGGATGAAAACAATATAACCCGTACAACACAATCACTTTCCAACACTTTCTGAAACTATAACCATTTCTAAAAGCTTTATATATATATATGAATGCAGAAATTTTCTAAGAGTGTGGGACGCATTACACAAATCTAACCAGGTGAGACCGTCGATCTGGGGCGTGTTTGCCTGTTTACGACTGAGCATTCTAATGATTTAATGTATTCTTACAGGCTTACATGAATTAGATTGATTCCAAGCGTCTGAAGAAATCTAGCTATGCTCTGATTCCTCTCTACCCTGATAAGCCCACCCCGCTGGTTAGTTTCTTATGTTGACTGCCCAAAACATGAAAGGTTGCAAAGCCCTAACCTCACAGTATCTCAAAGTTCCTATCTTTTACGCACACTTAGACCAGATGAGATGCATTAGCGCTCCTGAGAGTTGACAGTTTTGGAAATTTTTTGATCGGGAATTTGAATAGTTTTTCCAGCATGAAAGAGTAGCTCTGGCAGTGTACGGACAATGAGAAGCTAATAAATAGCTATGGTGGATAGCAACTTGGAGATGAAGGGGGTGAGAGATCTCAGGCGTAGATAGTTGGGTCCTCTCCAAATTCAACGATGTCAGATGGATTGAACTGAGCGTGGGACCCACTCCAGGTATATTGAGTCGTACTCTGCGTGGACCCTCACATAGTCCAGTTCGTATACATACGACGGTCCCACCATGAGCATCATGCTCCCACCCTCAAAACGACATAGTTTTGGGCAATTTAAAAAAAATTGGGTGAATAGTACGCGTGTGAACAGTACACGCGTGTACAGTGACTTTTTTTGTCCCAGTAACATAGATGATGTAACTCGCGTGTAAAGATATGTAACTCACATTATTCATCAATGTAACTCTAGCTCATCCAAAATGTAATTTGTCAAATATTCATTTCATTGTAAATAATGAAAAAAAGAGTCCAATTGCATAATTGATTTAGGTAAATATGAATATGTTTTGTTTTTTAATATCATGGTCATCAAAAATAATTTTTTAAAAAAGTTCATTTTTTTATTCAATAGCAGGTGTTGATTTTTTTAAATAACTCGTGTTATTACCAATGTAACTCGCGTTGATGACAAATGTAACTTATGTGTATACAGAATGTAACTTGTTGAAAAATTGAACAATGATTTTTTTTGTTTGAGGTATTATAAACATTGATTTCAATGTAAACAATGAAAAATTGATCCTAATAGTTTAATTACTTTTTATAAATAGTGAATATGTTTTATTTTTAATATTAGGGCAATAAAAATGATATAGCTGGAGTTTATTCCACGGTGTAACTCGTATACATTAAGATGTAACTTGTGTATATTAAGATGTAACCCGCTTGCATTAAGATGTAACTTGCGCAGAAGAAGATGTAATTTCATGATATATTATCAAATGCAACTTCAAGAATCAAAATAAACAAACTCATAACTCCATGTATTAATTAATATATAAACATACACACCATATATAAAATTTGCTTCGTTGCTTCTCTTTAAAAATTTGCTTCTCTTTATATATATGAATTTAATTGGTGGGATGTTTTCCAATTTTGTTGGCCAAGATGAGTGAATAGACCGGCAGCAGCCCTGCATACAAACACGAAGGAACCTGTCATCTATGTAGGCGAAACAAAAGGGCAGCCGGGTAGGATAACTACGAACAGGGGATGGTTGCCGTGGATATGCGACGTACACCGCATCAACACCGGCAAATAAGGTCGCCGTCCAGTCTTCTCTCTTTTCAGAAAAGTTGGTCTCTTTTTCAATTAATAAAACAATGTCGTTTTGGGATCGGCACACCATGTGCATGGTGGGCCGATCCCACGGTATAATTTGCGCACATAGTCACATACCACCGAGTTTAACGTGTAATAATGCCAATTTTGTAACGTAGATTCTATCGTATTTTGTCTACTTGGACCAATGAAAATGTTGCAGTTGAATTATTTAAATCTAAATTAAAAATGATATAATGATTTGGATCAATCATGTGAGTGGTAGGTAAGACACCTTTTTTTTTTAAAATGGATATCGGAGTTGTCACCATTTTGCAAACCATTCTTCCCTTGTTGTAGTTATCTCTTGACGCTCAACAAAATGAATTTATGTGATTGATATTGAATAATAAATTAAAAATAAAATAAGAATGATTTAGAATCCTACAAATTTATCAAATTTTGTATGAGACAATTTTATTAGATAGAACAGAAAGAAAAGGAAAGATGAAATAATTTTAACGGAACACAGTAACTTTTATCATTTTTTTGTTTTGAAAATATATTGTCATTTTATTGATTGGTTTTTACAAGAATATTACTAAAAGAATATTACTAAAATAAATGATTTCTATGTACACATTATCAAATCCCAACGTACACATTTTTTCTTATACGTACAACCATTTTCTAAGGTATCAAAACTGTTGGTGTCGATACATTGATCATACATAGTACCGAAACTATTGATCGATACAGTAAGTACATTTTGTACATTTAATTGTGGCACTGTTTTGAATTTCTGGCGAACATAGTTTGATCTTGACTTGATTACATGAATTCGACTTGAATTAAAAAAATACGAGTTATTTTGTATATACATCAGTATATGAATTGGCTGGACAGGGAGGATCTGTGTTTATAACAATAAAAATATTTAAAGGAATTAATTAATCATGCATATAAATTTTGAAATAATTACATAAATATGACCAAAATAAAAATGATTTACAAAAATATGACTAGTTACTAGACTAATAATGATATCATAGTAATTCATGTTCAAGTTTTAAACATAAATTATCACAACACTACGTTATAGTAATGAATAATCATATTTATGTAAATAAGTTTTATTTTAGTAATATTAATCTAAATTGTTACTGTTGGAGTATATATTACCCCGGCCTATTACTGTTTATAGCCCAGTCGGCGAGGCCCATTTAGGCTTACCCGACTTATTTCGGCCAGTCGGGCCGAAAGGATAGAAGCTAGGCCCATTTAAGGCCCAACCGGCCTTTCCGGCCCATGAGAATAGGGAACCCTCCCCCATGCCTATGAATAGGAAGCTTGGCTTCCAGATTAAGGAATGGCTCTTCTCTCAGCTATTACTTCTTCTCTCTTAGTGATTAGCAAGCTTCTTCAACCTCCATTAATGGAGTGCAATACTTGTACTATGTAAAATGGTGAGGAGAGCCTGTTAATGAGAAAGAGCGGGCTTGGAGGTTAGTCTAAAAAGTCCCGTGGTTTTCTCCCTTTCCGGGTTTCCACGTAAAAATAGTTAGTTCTTACACTTTTATATTTATATTCTTTATTTTTATACCAAATTCATCGTCCTTAATATCCAAATTAAAGTTTATGTTGGGCTTTCGGATCTACATGACTAAACCTCAACAGTTACGTAGTATTAGATTGTGTGGCTCATCTGAATTTTAATTTGAATTTTGAACCGGTGGAATTTGTTTTCGCTTTAAATAATGGGCCTCATGAATTTGTAAGATCGGCCTGGAGGTTGAAGTGATTAATTTAACTCAGAGAAAAGAAAGAGAGACATGGTGAGTATATAGCTTAAATTATAAACAAAAATGCAAATTTTTACCAGCCAAGATGACTACATAACAGTGGAGGGTGATGGGGAAGGTCTGGGTTTTGATGATGAGGGCAATGATGCGAGGGTGAAGGTGCTCAAACGGCTTTTCCGGTGGTTGGTACTCTAATCACGGACAAAATGGTGAAGTTTCAGCTTTTCAAGAATGTTATGGCCTCTGTTTGGCGGCCTGGTAGAGGTGTTCTGATTCAAGAACTTGGGGAGCGCAGGTATTTGTTTACATTTTATCATGCAGTTGATATGAAATAGGTCCTAGGAAATGGTCCATGGCACTTTGAACTAAACCTGCTAGTATTACGTGAGATCAAGCCAGGGGATATTCCACTTAGGGTTCCTTTGACTATGACCGATTTTTGGATTCAGGTTCATAATGTGCCTTATGGGTTTATGACCCTAAAAACGGCAAAGAGAATTGGGAATTATCTAGGTAAATTCGTTCAACTGGATGAAAATCAGATAGAGGGTAGTTGCAGTGTTTATTTGAGAATCATAATTAGCCTAGATATATGTGAACCTCTTCAGAAAGGGACAAAACTTCGAGCGGCTAATAGGGAGTTCTGAGTGGACTTTAAATATGAGAAATTGCCTCGTTTTTGTTTCGCCTGTGGGATTAGTGATCACGCAGAGAGATACTGCCCATTGGTATATGGGCAAGGGTTAAAGGGGTTGGTTAATCCGTTCGGTCCAGATCTTAGAGCTGGAAGGGGGAGATTCCGCCCAACATGGGGGAATAAGCGGTTGGTACAGAAAGGGGATGGAAATTCAGATAATGACAGGACGGGCATGGGAGGTAGGGGATGCAGCAAAGCTATCAAGATGGAATTTTTAATACAGGAGAGGACCGCATGGCCCCAGGCAATAGCAAGGAGGATGCAGGAGACCAGAAGAGAAGGAGGATTTGGAAAGAACCCGTGGAAGAGGTCCAGACAAGTGAGGAGATGGCACTAGAAACCTCAGCCCGGGAGGATCAGGCCAGGGAGGAAGCTGCAAAGAATATTAAAGTGCTGGACTTCTCAAAAAAAGGGGTTGGGGCGGGCGCTCGACTCCAGCCCCACCGGATGACCTGATGTTGGCTACGGCCTTACTAGCTGAGAAACTTATTTACTCGTTTTGTTTTGCTTTGAATATTTCCTGTGTTTTGGATGTTTTTTTTGTTTTGGTTGTGCTATGTTTTTCCAGCAAAAAAACTTGTGAAACTAAGACAGGGGATGATGAGTCGTGTCTGCAAGTCATAATAGGCTTAGGTAAGCCCAAAGCGGGATCAACGAATTATATGGCTTCTACGGAGGTGATTGTCTGATCCTTGGGCGGACGGTAGACATGAGACTTGTTGTCGCTTTGTAACCTGTTTTGGTTTGGTCCGTTTGGCAATGATAAGTGAAGCCAGTTTCGTTAAAAAAAAACTTATGAATTGTCTAATTGTGTATCTTAGACATCATAGAATTTATATTTCACTTAACTATCTAGTCTATTTGTATTTCATTTTTAAAATTTATATTGTTTGTTGTTTTAGAAAGTCTCAATTCGTCATTTAGAACCGGGGCCTCCAAATTCATTAGACGACCCTGAGTCTTAGTAAGGACCGTAGGGTATTGGACTTGCCAGCATTCATATACCGGGTAGGTAGTATTCTTTTTGTGCATATTTTTGAAAAACAAAAATGTACACACTTTTTTATACACATCATCTTACACATATACTCCCTCCGTCCTGAAAACAACTTCCCGGTTGGACTTTCACACACTTTTAGGAAATAAATTTGACTTTACTGTAGAATGCACTGTTTTGCACTGTTTAAACACTGTTTGGCACTGTTTATCACTTTTTTGATGTAGATAATTTGCCAAATAAGGAAAGTATTGAAGTGTGAAGTTAATTTTGGGACATCCATTTAAGGAAAGTGGGAAGTTGTTTTCGGGACGGAGGGAGTAGTAAATAACTATGTTTTTGTCTGTGAATAACCCGTGTACAAATAAAAATGGTTTGTATGTGAATTAGAGAATGTCTTAAAGTTGCGCGTGTCTGGGGTTCATCCGTTCGTGAATCAACAATTCTTGTTGTACACGTCAGTAAAAGTTTTTTTATCTGTCACAGACAAAAGATGTTTTGTCTACACAAATGTGTATAAAAGTGTGTACAACAATAAAAGTCTTTTTTCTTCTTAATGAATAGACGACTATCATGGATTCAAGGAGCAGTGCATTAATTATAACTTAGTACGGAGTATATTTCTTTTAACTTTACTTTCTCTTTTCTTATTTAAAGTTTCAATTTGCTGGCCTAGTAACGCATATTACCTCGGTCCCGGTAGACTTTGCCAAGTGCAAAGTAGGTGAGAAATAAGAATAGTAAAAACTGTGTGGTTGAGATTTGTGCAGAGGAGAGAGAAATGTGCAGAACCATAAATTAGTTGTTTTAATAGGAAAATGACAAAGTTTTTTGGGACAACCAAAAAGGGAAAGTTGGCAAAGTCCAATGGGACGGAGGGAGTATGTGGCCTTCTATTTTCCTCAAAAGACTCAAAGTTCCCAAATGCATGGTGATGGTACCATGGATGACGACCATGGATCAAAGACTGAATTAAAATAAAAATTCATAAACAGGATCAGCCGATCGACGGGATCAACCCTTTAATTAGAATTAATAATAATAATAATTAGCCGTTAGGCCTGGTTAGGAATCAGACCCACGAAAGGAACCCACAACCAGGCCGAGCTGGATATCAGACCTCGAGCCTGGGAGGAGTTCTAGTGAGGGTATCATATGAGCTTAACTACCTGGCAGTGACATGAATAACGGGAGAAACGTGGACCTGAGGGAAACAATCATTACACAACGTTCGGGACGTTACAGACTCTTTGTCAATTAATAGCATTTAATATATTGATTTCCTCCAAGGATCCGAATTCCGGAATAATAATACTGTCTTACGCTGCCTAAATTTCATCTAGTCTCGTAAATATAGCTCTCGTAGTTGGATTAAACTTCATCGGTTATTATTTATCCTGGTAGTTGGCTATTATATATCACTCCGTGTACAATGGTACATACTTTAACATTGGTCTTTATTGGAATATACAGTACCAAAAATCATTCTGTTCATTGGATACAAGATATATATAGTCGAAAATAAAACATTGAGGCAAAATTTAGAACTGAACACTTGTGGAAATGTTTCTTAGGCATAGATAGATAGATAGATAGATAGATAAATACGGAGTATATATGTATTAATGTATAGTATAGGCGATGCAGGGCCGACCCTGTATATAAAGAGCCGCGTTCAAAATTGAATATTAGGTCCTGAAGTATAAATAGTGTCCTTAGTTTTTTTTTTGTGATTTTTAAGAAGAAAATAGTAGGGATAGTATATATAGAGGTGTAAGGTAAATGAAAAAGTAGGAAAGTGAATATGTTAAGAAGAGTAAAGTAATGATAAAGTACGAAAGACAAAGTAATACTTCTTCCGTTCTTTTGTAGTTGCAACGGTCAATATTTCACACTTGCCAACTCACGTCTTTGACCGTAATTATACCTTAATCTCTATTAGTAAAAAATAATTAAAAATTAGATTTTGAAAATTTGTAATGAGATGAATTGAACAATATTCTTGAAAAAATATAATTTTCGTAAAGTAATACCGTAAAATGTAGTCAAAATAGAATATGTGAATAGTGTAAAATTCAACATGTTGCTATTAAAAAAACGGAGGATAGTATGCAAACTCATCCCACAAATTGCACCATTGTAATTAACAATTGCATTTTAATTACATATAAATATTACTGTTTGATGTTTGTATTTAAAGAAGTACTAAGACAAGAATCTTTTATCAAATAAATAAGGATTTTGTATATCACATAGACTAGATCTAAAATGTTGGGCTTCTGAAGCGAGAGGCCTTGTGCGGTAGCACTTATTGCACACCCTCATCTATGGTCGTGACTCCTGACGCGATGCAATAGGGCCCAAGCAACAAACAGTTTGAGATCTAGCGGGCTGGGCATTTAATTAATTTGCTTACAAAATTATACCGTACCACCGGCTGTACGGTGAGCACCGTACAGCCGGGTATTTTTGAAATTAAATTCAACCTCAAGCCTGATAGATCCTTCGGCAACCACCACTGTTCAGTTCAGTCCTCCGCTTAATTCGTTGCCTTCTCCGGTTCTCCTTGGCCTTGGATTCAGCGTTTCCAAATACGAATGGCGGTAGCCAAAAGTCCAGAACGACGGTAGGGTAGTCGCAAAGCTGCTGCAGTTGTGGGAGAGGTCTTCGCCAGGCGCTTCATCAAAGTAGAGGGAATCGATCAAGGTAGAGGAGAAGTGGAATCCAAGAAGAGCTTCAAGGACCGCACACCTTTGACCTTCAGACTATTTACCTTCCCATATCGCACATGTTGTAAAGACTGCAGTGCCTAATGTTTATGTCGGCTACTTTTATATTAAAAAAATTGTACTTTAGCATCGTCTTCACAAAATGCATAAGAAAATTTTAATACTATAGTATTGATTGAATTAGAATTGAAATTATGAGCATGGTAGCTTAGGCATTTCAAATGAATTTTTTAATGCTCATTTCGTAATTATGTATACTCGTTTGATATTAATGCAGTACTCATTTTAAAATGTCATATTCATGCACACTTCAAAATGAGTTTTATGTTAAACTCAAATGAGTATAACGCCCAAAATGAATGAGCACAGACAAATGAGTTTTTAAATCTTTTGATACTCATTTTGTAAGTTATGTATGCTCATTTGATACTGTTTTATGCTCATTTAAAAATGTTTCACATTTCAAACGCATCATACTATATTGGATTCAGATACTGAAATAATAAATGAAAAAATATTAAAAAGAAATTGAATTTGAAGATATGAAGCACAAATCACTGGTGCTCATTGTTAGACCCCTAATACCCAAAAGAACAGACTTGATACTCATCACAATCACATAATGAAAATCATTGGTGCTTATAATTTCAAGTAATTTCAAGTTAATGCTCAATGAAAACGTCTTGATGTTCAATTAAAGTACTTAAGATTTTCATATCAATTCTCATTTTATAAGTTATTAAGATCAGCGGGTATTCATGTTATGCTCATTTGTAAAATGGCATAACAATGCATATTTCAAAAGTATCATATTGCATTAAATTCGCATACTGAAGTTCATAAGAGTTGATTATAGATATACTTAATGAGTTTTTATAAAGAAAAAAATAAGGAAAAGAAAGTAAATTTGAAAAGATGGAGCAGAGATCACGATGCTCATTGTTATGCTTTTAATGCTCAACAAAATATGTCTCATGCTCATTAGTTGTGCTTTAATGCTCATTTAGTGCAAGACGCGAATTTCATATAAATTACAAAAATGCCACCGGCTGTACGATGCTCACCGTACAGCCGGCTGTACGATATAGGCTTCTCTAGTTAAGTGTGTTCGGATTTACTTCTTAAAATTGAAACTTTACTTCTGCTCATTTAGGAAGTAGAATCAGATACAGAGTGTTTGAGTTAAAGGCAGAAGTATTTAAGTGCTCCCCCTAAGTTGCTTCTAAAGCCGTTTTTAGAAGTTAGATCGAGAAAATCAGTTTCTAGGAAACTTTTCCCAATTCTAATTTCACTCTTGCTTTTAAGAAAGAAGAAGCAAAAATAAAACCAATTCTAATTACACGTATAACTCCTCATAAGTCGTCGTCGTTCACCGCCTGCAGGCCCTGCACCAGTTTGTACACCAACAAATCACAAACCCTGCAATGATCCCGATACCTAGACATATACAGAGTAAAATTAGGCGAGATGTTGTTGCTCCGGAACTCGTCTTATAACCACCATGATCAGACGAGGATGATGATGATGGAGAAGGCTGCAGCTGTGTCCAATTAGATGCAGCGGCTATGGAATTGGAAGCATGCTCATCTTCTACTTCAGCAGTTCCATTCATCCCCCGCCCTGCCGCTGGCGCAATATTATCAACACACATAAACGTCGTTATGCTTACCACTCTAATCACAAATAACAATAGGGTAATACTATAATGTATTTTCATTTTGACCTATTATTTTACGTACTTCTCTTTTAGATGATATGACATGATCGATATATATAGGCGTAAATGTGTAAATTAAATGTCACTTTTTCCAATATTAGATATTAGGCATGCGGTGACGCAACACATTATATTATGGAGTATAAACTAATAAGGGAAAAGGTACATATATACCCCTGTAGTATAGGTGGAGGAACAAATATATTCCTGTTCTATTTTTCGGAACAAATATACCCCTGAACTTTTAAAAAGGTGCAAAAATATCCCTCATTTTTTTTATAAAGGAGCAATTTAATCCTTATTGACTTTAAATTAATCAAATAAATTTCAAAAAAAGACCACAAATAAATTAACAAATCAAAATTTAAAATAAAAATTTTAAAAATGTAAATGTGTCCATTTCTCCCTTTATTGTTTTTATATCACAATTTAATATTTTAAGTATAAAATATTATTTCAAAATAAGTAATTTTAGAAGCTGTTCTCTTCGCCTGATCTGAATGTTTCTGATCTGAATTTATTAAGTTCTGATCTGATCTGATCTGAATTTTTCTGATCTGATCTGATATGAATCTGTCTGATTTGATCTGATCTGATCTGAATCTTTCTGATCTGATCTGATCTGATCTGAATCTTTCTGATCTGATCTGATCTGATCTGAATCTTTCTGATCTGATCTGAATGTTTCTGATCTGGTCTGATCTGATCTGAATGTTTCTGATCTGATCTGAATCCTTCTGATCTGATCTGAATCTTTCTGATCTGATTCGAATAATTATAATTATTATAATTGCAATTACAAATATAATTTAAATAAAATTATAATTATAATTGTAATTATAATTACAATATTTATCTCTATAATTGTAACTATAGTTATCAATATTATTATAATTACTCCGTAAAATAATTACAATAGTAATAATAATAATATTAATAATTATAATAAAAATAATAATTATAATCATAAATTATAATTATAATATAATTATAAGTATAATTATAATTGTTATAATTATAATTAATAATAATTATAATTATATTAACATTAATTATAATATTATAATTTAATAATAGTTATATAAATACAATTAATATTATTATAACGATATTATTATATTAATATTATTATTACAATAATATAATAATATTATTATTACAATAATATAATAATATGATTATAATTATAATTAGTATTATATTATTTTAATATTATATTATAATTATAATTATAATCATAATTATAATTATGATTGTAATTATAATTATAATTATTATAATTATCATTAATTACAATTATATTTATAATTAATTATAGATATAATTATAATAATTACAATTGATTATACTTATAATTATAAGAATTATAATTGTAATTATAATTATACTTACATATAATTATAATATAATATTATAATAATATTAATCATATTATTATTATTATAATATTGTAATAATAATAATAATAGTCTTCTTAACAATTGCATTTATATTACTATTATTATATTAAAATATTATAACTATTATTAATATCTTTTTTTATCATATTATTATTTATATTATTAATAATAATTATATAATAATCATAATAGTAATAACAATATTAATAATAATAATTAATATTTAATATAATAATAAAAATGATAAATCATGTTTGAACTTTTCTGATCTGATCTGATCTGAATGTTTCTGATCTGATCTGAATGTTTCTGATCTGGTCTGATCTGATCTGAATCTTTCTGATCTGATCTGAATCTTTCTGATCTGATCTGATCTGACCTGATCTGATCTGATTTGAATAAAATAAGAATAAGCAATAAGTAATAAGAATAAGACGAACAGAACAGCACCTTATAGTGCAAAGAATGCAAAAAATTAATTTTCTCTACATTGCAAAACATATGTTGCACCTTTTCGAACGAATCTTAAACATATAGTAAAATTTTGAAATAATATTTCATGTTTAAACAATATTAAATTGTGATATAAAAACTATAAAAGGGAGAATTAGACACTTACATTTTTATTTTATTTTTTAAATTTCGAATTTATAATTTATATATGGTGTTTTTTGAAATTTATTTTATTAATTTAAAGTTAATAAGGATTAATTTGCCCCTTTATAAGAACATGAGGGATATTTTTGCACCTTTTTAAAAGTTCAGGGGTATATTTGTTCCGAAAAATAGAACAAGAGTATATTTGTTCCCACACCCATACTACGGGGTATATTTGTACCTTTTCCCAACTAATAATTAAAAGCAGTTCATGTATAGATATTAGTCATGCAGTGACGCAAAACTCATGATAAACTCATGATGTTACCATTTCACTCATTTCTACATATTGAAATCTCAACTCATCTCTTCTTTTTGAAGTTTTATGAATTTAGAACCGGAAGAATAATGAATTACATATCTATTTGGCAGTGGCGGATCTTGGATGTTAATTTTGAAGGTTCAAATTTATTTTATAAAATTTGGGTGTTCATATAGAAAATTTTACAATAGCACCCATATACATGTATTTTTACACTACTAGTTATAAAATTTGGGTGTTCACATGAACACCTTTGACCTATAATAGGTCCGCTCCTGTCATTTGGGACCTGAAAGATGAAATGTGTCCGTATAGGGTCCCCATGATTGAAGACTATCAATCTAGGGCTTAAAATTCCATATGTTTTCATTTATTTAACATTTTATTGATTCCATTGCTAAATTTCCTTACCCTCTGAGGTCGGTACGAACATCGAGCTCGGGGATCGCCCAGATAAGACAAACTATGAGGCCGACCTCGGGCACGCCGAGGTCGGTGCTGGCTCCGACCTGTACCACTGATGCGAGGTCAACAGAAGAATCGTCACTACCGGACAAAACCAAAGACCAGAAATAAATCCTCTAATCATGAGCTCGATCATGGGTTTTATGATGTTAAATCTATGTTAGGAACTTGTCTAAGGTAATTTCTAGAGCTTTCACAGAGTTGAAAGAGTCACAGTAGTAATCACCGGAGTTAGACAAAATTCGCCGGAGTTCAACCGAGAAGGGTAGAACGCGTTAAAACTCATTTGAGATGAGTGGACGGCTTAATGTTTTGTAACTTTTGGGTTAAGTATGACTATTTGAGATTACCTAAATAAATTCTACTACGTATATGTGTTCACAATTATGTTTAAAGGAAATTAAGATTAGTCAAGATGATTTGATTAGGCTTATGTGAAATGGACCATGATATTATGCTTGAAGTTAAACGAATAACTCACCAGTTTAACATACTATCCTCCGTTCTTTAAAAGTTGCAACTAACAGTTTGACTTTCACGTTTGCCAACACACAACTTTGACTGTAAACATATTTAATTACGTATTCGTAAAAATTAAAAGAAAATAATATTTTGGAAATTTACATTAATAGAAATTTAATAACATTTTATACATTATAATTGGATTATATGTATTATTCGAAAATCGTAGTCAAAGTGAGGTGTGTAAATAGTGCAAAAATCTCATCAAACCTATGTTGTAAGAGCCGACCACCCGCCCATCACGCCGGTTCAGTTGATCATCAAACCGTCGCAAACCTGGGATTTGAGCAAAACTTAAAGAAAAAGCATGCTTTACCGAAGTTTCAGCCCTCATTTGATCTTTATTATATATATATATATATATATATATATATATATATATAGAGTGGTCTTCTTGTCAGGCCGGCCTGACGGGATGCTCCGTCCGGCCGAGCCCGTTTGGGCACCTTCCCGGTGGAATTTTTTGATAAATTTTTTTGAGCATGTTCCTCATCAAGTATAGTTTGTCCGTACCAAAGTTCAGCTCAAAATTCGATCGGGAAGGCATTCAAATCATTTTTTGAAGTTGATGTTGGGTGTGTTTCGGAAAATAAAGAAAATTAATTAAAATAAATTAATTAAATAAAATGACTAGAGAAAAACAAGAAAGGAGATGAAGCAGAATTAGTCAAAGCTCGTGCTACGCACGATGTCCTTAAAACGTATTTGTTGCCTCCCCCGGTGCTAGGAGCGTTGCAACAATCGTTTCCCAGGATACAATGACTACGAACTAATGTTTGAGCACACAAACAAAAGTTCCAGCGAACGAGAACACAGTATGAACACAGAGGAATTTTTCAGAATGCTAGCAGTGTGTTTTTAGAGCTAAAACGTGTATGGATTTGTGTAAGAACCTGTGTTGTTGCAAACCACCTGCCAGCCCTTATATAGGAGGATTTGTTGTATGAAAATAGTGAATTAATGGACCTGAACGTTGGACATCAATGACCAGTCCGTTGGGCATTGAATTGTCCATGAACTGTCCATTTAACACTGCATTAAAAGATATAAACGTTGGACATTTATTGCTGTAACGGTTCAGAAGCCATCAGAAGACCCCTACGTAGTTCTGCCCGAAGGCCATCAGAACTGGAGCAGTTCTGATGCGCGGTCATCAGAACCGGAGCAACTCTGCCCCCCCGAAGGAAAAACAAAAATTACCCGTATCTCTTGAGAGATGGATTTTTGGACGACATTCGTGTCCGCAGGTCGCCCGCGCACGCAAGTCGCGGTTTTTCTTCTCCGAATTCGGGATTTGATTTGCACCCCCCCTGCGCGCGTGGAGAGAGCCTTTACCCTTAGGAATCTTAACTCCTTAAGGGGAGAGTCCCTTTATAAAGGGTTGCAAATCCCTTGGGTTTTCCGGTGTGGGAAATTAACACACTAGAAACCCATCCTTTTTCCCAGTTTTTCCATTCTAACGGGTAAACTTCGAAAAGCGATTTCTCATTCACCCGTTATCCGTTTTGAGCGTACCATATATCGAATTGTAGCCCTTAACAAGGACAATCCGAAACCACTTTGACCCGACCCAAATCGGAAGTGGACCCCACTCAAAAAGTTGCCCCAAAATAGCCATTTAATGCAATTTTTCACACATTTTTCCAACAATCCCCCACATGAATGAAAATTGATTTTCGAGACTTAAAAAGACACGAAGATAGGAGGACACGTTGTGTTCACTGGATGATCCTTGTATACGGAGAGGTAGGTTTAATCCTTTGAACCTTCCGCTGTAAAGACTCGTTTATTTACTGGCTGTCTAGTAGACTCGATGTCTTTGAACTATACTGCCGTCGTGTAAACATTGACTTATCTTTACACAAGAACCTTCCAACTTTGTTCCGTTCTCATGGGTGTGCCCGTTTTGGCCATGGGTCACCGTCCTGGTTCTGCAAGAGTTTCTAAAGAACTGAGCCATTACAATTCTCCTTTGAAGCGGCCCTCTTCTCTCTCACATAGGTGATTCTTTCACGAGTATCCCGCATACTCTTCCAATGTTATCGAGTAGATCAACATTTTAGAATCATTAAAGCAAACATTTTTGCTAACCTCGTGCGGGAGTCACTGTTTCAACGAGGAGTGGGTAGGAGTCCGGGACCCCCACAGTGACCATCCTTCGCTCTATAATTTAGCTATCCCATTTGAACCTAGGACCAACTAGGTTGGGTATCCACTATAGAACTTTTCAATTCACGGGCTTTAATCCCATTCCTCGTGACAACTTCTCCAACAATTCTCTATCCAATGCCTTGGTTAGCGGATCCGCTATGTTATCCTTTGACTTCACGTAGTCAACAGTGATAACACCCGTTGTGAGAAGTTGTTTAATGGTGTTATGTCTACGACGAACGTGTCTAGACTTACCATTATAGAGATTGCTCTGTGCCCTTCCAATTGCCGCTTGACAATCGCAATGTATGCATATTGGAGGGACAGGCTTCTCCCAACTTGGAATATCCTCGAGAAAATGGCGTAGCCATTCAGCCTCTTCAGTGCACTTATCCAAGGCTATTAGCTCAGATTCCATCGTGGATCTAGCTATTAACGTTTGTTTCGAGGATTTCCACGACACGGCTGCACCTCCCAAAGTGAAAACATATCCACTTGTGGACTTTGAGTCCTTAATGTCAGATATCCAACTAGCGTCGCTATACCCTTCAAGTACAGCTGGATATCTTCCGTAGTGCAGTCCAAGGTTTTGGGTTTTGCGTAAATACCTCAAAACCCTTACTATTGCCTTCCAGTGTTCGTCACCGGGGTTGCTAGTATATCTACTAAGCTTACTAACCACAAAGGCAATATCAGGCCTGGTACAACTCATTAGATACATTAAACTGCCAATAATCCTAGCGTATTCTACTTGAGAAATACACTCTCCACGATTTTTGGTCAGGTGTACGTTTTTATCTAATGGCGTCCTTGCCTCTTGATAATCATCCTTATTAAATTTAGTAAGGATTTTATCCACGTAATGGGATTGGCTTAGCGTCAGACCGTCAGGTCCTCTAATTATTTTAATCCCAAGGATTAAATCGGCCAGCCCCATATCCTTCATGTCGAATTTAGAATTTAACATGTTTTTGGTAGAATTAATCATTAGATTATTGCTACCCACGATGAGTATATCATCCACGTATAAACATAAAATGACATAGCCGTCTACCGTGCTTTTCACATAGACGCATTTGTCACTTTCGTTTATTTTAAACCCATTAATTAACATTGCATGATCGAACTTTTCGTGCCACTGTTTAGGGGCTTGTTTCAATCCGTACAATGATTTAATTAATTTACAAACCTTCTTTTCTTGGCCAGGAACACGAAAACCCTCGGGTTGTTCCATATAGATTTCTTCGTCTATATCGCCGTTTAGAAAAGCGGTTTTTACGTCCATTTGATGAACTTCCAAATTCCGCAAAGCGGCAATTGCTAGTATCATCCTAATGGAATTTATTCTCGTCACAGGAGAATACGTGTCAAAGTAATCATGGCCTTCACGTTGCTTGTATCCCTTGATTACAAGTCTGGCCTTATACTTATCAATGGAACCGTCCGGTTTCATTTTACGTTTAAAAATCCACTTGGATCCCAAAGGTTTACATCCCGGAGGGAGATCAACCAATTCCCATGTGTGATTTTTTAGGATAGAATCCACCTCACTTTTGATGGCTTCTTTCCACATAGGTCCTTCGGTAGACGTTACGGCTTCCGTATAAGTCCGTGGCTCATTTTCTACCAAACATGTTAGAAAATCCGGTTCATTTTCTACCATACAAGTTAGAATATTCGAATCGAATTCTACCAAGTATGTGAGAAAATCCGGTCCGAAGGATTTTTCAACTCTAGCACGTTTGCTACGTCGGGGCTCGGGTTCTTCACCGGATCCCTCGCTAGTATTTTCCATAGCTACGTCAAATGTTCGTTTTGACGTGCTAGGTCCATCGTTGGACTTGCATGGAAATACGTCTTCAAAGAATGATGCATTCCTTGACTCAATTATTGTGTTTTTATGTACATCCGGATTATTCGAATCGTACACTAAAAACCGATAAGCACTACTATTTTGTGCATATCCAATAAAAATACAATCCACCGTTTTTGGACCTATTTTTATTTTCTTAGGTGTTGGTACAAGCACCTTAGCAAGACACCCCCACACTTTTAAATATTTTTAAATATTGATAGGAAGACCGTCTGCCTTTCCACAACTCGTACGGAGTTTTATCATATTTTTTCCGGGGAACCTTATTTAAAAGGTAATTGCTTGTCAAGATTGCTTCGCCCCACATATTTTGTGGCAAGCCCGAACTTACTAGCATCGCATTCATCATATCTTTCAATGTGCGATTCTTTCGTTCGGCAACACCGTTTGATTGAGGTGAATAGGGTGTGGTACGTTCATGTACTATACCCACACTAGCGCAAAAGTCACCAATTGGTGCTTCATACTCACCACCTCGATCACTTCTAACCGTTTTAATCCGTCGATTAAGTTGGTTTTCCACTTCATTCTTATAAAGAATGAATTTATCGATTGCTTCGTGTTTATTTTTCAACAAATAAACATAGCTATAGCGAGTGCTATCATCGATAAAAGTAATAAAATATTTATTACCGCCACGTGTTTGTATTGATTTAAAATCACAAACGTCACTATGAATTAATTCTAGTGGTTCCGTTTTTCTTTCAACCGATTTGAAAGACGTTTTCGTTAGTTTTGCCTCAACACAAACATCACATTTGTGCTTCACATCAATTGTGAATTTAGGAATGTGCTCCATGTTAATTAATCTACGTATAGAATTAAAATTAACATGTCCTAGTCTACCATGCCACACATTGGAAGACTCAAGCAAGTAAGCAGAAGGGATTTTATTATTATTTTTAATAATAGTCATTACATTGAGCTTAAACAGCCCATTACATGCATACCCCTTGCCCACATACATTCCCGACTTGGACAAAACTAATTTGTCCGACTCAAAAACCATGCGGAAGCCATGTTTGTTCAACAACGAACCGGAAATCAGGTTTTTGCGTATCTCCGGAACGAACAGCACTTGGTATAGAGTCAGCTCCTTGCCCGAAGTCATCTTCAGGACCACCTTGCCCACGCCTTCCACCTCGGAATGGGCTGAGTTTCCCATCCACACTTTCTCACCATTTGATGGCTCAAAAGTAGTGAATAACTCCCGGTTTGAGCAAATGTGCCGGGTTGCACCGGTGTCCACGAACCATTCCTTGGAATTGGATCCAACGAGGTTGACTTCCGTCACCACGGCCGCTAGGATGATGTCTTCATCCTTTTGCCCACCTTGCACCAAGTTGACGTGAGAATCTTTCTTCCTCTTTGGTGCCTTGCAATCCGAGGGCTTGTGTCCATTTTTATTGCAATTGAAGCATTTTCCATTAAACTTTGTCTTGGAAACGCCTCCCTTGGGACCGAGCTTGCTCTTCCCATTATTTTTATTTTTGGAGCTTTTTGCATGCTCCACCACGTTGGCCTTGGCGCCATGAACAATTGGGAGTTTCCCATCGTTCTTCCGGTTATCCTCTTCAATCCGCAGACGGAGGATCAATTGTTCCAAGTTCATTTCCTTTCGCTTATGCTTAAGGTAGTTCTTGAAATCCTTCCAAGCCGGCGGCAATAAATGGATAATTGACGCCACTTGGAATGACTCACTAACTGTCATTCCTTCATCTCGAATTTCGTTGAAGATCATTTGCATCTCCTCAACTTGACTCAAGACCGTCTTCGAATCCACCATTTTAAAATCAAGGAATCGACCAACAACAAATTTCTTTGCGCCGGCATCCTCGCTTTTATATTTGTGGTCCAAAGCATTCCATAGCTCCTTAGCCGTAGCTAATTTGCTATATACGTCGTACAAAGCATCGTGCAGCCCGTTCAACACGTAGTTTCGGCATAGGAAGTCAGAATGCTTCCAAGCCTCAACCGCGTTGAGAGATTGCACATCTACCTCACTCCCGGTTACAACCGGCGCGTCCTCGGTCAAGAAACGTGCAAGACCAAGAGTAGTGAGATAGAAGAGCATCTTTTGCTGCCACCTCTTGAAGTTTAACCCATTGAATTTCTCGGGTTTCTCCACAGAGTTGCTTGGCACGGTCACCATAGGGATAGCCCTTTGGTTGGCCAAAGCAGATGCACCGCGTTGTGAACTGTTGTTCACCGGTGCTCCGCTTTCAGAGTGATTGTCGTTCAGAACATTCTGCCCAACACCAATCTCGTTTTCTTGAGAAGTCATTTTCGTTTTCTTAACGTTTTTTCCGAAAGCACAAAAAATTAAGTTCGTTCACCAAAGTGACAAACTACGTTTTTAAGATTGTACCCGTATGGTACAAGCTTAAGCAAACAAATACGTTTTAAGATTGTATCCGTATGATACAAGCTTAACAAAACAAATACGTTTTAAGATTGTATCCGTATGATACAAGCTTAACAAAACAAATACGTTTTAAGATTGTTGGGTGTGTTTCGGAAAATAAAGAAAATTAATTAAAATAAATTAATTAAATAAAATGACTAGAGAAAAACAAGAAAGGAGATGAAGCAGAATTAGTCAAAGCTCGTGCTACGCACGATGTCCTTAAAACGTATTTGTTGCCTCCCCCGGTGCTAGGAGCGTTGCAACAATCGTTTCCCAGGATACAATGACTACGAACTAATGTTTGAGCACACAAACAAAAGTTCCAGCGAACGAGAACACAGTATGAACACAGAGGAATTTTTCAGAATGCTAGCAGTGTGTTTTTAGAGCTAAAACGTGTATGGATTTGTGTAAGAACCTGTGTTGTTGCAAACCACCTGCCAGCCCTTATATAGGAGGATTTGTTGTATGAAAATAGTGAATTAATGGACCTGAACGTTGGACATCAATGACCAGTCCGTTGGGCATTGAATTGTCCATGAACTGTCCATTTAACACTGCATTAAAAGATATAAACGTTGGGCATTTATTGCCGTAACGGTTCAGAAGCCATCAGAAGACCCCTACGTAGTTCTGCCCGAAGGCCATCAGAACTGGAGCAGTTCTGATGCGCGGTCATCAGAACCGGAGCATCTCTGCCCGAAGGCCATCAGAACTGGAGCAGTTCTGATGCGCGGTCATCAGAACCGGAGCAACTCTGCCCCCCCGAAGGTCATCAGAACTGGAGCACCTCTGATCGTGGCCTTCTGCCCGGAGCAATTCTGTCAACTTGGGAAAAATTATACGTTTCGGGAAGAAAACAAAAATTACCCGTATCTCTTGAGAGATGGATTTTTGGACGACATTCGTGTCCGCAGGTCGCCCGCGCACGCAAGTCGCAGTTTTTCTTCTCCGAATTCGGGATTTGATTTGCACCCCCACCCCCCCTGCGCGCGTGGAGAGAGCCTTTACCCTTAGGAATCTTAACTCCTTAAGGGGAGAGTCCCTTTATAAAGGGTTGCAAATCCCTTGGGTTTTCCGGTGTGGGAAATTAACACACTAGAAACCCATCATTTTTCCCAGTTTTTCCATTCTAACGGGTAAACTTCGAAAAGCGATTTCTCATTCACCCGTTATCCGTTTTGAGCGTACCATATATCGAATTGTAGCCCTTAACAAGGACAATCCGAAACCACTTTAACCCGACCCAAATCGGAAGTGGACTCCACTCAAAAAATTGCCCCAAAATAGCCATTTAATGCAATTTTTCACACATTTTTCCAACAGTTGACTGCGTCAAAGTATACATATAAAACTGCAGTCAACTTCAAAAAATGATTTGAATGCCTTCCCAATCGAATTTTGAGCTGAAATTTGGTATGGACAAACTAGACTTGATGAGGAACATGCTCAAAAAATTTCATCAAAAACTTTCACCGGGAAGGTGCCCAAACGGGCTCGGCCGGACGGAGCATCCCGTCAGGCCGGCCTGACATGAAGATTTGTCTCTATATATATGTGTGTGTGTGTGTGTGTGTGTGTGTATATATATATATATATATATATATATATATATATATATATATAGGGTTGAGATCGTATACAAAACATGTTTCCCATACAAAATGCAAAATCATTTTATCCGTCCAATATTACAAAATTAAGGGGGAGATTTTGTTGGAGGACCAATACTTACGTATTAATTAGTGGGAGAGTTTTCCTCCTCTAACCACAACATGCGGCCTTGTATTTTGTAAATTAGGATTAGTTTGTATGTGATCCTATATATATATATATATATATATATATATATATATATATATATATATATATATATATATATAGGTTTTGGTTCAAATAAGAACATGATCTTATGAGAAAAATGAGAATGAATCTGGACCGTTAGATTTACTTTATGTGAAATTCAATGTGCATTAGATAAAGCTATAATGTGTATTAGCTGAAATTGAAATGTGCAGCACAAAGGGTACAATGTAGTGGCATTATGTGAAGCTAAATTGTGCATTAGGTGGATTTGAAATGTGCACTAAATAAAACTAAAATGTGCTGAATAAAAGGTACGATGTGATGTTATTTTAGTACCTTTTATTCTGCACATCTCAGTTTCACCTAATGCACATGTGAGTTTAACCTTTTATTATGCACATTTCAATATCATCTAATGCACATTTCGGTTTCATCAAATGCACAATTCAGTTCCACATAATTCAATCCAACGGTCCAGATTCGTTCTCATTTTTCTCCTAAGATGTATTCTTACCCGGAACCGCTCCCTATATATATATATATATATATATATATATATATATATATATATATATATATATATATATATATATATATGTATGTATATTAACTCCAGGGGGGGTCGGGGGGGGGGGGGGGGGGGGGGGGGGCTGGGGGAGCATGGAGTAATCAGGGCTGAAACTAACTCCATTGAGTCTCAAACCCCTATGTGCCTAGCGGGATTCGAACTCGAGACCTCCCAATAGGCACGGTAACCTCGCAACCAGCTGGGCTGGAATGCTTGGTTAACTAATTATATATATATAATAAAGATAAAATGAGAACAATGCTTAACGTGACAAACGTGAGAACACCACATTTACCCCAACGTATTGCACAATGAAGCTTGTATATTGCACATTTTCACATTTTCACAAAATTTACCAAAATGCCACCGTGTTTATTTAATATAGGCTTAACTCGAGCAAATTAAAAATGTGCAACACACTAGTTCCAGTGAGAACGGTGCTTAACGTGAGAACGTGAGAACACTCACAATTAACCCAATGTGATACACAATAGAGCCCGTCTTGTGCACATTTTGAGTTTGCTCAAAACAAGCCAATATAAATAATAATGGTGGCATTTTGGTAAATATTATGCCGAACACGAAAATGTGCATTGGGCAAGCCTCATTGTGCATCACATTGGAGTAAATGTGATGTTCTCACGTTCTCACGTTAAGCATTATTCTCATTTGATCCTAAATAAATACACACTTTTTTTTTGCACAAATATCGGAATTTTATTGATAATGGGATAATTTACAAGTGATCAAGAGAGTAGCGTGAAACAGAAGGCAAAAGGAGTACAATATTGAGAAAAAATGCCAAGTGGTTCGGCCCATAGTTGTCCATGGCCCAGAGGTGGGCCTAAGGAATGTGTGTACACTACAAAAAAACACTCGTTTAGTCACGGACCGTAGTCACGGATTTGGTCCGTGACTAGCCTAGTCACGGACTAGTCACGGACTAGTCACGGAAATTTAAAAAAAAAAATAATTAATCACGGATTTTACCGTGACTACAGCCGTGACAAAAAGTAGTCACGGATTTTTGTCCGTGACTAACATCCTCCGATTGCCCGTTTGATTTTCCGGCCTGGCTTGTTTTACTCCGGCGACATAGTCACGGCCACATCCGTGACTACAGCCGTGACTAAATTTAAAAATTAATTTTGCATCTCCCATAAATCAATCCGCAACGGTATTATGTACGGATAAATTTAGTCACGGCCATGTCCGTGACTATGTCCGTGACTACTTTGATTAACACGTCATTTACACGTCATTAACACGGATCGGACGCGTAATGGACACGGTTTTGCTTAGTGACGGACAAATCCGTGACTAAGTCCGTGACTAAATTTTTTATATATGCAGGATCAGCTCATTCATTCAACAGAACCACACCAATTCATTCCCAGTATATACAGTATCTGTTTGAAAGATCGAAGGATGTAGTCTGTCTTCTATCATTTTCCCCATTTATGCAGTTAAGGTATGTTATTTGAATTATTATTTTTATTTAGAATTAGTTGGTTCAATTTAAATTATTAAAACTATTAAATTAGTGATGTTGTTAATTAATTAACAACATATTCAACTGTAAGCGTAGTAATGTCATAAAATTAGTTAAACTGTTAGGTTTATAAAATAATTGCATGAAAATTAGTTAGCTAAACGTAGTTTTAAACGTAGTGATCTTTATGTTAAGTGAAATTAGTTAGTTAAACGTACGTTAGTAATGTGTTAATTAAGTGTATTGTGAATTGTTATTGTAATTGTGTATTATTTATTAATTCAAATGACCTTATATACATGTTCAAATTATTGGGTTTAATTTGGTCATATTATTTAATTTAGTGAATTGCAATTGTTAATTGTGTAGTACTAATAACATTAAATGTCATTAACGTAATAATTTAGTGTAGGTTTAAATGTAGGTTTACAAAAATAATTTAATTAAAATTCGTTAGCTAAACGTAGGTTTAAACGTAGCTAGTGATGTGTTAATTATGTTATATTAGTTAGCTAAACGTAGGTTTAAACGTAGTGATGCATTAAAAGGGGACGGAATGAACTAGTTAAATTTAGTTAAATTTAACTAAATGAATTAGTTAAATTTAGTTAAATGTATGTTTAATTTAAATGTAGTGTTAATAAATTACTTAAATTTTTTGTAATATTAGTTAAATTTAAGTATTAGGTAATTACTTATATTTTGTGAATTATTGTTGTGAATTGTGTGCATTTCGTTTAATTTAGTGAAAATTAGTTAGTTGATTATTTAGTGAAATAACTTACTTAAAATTTGTTAGTATTATTGTTACATTAATAACGTAACCTTCGTTTTGAACGTGTATACTTTTTTATTATAATATTCAGGCATAATGTATAAACAAAATAGAAGTTGGATGTATGATAAAGATGCGGTATTGTACGGAATGCAATCAAATTTTCTCGAGGGAGTTGGGGAATTTATTGAATTTGCACTTGAACATCCGGCTTATATGAGTGGTGATAAAATAAGATGTCCATGTTCAAAGTGTAAAAATCTCAAATTTAAAGACCCACACGAAGTTGGGTATGATTTGTACGCGGTTGGTTTTGTTCCCAATTATTATAATTGGACTTCTCACGGCGAACCTTTGGATCCATCTGTTATACCACAAACGGTAGGTTCGTCTCGTTACGTCCCTCCAGAGATGAGTGCGTGGGGAGACCGTGCTGAAATGAGGTGGGACCAACAAATGGTATATGACGCGTACGGTGTACCGATGTCTCAGTTCAACCCCCCACAACCACCTAACGACCCCCCTGAAGCCTCAACCTCGTATCAACCAGATGCGGATGAAAATCCGACATTTTATCAACCTTATGTGGATGAAGGTTTGGCTGAGAGATTTCAGGATGTTCTAAAAGCTGCCGACCAACCTTTGTATGCTGATTGTGAGGGATACTCTCAGCTATCCGCCGTTACTGAATTCATGAACATAAAAGCCGAATACAGTCTCCCTGAAACTTGCATGAATAGAGTCTTGCAGTCAGTAGGAGGGATGCTACCGCGAGATCATACCCTTCCGGATTCATATTACCACATGAAGCAGTTAATGTCTAAGTTGGGGCTACCTTGTGTTGAAATTGATGCGTGCCCGGAAGGATGTATGTTGTTCTGGAAGGAGGATGAGGCACTTGAGTTCTGCAAGTTCTGTGGTGGAGACAGATACAAACCTGTTCGTCAAGGTAAAAAGAAACCACGACATAGGTCTGCACTGTCTAAACTGTATTACCTCCCAATAGCTCCTCGACTGCAGAGGATGTACGCTTCGACTGCTACTGCGAAACACATGACATGGCATGTTGAGCACGAAACCAACGAGGGTATGATGGCTCACCCTTCGGACTGTGAAGCCTGGAGACACTTTGACCGCTGTCATCCTCAGTTTGCTATGGAGCCACGAAATGTGCGGCTGGGATTGTGCTCAGATGGATTTGCTCCTTTTGGCAGGTTTGGCAAGAACTATTCATGTTGGCCGGTCATGTTAACTCCTTACAATCTCCCTCCCGACATGTGCATGAAAAGTCATTTCATATTTTTGTCTTTAATTTGTCCGGGTTCCAAGGATCCTGGGCGAAAGATAGACATTTATCTCCAACCCCTTATCGAGGAGATGAAAGAACTGTGGGCCGTTGGGACACCAACTTATGATGTTTCATCAGATAAAATGTTTATCATGAAAGCTGCCATCATTTGGACCATTAGCGACTTCCCTGCCTATGGCATGCTTTCGGGATGGAGCACACACGGTTTGATGGGATGTCCGATATGCATGGAGAAATCAGGTGCCAACTGGCTTAGTTACAGCAAAAAAGGAAGTTACTTTGATTGTCACCGCAAGTTTCTCCCGGAAAGGCACCGATATCGAAAGGACAAGAAGTCTTTCATTAGAGGCAGAGCGGTACGAGGGAGCCCACCCCCGAGATTGACCGGTGAAGAAATTTATAACCGGGTTCGACGTTTTCCTACGGCTATGGAAGAGCCAAACCAAGAGCCATATGGGTATTGTGATACCCATAAGTGGACAAAGAGGAGCATATTCTGGGAGTTGCCTTATTGGAAAGACCTTCTCATCCGTCACAATTTAGATGTCATGCACACTGAGAAGAACGTCTTTGACAATATATTTAACACGGTGATGGATTTGAAAGGCAAAACTAAAGACGGTCTTGCAGCTAGAAAAGATATGACTATTTGGTGTGATAGACCCGAACTTTCTGTTGATCTAGAATATCAGGGCAAGGAAGTTCCAAAAGCAGTCTACCAGGTCACAGAACCACAAAAGGCAGCAATATTACAATGGCTTGCGTCTCAGAAGTTTCCAGATGGCTACTGCTCCAACTTGTCTAGATGCGTAGACATGAACAAACTTACCACGACGACGAGCATGAAAACTCACGATGCTCATGTAATAATGCAAAGACTTCTACCAATTGCACTAAAAGAGATGCTTCCTGAACACGTATGGTCCTGCATTACTGAAATCAGTTTGTTGTTTCAATCGATATGTTCCAGCGTTTTGGATGCGGCATCCCTCCGGAGACTACAAGAGTCTGTTCCCATTCTGATGTGTAATCTAGAAAAAATAATGCCTCCATCGTTTTTCGATACAATGGAACATCTTATAATACATCTTCCGTATGAGGCTTTGACTGCTGGGCCCGTCTTCTATCGCTGGATGTACAGATTTGAAAGGTTAGTAACAATTTCATTTAAAAAAAGAATATTTATTTCACAATAACTGTTAACATGTGTACCGTTGTTATATTGCATTATTGCAGATTTCTAGGAGAGCTGAAAAAGAAAGTGACCAACAAGGCACACGAGTTGGATTCTTCATCTTTATAATCGCCAAAACTTTCAAGGGGTCTAGACATCAACTCCTTGATTCTCTCGTATGCTTCCACGGTTTTCGGCTCCATAAGCTGTGTAATCAGCTTAAGTCGTTTCATATCTCTACACATCGAATCCCAGTCAATTGGACCTCTATTATCCATTTTTTTTACAGTCCAGTCTTGGGCCAGAGAAAGATGATTTATACTAAAAAATTTTAAGTTGTCACGGTCTTAGTCACGGATACATCCGTGACTAACCTGTCAGTCTGGCAGCCGGAGAGGTGTCAGGGCCGCCGGTCTAGTCACGGTTTTACCCGTGACTAGGACCGTGACTAATTTCAAAATTTGAATTAGACACGGTCTTAGTCACGGATAAAACCGTGACTAAACCGGTCAAAGGCGGCTGATGCCGCGTGGCTGATTTCGTTGATTACGAAGGGTTTAGTCACGGATAAATCCGTGACTACGACCGTGACTACACCGATATATAAAATCAACACTTAGCGAATTTTTTCATTCCACACGCCTCCAACCCTAATACTCTCTCTTCACCTCCCTACTCTCTCGTCGACTCTTCCACGGACCCCCGCCGCCGCCGTCCAGAGTCCAGCGCCGCCCGCTGTCCTCCGTGCACTGCCGTTGTCCGTCGCCGGTTGCCGCCGTCCGCTGCCGTCGTCCACCACTCCTCTTTTTTCGCACCTCTCTCTCCACATCAAGGTTATGTTTTCTCAATTAATTTTTTACTCACAAATGCATGTTTATGTACTCAAATGCATGTTTATATGCTCCTATGCATTATTGAACATTGAATGCCCTAATGATTTATTCTACAACTACATATTTATGTGTATATACATTTAATATGATTATATGTGTATATGTTTTATGTTTATACACACAAATGCATGTTATTATTATGTTCGGATTACAATATTAATTTCACATTACAATAATAATTTGCATGCTCAATATTAATCTCTCCCTTTTATTAGTTTTGTTTTAATTTCGAATTACAATATTAATTTGCATGTTCAAAGATGATAAAATTTATTTTTTCTTTTTTGTTTGATTTATAATACACATGCTTTAGATATAGTTTGATTCAATTTTTTTTTTTTTGTACAAGTTT
Source organism: Cuscuta epithymum (assembly GCA_945859915.1). Classification (NCBI taxonomy): domain Eukaryota; kingdom Viridiplantae; phylum Streptophyta; class Magnoliopsida; order Solanales; family Convolvulaceae; genus Cuscuta; species Cuscuta epithymum. The sequence continues at coordinate 229,661 of CAMAPF010000024.1, forward strand.
AATATGCATGCCTAAATATTATTTAATTTTAGGTTAAACAGCATGCATGTTTTTTCAATCAAATGCATGATTTAATTTCGGACTTATGCATGAATTATTTAGACATTGTTAGAATTATTATTATTTTATCATTAATCAAATTTATTATTTCCGAATTATTTAAAAAATACCCCCTCATGTCAAACTTCCAAAAAAAATTGACATGTTAACTATAAAATAATTATTTAGACATTAAAAACTGTTTTCCGAAATAAATTGTAAAATATAGATTATAAAAAACAGTGTAATAATATATTGTTTTTGTATTAAACAGTTTAATAAAAAACTGTTCTATAAAAAAACAGTTTAATAAAAAAACAGTTTGATAAAAATCAATTAAATAAAAAACAGTTTGATAAAAACCAATTTAATAAAAAACAGTTTAATTAAAACAGATTTTAATAAAAAGTGATTAATAAACAGTTTAATTAACCGGTTTTATGAAGTTTACTAAAAATGAGGTGTACTAATAAATATTTTTTTTTATCAAAATTGACATAAAAAATATTACACTGGTATTTTAAATATTATACTGTTTTTATAAAACAGTTTTTATAATTTATAAAACTGTTTTTTATAAAACTTTTTACAAATAAAACCGTTTTTATATAAAACTGTTTTGTATAAAAACAGTTTATACAAATTTGTTTTTATATAAAACTGTTTTATAAAACAATTTTTTGTAAAACTGTTTATAAAAAACTGTTTGTATAAATATAAAAAGTAAAAAAATAGTACGACAAATGCAATAAAATGAATTTATTGACATCCTTAAAAAAAGTCAAAAAAAATACATATATTTAAATTTTCAAAATAAATTATGTTCCCTCATGTAAACTTGCCTAAAAGTTTAACATGTTACCTTTAAAAATAATTTATTTTAGAGTTATAATTTTTTTTTTATAGAAAACTGTTTTTTATAGAAAACTGTTTACGAAAACTGTTTAAAATTGCGTACAAGTTTAACATGTTACATTTGATAACAATTTATAAAATTACCACCCCTCATATTAAACTTACACATAGTTTAATATGTTTTACACATTTTCAATTGATAAATGTATAAAAATTTGATCTTCTATTATGATTAGACAAACATTTAAAAATATAAATTAATATATTTTAGATGAGCAATGAACAATCAACCTCCCGTCCCCGCCCAAAATATGTGCCCTTAACCGAAGCTGAGCGCAACAATGAAAATGCGCTTTGGGTGACGCCCCACATGGTTGCGAAGTAAGTAACTATGAATTTTATCTAACGTGAAATAATTTTTTCAATGTATCATAATGTAATCAAAACTTTTATAAATAAATAATATTAATTTTCTGAAGCGATCAAGAAGTGTTGGACCAAATCAAACTCATAATCGGAGGACACTTTCTTGGGAACTGGGCAGCATACACGGATGTTGACCCCAAGGTTCGTGAACTTTGGTGGAACCTGTTCAAGGTAAAAAAAATGAATTTTCTCTGCGTAATTGTATTAACGTAACATTTGATAAAAGATAAATTAATTTATTTGTTTTTTATAAAGGGTCGGTTTCGATGGACTGAAGCCCAAGGTCCCGCTATTCTTAGAGCGTATAACGCTAGGATTTCAAATTGGCTTCGTCCTACTTTTAGGCGTGCCCGAACGAGCGGGGTAAAGCCTGGATGGTGTTCGGATGAGGTGTGGGCTAACCTCGTCCGTCACTGGTCTTCTGATCCAAACTTCTTGGCAAGAAGTCAATCCGGTAAGAAAAACCGGATGTCCGAGAAGGCCTTAGAAACCCAATGGCATGGGGGCCGCAAACCTCAGAGTAGACATAAAGAAGATCTTGTAAGTATTTTTCAAAAAAACTTACACAATTACAACCCTTTATTTTAACAATTAATTATGGATCTTAAGCCTTTTTTCCAAACTGTAGTCGGGGCCTGAGAAGAAGAAGGTCTCAATTCTCAAGGTCATCAAGCACTGCTGGACAAAGCACGGCGATGAGTCCGATGCCGATCTGCCACCCCGCCTCGCTGAAATCGAAGTAAGTAACACTATTTTGTTACTTATTTCCATTCAAAATCAAATTGAGTAACATTAAATTAACAATTTTTGTACATGTAGTCGAAGTATAACACAAATGTTGAGAAGAGGCGGGCAGAATTAGGCTTGACTCAGGAGGATGAGATTGATTCTGATGTGGAGGATGATGCCATCTTTGAGGCAGTTGGGGTGTACAAGGGCCGGGTCCCGTGCATGGGGGCTGAGGGGCAACGGATCTTGTACGACCGCAGCGGTGCTTCATCTTCCCGATCAAGGCGCGGAGAGGATCCGCGTATCGCTCAAATGCAGCGGGAGATGGAGGAGCAGCAGCGGGCCTTGGATGAGCAGCAGCGCACCTTGGAGGAGAAACGCAAAAAAGAAGAAGAAACAAGGGCCCGGCTGGAAGCGATGGAACGGATCCTCAGCGCCGGAATTCGGAATCAGCCTCAGCCTCAGCCGTATGTACTGCACCCTGAGCAGACACCTCAAGTTCCGCACATGGGCGGTTATTTCCGTACCAACTCTGCTACCGGGTTTCCTTCATTTGGTTCTATTCAGGATATCAATTTTCACAACCTGTTTCAAACATCTGGAGGCAGCCAAGCAGGTGGCAGTCGCGGAGGTGGCAGTCGCGGAGGAGGCAGTCGCGGTGGCAATCGAGAAGCCCAAGCTGGAGACAACCGAGAAGATGAGACCGAAGAAGATTATCTATATGATGATTCTAGATATTATCATAATGGTAGCCGGAGGAGCTTGTAAATGATATACATTTTTATTTGAACATTGTTTATTTACTATAATTCTATTGTGCTTATTATTACTTTTATTTCAGTCTGTTTCGTTATGAAATGTGTGTTCTAGTAGTCTGTTTATTACTTTTATTCTACAAATATTTTTTAAAATAAACTTTTCTAAAGAAAAAATTAAAAATAAATTTATTTTTTTTATAAAACAAAAAAACTTTTTTTTTTAAAAATAAAAAACTTTAGTCACGGATCCGAGCCGTGACTAAATTCTAGACCGATTTTTTAAAAAGTTATTTTACAAATTTAATTTTTTTTTTAAAAATAAAAAAGTAGTCACGGATCAAGTCCGTGACTAAAATTTGAAATTTGAAAATTTAAACCGAAACATTTGGCGGTTCATTTTTTAAAATTTGAAAGTTTAGTCACGGATTCGTACGTGACTATATTTAGTCACGGAAAAGGCCGTGACTAAGTCGCCGGTGTGGTTATTCCGGTGACAAGTTAGTCACGGATACGGTCCGTGACTAAGCCGTGACTACGCTAAGTCACGGATAAAATGACCGTGACTAGAATTAGTCACGCCCAAACAGTCACGGATTTAGTCACGGACAAAGTCCGTGACTAGCAGAGTTAGTCACGGATTTTTTATACTACGGTCCGTGACTAAATCCGTGACTAACTCCGTGTTTTTTTGTAGTGGTAGCTGGTCCAAAAGCTCTGATCGAACATAATACGGCCAACACACGATTAACCCTATATTCTCTTCCGTTTCTTATGAACAAGAGGGAGATAGTCTAGGGTTTTTGGGTGCGTCCGTTGTGACCTTCGATCAGCCTGTGTCGCGAAATGGGGTGATTTCATGGACGCCGTCGGTTATCAACTCTGTGGTGTGAGGATTAGGGTTCGTACTCAATGATCCGACGGTGATAGCGTTGTTGTTCTCCTTTCTTTTTATACGTGAAGTGTCCAGAAGTTCAGGTGATTGGGTTTTGATTGCTGTTGTTTTAAATTTTCCTTTGTCACCTTGATGATGTAGTGAGACTTGTGTTTGTCTTTTTTGTTGCTGAGGGAGGTCGTAGGATGTGAGACATGAAAAGGCTAAGAAGTATTTTGAATTAAAACGAGATCAGGGTAAAGTTAATATGAAAGTTGTTGTTGAACTTCGATAAATCTCTGATATTTATTTATTTGTACAAATTTTGATAAATACATGTTCATATATTTCATTACTACATGTTACTTCCTCCGTTCTTTTTTAGTTGCAACGGTCAACATTTCACACTTGCCAACGCACGTCTTTGACCGTAATTATATTTTAATCTCTATTAGTAAAAAATATTTAAAAATTAGATTTTGAAAATTTGTAATGAGATGAATTGAACGATATTTTTAAAAAAAAAATAATTTTCATAAAATAATAATATAAAATGTAGTCAAAGTAGAACATGTGAATAATGTAAAATTCAACATGTTGCGATTAAAAAGATACAGAGGATAGTATATTATAGTACCACTCAGCAATTCAATTGGTGAGCGTGTAGTTTTTTCTACACGTAGATATATAAATACGAGAATCAAGCTGGAGCTCGGGACAAAGAGACATCCGAAGATCGAGGACTGCAGTGCATGTGTTTATTTTCATGTTTTGAGTTGGTATAATAAAAAATGTTTTAAAGATAAATGTATTATTTCACTAAAGTGATTTTTATTTGTATTGACAATTAAATTTTCTGGTGACGCGTTTTACAATAAAATGACTACGATTACATTTTATTAAATGTTTTCTAATGTATATGAGAAAATTTCACTAAATGATAAACGACAGTGACATCTGTCCCGAACCGGCCAGACGGGCGGGGTGGGTGTTACACGCTGGGTCCAGGTTGACCCGTGACCCAGTCATTTGTCCGGGTCGCTTCCCGGTTCGATTTTTACAACATAGACGTCAACTTGTTTTGAAAGTTGGTACTGGATCAATGACTTTTGGGGTAAATATATTTACATTCTGTCGTCCCCCTAATAACTTACTTTTTATCCTCCAAACATTTTTTGTTTCCTTTTTATGGAAATCATGATGTATATATAAACATCTTTCTTTACTCATTTTTTTTGTCCCCTAAACATCTTTTCTTTTACCATCACTTTTTCAAATTCAAACAAGGGTTGTGTATAGAGTTAATTATCAAAATAGGACTAAAAGTCATTCACTTTGCACAAATAGGATCAAAAAATAAACTATGTTTCCATAGGACTAATTATGTTTGTCTTGGACAAATATACCCTTATACCTATTGGAATGTTTTAATTCATAATAAAATAATAAAAAATAATAAAAATTCGTAAAATATACCAAAAAACTAATAAAAATATTTTGAATAATAATAAATTTAAAAAAAAAATTAAAAAAAAAATTAAAAAAATTAAAAAAAAAAAATCAAAAAGATATTTTTTGTGTCACCGCCGCCTATACCGCCCCAGCACCACCACCTCTAGTCATTTGGGGAAAAAATTCCAAATTTATTATGAATTCCATATTTTGGCATAATTCAGAATGATTTAAGATGGAAGAAGAAAAATGTTGGCATTCTCAAAGAGAAATATGCCATATTTTTGGCATTTTCCGAAAAAAATGGAAGTTTGTAGGAAATATGACATTTTTTTTAACGGTCGGAGGTGGTGGTGCAGGGAGGCGGTACCACCACCTCCTGTCACCGAGTTAAAAAATGCCAAAAAAATTATGAATGCCATATTTTTGGCAAAAGTCAAAAGGATTCAAGTTGGCAGAATGAAAATGTTGACATTCTCATAGAGAAATATGTCATTTTTGTGGAATTTAAAAAAAAGTGGCATTTTTTACACCGATCGGAGGTGGTGGTTCAGGGAGGTAGTACAGGCGGTGGGAAAGGTATCCATATTTTTTTAAATTTTTTTATGGAGTTTTACTATTTTTTTATTAATTTTCAAAAAAAAAAAAATTTTTTTTCTTATTTTTTAATTTATAAAAATTTTATTAATTTATTTGTTATTTTTCTACGAATTATTGAAATTTTTTCGAATTTATTATGGATTAAACATTTAATTATGACTTTTAGCTATCTTTTACTAATATTTAAAGGAGGGGTAAGAATGGAAGGAAGAAATGAGTATGTTTCCAATAGGTCCTTTTTGGAATATAAAACATAGCGAGTCCTATTTTGAGTTTTTGCCATAATTTTAGTCCTATTTGAAATAATTTCTATTGTGTATATTTTGGACGACAAGATGGAGCAAATATAATAATGATAAGAAATAACAAAAACGATTGGTGTTGTTCTGATAAATTTTAAATAAATTGCTTCAGATAGAAGTAAAAAGTGAAATTTCAGATTAATAATCAACCCGTCGACTGTTTCATCTTCAAGCCATGAGATGCAAACTGACTCAATCTTCAGATTAATGTCATCTGGCAACCACGTTTCAGTCCACATATTTATAGATTTACCATATCAATCCGCCACTAATAACCCTCTTTGAGGTTGAGGATACTTTGTCTCAAAAAGCTTCTCCATACAAAATTTTGGCGGTAAAAAAAGAACCCTACCTTTACAAAAAGAGAAATTTGTTGATTTAGTACCGTAACTTATAGCTATACCCGATATTGGTCCTGTAACTTTATTAACTTGCAGATTACATCCCGTAACTAATAAGTTGGTGCAATTTTGGTCCTTCTCTGCCGGAACTTACAAATTTCGTCGGAAAAGACACATCACCTACCCCATGGTATATTATTTGGAACTCATTTGCTGACTCAATGTTGGCCCTTAGCTAGAGTTAAAAAATTATTTCTTCTTGGTTGCAGCAGGAGCATTTTGAATGAAGTTTAAAGCTTTTTGGATTCATGTTTTAAGAATAAAGCATTTGAAATGTTACATCATCTTCACTTCTCACATCTTTAACATGAGAAAGATCAGGAGCAAAAACACTAGCCTCACAACAACTATGAGGAGCCTTTTATTTTTAGTCTTCAACTTTACAACCTCTTCCTCTTTTGAATTGAGTCTTATAACCAATCCCGGAATTATCATCGTTCAACGATGGCACATACGTGGGTCTGCCCATTCAAAAAATCTGCAACCTTCTGTCTGTATCAAAACAAGATGAAGCTTAACTTACTTTTTACTGCTTTGAACACAATAATACATTATCAAATGCCCCCAACAAATAGAAAATGGTAATTTTATTAGCAGACTCTAGCTTAAATTATAAATTACATTTTAATTTTCAAACAAATTTATTATTCAAATGCTATTCTTAAATTTCTAGTTTATTTAGTAAAAAAAAGAAGCAAACAATGTAAATTAAAAAGCTGAACTTCTTACTCTGCTTCTAGAGCACACACGAAACCTCCTTCTAGGATCGTTATCAGTCCAAGAAGTCAGAAGAGAAACCTTTTTACCACAATTACACTCCATAAACTTTTCTCTGATCGAGAGCCGTTACTAGCAGATTTGAAGAATAACTCACTCTCTCGACTTAGTTCAGGAGAAATCTTCTGGTAGAGTTATATGTTCTTCCCCCCTTTTGCAGATCCGATAATAGGCTTGGTATGGTTGTGCACGCACTTAGCGAAGAGTTTTCGTACTCTGGTTTTTTAACTCCAGCTAAGGGCCAATATTGAGTCAGCAAATGAGTTCCAAATAATATACCATGTGGCAGGTGATGTGTCTTTTTCCGAAGAAATTGATAAGTTCCGGCAGAGAAGGACCAAAATTGCACCAACTTATTAGTTACGGGATGTAAATTGCAAGTTAATAAAGTTACAGGACCAATATCGGATATAGCTATTAGTTATGGGACTAAATCAACAAATTTCCCTTACAAAAATATCAGAGACTTAAAAACTCAACTCACCAAAGACTCCGGCTCTCTGTTCGTTGTACCCAGTGGCGGATCCAGAAAAAAGTGTTATTGGGGGCATCATTTAAAAGGTTTAGAGCCTGTTTGGTGATCCCTTTTTTGGTTTCTCAGGCTTATCAGCCAGCTTTTCATCAAACACGGAATTTTTGTTTTTGCTCGCTGAATTGTGTAATAATAAGAAAAAGTAAGGTTGAAGTTACTTTTCTGACTATATTGGCTAAAGTTACAGCAGAGGATCATTTTAGCTATTTTTTCATATAATTTTTATTTTATTCATTAATAACTTTTTCACAAATCAGCAAAATCATTCAATAAAGTCACTTCAGCCAGAATTTCATAAATTTCAACAGAATCAACTAATTCAACCAATTTCAGTGTTACCAAACGTACTCTTAATACAAATATTTTTGAATATATATCAAACTTAAAATCAATCTCAAAGTTAAAACTTTATAAATTTTCAATATTAATCTAAAAATGTGTGTGTGTATAAGTGTATGGATTATGTACACTTAAGAGGTCACATTTTTGTAAAGTATCTCTATTTAGTCATAAATATGTGACTGTTTTTTTAAATAAATGCATATATATACATAAAATTTTGAACTTAATATTTAATATATTTAAAATACAGAGTATAATTTGGGTCATAGTAATATATGTTCAATTTTATGTAACATGACACTATACTCATAGTTACAAGTTTTTGGAAAGAAATATCTTTATCTCGGAAATATGTTTATAAGTAACTTTAGATGGAAAATAAAATCAAGAGAACATATTCTCTGAAAAACAAATAACTTTATTCATATTTTTAAAAAATATGCAAAAGTAAATGCTAAAGAAAAGGAAATACCGAAAGACTAAACTAAACTATTCTTTAGTTCCCTAGTTGCTTTTGAATGATCGAGAAAGTGGGACTGGGAGTGTCTTTTTATTTCTTCGTAATACAAGAGTTGGGTGCACTCCTAGTTTTTAATTGGGGGCACTCTTTGTTTTTAATTGGGGGCACTTCCACTATTTATATTAAAATATAATTTATTAACACCAAAAAGTTACATTTTATTGGGGGCATGTGCCCCCATACATCAACACGTGCATCCGCCCTTGGTTGTACCATCCTCCATGCCTGTTTTCCAAGCATAGCCAAATTAAAATTCCGAACCTGCCGAAATGCCATACCCCCATCAACTCATGGCTTTATACAAAAATTCCCAACTCCGTCATCGAATACCTTTACCCGAAACACCCCTCCACCAGTATTCATTCATCATAAGCATATAAAAATCCTATAAGCATATAAAACATTCATCGCATAATTTGACATACGTCGTCAAAAGAATTTCATCATATTTAAAAATCCTTTTTCTTATTTGACGTTTGACATGTTTAATTTAGACTAGAAATTAAAGCACCACATACGTACCATTTAATAATTGTCTCGGAAACATATGAAAAAAATATACATTGAATGTAATCAAAGCTGAAGTGAACATATTGTTAGAAAAATGATGATACAAATAAATATGTATATATATATATAAAGTTTGAAGTGGTTTATTATACATCAAAGTACAATTTATATATTTGGATATCTATCATTCTTTTATATTAGAATCCATAGTTGTAAAAATTGTGAAGTGGTGTATTATTGTCCTATTATCCTACTTTTATCAAAGGAGAAAATTGGTCGATAAAATATGTTATATGATAAGGAACATTGTTTAAGTATCATATAAGGTGACTTGATACATTATGTAATTTGTGTATGCCTGCTCAGCAGCTCAGGTATGAACGATTAAATATGTCAAGTATGACGACCATGTAATTAGGATTGCTGGACAATTAAATTTCAAATGGGAATAATGAATTCGAAATTTGAATTTCGAAATTATTTGCTGCATGGCCGGTTAAGTAAAGCAATTACTGATCCAAAACATTAGGATCGTAACTGACGTACTTAATTATTTGGATGAGCGTTGCCACTTCTGTGAAATCAATTTCATTAAATATGAATTGTTTATGTATCTGATTTCCAACGTGAGTATTTGCTCTCCTGGAGAGTTGATCCTTAGAAAAATTCCTTCCTTCACTCACGTAGAAAAACAAAAAGTAGCAGTGCAAACCATTGGCTTTTCTTTTTCCTTTGTGGAGTCTTTCAGCTTGATTTTTCACGAAAGATATACTTCCTTTCGTATTCAACTCGGAAGAGTTAATTCTTACTCTTGAATCCTCATCTCTTTAATCGGCGAATTTGGCAACGGTCGAAGGTTTCAGTCAAGGTAGCTACAAGTCTGAAACGTGGTAGGATTATCCTGGGAGCGAGCTAGTCAGACCCGCCCGAATAGCTACCGGGATACGGGGGCTATCTTTCTTCAAGGCCAGTCCGTTTTAACGGGCGATCCTGCGATAAGTTTACTTATCCTTTCTTTATTTATTTTAATATATTCTAACTATCTTTTTTTATTATTTTCTGTTCTTGCATTTGGTGGTTTGTCTGGTGATTTGTATAAACTCGGGATTTTTATCTGGTTAAACTCGCATTTTTAATATCAATTCTTCTAACAATCTTGAAGAAAGATATTATTTCTCGAGTTTTGGAAAATCCAAAAATGGCAAACTTGGAAAATGCTGTTTCCGAAAATGTTGTTGAGAATAATGTGAATGAAATCCCTGAAAATAATGTGTCTGTGACTAATTGTGGAGACACACTTGACTATGTTGCTACGGGCTCGCAAAGGGTTGATTTAACTGGAATGCCGGAAAAATTTTCTGGGCATTTTTTCAAGCGTTGGCAACAACATATGAAAATTTGGTTAATCACCAAGGGCTTGCTCTCGGTAATTATGACGGTGTGTCCCCCCGTTGTTGAATCAGATCCCAAAAGTCTTGAACGCCAAGCTTTATGGCTTGAGAGGGATGAAATTGCAAAAGGCATGATTTTGTTGGGTCTCTCCAACATGTTATTTGATGTCTATTGCACCCTCCACGGCACGGCTAAGGACCTTTGGGATGAGTTGGATAAGAAATATAATACTGAGGACCACGGTCTTGAAAAGTATATTGTTTCTAAATTCCTACGATTTGACATGAAAGAAGGTAAATCGGTGTTAGAACAGACACAAGAATTTGAGCTTATCTTACATTCTCTTCGTGAAGCGGATATGGAATTGCCTGAAAAATTTAAAGTGATGGCGGTCATAGAAAAATTTCCCAAATCATGGGAAGATTTTGGTATGACTTTAAAACATAAAATGAAAAAGATCACTTGGAAATCTTTGATGCATTCCATGCCATTACTGTTGAGGAGGAGCATAAGAAAGCGGGTTATATTGCGCCTGTTGAATTTCAACCGAAGGCTCATGTCATAACTGGGGGAAAGCAAGCACATAATTCTAAAAATAAACAATCACCATCTTTTAAACCCATAAAGGCCAAACTAAAAATTGCAAAGAAACCAATGGCAAACCGACCATGCTGGAACTGCGGACAGATGGGGCATTGGGCCAAATTGTGTCCTAATAAACAGGCCAAGGCTCAATCTGGGGGACCTCAAGTCAACATGGTGACTGGAGGGACTAGTTCTAATGGGTACGTTTCTATTAATCCTCAAATTTTCACTATTTATAATTCCAATGAGTGGCTAATAGATACGGGAGCGAATGTGCATGTATGTGCTGATAAATCGCTCTTTGTTTCTTATCAGCCTGCGGTTGGAAGAACAGTGATGATGGGGAACACAAGTGCTGCAAGTGTGCAAGGAATTGGAAAAGTAGAAATTAAATTTCCTTCGGGAAAAATTCTATCTTTGCATGGGGTGCATCACGTTCCCGAAATTAGAAGGAACATTGTTAGTGGTTTCATTCTTGTTAAGGAGGGTTATGAGCTATCTTTTAAATTAAATAAAGTTGTAATTTTATTTGGCGGAACTTTTATTGGCAAGGGTTACTTGTCAGATGGACTTTTTAAGATTGTGGTTAATTATTTTGAATTAAATTATGTATCTGAGAATTGTGATTCTTCTTGTTTATGGCATTGTCGTTTGGGTCACGTTAATTTAGATTCTGTTAAAAGAATGATGAATTTAAATTTAATCCCTAAGCACTCTATTGATAAAACTAAGAGATGTATAGTATGTGCTACTACTAAACAAGTAAGAAAACCTTATCATTCAATTGATAGAAATTCAGAATTACTTGATTTAATTCATACCGACATTTGTGAGTTTAATGGAGTGCTTACTCGTGACCAAAAGAAATACTTTATCACTTTTATTGATGATTATTCTAAATATTGCTATGTGTATCTACTTAAGGGTAAAGATGAAGCTCTTGAAAAATTCTTAATTTTTAAGAATGAAATAGAGAATCAAACTGACAAGAAAATTAAAAGGTTAAGATCTGATAGGGGAGGAGAGTATACTTCTAATTTAGTTGTACTAGAATGCCAAAAATATGGTATAGTACATGAGGAAACACCTCCTTATTCACCACAATCAAATGGAGTAGCTGAACGGAAAAATAGAACTTTTAAAGATATGATTAACAGTTTATGTGGGGGGAAGCCTTGAATACGGGATGCCATATTCTGAATAGGATTCCCATGAAACATAATTAAAGATAAGTGTCCATTTGAACTCTTGACGGGCAGAAAACCAAGTTTGAAATATTTTAAAGTGTGGGGCTGTCTTGCAAAAGTATTAGTCCCTGAACACAAAAGAAAGAAACTTGGACCTAAAACTGTTGATGCTATTTTTATTGGATATGTTGAACATTCTTATGCATTGAGATTTTTGGTTATTAAATCTGAAATTTCCGGCATAGATGTTAACACTATTGTAGAGCTTCGTGATGCTACTTTCTTTGAAGATGTTTTTCCAATGAAAACAGGTGTGCCCCAAAATACTTCTTTTAAAAATCAAGAAACCACATTTAATTCAATTCCTGGTCAAGTGGAAACGATGACAAATGTGGGGGTAGAATCTGGTAGTTCTAGTCATATTGATTTTGAATCAAATGATATAGATGAGCCTAGAAGAAGCAAACGAGCTAGGATCACTAAAGATTTTGGAAGTGATTTTATCACTTACAATATTGAGGGTGATCCAATTTCCTTTAGAGATGCAATGGTCACGTCTGAGGCCATGTATTGGAAGGATGTCATTAAAAATGAAATGGACTCTATTGTTCAAAACGGAACATGGGAGCTCGTTGACCTTCCTCCTGGTTGTACCACTATTGGATGTAAATGGATTTTTAAAAGGAAGTTAAAACCAGATGGAACCATTGATAAATATAAGGCCAGATTAGTTGCTAAGGGTTACAAACAAAAAGAAGGTATTGATTTTTTCGATACATATGCTCCGTTTGCAAGAATGACCACAATAAGAATGCTTATAGCAGTGGCATCCGTATATGGTCTTAAAATTCATCAAATGGATGTTAAGACAGCTTTTCTTCATGGTGACCTTGAAGAAGAAATTTATATGGATCAGTCTGAGGGATTTGTGGCAAAAGGCAATGAGAGAAAAGTTTGTAAACTAGTTAAGTCTTTATATGGACTTAAGCAAGCCCCTAAGCAATGGAACGGAAAATTTGATAAAATAATTTCTTCGTTTGGATTTACTCTTATAGATGTTGATCAAAGTGTTTATTATAAATGTAAAGGTGATGTAAGTATTATTTTATGCCTATATGTTGATGATATATTATTATTTGGCACTAATGATAATATTATTTTTGAGACTGAGTCATTTTTGAAAACAAAGTTTGAAATGAAGGATATGGGGGTGGCGGAAGTAATTCTTGGGCTAAAGTTGAATAGATCAACTGAAGGCATTTCTATTTCCCAGTCTCATTACATTGGAAAATTAATTGAGAAAATTTGGATTTAAAAATAGTAGAATTGCTAAAACACCATATGATCCTTCTGTAGCTTTGTATAAAAATGAAAGTGGTGTTCCTGTGTCTCAATTAAAATATTCTCAGATGATTGGTAGCTTGGGTTACTTAGCTAACTGTACTAGACCTGATATTGCATTTTCAGTGTCTAAACTTAGTCGGTACACTTGCTGTCCAAACAGAACTCATTGGGAGGCTTTAGATAGAGTATTCAGATACTTGAAAGGAACTATTTCCTTGGGTTTGCATTATGGTAAATATCCTCCTGTTCTTGAAGGATATAGTGATGCAAGCTGGATAGCTAAAAACTCCGGGAGTTATGGGTGTACCGGGTATGTGTTTACGTTTGGTGGTGGGGCTGTTGCTTGGAAGTCCACTAAACAAACTGTACTTTCTCGGTCTACTTTTGAGGCTGAATTATGTGCGTTGGATACTACAGGAATTATGGCTGAATGGTTTAAGGGACTAATGTCCGAGTTACCTATATTCAGCAAGCCAATTCCACCTATTTGTTTGCATTGTGATAGTAAGAGCACAATTGCAAAAATTAGGAGTACCAAGTATAATCAAAAGACTAGGAGACACATTCAAGTTAGATTAAAAACTATAAGGAAATTTGTGTCTCAAGGGGTGTTCGCTGTTGATTTTGTTGGATCCAAAGATAATACAGCGGACCCGTTAACAAAAGGACTTGATTTAAATCAAGTGATAAAATCAAGGTTAGGAATGGGACTGAAACCCAATAATTATTCATCTACGGTAGCAACCCAACCTATCTGAGTGGAGATCCCATAAAGTAGGTTCAATGTGGTATAAACAAACCGTAGAGTGAATTGTGCATCTCATTAAAATAATTTTATGAGTTCCATTCCTTGAAAAGCCTTAGAGATGCTAAAATTGCTAAGTTAGTAAGAGTTAAAGACTCTGAATGGGATCGAGCTTTAATAGCAGAGTGTTAGCAATGCACTCTTGGAGATGCCCAACTATGAGAATGTTATTGTGTGGCCGCAATAAGAGAATGTGGGTTTATTCTCGATGACATTCTTGAGACAGGATCGGACGCACGGCCGTAAAGCGTCACCCCTATAGATCGTTGCCATGCCGCTAGTGTGTTGCTTTTATCCCACACCAACACAATCAAGGTTCGAGTTCAAGAACTCTGTTCACTCAGTTCCTGTGGGGGTTAGGGGTAAGAGCTTAGAATTTGGTTCAAACCGGAAGGTACCATATTCGAAAGCACACTATATCTTTAGAATCTACAACTATGGATTTGTGGGGGATTGTTAGAAAAATGATGATACAAATAAATATGTATATATATATATATAAAGTTTGAAGTGGTTTATTATACATCAAAGTACAATTTATATATTTGGATATCTATCATTCTTTTATATTAGAATCCATAGTTGTAAAAATTGTGAAGTGGTGTATTATTGTCCTATTATCCTACTTTTATCAAAGGAGAAAATTGGTCGATAAAATATGTTATATGATAAGGAACATTGTTTAAGTATCATATAAGGTGACTTGATACATTATGTAATTTGTGTATGCCTGCTCAGCAGCTCAGGTATGAACGATTAAATATGTCAAGTATGACAACCATGTAATTAGGATTGCTGGACAATTAAATTTCAAATGGGAATAATGAATTCGAAATTTGAATTTCGAAATTATTTGCTGCATGGCCGGTTAAGTAAAGCAATTACTGATCCAAAACATTAGGATCGTAACTGACGTACTTAATTATTTGGATGAGCGTTGCCACTTCTGTGAAATCAATTTCATTAAATATGAATTGTTTATGTATCTGATTTCCAACGTGAGTATTTGCTCTCCTGGAGAGTTGATCCTTAGAAAAATTCCTTCCTTCACTCACGTAGAAAAACAAAAAGTAGCAGTGCAAACCATTGGCTTTTCTTTTTCCTTTGTGGAGTCTTTCAGCTTGATTTTTCACGAAAGATATACTTCCTTTCGTATTCAACTCGGAAGAGTTAATTCTTACTCTTGAATCCTCATCTCTTTAATCGGCGAATTTGGCAACGGTCGAAGGTTTCAGTCAAGGTAGCTACAAGTCTGAAACGTGGTAGGATTATCCTGGGAGCGAGCTAGTCAGACCCGCCCGAATAGCTATCGGGATACGGGGGCTATCTTTCTTCAAGGCCAGTCCGTTTTAACGGGCGATCCTGCGATAAGTTTACTTATCCTTTCTTTATTTATTTTAATATATTCTAACTATCTTTTTTTTATTATTTTCTGTTCTTGCATTTGGTGGTTTGTCTGGTGATTTGTATAAACTCGGGATTTTTATCTGGTTAAACTCGCATTTTTAATATCAATTCTTCTAACACATATATATGTACTGTGATGTGATTCCGCAAATGGATAGGTAATTAAATAAGTGGATGGCCGCCTGGCCGGAGACTCGTCGGAGCGGGCGAGCGGTTTTGAAAGGTGGTTGAAGCGGCGATGGAATCTGCTTAATTTAATTTTAAAAGTTTATGTTTTTATATATATATTATCTCAATTTATTTTGAACAATATATAATTATGGATGAACATGATAATATCATAATAATAATCAATAATAGTAACAGTACTAATGAAAAATGACATTGCATGCATAAATGCATTGTAGAGTACAAACATAAATGAAAGACGTCATTTGGGGAAACGCTGGATACCATACCAAAGCTGACCAATTAATTAATTAACGTAGGTGTTGGATAAAATCGATAGAAAGAGTAAAAACATATTGAAAACTGAAGTGATCGAAGACGTGTGTGATGCAAATGTATACCGCCCGATGAGTCGATCGGGAGCTAGCAAAAACAACAAAATATATATAGCTGGCCGGCCGGGCGCCGGATATTTAATTATGTGATCGAGCGATTAATTAATTTGGTCAGAGAATTGAATATACTATCACTTCCCCGGGTCAGCTTTCTTCTTCTTCTTGGGCATGTATATAATTACGAGCGCTACGACGCAGAGAAAAATGATTCCTGATGCAATGAATATGATTCTCATATACATTTTATTATGATGATTCGGCGGCGGCGGCGGTCCAAAAGTATAGACCCAGGGCGGCGTGCCTGCAGGAGGCGGCTGCTGATCATCCACCTTGGCGGCCGCATGCACCGCTTCAGCAGCATCAACCCCCGGCCACCGCCCTCCGGCAGGCACATTCATAAGCCACATCAACGTGCTCACTCCAATCATAATAACAAATAGTAGTGTCTTCATTTTCTATACTGCCCGCCCGCCCCTCAACTATTTACTGATAAATAATTCACTTCAAATATAATACGTAGTACTCCGTATGGTCGATGCCCAGCTACTAGTATGTTATTAATTCGTATATCTTTCTATTTCCACCTAATATGGGTGTGTTTATATATGCATAACAATAAGCTTGTGATTACGCCTGTTGTGACGACGCACCAGGCCAGGTTCATTACTTTCTATGGTCTTTTAGCTGGCACACAAATTTACGGACCACTTTATTATGTATATAGTCTTTTACCTAGGAAAAAATTTCCGGCACCACTCTATATAATCTTTTAGCTTGCAAAAAATTTACGGCATCACTTTTTTTTTGTAAAGTTGGTTGTGGATCAATGACCGGTATATTTGGGAGTTTGAGTCATGCTAAATTATTTATCATTTTGAATGAAGTACGGCACTGCCTGGACCCCAAGTTGGCTTTTGAGCTGAGCAAAGCCAGATTTCGCGAACTTGGGAGTTTGAGTCATGCTAAATTTATCATTTTAAACCTTTTCAAACCTTTTTATCATTTAATTTTGAGAATATTACCCGAAATGGGATTAAAAGGGTTTGAAAATTCCAAATTAAAATAGGACTGTCATGTTTTTATTCCCAAAATATGACTAATTACTACAATGTTTTGGTAGTACCAAAATTCAAACATGACAGTATTTTCCAAACTTGACAGTAATTACTCCTATTTTGGGAATAAAAAACATGACAGTCCTATTTTGGAATTTTCAAACTGTTTTAGTCGTATTTCGAGAACTTTCCCTTTAATTTTTTACTCTTCAAAAAATCTCAATTTGAAGGACTTAAAAATTGAACATTTGAAAGATTTTGGAGTTTTACAAGAACCTTCATCGCTTCAACTCCAAAATTAATCATTCCTATTTTTGTACTCTGAAACAAAAAAGGGAAACTCATAAATCTTCATCATCCTTCTCCTCCCCGGCCTCCAATTGTCAAAACATATTTTCAAACACATCCTAAGGGTAAAGTCTCATTTTTTTGGTTTTCTTCTTCGGAAATCATGATTTTACCGATATTACCGCAATTTCGGGAATTTGCCTTACAGTTTAGCAACCGAATGACAATAACATCAGTACATTTAATTAAGGTAGATTCTATGGTACCCTTAAGGTACCATACATTTGTCCACATAGACCAATTAGAATGATGCAGTTGAATTTTTTAAATCTAAATTAAAAATGATATAATGGTGTGGAACAGTACAATCAAGTGAATGGTAATTTAAGTACGGTACCATATTTTTTAAATGGGTATCAGAGTTGTTGCTGGCCAATGTAATTTAAGTCACATGAATATGAAAACATATACTCCCTACTTTTTTGTTAACCGTACTTGATGAGATGATCCCAATACTAAAAATCTAATCATAATTTCGTTTTTTCATCTTTAAAATTATGATTTTTATTCTTTTTCAATTGTCTTCTTCATCAAAATATTGATAATCTAAAGGATTTCTTTTTTCTTCATCTTCAAAATAAATTTAGGTTTTTATCCCTTAAAATTTATGTTTATTAACCTAAGGGTTTCCGAGTGTTACAAGAACCCTCCAAAATTGATGTTTATCCCTTCATCATTAGGTTTTCATAATTAAAATCACTTAAAATCTATAAAAAATTAAAATAGTTGAACATTTATTCATCATTTTGAACAGAGTTAAATTTATCATTTTATTAATTACCCTTCAAAAATTCCCAATTAAACATTTGAAGGGTTTCCGAGTGTTACAAGAACCCTCCAAAGTTAATCCTTTCAATTTTTGTACTCTCAAACAAAACGGGAGAACCATAAACCTTCATCATTCTCCTCCCCTCCAATTTTCAGAACTTATTCCCAAACACATCCTTAGGGTAAAGTCTCACTTTTTTGGGTTTTCTTCTATGGAAATCATGATGTTACCAATAGTAACACAAGTACATTTAATTAATTACCAAGTACTTCATGGTGATACTTTTTGAATTGCTGACCAATATTATTTGACTTAGTCACATGAATATGAAAAATAAGAATAATTACTTTTTTATTAACTTGATGAGGTGATTGCAAGTTGAAATTATGAAAAATTAAATTGTCATAAGCACTTCTTCATCGTCATCCAACAGCAGTTCATTCAGCGTAGGACTCAAGCCCATGTCGTCGTATTGGTCAATCAGTTTCTCCACATGCATGACCCCTACCTGCATTCGAAGAAGTCTCCCCGTCCTCGTCCTTTTGTTCACCGCTGATCTGCGCTTGGAATTCACCCGTCGCCATAGCCTCACATAGTCTGTCGATCGGCAAGCCTGAGCCGCACAAACTCGGCGGAAGTTCAAAACCCTACGAATAGGGAGAGCCGCCATTGTCACCTTATAAAAGTGATTAATGTTAAAAAGTTAAAGTTAGAGTGTTTGGTAAAAAAGTGATTTTTGATGTAATAATTTGTTAAAGTACAAATATATCCTTCCGTAAATTAAAAGAATTGGGCGAGGAGACCCAACCATCCCACCCCCTGTATATTCCCCATTCTCTTAAAATTTAATTTAATTGTCAAAACTTTATCTTCTCGCTATTTTTCTTTCTTTGTGTAGACCCAATTTGATTCTTCTTGTTTTTCTTTGACTGGAATTTGAATATAGAAATTCAAAGATGCATCTTTAAATTATGGCTTGAGTCTTGAGATGTCATGAAATTTGTGAAAACTCTGAATAAACATCAATTTGATCTCAAATTTGGAGATGGGAATCTTGTTGCGGTTGCAGTCGTATATATTGTGAAGCTATTGAAACGGTTGAGATGGAAGAAATCTTGCTTGAGATGCCAGTAGAGTGGTTGTGGGTGAAGCAACTGAAATGGCAAAGCGGATTGCAACTGACGAAGGGTGTTTTGGGTTTGGCCTAAAATGAGTGTCATTATAATTATCCTTGGAGTTCATTTTAATTACAAAAATACTTAGAAACAGAAGTTGATATATACTATCGTACTAGTTTCCAACTTTTAGATTTAAAGTGCTTTTTGAAATGGAAGTTGGTAATTGCAAACACCAGTTTCAGCTTTTTGAAAGTCAAAAGTTGAAAAGTGTTTTATGTAGTTGATGGATGGCGTATCTGGGGGTAGCTTAGGTGCTGTTCTGTTCGTCTTATTCTTATTACTTATTGCTTATTCTTATTTTATTCAGATCAGATCAGATCAGATCAGAAAAATTCAGATCAGATCAGATCAGATCAGAAAAATTCAGATCAGATCAGATCAGATCAGAAAGATTCAGATCAGATCAGATCAGATCAGAAAGATTCAGATCAGATCAGAAAGATTCAGATCAGATCAGACCAGATCAGAAACATTCAGATCAGATCAGAAACATTCAGATCAGATCAGATCAGAAAAGTTCAAACATGATTTATCATTTTTATTATTATATTAAATATTAATTATTATTATTAATATTGTTATTACTCTTATGATTATTATTATATAATTATTATTAATAATATTAATAATAATATGATAAAAAAAAGATATTAATAATAGTTATAATATTTTAATATAATAATAGTAATATAAATGCAATTGTTAAGAAGACTATTATTATTATTATTACAATATTATAATAATAATAATAATATGATTAATATTATTATAATATTATATTATAATTATATGTAATTATAATATTAATTACAATTATAATTCTTATAATTATAAGTATAATCAATTGTAATTATTATAATTATATCTATAATTAATTATAAATATAATTGTAATTAATGATAATTATAATAATTATAATTATAATTACAATCATAATTATAATTATGATTATAATTATAATTATAATATAATATTATAATAATATATTACTAATTATAATAATAATCATATTATTATTATATTATTGTAATAATAATATTATTATATTATTGTAATAATAATATTAATATAATAATATCGTTATAATAATATTAATTGTATTTATATTACTATTATTAAATTATAATATTATAATTAATGTTAATATAATTATAATTATTATTAATTATAATTATAATAATTATAATTATACTTATAATTATATTATAATTATAATTTATGATTATAATTATTATTTTTATTATAATTATTAATATTATTATTATTATTATTACTATTGTAATTATTTTACGGAGTAATTATAATAATATTGATAACTATAGTTACAATTATAGAGATAAATATTGTAATTATAATTACAATTATAATTATAATTTATTTAAATTATATTTGTAATTGCAATTATAATAATTATAATTATAATTATAATTATAATTATAATTATAATCATAGAAATATTCGAATCAGATCAGATCAGAAAGATTCAGATCAGATCAGAAGGATTCAGATCAGATCAGAAACATTCAGATCAGATCAGACCAGATCAGAAACATTCAGATCAGATCAGAAAGATTCAGATCAGATCAGATCAGATCAGAAAGATTCAGATCAGATCAGATCAGATCAGACAGATTCAGATCAGATCAGATCAGATCAGAAAAATTCAGATCAGATCAGATCAGAACTTAAAAAATTCAGATCAGAAACATTCAGATCAGGCGAAGAGAACAGCTTCTTATCCGAGGGGTTATTATGAGAATAACTTAGAGAAAAGTCAGAGCAAACAAGTAAGAGAGAGAGTCGATTGTATTAATGAACTCGAGATGTTCTGGGCCTTTACAAGAGGAATATGGGCTGCTATTTATAGCAGCAATAAATGCGATGAGAGCACACGTGTCAGTAATCTAACGGCCGAGGGGTCACCTCAATCAAAGTGGCACCGGCACTCGCATGTGCACCGCATTAAATGTGATGGTTGGACGTGACGCCGCATTAAATGCGGTGGTTGCTTGTTTCCAAAGGGAATCTTCGATGATGGAGCTGTTAGCCGAAGGCTCTCCCTGCGGCCGAGGACCATGTGTAGCTGAAGGCTTGGTTCAGCCAAAGGCTTCCCTGACGCCGAGGGCGTGAAAGTGCCGAAGGCTCTTGATTTCTGCCATTTTCTCTTAGTAACTTTGTATGCTCAAATCTGGTTGTCCTGTGAGTTTTGGAGCCTTCGGCCATGGGCCGAAGGCGTCGCCAGGCGCACTGTGGGCTCCCTTGACCTTGGGCCGCGGTGCTCTGGGCCTCATGCGCTTCTTGGGCCTGTTGGGCCTGTGTTAGAGTAGTAGGAGTCTGTGGGCCGGGGGTCCCCGGGCCATATACTCCATCAGTAGTTGTTGCAAACACTTCTTTAGTCAACCAAAAGTTTCAAGTTTTCAACAACTATGAAAAACAAGAAATTGGGATTAAAAACAAACCAAAAATGGGTAAGAATAAGCTGAAATATCAATTTTCTCAATATAATCTCAACTATTGATTTTTTTAAATGCTTCAATCACTTATACTAACCGGTAAGTGACTTAACATATTCACAAGTTAGTGGAGCATTATGAGAGTTTGTTTCAATAGTTGATATTATTTTGAGATAATTGATACTTTAGATTATTTCAAACAGATCGCTAAGAGAACCCCCATCCATAGCATAGGTTTATTTAGGGATCATTTTGATGATGTGGATGATAGTTTTTGAGATCATGGTTGAGATGTTGATATTATTGAAGAGATTATTTGATTAAAAATATCTAGTATCAAATTTTGAATGAGGGATTTTTGAAGATTATTCCCAAACTTTAAAGTTTCTCTCCCAAAATATGAAATATTAAAAGTCACCAACATTAAACTGGTTTCTGTTGCAAGTGATTCATCGATCACTTCCAAAAAGCAAGGGAAAGAAATTAATGGGTTTGGAGATGATTTAAGATTTTCTAATGTAAAAGTGATATGAAAATAACAAGTCATTAAAAACATAAAATTGAGGAGCATGAATGGAGCTGCTCTAATAATTGGGATTGTTCTTGTCCTTTTTTCAAAAAACAAATTTATGGATATTAAGACATTGGTGTTGTTTGTTTATCGTCGGATCCGCACCTACCTGCTACTAGAAGCAGGGGTTTCAAGTAAAAAAAAGCAGCAGTTTCATGCACCCGTTGTTATCCAAACGGACCCATTGTATAATACTCCCTCTGTCTTTTAAAAAAACTTTGTCAAGTTTGACCGACACGTGAATTAATAGAGCAAAAATTGTGTGGTTGAGGTTTGTGCAGAGGAGAGAGAATTAACCGGAACCACAAATTCTTTACTTAAAAGAAAAGCGGCGAAATTAGTAGGACAATCAAAAAAGAAAAGTTGACAAAGTTTTAAAGAATGGAGGGAGTACTTCATATCACTTCAAACATTGTCAAGTTTCCTATTTTTGTTGTCTCACTAATATCGCTACTTTCTCTTTTAAGTAAAGAATTTTTCATGAGGTACTTCTCTAAATAGGACTAAATCCATGTTGAAGTGCACAAATAGGACTCTCATATTTTATAAGACCAAAAATGAACTGCTTACACATAATTGCCCTTAATGAAGTCAAAGAGTCAAAAAGAAAAATAAAATCTTCTCACGGCTACTTCATCTCCTGTAGCCTAAACTCCAAACAGCAAAACCTTCAGCCCCTGGGTGCACGATCGCTTCCGTTGAAAACGCCGCCGCAGCCAAGTGAGAGCGCCGCCGCTACCGCTGCCACCGAGATCGCCGCTGCACACCTCCGCTGCACTTACCCGACCGATAGTGAGAGTGGTGCCACTATTAGATTCAGGAGATCGATGTTGACATCTTCTTAATCAGCCACCTCTTATGTATTGTATCAATTTCTGCAAAACTGCAATTATGATAGCAATAATGACAAAAAATGGCATTTTTGTATGCAAAAGACATGAAATTTCAGATTATAAATTATGGTATTTTCACATTTTAGAGTGGAAAATGTGGAATAGGAGAAGAAGATGAAGTAATGTTGCCAATAAATTCAATTCAATGTCATAAAAATGCCACAATTTGTGAAAATGTCAAAATTTTGGCATTCTCAAATATGTAATATTTTCATCTCCATAAAAAATTGCCATAAATATGGCCTTCTATTTACAACTCCATAATAACATTTAGATCTGAAAATTTCTTAACAGGAACCTTGAATTTTCATTCCCAAAGATTTTGAATTCAAAAATTCAGATAAAAAAAATACAAAATAGAAATCATATTCGAATAAATTAACAG
Organism: Cuscuta epithymum; assembly: GCA_945859915.1. Lineage (NCBI taxonomy): Eukaryota > Viridiplantae > Streptophyta > Magnoliopsida > Solanales > Convolvulaceae > Cuscuta > Cuscuta epithymum. The sequence goes on from CAMAPF010000024.1 coordinate 253,710, forward strand.
AAATTAAAAATAAATGAAAGAGGAATAGATCATAGAAGAGGAGGAAGGAGGAGATGAAGAGAAAGAAGGGAAAGGAGAAGAGGAGGAGGAGAAGAAGAAGAATGAAGAAGGAGAAGTAGAAGAAGGAAGAGAAGGAGAAAGGTGAGGCGATTACCTGTACGCATGCTGGCTGGCCGGGGTAGGTTGCGCGGAAGATCAGAGATGTAGAATCGGTACTCCATGGGAGAGGAGCTCGCCTGCAATCGGTAAAGAAGATGCTGAATCGGGAGTCGGGATTGAGGTTTTTAATAAAGCAGGGGTAAATTGGTCATAAGGAGTCCTATTAACGAAAATTAAAACATTAACACCTATTTGGGGATTTTGATCATCATTTAGTCCTATTTAGGGTAAAAAAAACTCATTTTGCATTCAAGTTAATTCTTTATCTTGTGCGTAAACATCAATTGCATATTTTTTACTTTATTAATTTCAATAGCAAATGTTAAAGTAGGAAAGGAGTATACTCTCACTATTTTGAATTAGGGAAAATAATAAAAATACCCCAAACTTTGAAGGGGTGTGAGGTAAACACCCCAAACTTGCATATGTAATTTAAATACCCCAAACTTTATATAAAAAGTTATTTTCGCACCAGTCATGTATTATTTCTTTTGAAAATGTAAATTTATGGGGTTAATTGCACTATTTAAAATAGCAAATTGAAAGTGTTGTGATTATATAGATTGGGTAACGTTATTTATTTCGCAATGGAAGTTTAGAATGTTAATTGTGTCTTCATGAATTCTAAAATATTTTAAATTATGCTATTAACACCATAAATTTACATTTTTAAAAGAAATAATACTTGTCTATGGTGCTAAAATAACTTTTTATATAAAGTTTGGGATATTTAAATTACATATGCATGTTTGGGGTGTTCATCTCACACCCCTTCAAAGTTTTTGGGTATTTTAATTATTTTTCCCTTTTGAATTTGAGGTTGCTTGACCAGCCGAGATTGTCGTTCTTTCTTCTTTACGCTCCGACTCTTCCAAAGTAAAAAGCCGGCCGGAAAAGGGGGCACTATTAGCTTTTCTTTCTCCATTTCCTCTCTCTTAAACACCAGCAACTATGAACACCATCACCAACATCTCTGCAAAACCAAACCTGAAACTGCCCCTCTCTTCCGGCTATCGCCGTTCGATCTTTTCCCGGCCCGTCTCTTCCCTCTCCTTTACGACCCCGCCTTCAGTGGATTCGTCGACCTCCATCAAAGCCTCTTCATATCCGCTCCCGCCATCTTCTTCCCCTCAAACTCCGAAGTCCAATCTGTTCAGTTCGCTAAACCCTAGAACCGAGCGCGGCGGAACCCCAACCGAATCCGCCTTTCAGTTCCCCTTCTCCATTCTCAAAGGCACCGTCGTTACCACCGTAACTGCAGCGGCGCTTTTGTTTGGCAGGTTTTGGGTTCAGCTAAAGCCGGTCATTGCTTCCCCTGCCCCAACCACGGCTGCCATGGAGTCTGCAGGTTTAAGCGAGGAAAAGGAGAAGGTTCTCGAAGAGAAATTGCTGTCAAACCCTAATGATGTCGAAGCATTGAGGAATTTAATGGAGATTAAGATCCAGAACCAGAAAATCGTTGAAGCTATTGGGATTATAGAGAGGTTAATAGAGCTAGACCCGAGCGATGCTGAATGGCCGCTGCTGAAATCCCATCTACATACCTACACGGGGGAGCTTGAGATGGCGAAAAAGGGGTTCAATGAGATTCTCTCAAAGGACCCTCTTAGGGTTGAGGCTTATCATGGACTGGTAATGGCTGCATCCAAGTTTGATTCGATTGAGGATTTAAAGGAAATCGAGAAAAGAATCGAGGAGGTGATGGTGTTGTTTCAGAAGGAAAACAGAAAGGCAGAATTGAGGGATTTCAAACTGTTGATTGCTCAAATTAGGGTCATTGAAGGAAAGCGTGAGGAGGCTTTGGAAGTTTATAAAGAATTGGTGAAGGAGGATCCACGGGACTTCAGGCCGTACCTATGCCAAGGGATCATATACACGCTGTTGAGCCAAAACGATGAAGCCGAGAAGAATTTCGAGAAGTATAGGAAACTGGTTCCGAAGGGCCATCCTTATGCGAGCTATTTTGATGAAAGCATGATTGCAACAAAGGGTTTTGCACAGGGAGTTGAGAATGCAGAAGCAGTGTCCATTAACTGAAGGTTTACTATGTGTACTGCTCTCTTTGATTGCAGATTCATGGTTTCCTGTGGAGTGCGTTACTCTGGATACTCATCCTTGAAAGTTTGAAGAAAAAATTGTTGATTAGATCATTTGTTCTTGGTCTTTAATTTAATTATACTATTCTAGTCTTTTTTGAATGGATTTTTACCTGACAAAGTATATGAAAAGATTGCCTAATGCACACACACATATAACACTACTTTGCTAAATCAAGAAATAGTCATATCTTAATAAAGAAATAGTATTTGAATCATACATTTTGCGATATTCAAACTGTTATAATGAATCCTATAATTATTGTATGGGAGGTTAACATGCAATTTTGTACACATTTGTCACAAGACGAAATCACCTGAAGCCCAACAGTCATTCAGATAGAGGAGTTATGGATGATGAATTTCAACAATTTCTTGAATTGGAGGGATAGGACCCGATGAACCCTTCTTTACATCGAGAATGGAAACTCTCACACCACAAATGATTTGATTTCCAAAAACGCATTGACAAATTCTTGCATTCTTATGCATTTTATTAACTCAATTCTCATAGCTGGATATATAGAGGATTGAGATCCTCTGCCCGACTAGGACCGTGCCTTGCTCAACGGACGGATGAATATGAAGAAGAGCACCTCGAGATACACAAAAAATGGCCCCCGATGATCTCCGACCGTTGACGGTCCTGATCCGACGATAGCCCTCGGCCAGGCACCCTACCTTGCTGCTAGAGCAAGGCAGAGACCCCAAATCCATATATAGAGGGGAGCCACAAAATCCTAAAATCTCGATTGGGTCATTGGATGTTTCAATGTCATTATCAACCAAATTTTCAAGAAGACAATCATGCCCCCTCAAACTACTTAGAGATAAACAGCACAATGTTAACCTTGATTTTTAGGTTCCTAATATCTTCACGTAAGTGAGGTATTGTTTATCAGACCTCCTTGTATCCTACCACTGGTTTCCACTAGGGAAGGACTCGGGTCCGGTACTGTACGTGACCAGACTAGGTTTATTATTTTGGTCTCGGGTCAGGACCGGATACTTGACCAGGTAAAAGAGGTATCTGGTCCAAGGTTGCAAAATTTGGGACTAAGCAGCAAGTCAAATCCCTTTTTAAAAAAATAGTGTGTGTGTGGGGGGGGTGGGGGTGGGGTAGTGGGCAAATAGCTGTTACCAACGGCTATATAGCGGTTTGGGTGTGAGTTTGGAGGGGTTGGGGGGTCTAATAATTCTATAATTACCTCAATTTCTATCATTTTTTTTCACTCTAAATTTCTCGATTCTCATACTTCTCTCTACTACTCTCAATCTCATTTTGTATCTGTATGCTCATAATTATATACGAAGTATATTTATATCTAATACCTATTTATACATTTTATATATTTATAAATAATACTATCGTATATAATAAATGTTGTTCTACTACTCATATCTAATTAAATATATATATATTAAGTGTATATATTAAAATATTAAATATGATTATACTACTCATCTCATAGTAGTATAGTTATATACTTGTATTATAGTAGTATACCAGTAACATTTTATTATATATATGATGTATACCCATCACAATTTCATATTTTTCACATTTTTATATTAGTCATATTAGCCACATTATCATATTAGTTACATTATTATCATATTAATATTAGTCACATTTTAATACTAATTACATTTCAATATTAGTCACGTTTTAATATTTGTTACATTTTAAGATTAGTTACATTATCATATTAATATTACCCAAATTTCAACATTAATTACTCCGTACAATTTAGTATTAGTCATATTTTAATATTAGCCATATTATCATATTAATTACAGTATCATATTAATATTAGTCACATTTTAATATTAGCCACGTTATCATATTAGTTACACTATCATATTAATATTAGTCACACTTTAATATTAGTCATATATCACTATTTGTTACTTTCAATACGATAGTATTAGTTACTACCTTCGTCCCACTATGATTGGGACAGAGGGGTGTGACATAACTTTTAAGAAAATGTGGAATTATATGGTTGATATTGAATTGATAAAGTGTGAATAAAGTAAAAATGAATTGTAACCATCCAAATATTACAAAATATGGTATGGGACAAACTTAATTAGAACGAAAAAGGTAAAACGGGACAAAATTAGAGAGACGGAGGGAGTACATTTTAACTTGTCGGGTAGAAAATTTGTTCATATAGGTAATTTTCAACGCAGCCGTAAGGAGATTTTGTAATCCCATCCTTCTTCGTGGACCCGTGGTAAACATCCCAAAGCCGTGATGATTGAGAGGCCAATTATGATCCTATAGATTCCATGTCCGAAGAACAAATGGCCCAACTCGTGTCGCCACACCAATGATGGTTTCTTAATCAAGAAGCCATTCTCGAGATTGACAAAGTGTTGGAGAACGAGTGAACGACGATGCACGGAGGCCCCCATTGGGCGTTGGGGAAGGAAGAATGCGGGATACCCCAGAGCCTCTTGAGCCAAACCGCCAGAGCAAGGGAGCGGCACCAATTTGTCTGAACTACACGAACATGTGCATGGGGGTATCGATGGTACTCGGGACCCGACCAAGACCCTTAATATCCGGGTCAGTTCCAGGTAGGGGTGGACTCAGGCCGGTTCGGGCCTGGGCCCGGCCGGGCCTCGATTCTGTTTTGTTGGGCCCGAGCCCGAACCGGTAGCCACCGGTTCCGGGCCACCCGTTTTTTTTTTTTTTTTTTGGCTTCTCCTATTTAACCCCCACCCCCCTCACCCCCAAACCACCCCAAACCACCTCAAATGGCCCAAAATACCCAGCCCAACCAAAAAACTTTAAAAAAATTCAAAAAAAAAAAATTAAATTCGGCCCGGACCGGGCCCGAACCGGCCGGGCCGGTTCACCAAATGGAGGGCCCGAGCCCGGAACCGAACCTCACCGGGCCGGGTCGACCCGAACCGCCCCTGGGCCGGGTCGACCCCAACCGCCCCTGGGCCGGGTCGACCCGAACCGCCCCTGGGCCGGGCCACCGGTTCGGTCCGGTTCAAACAATGACCGAGCCGGTTCCGGGTCGGGCCGCCCGGCCCGAGTCCACGTCTAGTTCCAGGCCTCCCTATTTTGAAACCAGGACCGGCCAGCCCAGGACTTGAACCGGGCCTGAGTCCATCAGTTCCAGCCCACCAAGGTTAATATTCCACATCAATACCTATATGCCTCACAATACTAGTTGCTCCACCAAAGATCTCACGGTAGACTCGAGATATCACTTGCAGTCACAAGGGCATGAGGACCAAGATTGTTTATGATATTCTTGCTTTCTTTGCAAACTTGCATGAAATATTGGCAATGGGCCCTATTGTTCTTCTGGCATGAAATTTTATTTTGATTTATCTTTTTTATTAAGATATATATATTTTTTGAATATTAATTATCATCAACTCATCATTAAAACCTTATAAAATGAAAAGTAAAGGATAGAATGTCAAATGCAGCAGCAAATAGACAAGGGAACTAATGTCATTAACAAAAAGCAAGAACACCACAAATACATGAACTCGTTTGTCATTATTTCATTAATGTTGTTTACAATGAGCTTGATTGGGGCAACCCTTTCCAAGTGCACTGAGTCTGGTTCCAATTCTGTACTAAGAGGTTTCAGTTCTCCATATGTAGGCACCTTAACCTGAACTGTGGTGAAGGAAATTATGGATGGACAGCCCAGTCACAACCTGGTTCGACCAGTCGCCCATTTTTTTTGGGCAAAAATTATCAGTCCAGTTCTATTTCAGTCCAGAACCATGTCCACCTGTACCCCCAATACATTAGCATCAATTGCAAAGACCATTGGGAATTTGGGATATGGCAATTACCTCATGCTCTCATAGAACCAGAAGGAATCTCTACAAACTACACTGTTAGTTCCTTCAACCAGACATACATAGTAGGTGTAAAGATGGTGCATGTAGAATAAACTAATAATAGTGTTTTACTTAAGAAATTCCACTCAACTTGTTAGCTCCTCCATCAACCCCTGCAAAAATAATGAAAATTTGATAATGTTTTACAAGTAACAAAAGCTTATGGGAAGAAGAAGAAGAGTGAATTATCCGTCACCTGGGAGATATACTGCTCAGCATCAGTTCTTCTAAGAAAAAGAATCGCATGGAGTGCCAAATTAGCCAACTGATCGCTCAACAAAACAGTTCCAATGTCATCAAGAACTCTCACTTTGATGTAGGGGTCTTTGGGTGGCACCATATCCTGTCCAGAATAGTTATTATGGTACACAGAACCTTTCCTTGTTAAAACATTAAAAGATAGGGGAGAAGAAGCTAAGCTATCCTAATACAAAATGGGCATGAAGTTCACATATTATGATAAGCAAAGAATTGCATGTTCTAACTTCTAACAAGTGCCTTCTAACAAAACGGAAATTTTGTACTTGCAATTTTGCATCAATGTATATTCCAATATTCGGCTTCACTTTGCACTCACAGAGAACCCAATTTCATATGCTTTTACCTTGCACCCTGATCACTCTAAAATGGGCTATTTCTATAAGACTGCATCTCCTTCATTAGCCATTGTTCTATGAGCATAGTTGAACAAAGTTAAACACAGAATGCAAAGTCAAATATTGAGATATATGTGCAAAGCAAATACCAAAATTCTCTAATAAAAGGAATGTCCATGTTGACAAAAATGCCATAATTTTGGCAAATAATACCATACGTTTTGTTGTTTTGATGCTTCTGAACTATGTGTAAAATCAAAGAAGAGTCATCTTTTTACCACACCCAAGTCCAGATCAAGTTCTGACATGCACGATTGTAGAGTAGCAGAATGATTTTTGAAATAATCCTTTTCTGAACTGCTAAGTTTCTCCTCAATTTCTTCAGGGAGTACCCGTTCAAGGGTCCAACCTAAACTGCGAATGATTTCAGCACGGTTGTATCTATCACCAGAAACAAACATGAGATATTGGTTAATGAGAGATATGCACATAATCAACTGCAGAACACCAACATCGAATCCTTAGTCCCAAAAAAGTTTGGGGTCGGCTAACATGAATTGGCGGAATTGCCATATCAAATCAGAGCTAAAAAATATAAAAAAGCTAAAAATTAAGATAAGAAAAAGATAGAGATAAGATAAGGATAAAAAAGATAAGATCATAAGATAGAGAAGAACAAAAGATATAAAAAGATAAGAAAGACAAAAAGATAAAAAAGATAAAATGAGATCAATCCCTCCACTTTGCCCTCTCCAAATTCATGTTGTCATCCAACCCAAGAAGTATCATATCATTCTCGACTCATCTAATCCACGTCCGTTTGGGTCTTCATCTCCCTCTCCTCCAGTCCTCCCTCCTCATCCCTCTCTTACCTATCAACTCGTCTAACAGATGCATCACTTGGCCTTCTACACACGTAATCAAACCACCGCAATCGAGACTCTAGCATCATAATATGTGCCACTCCCACTTTTTACCTAGACAACTGCAGAAGTTGCCTTCAAATACTAATGTTCATAAAAAATTGAAGAGCATTTACACATAAGCCATGAGACATCGTTTATTGCGGATAAGAGACCGGTGATGAACCAGCAAGCCATTGTAATCAGCATCCTCAGATTGTTGTTGGCTATTTGAATTATCAAAGGATGATGACCTACAGGTAAAAGGGTATCATAAGTTCATAACCCATAGTAAGAAAAAACAACTGGGAAAATGGAAAGCACAGTTTTAATGTAAAGAAACATAATGTGCCCATAGTGGAAAGCATATTTTAAGGTAAACACTAGTGCTGTGGCAATAAATAAGCACACCAGAACTCCAGAAGTGGCAGTTGCAATGTTAACAAATATGGAAAAGTTGTAGTAAGTACAGGTCACGACGATAAATTGTATACTAGTGAAATGCATACTAATATATACTGTAGTGTGCATCTATACATACTGTATAGTGTATACGAATTATACATTTATACATGTAAAATACTATGTTTTAAAATTAAACCATGTAAAACTGTAGTGGGTATACTGCTTAGTGCATAACCGCATCTAAAATATATTAATATATTGGAGAAGAGCGCAGGTCGTCTTCAACCTTGCGACACAGCAAATGCAGGTCACCTTCAACCTTGGACAGAGGCAAGCAGCAGACAAGTACTGACTAGCGATGCTTCGTGTTTAGGAGTCATTGATTAGCCTCAGAGTTTGAGAGTTGACGATGTCCTTCGAGTTTCAGCTTTCTGAAGGCTCTACTTTCTAAATCTTATTTTGGGCTAGGCTTCTAAAAACGAATTTATTGAGATTTTAATCTCCCTGGCGCAACGCCAGGGCTGAGCCTGGACGGCATGTTTACGCCTGGATGATGCCAGAGGCGGCTTATCTTCTTCAGGCGAGTCGGTCTCTCTTGTCAACCCTTCTCCATCACCAGGACGCCTAGTTGGTGACTAGGCGACGTCTAGGTGACGACATGACAAGTATGATCCCTGAAAGGCGAGGCTCCGGGAAGGATTCCCCCACAATGGTGTATAAGGGGCAAGCCTTCCCCTCTCAAATTTTGACAAGAGGCCACTCTCAAGACTTGAACTCGTGACCTCTCCGTCACACAGCAACACCTTAAGACCTTAACCCGGACGTCAACGAGCATTAGTGTAGAGTGTAAATAAATATCAATTTATATTCTAAAAATACTAGGGTGCTTCAATTGACCTGTTTCCTAAAAATAGCCAGATCACATAAATTTCATCCTTCATAAGAGAAACTTCTGCTAAACAAACTGGTGATAGACTTTAAAACACACACAAGGAAGCATGGCATAAGAGATACTAGTATATGGTTTTGTGACTTTGTCATATTTATGAATGCATCCAAAACTAACACTAACGAAGAGATCAGGAAAATAAACAGAAAGATAGACTACATTTTGCATAGTCATAGAGGTATCTTATGTATTTCAGATAATATTATATTCGAGGAAAGATAAAATCTATAATATCCAAATTAATTACACCTGGAATTGTCGATGCCCATGTACGAAGTCAAATAATTTGCTTCTGGAAATCATGTTTTGCTTTAAGTATGCAAGTCTGCATCCAGCCCTTTATTATCATTTTATAGCAAAGAATAATAAAATTAAGAAATTTTAAGTCTTGCCTAAGGGTGCTAATCGAGCAATCGAGCTCGAGTTCGGCTTAAATCGAGCAGGGCATGATAAAGAAAGACCGAGTTCGAGCTTGACTCGAGTATCAGTCAAGTCAAAAAAATTATGGCTTGGTTCGAGTTGAGTTCGAGTTGTAGTTGAGTTTTATCAATTCTAAAAAATGATATATTTTTAAATGAAAAAAGTTTGATTTGGTATATGTTTAAACATGCATGCGCAATCATCAATAAATTGTTAAACATAAAAATGCTGTTTTAAAATTTCCCGCCTATTTATCTCTTAGATATAAGGACTCTCTTTGCCGTCTATGATTTAATTAAATTAGGATGAACTGTGTTTAATTAGTCCTACTTAATTCTGCTTGAACGTTACCCAAGAATACCTATAATCCGGGCAACACTTTTAGAAGATTGTCTAAAACATTATGCAATATGTGAATCTCTAGTATGTTTTTAGTAGAAGATAAGAATAACTTTAATGCTTGGATCCATACTATGAATATATGATGCAATGTCATATGAATCTAAAATAATTAACATTAAGTCATTAACTCATAATCGAATAGCTTGAGAGCTTTTTGAGTCAAGTGCGTATATAGCTTGAGCTTGACTTGATTTGGTTCGAGCCGTGTTTGAGTACGAGTCGAGTCTGAATGGAGTCGAGCTATGTTCAAGTAAAAACCGAATCGATCTCAAGTAGGTTGGTTGATTAGCACACTAAGTCTTGCCTCTGATGCACATGTATTTGACCTGACTATTAAGGACCACTTATGTGTGAAATAATGAAATTTATCACATCAACATAGCATACAACCAGGGTGAGAAAAACAAAAAGAAAATAGAAAAGAAAGTGAAAAAAAAACATGCACAAAGCTCAGTGTACGGTAATTAATTCTAAATTTGTTACCTCAACAAGGATTGAAGAAGAAGGAAATGACTGTTACATTCCTCAATTACTTGAGTAAATAAATCACTCTGTGTTGGAAAAAACAAAACCAAGTCATAAAACATTTAAGGTATATTGTATACTACGTATAATGTATAGTTAAGCACTAGAGCTCAGCCAATAGCCAGCATTAGTGCAAAAGAAAAAAACTGACTCTAGATCTTGTTAAGAATTTGAATAAAAGAAACTACCCCAACCATACTGTGAGATATTAAGTGCAAACACCGAAAAATAAAAAACTGCAAAAACTAGATGTGCATTGCGAAGTACCCTTTTCATACAGAAAAATTTAAGCAACAACATAAGATAGTGGTTTTTTTCAAATGGAGAAACAAAATAGCAAATTGTGGTATAAGATGAAAGGCTATTACATTGTAAGCTGCGAGCTGCCCAGGTTCGCCATCTGCAAGTTCTCTCACCAATTCACACCCTTTCCTTCCATACATTTTGTTTAATCAAGTGAGAATCGCGCTCTAAAAACTGCACCCAAATCAATTGTTTTAACAAATCACTTGAACTGAGCTACTTATTAGTTAACAGCAATTAGTACTATGTAATTACAGTAAATATAACTAGCACACAAAAATACAATAACTGTTAACCGTGGACTAATAAAGTTCCAATTGACAACTATCTATGCATAACCTTTTAGAATCACGCAAACAAAACTGTTGTATATAACTATACATGAATATGCACTTTGATTTTCTATTTTTGGTCAAAACTAGCTGCAGATTGCAGAATCAGTGACAAAGACTAGAATAACTAAAATTGAATTTTTAAAACGAATCAGGAGATCAAATCACAATTCATAAATACGCAGATTAAAAAAATAATACGTAGTATAGTTTTCATCAGGGGCAATTCTAGCATTTAAATCCTGTGGGGGGAGGGATTTAATATATACTCCGTGTATACTCATTTAATTGCAACAATTAAGTAAAATACAAAAATAAAGATTACTAATGTTTTACATGAATACAAGTTTTCATCAGAGTCAAATACAAAAAACACATCACAAATACACCAGGCTAATATCATTTAAAATGACATCATAGTCAACTTCCAAGGAGATATTTTTTCTACATAAGCAAGAAATCGATCACTTGCATCCCCCATTTGGTTGCTCAATTTATCCTTCGCGATATTCATTGCAGAACACGCTCTTTCAACACTAGGTGTTGCAACAGGAAGAATCAATTCTAAACTCAAAAGCTTATATAATAAAGAAAATACCCTATGTTTCTTAGTTTTTACCAACTTTTGATCACCAAGTTCTTTCAAATCCTTAAATAAGGAGTTGGAGCTTATATCCAACATACAACTTTCTACTGTAAGAGTAAAAAAATCTAACTAAAAAATGTACTCGTGATAACATTTAAAATAGTACAATCTAACATCATATAATGGAAAAATGATATGATATTAACACTAAGCATAGGCTTAAAAAAGAATGCAAGGTTATTTTTGCCTTTTCAGAAGTAGATTGTGTAGCCATACATACTTCAATTAACAAAAATTAATAAAATCATCAGCATATTGTTTCCCATCACATAATTCATATTAGGGAAAATAACTTTAAATAATACGAGTACCAATTATCTTCCATGAATCAAGAATAATACATACTTTAGAAATGACTTTTAATAATACCAAATTACCAACTATCTGAATGTAAACAAAAAATAATACAGAATCACTTTTCTACAAGAAATCCGGGCATTTAAGACATCAAAAACTAATATCAAATCATCAAACAATGGGTATTTGGAAATACAGTCACTTATTAGATATTTTGATACTACCTCCGTCCCATTTTATGTGTCTTAGTTTGACTTGGCACGGTTATTAATGAAATGGTTGAAAAAGTAAAAGTTGAGCAACGAGCATGCGTTGAATAGTTGGGACGGACGGAGTATTAGTTTTTGATGAGTTAAATAACTGAATTTTTAGTGAAAATTTGCTATATAAGGAGTATCACTTTTGATATATATTCAAAATTTCAAATAGTTGGTATTATTAAAAACAATTTCTAAATTTCGTATTATTCTCAAAACAAAGTTCGTATTATTCTTGGCTTATGAAAGATAATTGGTATTATTTAAAGTTATTTTCATTTCATATTAATATGTTACTCCTTTATGACATTTTCAATTAAAGATAGTTGGTATTATGTTATGAAATTTACAATTCCTAATTTTCAATTAACAAATGAAATCACACAGCTACACAAGTAATTCTTCTATAACCTACTAACCTATTCAAAATGAGAAAAATCATACCACAAATTAGTAAAATAACACTGAAATAAAAAATACAAAACTTAGTAAGTTACCTACGTCTGACTCTTGAGAATATGAGAGGCACAGAGAGAGACTTAGACGGTTGACTGAATCTAGGTTGCTAATCGGAGTAGCCGGTAGCGTAGAGCACTGGAGCAGGACAGCAGGCAGGGGCGGCACGGCTAGACGCGGTGAGGAAGACGCAGGCGTAGGCGACGAAATGGCGGCAAACAGGGCGCAGGCGACGGCGTCTCTGGGCTCTGGCCGGTCTGCCTCTCAGCGGCTTCATAGAGTGGGCCGAATTATTTTATTAATAAAATAAAAATAAAAAATTATAGGGAGTATGTAAAAAAATAGCCTAACTTCAACACTAACTTCAATCCATACCCTATACTAACTTCAATCCATACCCTTCACTAACTTCAACGTTACTTTTTCTTATTATTACACAATTTAGCGCGCGAAAATAAAAGTTACATGATTGGTGAAAAGTTAGCTGATAAGTCTGACTATCTTTTATAAAATACTCCGTACAAATTATATATTGACGATCACCAAATTATTATACACAACCATTAGTTTAAATATTACTAAAAAAAGTAGTATAAATATCTAAATATGATCATGTAATTATCATATGAAACACAGTATCGATAAAATCCTGACGGACAAAAAGTCATTCTTGAAACTAGTCACAATGCGATGTTTGGTATGTGAAGCACAAGAAATCCCGTAATTCTCATATGAAACACAAGATGGTGAATGTCTTAAAAGGAGGTTTTCCAATTTGAACCTAACAATGCGATGTTTGGTACGTGCAGTATTACATTACAATGTCACTTTTTAATATATATATTTTTTAATTAAATTACTATTCACAATCAACAAAAGTTTATTTGAAGTAAAATGATTAGTTATTTATATATTCTATAAAATATATATCTTGCAAAGTATTCAAACACTCACAATCTTAATCCGGGGCAACGCTCGGGTAAAACACTAGTTACTAAATAAAAATAGTATAAATATCTAAATATAATCCCGTAATTATCATATGAAACACAATATCGGTAAAATCTTGACAGACAAAAAATTATTGTGGAGACTAGTCGAGTTACTGACACTATTGTTTATTACGGGGGTGTTTCAAATTGATTCGGTGCTTATTTTTTAAAAACAAAAGCAGAATCAGAATCAGTTTTCAGAAGTTTATCTACCCCAACTTCTAAATAATTGATTTTAGGAGTAAATTAGGGCACCCAAGCACTTCAAAATTGATATTAGGAGTAAATTGATTCTGCTTCTCTTCTCTGAAGAAGCAGAAGCAATTTTATAAATCAAATCCAAACAGCCATGAACATGTCAAACTAAGATTCAAGGTAAGAGAGAAATTCTGCCGGAATAGCCATTACAGATTTTTGCCCGGAAAGCAACTTGGTGAAGGAGTTATTGACCCAAAAATTTTATGGAGCCCTATATGACTCCACTATGGAGTCATATAACACATGTGACATTATCACAACCATTCATTTCTATAATGGATTTATTGTGGAGGGCCCTACTTCATAAATGAATGATTGTGATGGTGCCACACAGGGGCGGAGCTAGGGGGTGCCCAGGCTAGGCCCTGGCCCACCCCAAATTTGAAAAATGTCAATATTTTTAGTGTAAAAAATTTCGTGTAATTTTTTTTCCGATAATATTCTTTGTACCGGCCCAGTCTAGCCCAGTGTCCTGGCTACGCCCCTGGTGCCACATATGCTATATGACTCCATAATGCAGTCATATTGGGCTCCATAAAATTTCCCATTATTGACCATGCTTTAGCTAGGAAGTGTAATCGAATGAAAATTACTTCGTATATACAGTACATACACTACGCTTGCTTGTATTCTCTTGCGGTCTAACTGTTGTGAATTAGTGCATCACTTTGTGCTATCTAAATCAACGTACAATTAAGTTATCTACTCGCATCATCTTTATTAATAATAAATAGATTAGATAAAGAGTTGAAAAAAGATAATAAAACATTCAAAAAAGACATAGGAACGAAACATATACATGAGAATTATTTGGCACAAGCCGCACAACTAGCTGAAAATGTACTCGTGAAAGCTTTTCAGTAAATGTTAACTTTTAATGATTGAAAAAATCTTAAAATGTAGTATCTGTTTGATAAGAAGCTGACTATTTGATTTAGTACTGTTTGTATACAAGCTTTCAGAAACTTATAAATAATTAATACGAAGTACTAAAAGTTACAAACTTTTCTCACGTACTACTCACTTTAGCATATCAAAAAAGGCTAAAGGGTCAAATAGACTCTTGAACTTACTTAAAGTGTTCAATTAGCCTCTTATATAGCAGGTTCTGCTCGGCCGTCACTAATTGGGGTGGTTCCAGGTGGAATTTTTTGATGAAATTTTTTGAGCATCTTCTTCATTAAGTCTAGTTTACCCATACCAAATTTCAGCTAAAAATTCAACCGGAAAGGCAGTGAAATGATTTTCCGAAATGTACTGCGTTGTTTAACTTCGCAGTTATCTTCAAAAAATCATTTGACTGCTTTCCCGGTTGAATTTTTAGCTGAAATTTGGTATGAGTAAACTAGACTGAATGAAGAAGATGCTCAAAAAATGTCATCAAAAAATTCCACTGGGAACCGGCCCAATCGGCGACGGCCGGGCAGAACCTCTTATATAAGGGGCTAATTGGACA
This sequence comes from Cuscuta epithymum, assembly GCA_945859915.1. NCBI lineage: Eukaryota > Viridiplantae > Streptophyta > Magnoliopsida > Solanales > Convolvulaceae > Cuscuta > Cuscuta epithymum. The sequence continues at coordinate 269,043 of CAMAPF010000024.1, forward strand.
CTTTAAGTCAGTTCAAGGGCCTATTTGACCCTTTAGCCTATCAAAAAAATATTTTATTTTTTAAAACCTCTTAAAACTTGGCATGCCAGAGATATACAACTAGAAACTTTATAAAGACCTTTTAGATAGGGTTGTGTTAGTGGGTTGTATGGATTGTAAATAGAGGATTCACACAGCGGGTTTAACTAGCGGAATAAGTTGACGGGTTGCCAAAAGATTTTTGGTAATTTAGCTGTTTGACCATAAAATTAGTAGAAAATGTCAATTTTCAAAACAGTAACTCAAATCTCTCCTATTTATAGCATTTTCATTTCAGCGATTCCGTCAAAAAACACTAAAGATGTTTTCTTTTGGACTGTTTTCAGTCTCAGACCAGACTAGATCAGACCAGACCAGACCAGCAAATTTCAGTCCAAAAGAAAACATCCTAAAGCTAAGAAGCTATTTACCAAACATCGTTTTCATTTATTTACCAAACCGTCAATTTTGTGGCGGAACCTCTTTTTCCAAACATCCCCATAATTAAAAAAATAATAAAATAGAAGGTAGTGATTTATGTCTGGCTCGTGGTGAGCCGAAGCTACATGCTAGCATTAATCATACCAAAGATTCTCTTTAAATGACGATTGGAGATAAGTGATTATCCATATCTGCTGATGCTACTAGCATTAACTTCGAATGACTGTACTTTTCTATTTATAGTGAAACGACAATAGTTTTGGGGCCTGGGGGAGGTCGTGGGGGAGCTGGCCCTCGAGGCCTCGACCAAAATCAATATATATATATAAAGGAGGAACTTTTTAAGAGTATACAAAGCGCCACATAATCCTGCCATGTCATTATATATATATATATATATATATATATATATATATATATATATATATATATAATTATTTAGTAATTTTTATACCTTCTATTTTTATTAGCTAGATTCTATTTTTGATTGCATATTGATATGGAAACAAAAATCCGTAGAAATCCACATTAATTAATTTGATGACTTTTTCAAAACCCATTACGTATTTTTATTATTATTTATTTTTTATTTTCTTATACGGAGTTTATGAATTCAAACGTAATTTGAATTCAAACGTAATGGGAATTCAGAAGCTGTTCCGTTCACCTGATCTGAATGTTTCTGATCTGAATTTTTTAAGTTCTGATCTGATCTGATCTGAATTTTTCTGATCTGATCTGATCTGATCTGAATCTTTCTGATCTGATCTGATCTGATCTGAATCTTTCTGATCTGATCTGAATCTTTCTGATCTGATCTGAATCTTTCTGATCTGATCTGAATGTTGCTGAACTGATCTGAATGTTGCTGAACTGATCTGAATGTTGCTGATCTGATCTGATCTGATCTGAATGTTTTTGATCTGATCTGAAAGTTTCTGATCTGATCTGAATTCTTCTGATCTGAATCTTTCTGATCTGATTTGAATATTTCTATAATTGTAATTATAATTATAATTATTAGATTTATAATTGTAATTAAAAATATAACTTAAATAAAATTACAATTATAATCATAATTATAAAAAAATAATAATTAAAATTAAATTTAAAATTATAATAATTATACTAATTACACTAATTATAAGTACAGATACAATTATAAATGTAATTATATTTTTAATTATGATTAATTTTATAATTATTATTGTAATTATAATTATAATATTTATTTCTATAATCATAATTATATCTATAATTACTAATTTAAATATATAAGTACTCCGAAGTAATAATAATTACAACAATAACAACAAGAACAACAATCATATTAATAATAATGATGATTATAATTATAATTACATTGTAAATCATAATTATAATTATAATTATAATTATAAATATATTATATTATATTATATTATATTATATTATATTATATTATATTATATTATATTATATTATATTATATTATATTATATTATATTATATTATATTATATTATATTATATTATATTATATTATATTATATTATATTATATTATATTATATTATATTATATTATATTATATTATATTATATTATATTATATTATATTATATTATATTATATTATATTATATTATATTATATTATATTATATTATATTATATTATATTATATTATATTATATTATATTATATTATATTATATTATATTATATTATATTATATTATATTATATTATATTATATTCTATTCTATTCTATTCTATTCTATTCTATTCTATTCTATTCTATTCTATTCTATTCTATTCTATTCTATTCTATTCTATTCTATTCTATTCTATTCTATTCTATTCTATTCTATTCTATTCTATTATATTATATTATATTATATTATATTATATTATATTATATTATATTATATTATATTATATTATATTATATTATATTATATTATATTATATTATATTATATTATATTATATTATATTATATTATATTATATTCTATTATATTATATTATATTATATTATATTATATTCTATTCTATTCTATTCTATTATATTCTATTATATTCTATTCTATTCTATTCTATTCTATTCTATTCTATTCTATTCTATTCTATTCTATTCTATTCTATTCTATTCTATTCTATTATATTATATTATATTATATTATATTATATTATATTATATTATATTATATTATATTATATTATATTATATTATATTATATTATATTATATTATATTATATTATATTATATTATATTATATTATATTATATTATATTATATTATATTATATTATATTATATTATATTATATTATATTATATTGTATTGTATTATATTATATTATATTATATTATATTATATTATATTATATTATATTATATTATATTATAATAATAATTTTATATTATTAACATTATTTTTATTATATTATTAATAATATTATTATATTAATATATTAATATTATTAACAATAATTATAATATAATAATCATAATTAATATATTAATAAAAGTGATAAATCATGTTTGAATTTTTTGATCTGATCTGATCTGATCTGAATGTTTCTGATCTGATCTGAATGTTTCTGATCTGGTCTGATCTGGTCTGAATCTTTCTGATCTGATCTGAATGTTGCTGATCTGATCTGAATCTTTCTGATCTGATCTGAATGTTTCTGATCTGATCTGATCTGATCTGAATCTTTCTGATCTGATCTGATCTGATCTGAATCTTTCTGATCTGATCTGATCTGATCTGAATAAAATAAGATTAAGGAATAAGTAATAAGATTAAGACGAACGGAACAGCTTCTCAAACGTAGAAGAAAAAACTTTTATACCTTCTACTATCATTTCACATCAAGTTGAATGAGAAATAGTAGAAGAAAAAAACTTGAGGTGCATAATAAAGTACTTTAGAGGACGTAAGATTATGAATTCTTTAAAATCGGGTTCATAACAATTATATATTTTTGAGATGCTTATGTAGAAGATCAATTTAACTATTTTTCATGTAATATTTTCTTGGCTTCAAGAATATATTTTACATATTTTTTTCATGATTCAGGAGATTCCACCTATTCAGCCCATTCAGCCAGAATTTAATCAATTTCAGTAAAATAAGTTAATTCGATTTATTTTAGTATTATCAACAGACTCTATATTAGATTAAGTTTATTTTTCTTTTAGATCACATTATGTATGATTCGAAAGAAATCAAATTTCAAATTAGCTAAATTACATACTGCCCGTGCATCGCACGGGCTTGAAAGCTAGTAATTAATATCCCTGTTCCCATCAACATCGACCAGCTCAAGTTTACCTTTTCTTTTTTGGAATACTAATTACCAAAATAAAGATGTTTTACAAAAATATAACTAGTTATTAGGGTAGTAATGAAATTGTAGTAATTCATGTTCAAGATTTGAACTTAAGTTACCACAACACTACGTTGTAGTAATGAATAGTCATATTTATGTAAATAAGTTTTATTTTAGTAATATTCTTGTAAAAAACTCGTATCGAGTAAAAATTATACGTAGTACTTCCCTAACCTTTATATATTATAGAAAAAATTGAAAATAATAATTCCAACTATTATTGGTCCGTTATTAATAATTTTAACTATCGATTATTCTGGATGAACCCAACTATAGGGACCATTTTCCAAAAATTGTCTCTTACTTTGCAGGCTAGAGACTATTTTTGGAAAAGGAAAAAGTACCAAATCAACCCTCAAACTATCATCAATAGTGCAAATCACCTCCTAAATTATAAAAACGTGCAACCAGGACCTTCAACTCAGCGATATAATGCAAATCACCCTTAAATTAAAAAAAAAATGTAATCAAATTCTCCAACTCGGCAATATAGTGCAAATGACTATCCTAAGCGGTAATTTATGTGTTAAAGCTTATGTATGTCATTTATTAAAAAAGGGTAAATGGTCAATTAAATTACGCCATCACTTAAACCCTTCTACTATTTTCAATCCATCACTTAAGTTCTTCTACTAAAAAAATGTTATCTAAATATGGTTACTTTTATAATACAATCAATTAAGCCATTTTAAAGTGTTGTAGCAGGTTATTTTTTAAAAATTAAATTAGGGATATTGATAAATCATACGGACTATAAATTTTAAAAATAATGTTATAATAATATAAAAATAGGAGAAATGTAAAAGTAGATAGGAACTATTTTTAATATAAAAAACATGCTATTAGAGTTCAAAAAATGATTAAATGGCCAAATTGATAATTTTTTTAAAGCAATGATACTTATATGATGCCATTTTAAAATTGACTTCTACACTTACAAAATATTTAAACAACAATAGAAAATGGTTACATAAATCTTCTAGGATGTTTTTATTTGGACTATTTTCAATCCCAAACCAGTTTAAACAGATCAGACCAGACTTAAACATACGAGACCAAATCAGATTTCCATAGTTATAAAATACACATAGACCACACATTTACCAAACAAGACAAGACCAGTTCGAACCAGACCAACAAATTTTAGTCCAATAAAAACATCCATAGTCTTCGAAACTCCCGCTTCCTTGGTTGGTAGTCATTTCCTTCATTAAGTGGCGGGGGGGGGGGGGGGGGGGGGGGGCTATCGTCGGCGGGTCTTTAGTCATTCGTGCAAACACACGAGCATCTCATTAGATTGCATGTTCAATCTCGTTCTATAAGCAGTCAATAAAAAGTTTAAGTGAGATATATTATGGCGAATAAATGAATCTTATGCGGCATATTTTTTTTGTAACAAATGGCGCATATTAGCTTTAATCGATTAATTGCCGCTTAGGAAAGTCATTTGCACTTTATCACCGAGTTGGAGAATTTGGTCACAACTTTTTTTAATTTAAGGGCCGGGGGTAATTTGCACTATATCACCGAGTTGGAGGTCCTAAATGCACGTTTTTATAGTTTAGGGGGTGATTTGCACTATCAATGTTAATCTGAGAGCTGATTTGGTACTTTTCCCTTTGGAAAATGGTCCCTATAGTTGGGACCACCTCATGAATAATCAATAGTTGGAATATTTAATAGATGACCGGTAATAGTTGAGATTATTATTTTCAATTTTTCCTATATTATACTCCCTCATGTCGCTCAAACACTAGTAAAAAACTGGCTTACAGTGACACTTTTATAGTGACACTTTCTGATATAATACCACTAATAACACTAAAGTGTCACTATTTTCTAACACAAATACATCAGCATCAAATAATGACACTTAACATTCTTTACGGAGTATACTTGGACTTAACGCACGCCTAATTAATGGGCCGGCCTACATAGAGTTTAATATACGGAATAAAATCTCAACCCTTAGGCGTTTTCCTCTTTCATTTCAGAATTACATCTATCCGCTCTCGTTCCTCTGCTGCTATGTCTTCTTCATTCATCTCTTTCAGCCAGATCTTCTCTCGCAACCCACGCTAACTGCTGCGCGATTCTCCATCAATTGATGGCCGGCTGCCGCTTTCTTGGGTCTGCTGCGCGACTCGCCGGTTGGTCCTCGCTAGGTCTTCTTCTTGAGCTATTCTCGTCGATTTCAGGTATGTAAAATGACGACTTCTCTCCCCTCTTTCTTACACTCTGTCCCGTTCAATAATATACAACGGAGAGAAGATAACTCTGCCAGGTGAACACATAATTAAATTCATTCATAATAAGATGGGTAACGTCCCCCTCTTAGCTTTTGACCTTTCTCTTTACTGTTGTAGTTTTTTCAACTTGGTTATCTTGTTCCCTCCATGTCTCCTCCGCTCAAAAGTCATACACGCAAGATAATGGATGATGATTTCTTAATGGATTTACAAAATTCTTCTAAGAAATAGATTTACAATCAAAAGTGGATTGCTATATAACATATTCTGTTCATTTAATTGTGAGGATATCGGGCTGATTTTGTGCCAAACGACCAAAATGAGCTTGACATGATGAGAAATGAAGAAAAAAGTGATCGCTTCCCTTTTCTGTTTAAAAAATGAAGAAAGGCAGAATACTCACTTTGGCAGGTATATCCATAGATATATGTTCCTTTTATGTAGTAATTATTAGGAGTTGTTGGCTTAACCGTTTACTTTCTATTTAGTTTAGGTCATCTCTTTCAGTTAATGTCATTTTGAACATTTCAGGGAGATCCATTTATGCTAAATTGTTTATTCCCTCTCTTCATTTTATATGATTCATCCTCAAATGTTGATACTCCACACTATTCAAATGACGCCCACAATGTGTTCGATGAAATGCAATAGTTAGAAAGGATATGGAAATTATGAATGAGAAGATGCTAATATCAACTTCAAAGTCTTTTCTTTTTTGAATAACCAATGGTATTAGGTTAAAGATAAAAGCCATATAAGAATACGAAGATAATTGAAGTTAAGGTTCTAGATAAATACATATAAAAATTTTACATTTTCTATTAACTGCATAGTATCCTATTGTGCTGTACATGTGTTTTAATTGTGTGTATCCTGTTATGCCAGATTCCAAACAGATGGCTTCCACCTTGGCTTGCAGTTCATGATGTTCATTATATTGTTAGGTAGTTTTTGTTCTTGTTAAGCCAAAATTTCGGTCGGACCATTGAAAAAGTATACACATGTTTTTTAGCTTCAATTTATATTATGTTCTTTAGTTCTTTAGAGATGAATCATTTGATAATCTTTTGAGCTGTAAATATGTTACTTTGTCTTTATGCAATCCTATTCAGGTCTTGGAAAAGAAATCTGAGGTAGAATTGTGTTGGAGCCTCATGTTCACACATTTCAAACAATAAGATGTATTATGTTCTTTTCCCTTCAAATACAAAATTTGTGTTTTGTTTCATCTTGTACTCTTCCATAGTTGCAATCAATCCAATCATATGTGATATATATATATATATATATATATATATATATATATATATATATATATATGCATGCATACATATACTAATATACATATACCATCTTTATGGTTCCTAAAAAGATTATATTATTGGATTTACTTGGAGATTAAATAACACCTCTTTCTATAAACTGACAGGATACATGAATTAGGGGAATTAGTTATATAGTTCTTCTTGAGCACAATTACCGGTCCAAGTTTCCTGACTGCAACACCAACCCTCACAGTGCATACTTCTTCCAGGTTCAGAATATAATAACATGGAGATGTTTGGTAGTTGTTTAGGTTTCACCTTGTCAGATTGATATATTACTTATAAAGTGGTAAATAAAGTGTGATATTCTGTTTGCATGTATGAGAGAATTTTGATTGAATGTGTTCTAAGAAAAAGAAAAACTCTAGGAAAAAATTAATTACATGGTTCATTTTGGGAATTATTAGTTTTGCCATATTTGAAAATTACATCACACCATTGCAGGTTGATAATCCTTGTTGTGGTTGCTCCTACAAGCGCAGCAGTGGGTTTAGATTTTTTATACATGTGAATACTGTATTCACACTACTATTTTGGGAGATGAGTAATTTATCTTGACCAAGGCAAAGGTGCTTAGTGATATTCACACTGTTATTTTGGGAAATAAGAGTGTACGATTTGGGCCAACTTGCCATGCCAGGCAAATGTGGATTGGATTGGCAAAATTAAGACGGGCCTAAAAGGCCACATGTTGAGGTGAACTACCCCCAATGGGACAGGTCAGCCCCCTTAATGAGCCAAGGCTGCTGAAAAAAAGGAGGCCATTGTTGCTATGTTATAGGGAAGAAGTAGTGGTGAATTGATAGTAAACCTTCCTCATTTTATTTTCAAGTCCACCATTTGTAGCTGATCATCTCGTTTGATTTGCAACCACAAGCAAGTTGGGTTGGGTTGGGTTAGGTTGGGTCAGATCGGATAGAGACATTAGTAGAGTGCCAAATAGGATCCTTGATGGGCTGCTGGTCAGCCCACCCTGTTGGCCTGTTTGAAAAACTATTATATAAAAGGTCCAAACCCATGGTATTTGCATTAAATTTGAAAATCCATTATTTACAAACAAACAAGTCCTTAGTTTTGAGAACTTTTCACTTTCCTTCTTGTACAATTTAGCACCACATGGAAAAAAATATCAAAAGTAATATGACAGATGGAAATTTGATGCATAACAGGAGGCTGTCAATGCTTTGAGTGACAAAATGTGATGGGCATTGAATATGAAAACACGACTCATTGCACTATAGTCATTTTATGAATTGATAATAATATCTTGGGTAGTATAGTCTTGGCAGTTTATCAGGAAACTTGTATGTGGTCTACCGACATGACTATAAATTTCTATGAATGAAATTGTGCTCTTCGGGAATATGCACTTTCAGCAGCTTCCCAGATCTCAACGTGTTTGATTTGCCTGTGTTTCCAATAAAGAAAAGCTTGAAGACCTTGAGGATCATAGGGAGGTGGCATGGAGCAAGGGCTTGAATTTGAAGCATTATTTACCATTGATAAAATCGAAACTTCTTCCTCAAGCCTATGACAAAGCAAATCATCGCCTCTTTGCATACTTTAACTACCCTTTTTGGCACACTTTGTTGATACTTCATTAGTTTTGAGTAGTCTTGTAAGAGTTGAAGATGTATATCATATTGTAAAAATGTTCTATGGTTAAAGTGTAGATTTAGATTCATAGCATATTGTTATGTACGTTAATGATATTGACACTAAATAAGTTGAGTAATCAATACAAATATTGATCTTTTATTTTGATTATTTATTTTTATTTATAATCTTTAATAGAATGAGTATCAAATAAAATAATGATTATTATAATATTATTAACACATTTATATAGCACTAATGTGTCGTATTTTTTATGACACCAACGTGTCACAAAGTTTTATGATACCAATGTGTCATAGTCTTGTACAACATTAATGTGTCACAATTTACCGACACTATTATGTTTTACAATCAGTGACACTATATTTAGTGTCACTAGCCGACACTTTTCCCGACGCTTTTTTAGTGTCGCAGAAACTTTCAGCGACACTAAATTGGTGTCACTATAAGCCCTTTTTCTACTAGTGAAAACTGTGCCAAAATTAACTGACACGTAGAATAATAAAGTTAAAAATTAGGTTGAAGTTTGTGCAAAGAAAGTGGAAGAGTTAGTTGAACAATAAAAAAAAGACAGCTAGCAAAGCTATAAGGAATGAAGGGAAGATCAATTAAAATCACGATCCAAACTCGAAGAGATGCTTGAGTATTTTGAGAGTGAGGTAGTATTATTTATTATGTAAAATTGTAAACATGCATGTGGTGGATTAATTAAAATATGAATTACGTTGTGCTTACTACTTAGAGTCTTCAAGATGGGCCGAAACTCGCGGGTTAGCCCGTTTCAACCCATTTATTGGTGGGATAGAGTTAGCATTTTCTGACCCAATTAATTCATGAGTTTCACGTGTCAACCCATACGAGTTGCAGGTTAAGTGGGGTTAAAATAGGCTAAATCGAGTGATTCTACTGAAATTTATGAAATTCTGATTGATTTGGCTAAAATGGTCTTTTAGAGTAATTTCAACCAATCTAATCAGAAAATAACTCTAACATTACATGTTATGATTGTTACACAACTCAGTGCAAAGAAAAATGTTACATATTTGGTAAAAAGTTTATTGATAAGACTTATAAATCAAAAAACTAGGCAACAAATGGTCTATTAATCAATTGATTATGAGCCCGTTTGGTAGCACGAAAATCGGCTGTTTTGGCTGATTCTGCTGAAATTTATGAAATTCTGGCTGAATTGGCTGTTTTGGCTGATTCTGCTGATTCAAGAAAAAAATATTTTAAAAATATATTTTATTAATAAATTATAGAAAAAATTACATGTAAAAATAGCTAAAATAGTCCTCTACAGTAACTTCAGCCAATACAGCCAGAAAAGTAACTCTAACCTTACTTTTTCTGCTTATTACACAATTCAGCATACAGAAGTAAAAGTTACGTGTTTGGTGAAAAAGCTGGCTGATAAGCCTGATAAGCCGAAAAAAGAGGTCTCCAAACGGGCTCTATAAAAAAAATAAATCCAGAGATATTGCTTATACGGAGTAATAAAGATCTACAGAAACATTGGATTTAAGACATGCAGTTGTCAACCAATAATGCAGCATAAATATATCCATTGAGGGAGTCTAAGTGGTCAGTACGGAATTAATAATTTGCTCTGCTCTATAACTATTGTTCTCCTCTATCTCTGCTGACTCCCAAACACGACCCACTGAGGACAGAGATAAATGGCGAATGAATGTGGATGGGATGAGTCCTATAAGGAAGCATTATTGGAGCAGAAAGAAGAGAAACAGTACTATGAGAACTGCCCAGGTTGTAAGGTGGAGCAACAGAGACAGCTGCAAAGAGGGGTTCCAGTCAAATTGCTGATCCGCGTTTGGACAATTGTTCTCTGCACTTGTATGCTTATTCTACATTATCTTATTCTTCTTTTAATTAAATTTATATATCCATTGCATTGGATGAAGTTAACCTATCATACAAGCTCTGTTTCTTCTTCATATCTTATTATTGACTGGGTCTTTAATTTTCAGCACTTCCAATATCATCTCTCTTTCCATTCCTATATTTCATGGTAAGTCATTGTTTTTTGCTCCCCCCTTGAAAAGGTTACCCTTGTAGTGATGTGTTTGGTTATTACTGTTCTTTTTGTCAAAAAGGTTGTACGTAGTATATTAGAATTCATGAATATGGATCAAGACTCAGAGCATCTCCAATGGTAAAATGTGCACGGTGCATACGTGGCATGAGAAATAGCCACATAAATATTAATAAATAAATTCTTTCTCTCCTTATTTGAATGATTTTATACAGTTTTGGTAAGTTTTTCTCTACAATGTCAAGGAGACCGTCTAGATGTTGACATTGTTGTTGACATTGCAGGGAAAAACTTACCAAAATTGTATAAAATCATTCAAATAAGGAGAGAGATAATTTATTTGCTAATATTTATGTGGTCATCATTCATGCCACATGTGCACCGTGCACATTATAGCATTGGAGATGCTCTCAAGAGAGATGCCATTCTAAAAAAGGGAGTATAATATCCTAACATGATGATGAATAAAGGATCAAACGAAAAAAGTGGATAAAAATCTGATTTTTTATTCATTAGTTACTATAAATCTATAATAGGATATTTAATGACTGTGTTCATGTTAAGTTTACACAATAATGATCATGATTCATGAACGTATGTCTATTTATAGTAACTTTAGCTACAATTTGTTCATCTTTATATGTAAGCGATAATTTTCTCTTAAAGAAAAACATCATATGTCATTCTCTTAAATTTACAATTTTAGACCTATTTTATTTGAGTTACTTTTGGGTCGAACTTTTTGATAAATTTTGTGAGCTTGTTCTATATGAAGTGTAGATTATCTTCACCAAATTTCAGCTTAAAAAATCAAGCGGAAAGTCAGTTAAATAAATTATTAAAAAAACTGCGGAAGTATATATATTCAGTTGCACAATTTTCAATAATTTATTTAACTTTCCCAAATGAATTTTAAGCTGAAATTTGGTGGACATAATTTGCACTTAATAGAAAGTATGCTCACAAAATTTCATTAAAAAATTCGGCTCGTATACACCTCAAATGAAAGAGGGTGAGCATACTAACATAGTAACAAAAAATACATTTAATTATAATTGCGTCATCGTTTTTTGTTTTCTTTCTCATGATTTTTAATCCTTGTATGAATTATAGTCCTGTCATCAGTTTTTTGCTTTCATTCTCCTGATTTTTAATTCTTATTTCTATTGTATAATCTGAAATATTCAATTCACGGATAAGAGATTTCAAAATTGCAGACACACACACACACACACACACATATATATATATATATATACATACACACACATACGTATATAAAAATTTATATTTGTATACTATTTCAAAATTGTAGATAAGAGATTTCAAAATTGCAGAGACCGAAGAAGATATTGGTTATTATGCAGGTTATGTAGGTAATATATTGTACCCGGAGTACCAAATTTTGGAGCAACAATATATATTATTTATTCGGGTTTAATGCACCAAGCCATTTCGTGATATGCAAATGCACTGCATTACCCTATGTCATTTAAAAATATGTCAAACCCCTCTCCTCTGTTATAATAAATCATGCGCGGAACCCTTTTTGTGAATAATTTAACAATTTAAAAATCACTCTTTCTTAATATTATGATTGAAATGCAAGAAAATTTGTCAAAATCTCTAAATTATACAAAAATGTTAGTCATTTTTCTTTTATTTGACAATTAAATTTGTTCATGAAACAGATTTTGCGCATGATTAATAATAACACAATGATATTTGATGCATTTTCTAAATCACAAGGACTAACACCTAATTTCTATATCAAAGTGTGGTTTGGTGCATTAAACCCCATTTATTCTATAGCTTTTTCATTAAAAGAGAAGAAGCTGCATGTTTTTATATAGAAATGCGAACCCATTGTCTTATTAAATATGTGAAGGATCCGCATTCATGCTTGGAAGGGCAATGACATCTCTATTTTGGGGGATGTTAGCCGATAGATATGGCAGAAAACCGGTTTTTATATTCAGCACAATCTCTGTGTAATGTTTCTTACTTCCTCAGTTCCTCTACTCATTTTCTATGGTTCAATTAATTTTTTGGCTAAAGGGTCAAATAGGTACATGAACTAACTTAAAGTGTTCAATTAACTCCTTATATAGGAGGTTCTGCCCGGCCGTCGCCAATTGGGGCGGTTCCCGGTTGAATTTTTTGATGAAATTTTTTTAGCATCTTCTTCATTAAGTCTAGTTTACCCATATCAAATTTCAGCTAAAAATTAAATCGGGAAGGCAGTCAAATGATTTTCCGAAATGTGCTGCGCTGTTTAACTACACAGTTATCTTCAAAAAATCATTTGACTTCCTTCCCGGTTGTATTTTTAGCTGAAATTTAGTATGGGTAATCTAGACTTAATGAAGAAGATGCTCAAAAAATTTCATCAAAAAATTCAACCGGGAACCGCCCCAATTGGCGACGGCCAGGCAGAACCTCCTATATAAGGGACAAATTGAACACTATAAGTTAGTTCATGTACCTATTTGACCCTTTAGCCTAATTTTTTAAGTTGTTGTTATCTAAACTCAAACTGTTATCCATCTTGCTATATTTGATGGTGAACAGGGTGATTTTCAATACACTTTTCGGTTTTAGCGTAAACTTCTGGATGGCAATCATTACTCGATTTCTTCTTGGAAGTTTAAATGGTTTGCTTGGACCAATCAAAGTACCCTTCTAATTACTTTTACTTGCATATGTTATTTTGTATGGAATTCATCTTATCCCACATTTTTCTAAATAAAATCACGGCTTACCAAAGTAATTGCCCATTTGATAGTTTCTATTTCCGGCTTATCATTATCAATCAATGTTTTTCACCAAATATCGAATTTTTTATTTAATAAATAATGTTGAAATTACTTTTGTGTTTGCAGTATGTATTTTGTTGAAAAGAACTATATAAGCTTTTTTCGTATAAATGTTTTTATCATTTAATAAAATATAGTTCAAATATTGTTTTTCATTGTTCATCATATTTAGTCAATTAAATCATTTCAGTAATTTCAGCCGACTCCAATATGACCAAACGAGATCTAATATTTCATGTTTGTTATTTCAAATAAACGGATAAAAAACAAGGGGTTTTTATTTGAATATTACTAATTTTGAACCAATTATAAAAAAAGTAACCATTTTTAAAAAGGGGCAAAAAAGTGATCAAGAAGGTCATATTAATGTCATTTAGATTTTAATGTCACTATCCTGTTTCAATGTCACTATCAAATGTCACTGCCGCCACCGCCCATGTCACTGCCGCCACCGCCCATGTCACTGCCGCTAACGTCCGTGTCACTGCGACCATCGTCCGTGTCACTGCGGCCACCGCACGTGTCACTGCTGACACCGCACGTGTCACTGCTGACACCGCCCATGTCACTGCGGCCACCGCCAATGTCACTGCGGCCGCCGCCAATGTCACTGCGGCCTCTGCCCGTGTCACTGCGACCGTCGCCCGTGTCACTGTAGCTGCCGCCCAGGTCACTGTAGCTGCCGCCCAGGTCACTACCGCCCACTGCTCGACAACACTGCCGCCCGCCGCCTGCCACTTCACCGGCGTCTCCTAGTACACCACCCATCTGCCCACTCCCCCCCTCCCCCTCCCCACATCACAGCCACCTAAACACCGGTCCCCACCCCCTGCCCTGCCCATCCCACTGACCTGTCCCCAGCCACCCTTGCCCAACCCTCTACTGTTAGAGCCTCCGGCAACCACCACCACCCATATGGCCGACCAGCACACAATAACCTGCCTCGCCCCTCCAACCCCCTCCCCAGCCTCCAGCCCCTGCACAAGAGCTGCCCAACACCACACCGCACCGCAGCCCTTCACCAACGCCCTGCCTTCATCAGTCCAGCCCTGCCCAGCCTAGGTACATCCCGCCCCCATGAGCCCCTTCCCCATCCCTATCAGCCCTGTCCTCAGTCCCCAAACCTTACCGGTAGTCCCCAATTGTAGCCCCAACAGTCATCCCACAACCTCCGCCATTAATCCTAGCAGCCAGCTCATTTTCGCCGACCTGGGACCGAAATCGCACGCCATCGGAGCGAAATTGCCCAAGCTATCACAGATCTGAACATTCGGGGAGAGGACGGCGGTGACGACAACGATCCGTCGACTCCGTCTGTGAAGGGAGGTGAGAGCGACGCCGTCGAGGCAAGGACGACGAAGACCTGGCGAGGAAGAGGTGTCCAGTTGCTCTGTCCGCAGAGGAGCTCCATGTATGCGATGTATTGCTCTGTTCTCGAGCGCAGGAAGAATGAAACGAGAGAAATTGGAAGGCAGCGGATGTTTTAATTTAGCCGGTCACTTTTTTGTGAAACAGAAATTTAGTCATATATTTATCTAGTAAAAGGTGGGTAGTAATATTAGGGCCATTATTTCAAAAAACAAATGATCATTTACAAAATGGTCAATTCAAAGAATTAGCAAAAAATAGGTAAAACACTCGGCAGTCAGCACTACTCCGTACATGACATAGTTGTTTTTGCATTGATACTCTACGGTCACCTAACTTTAATTATTTGAATTTCCAAGGCATTTGCAGTAGAAGCCTTTCCAGAACGATATCAATCCTTGGGACTATCTTCGGTAAGTTAATTAACTTAGGTCTTAGGGCCTTTTATTATAGGGAAATATGAAAGTAAAAATGTTGTTTGCACCCACCCTCTTATACTCACTCGTATACACTTGTACCCAGCCCTGTTACAAACAAAACAAACATGTTTTTGTCTATAAAAATTATGTCAACTTTTGTCTATGAATAGAATTCACACACAAAAAAATACTACCTCCGTTCTCTTTTAATTGCAACATTGGACTTTTTGCACTATTCACATATTCTACTTTGACTATATTAAGATGGGTTAGAAGTATATTAACAAACCTTACTTTCATTTATTAGAAGGAAATCGATAATTCCATTAACAAAATCGATATGGTTAGTCCGGTAGTCCTACAATTTGTATACTTCGTATTTATCACCATGCAAACTATCTTGGTGCAAAACTTATGGGTACTAGTTTTCATGTGTTTTTTATGGGAAAATGGTCAAATAAAGCTTTGTACTATTACGTAATTGTCACATAAGGTCATGTATTCGATTAAGTATCATATAAATGCGTCTATTTATAAAAAACAATCGGGTGAGTCAAAACAACCCACTGACAACCTCTTAATCCCGATTTTAGCTTGTGTCGTTATTTTTGCCTTGTATTTAAATCAATCATGACCAAATATTTCTTGCTAGCCTTATAATTAATTCAAAAAAGATAGCCAGACGTGCGCTAAAATTGGGATTATGAGATTGTTAACAAGTCGTTAAGACTCATCCGATTGCTTTTTATAAGTAGACGTATAACGTATTTATATGACATAGTATTGAATACATGACTTCATGTGATTGTTTCATAATAGTAGAAGCCTTATTTGACCCTTTCCTCGTTTTTTATACGTCATATTTGCACATCACATTTTACAGAACTTTGTTTTCACATACTTGGGATCATAAAAAAATTACGTATAACAATTTGAAAATAATACGAAGTCATTTACATATCACATGGCAAGCAAGGAAGGGGTGACTGTAAGTCTTTGGAGAGGGGAACAAAATCAGACTCCATGATAATAGGATCCGGAGCCTCTGCCTTGCTTTAAAGCAAGGCAGGGTGCCTGGCTCTTCCGGGCCGTTCGATCGGGAATTGGACGGCCAAAGATGTTGGGCTCCACTCCTTTGCCGATCTCGAGGTTGTCCTGGTCGCCTCCCCGCCGTCGGATGCCGCAAGGCACTCTACCTTATGGCAGAGGATCCTGATCGATGATAATAGACCTCGTCAACAATACGTTCATTTTTTCTTTCAGGTTAGCACAGCATGGGGTATGGGCTTAATCATTGGCCCCGCTTTGGGAGGTTTTCTTGCACAGGTGAATATTATTGTACAACAATACTCGCCGGTATTTTTTATTTTATTTTTTCCGGGCACTTAAAACTTAGAGTCATTATTGATAATCTTAATCGACGATTTCTAACAGCGTTAGACATCAAACCTCTCTTGTATAATAACGGAATTGAAACATAACTTACTTTGTTAAAAAATGAAACATAATCTTCTATCTAAAAACGGGTCCAACAAATGCATCTTTTTCACACTTTTTTCTAAAAAAACATGTATACATTAACAAAAGAAGGATGACACCCCCGATGACCCCATTTAATTCGTGAGGGCCTTCAACACCAGTCAGACAATTAAGTAGTAGAATGTACATTGGACTTCAATCACACTCTATAGATAGCGACTAAGCCTAAATAGAAATTATTGAAGTACCAATGTCTTCTTCGGTCCTAAATGAAATTTGGAACAGAGTGAGCCTAAATGAAGTTGTACTTTGATCTCTTTTTATTTATTGAAGTACAAGAAATTAAATTGATGAAAATTATTATGTAGTTTTAAATTTCTCTCATTTTAAAATTTCAAATTATATTTTTACAAATACGTTATAGCATATACCAGTGGTCAAAGTTGTGCACTGGTCAACGTGAAAAAAGAAACAGTGCAACTAAAAAAGAATGGAGAAACTATTTTTTTTTTAATATTTACACATTCCATCTTATTTTTAATATACCGTATTTTTTTTTACCAATTCTGGCATTTCACGTCTCACGTTTCACATTTCACATTTCATGCCTCTTAACGAATCTAATATAGTCCATTTTGATCAAACTTTTATGTATATTTTCTAACAAAGCCTGCAGAGAAGTATCCTTCGTTCTTCTCAATGGACTCATTATTCAGAAGGTATTTACTATTATCTTGTTTTTACTTCATGCAATATTTTGTATGATCATTATGTACTTCGTATAAAGCACTGTAAGATATGCATGTATATCTTTGTTTTCCAGATTTCCCTACCTTTTGCCTTGCTTGTGCATTTCTATGTTTGCATTACTTGTGACCATTTCCACATTTTGGTTACCGGTAGGTCTTTGTTGCCTACTCTAAAATTTCAACATTAAATGCCAATGATATGCCATCCTTAGTTTATTTTCACAAAGATCGAAATATAACTGTATTTTATATGTGAATTGTACATGTTTTTCTTTCCACCCCCATGTATATATGCAGGAAACACTACATAAACATGACTCAGTGAGCGTTTCATCTTTCAACTCAAACAAGACTTTAGAGGCTGCTTCTAAAACCTCTAGAGGATCCAAGAAGAGAATTTTCAATAATCGGCCCTTAATGTCATCTATTGTTGTATATTGTGTCTTTTCCCTTCATGAAATGGCTTATACCGAGGTAAATATGGTATATGTGTACCATCCATTTGATTTTTTTTTTGTTACACTTAGCTTGTTCCAATCTCATACTATATCTAATTAAACTAGATCAAATGACCAAAATTAGTTTAAGAGAGCAAATCATAACTTACTAATATGTCTTTTTTTGCTATAGATATTCTCATTGTGGGCTGAGAGTCCTCGAAGACTTGGAGGATTAAGTTATTCTTCAGACGATGTTGCAGTCGTTCTAGCAATCTCTGGTACATAACAATATATTTTTCTAAAATTGACAAATTAATGTGTTTCACTCAACTTAAACCTTTGATACTCTGTATATTGCAATAATGCGTGCGCGCGCGCACACACATATTTTTTGGGTTTCTATCCTAAAACTTAGATGGTGGATATAATTTCTCAAGTCTGATCGACTACTTCCTGGCTTCGAGGCTCGAACTCAGTGTTGGGCTAAATAGTTTCAACGAACACCACAAGAGGTTATTAATATGCAATAGACTAATATTCATGATTGCACTTAATTATTTAATAATAAATATTATGTAATGATTATTCATTAAGCCTGCCCCTATACCTACAAGAGGGACGTCCCACTCTCATTTGGAGGGCGGCTTCTCCATGACCCACATTTTCACTCATTTTTCTGAAATGGATATCAATAAAAGAAAGAGTATCAATCTCCTATTATGTTCTTATTTTAATTTTTACAATAATATTACTGGTTTTATGTTGGGTCATCCCTTAAAAAAGGCTTCGGAATTTAAATGATGATCCAACATAAATATGTAATGTGATTGTAAAAATATAAAATAAAAGAAGAATACAACAACATATTAATACAATTTTCTTTATATTGTTATCTATTTCGGGATATACAGAAGTGAGAAGACGGGTCGAGGAGAAGCTAGCCACCCTCCAAAGGAGGGTGACATGCCCCTCTTATATAGGTAGAGTGTAGGACCATAAATATATACATGGATTATATATATATATATAGAGGACTGCTCAGGTCCCTCCGGAGGGACGGGAGGGACCGTCCGAACTTTACTGTTTGGGGCGGTTCCCGGTGGATTTTTTTGATGAAATTTTTTGATCACGTTCCTCATCAAGTCTAGTTTGTCCATACCAAATTTCAGCTCAAAATTCGACCGGGAAGGCAGTCAAATAAATTCTTGAAACTTACTGCACTTTATGTATGCGCAGAATGTGCAGTAAGTTTCAAGAATTTATTTGACTGCCTTCCCGGTCGAATTGTGAGCTGAAATTTGGTATGGACAAACTAGACTTGATGAGGAACATTCTCAAAAAAATTCATCAAAAAATTCCACCGGGAACCGCCCCAAACAGTAAAGTTCGGACGGTCCCTCCCGTCCCTCCGGAGGGACCTGATCTTTTCTGTATATATATATATATATATATATATATATATATATATATATATATATATATATATATATATATATATATATATATATATATATATATATATATATATATATATATATGTATATATATAAAAGCTAATAATTAAAATTTAATTTAATATGCTACTACATGAATAATCATTACATAATATTATTGAGATAAATGCAACCATAAATATATAATTAGTTTGTTGCATATTACGAGTAATGACTTATTTGTGGTGTCCATTAAAGCTATTTCACTGAGTTCAGTCTTCTTTGAGGTACTCAGGGGTGGAGACAGGGGTGGCTGGCGGGGGCCATGGCCCCTGCAAGAAAAAAAATTGTGATGTATATATATATGTATAAATATTTATAAGTAGTAAAAATATAGTGAAAATTTAAGTTTTGGCCCCCGTTATATAAATTCTTTAAGCCCCGGCCCCTGTAACATGTAAATCCTGGCTCCGCCACTGGAGGTACTGAGCCGAGGTTGGGTTCGACCGGTCTACGACGCTTGAGGCCTAAAATGTGATCGGGTCAGACTTGAATTCGGTAATTATATTCCCATCTTAAGATTATATTCTAAAAGGAAATAATGGTGAATCTACATAGCAGGGGTATGATTGGCTAAGTTCCTCACAATTTAATTTTTCTTAATTTTTTTAGTGTAACTTTTTTTCCTCAATTAGCAATTCGGGCACTATATATTGTTTTATGCCTAGCATAATCACTCTTCAGTTTAGTTAACACGACTTCCTAGACTGGCATGTGCTAAAACATATTATCTCCATTCCGTTGGAAGGTTCCCATAACAAAACGGCACAGATGTTTAGACAATAATTAAATAAAGTACTTCGAATATATTTTGAGAAATAATTTTAATAGGTACCTAGTATATATTATAATGTAGTTAGTATTGGTAACTGTGATGTTATAAATATATTATTTTTAATATTTAATGATTAATTTGTCACTTAAGATTGTTAATTGTTTCCTAAAATGGAAATGAGAACCTTTATATGGGACATCCGAAAAATGAAAGTGGGAACCTTCGAATGGGACGAAGAGAGTAATTTTATACTGATGTAGGAAAAATTATTCACATTGTAAAGTTTTTATTTATATTTCTCTCCTAAAATTAAATTTCAATGCAATTTCTTTGTGCTTTATAGGGTTCAGTCTTCTGGTGTTTCAAGTTTTTGTGTATCCCTTTGTGGAGAGAACAATTGGCTCTGTAATGGTGTCCAGAATTGCAGGAGTATGTATGAATAATAAAGAAGCTACATAAGACCAATAATATATAACTAATATCAATTGCAGAGCCAAATTTCTTTTAAAATATATTTTCTAATTTAAGATTAATACTTACAGATTGTGGTGATTCCCCTGCTAGCGAGTTACCCTTACATTGCAAATTTATCCGGGATAAACCTCAAGATTGTGTTAAATTGTGCATCCCTCTTGATGAACATTTTATTAGTAAGTAATTGAATGGCCTTAATTTGCATTGTATGTAATTATGTGAAACCTTTGGAATGTCTTACTTGTTATTATGTTAAATTGAATAAAGTTCAAATATATTAGCAATATTAACTTGGAATTTGTATTCTATGTAATTGCAAAAGAGGAAGAAAATGGAGTTATTTAATTCGGATATTTATTAACCATTTCAACCTTTTATTATGTTATTACAGGTAACAATCGTAACCGGACTCTTCATTCTACAGAATAGTGCAGTGGTGATGATATAACTTTTCTCTTTTTTTTACTCTTACTTGTATAATACTATCGTATGTAAATTGACCAACCATCATGTGTAGTACACAGTACTACATATTTTTCTTCCTCTACCATGTGGCTTAAACAACCCAATTTTTTGAACTATTCGAGTTCGAACTCGACTTCAAATTCTAATATGAACCGGGCTAGAAGCTCAAATACTTTTTTTGAGTTGTATTGAGCGTAGCCCGTTTTAGATTCGGTTCGAAAACAATAAAATCAACGAGCATAAACTAGAATCCTATAATCGATCGGTTTTTTTATATCAAACTTGCTGAATGCTAGAATAAAAAACCAACATTTATTGATCAAATCATATACTACGTACTACATATGTAAAGTTTTTCGCATCCGTACCCGAACACATACCATTCTTACTGAATCAAGGCCAATTCGTATTTGCATTTATGGACCGGGCACGTTTCATGAACTGATAGTCACACGGTTTAACCTAGTTAATCACAATAATGGGTGATAGGATCAAGATCAAAGAGGATTAGCAAATGGCATTGCGATGACCGGGATGTCAATCTTCAAAGCTTTAGGTCCCGCAGGAGCAGGAACATTGTGAGCTTTCCTTTCTTTATGATTCATTTTGAAATATATTTTTACATTTCCTACTTATTATACTGCGGTTGGAATTCCCCACAGTAAATCACATCTGTGTCTGCATGTTTTTTTATTCATAGGTTTTCTTGGTCAGAAAAGCGTCAAAGTGCGAAATTTCTTCCAGGTACAAAATCGATCTTTATCCAAAAAACTATATCGATATTTTTGTTTGATCCTACACAAATCGAGTTCATGCTTTCTATGGACTTGATTTCATATTTCATGCTTTAACAACAATGCATCGTACTTTTGATTGTTATTCGATCATTCGACGTTTGAAATAAAATCGTTCACATTATTTTTATAATAAAGGTGATTTTTGGGAAAACTAACAAATGTCTCCGACAAAAAATCAATTAGGACCTCGTATTAGCATTACACTCAATCACCCCCTCAATCTATAAAAAGAAACACCCAGTTTAGTTTGTAGCTAGTAAACAACCTCTTAACAAGTTAATTTGCACACATGGCTATCCACCTGACATATTTTGCACTTTTTTTCTTTTTCTTCTTTCTTTTGTCCATCTCTCTATGCTTGGCTTTCATCTTCCGCACAAGCACCCAACCCGCTCAGCATATGTTTTTTCCCCTTTTCTTCTTTCTTTGTGGACAAACAGAGAAAGAAAGAGTGACTGAAGACTCGGTTGATGAAGACCGAGACAAAGTCCTCGAAAAACTTGCAGACTCGGTTGAACCCGTACTTCAACGACTCGGATGACCCAAGACTTCCGGTGACTTCGCAGCAGCCACCACGTCGGTGTCGACCATTTTGTGCAGCAACGGAAAATAGAGAGAGAAGTAGATGAATGGAGAAGCAGAAGGTGAGGCAACCGTGCATATTGTCGTCAGCGTGCCTCACGCCGAAGAAGATCTGTGGCACCATGCATGGTCCGCGCCGAGGAAGTTCCTTAGAAGAAGAAAGGGTCGGCTGCTTTGGGTCGGGTGGGGCGGAAGAAGAAAAAGGAAAGGGGGAAGAAAAGAAAACGAACACTGTGTTGCGGGTTGGGGCGGAGGAAGAAAATTAAAGGCCAAGGGGAGAGAAAAGGAAATATGAGAGAAACACAACGAGAAAAAAGGAAAGTGTGAAATCTATCATGTGTATTGCCATGATGCAGATTAACCTGTTAACCGATTGTTTATAAAAAAAACCTAGAAGTGTTTTTTATGATTGAAGGGTTAGATTGAGTGATTTAATTTGTTAATACGAGGATCTAATGGATCTTTTGTCTTAGTATACAGATTATATGACCATTTTGCCATATAGTTAATCAATTACTATCAACCAAAAACCTAAAAGATTCAAATGATTGAAAACTCTCAATCCAAAACCTAAATTTCATTAACTAACTTTTTACCTTTTTATCTTAACTTTCAATAAAGTTTCTTCACGAGTATATATACACACAAACAAAATAAAGAATACTACATCCGTTCTGAAATAAGTGCAACATTGCAAATTTTACACTATTCACATGTTTTACTTTGACTACATTTTATTTATTGATGTATTAATATATATTTTTGAAAAAAATATTACTAAATGTGTCTCATTGTAAATTTTCAAAATCTGATTTTTTTTAATTTTTTTTACTAATAGAGAGTTATATATGTTAATGGTCAAAGTTGTGCCTCGGCAATTGTGAAATGTTGATGACTGCTGCACTTATTTAAGAACGGAGGTAGTATTTAATTAAGTCAATTAATTAAGAACTATATATCTAATTTAAGATTTAAGATATTTAATTCTTGAGGTGATAATTTCCAATTACTCAAGTCCTAAAGTGATAGGTTTCAACCATTTAGGTCCTTCATAAGAAAATTTATCTTCTAGATTTTCGAATAATAATTACCCTATCTTTTGGATCTTACTTTGAAGGAAAAAATCTGAATTAAGGGCAGAGCCCCCCCCCCCCCCCCACGGCCCCACCCACCACACTACACGTTCATGTAGACCGGTTGATCATATTTATGCCATAACATTAGATGAATTGAACGGTTAACCTAAACATATTTTTCATACCTTTCTATATGTAGGCAATCAAATGACATTCTTTACGCTCATTGTCATTGATGGTATTGGTGTATTGCTCACTTTTAAGCCATTTCTTGTTGAACGAATGCCAAGCTAATCGATGAAAGAAGTGTGTATATGCCCATATCTTCGAGCATTTTTTCCCCAACAAAGCTCACTGCTGGGAGGAAATTGATATTTGCACATGCATCAATGCATTTAACACTTCCATTTATGTATACCGGCAGTATTCCGTTTTTTTAAACTATTCTGTTTTTTCATATTGATAACTTTCTCATGTTTTTTGTTATTTAAGCTCTAGTTGTTGTTAGGTGATGAATTGGTTGAATCACATTGTGGGTGAATTGTGTGTAGAATTGTGATAATTTTTCACGTAGTTTTAGCGATGGATATATATAGTGGCAGAAAAGTAAAGATACAAATATTTAACCAGAAAAAAACTCATTGTCTCAAGAGAGACTAAGGGTGTTTTTACATGGAATTATTTCAATCCTAAACTAAGACCAAAGAAAACTTAAAAAGATCAAATCAGACTTAAATGGACCATACAATACCAGATCAGATTTCCACAGTGATAAAAAACACAGACACTGGACATTTACTAGATCAGATCAGACAGATTCAGACCAGACCAGACTTTAACAAACCAGATCAAATCAGACTAGACCAGACCAGATCGGACTAGACAAGAAAAATTCAATCCAATTAAATTATTTTGAAACTCCGCTGTAATATAAATTATTTTGAATTCTTCAATTTTGGTAAATGTTTTACTATACTTTCTATAGTGCTTGTGTTGTTTCACTGATCCAAATTTCGTAATATTTTGAAAACGAAGCCTGTTTTAAAACTTTCCAGTGTTATATAAAATGCTCTAAACGAAACAAAATATAGCAGTATATGATCAAGTTCAATACTACATCTATTCAGAGTCAATACTAGTACGTACAAATCCTTTACTAATTTGTAAACGAAGCATGGGGGATCCGGAGCCTCTACCTTACTTTAGAGTAAGGTAGGGTGCCTTGCTTCTTCCGGGTCGTCCGATCAACAATTCAACGGTCGGAGATCTTGGGCTCTACTTTTTCGCTAATCTCGAGGCCTGCTTTGCTACTGCCCGACTGTCCGATGCGCAAGACACCGTCCTAGTCGGGCAGAGGATCCGAATCCAAGCATGGGAGGATCCACATCTACTATAGGGGGGGCAGCTGCCCCTAATAAAGTGTCAATAATCACCTAAACTATAACATTCCGTGTACAATTTTGCTTTCATTAAATAAAGTGTTAAAGTGTTTTTAGAAGATGTTTAGTTATAATAAATAACAATACGTATTACTTCGTATAATTTATCTAACTAGATTTTCACCCGTGCTTCGCACGGGATGCAGTTAGTAAGGAATAAATTATTTGAAAATATATAGAAATATTGTGATAAAGATAGAGTAACACATATATTGTTTTTAACAAATCTAAATGAAGATAGAAAATTAAAAATTATTACATACTCCCTTGTAAATAACATTTAAAGTCTTCTTTGCCGGTTTTCTGTCGTCATCACATATAATAAACTACAATCCATATTGGGAAGTTACTATTGAGATGTCATATAAAATTGTCCATGGATGAAAACCAAATCACGTGAGAAAACAACCCTCTCCAAAGATTGTGCCTCACTCTTGTTGATAGTCATTGTGTTACTAAAAAAGGATGACACTCTATCCCCAAACCCCTCAGAACTGACCGAACAAATATCTAGGATGATGTAACTTAAACTTTGATCGCTCTCTAATAGAAAGAGAGTGGAGTTTCATCCCAAATCATTCTTTGAAATTGAACCCGATACTTCTCCCTCTCTCCCTTGCACAGGATGTAGTTCATAAATATTGGTTTATCATCATCTGTGTAGTTTATTATATGGAAAATTAGGTATTACTTTCCATATAATGATAAGAATTACGTAGTACGGAGTATAAAATATTGTATTGTGTAAAAATACCAACCGTACATACATTTTAAAATATATTGATTTTGTGCTTCCAAATTCTTAAGACAACAAAATGGAACTCATACGATGTTTCTCTATTGCATTACTGTACAAACATAGTTGACACACATTTGTCAACTAATTAGCACAAACTTAGCTCTAGTTTGCATCGGGTGACAATTTACCGGGGAAGATGTGGGCTGGGAAAATGGTGGTGAGAGAGGTGGTGTTGTGGTCGTGATTGGGGCTGCTGGCTGAGAGGAACAATGGGAAGGGCTGGTTGGTGAGCTGGGCGAGAAATCAGCAGAAGAAGATGCGGTGGGGCTGGGTTCGGTTACGTGCTCGGCCAAGGGTGATGAGGTACTGGTAGCAGTGATAGAAGTCAGCCGAGGAGTGCAGGCAGCTGATGAAGGGCTCGGCTGAAGTGGGTCAGGGATAGAAGAACTGAGATGAACTGTGTTTGGCCGAAAGGGTTCATGAAGATGAATAGTATTTGGTGGTGACACTTGTGGGAACATAGTATTTTGTGGAGAAGAAATCAGGCTTGAGTATGGGAAAATGTTTTCATAAAAACGAACATTCCGATTAATGTAGATCTTGCCGCTAATAGGATCTAAGCAACGGTAACCCTTGTATTCAGGGGCATATCCCAGAAAAACACACAAAACAGATCTTGGAGACAATTTATTGGCAGAAGTGGCAATGAAATTTGGAAAGCAGGCACAACCAAAAACACGCATAAAAGAGAAGTCGGGAGGATGGTGAAATAATTTTTCAAACGGAGAAGCACCATTTAAATTAGGAGTAGGGAGACGATTAATAATATAGGTAGCGGTAAACACCGCATCAACCCAAAAACTAGCGGGCATGTTTGCTTCAAGAAGCATAGTGCGAGTTAGTTCAAGTAAATGCTTATGTTTACGTTCAGCTAAACCATTTTGTTCAGGAGTGTCAGGACAAAATTTCCTAAACAAAATGCCATTGTTAAGAAAAATTTCTCGCATACCATGATTATCAAACTCACCCCCTCCATCACTTTGAAAAATTTTGATTTTAGAATTAAATAAATTTTCTACCATTATTTTAAAATTTCGAAAATGAGTCACAACTTCACTTTTACGGCGCATGGGATAAAGTCAAGTAAAACGGGAAAAATCATCAATAAATAAAACATAATATTTATAGCCACTGGTAGACAAAACAGGAGATTGCCAAACATCAGAATGAATTAAAAATAAAGGAGTAGTAGATTTATGCCACACTTCTTGAAAGGGTAAACGTTGTGACTTGCCTAAGCGACAAGAAATACAATCATGGGAAAAATTCAAAGTACTAAGAATAGTGCCAGTTTTCTTAAGTCTATCTAAAATACGACTGCCACAGTGTCCTAAGCGACGGTGCCAAACTGGTCCAGGAGCAACATGTGAGACTAGAGCAACAGGCGGACTGGCAGAAAAAGACATAGGGTAGACATCACCATTACTGAAAGCTTGAAGAAGGACCTTCCCCGAAATTTTGTCCTTAACACAAACAGAGTTTTTATCAAAAACCACAAAACAATTATTATCGGCACACAATTTTTGAATGGATAGTAAATTATATTTAATATGAGGAACATGATAAACCGATTTTAAATGGAGAGATCGAGGCGTAGTGGACAAATGCAAGTCACCAATAGTCATAACAGGTAAAGTAGAGTCATTCACAACCGTAACAGAAAGCGGTCCAGTATAAACAGATTTATTTACTAAGATACCTTCATTAGCGGTCATGTGAGCGGAAGCGCCGGAGTCAGGATACCAAACAGTCGGAGTGGTTTCCCCGGTGGGAACAGCTAATGTAGGAGTAGAAGGTTGAGCAAAGCGAGATGGACATGACATGATGACACAGCGGAATGACCTGGTGAATGACATATTTGGCATACAACGGGTGGTGGGACGGAACTAAAATTATTCTCAAAGGACGGGAATCCTGCAGAAGCATCGTTAGTACAAAAAATAGAAGGTACTTGAGTATAAAATGATGACGCAACTGAATTACAAAATACTATACCCGATTGTCCCGTATGAATGCCTTAGGGCTGGGCTCGACCGGAGGAATGAAGCTGTGGGTATGGTGGCCGCTGTCCATAGTACTGGGCCTGCTGCCCGTAGTGCGGAGGCTGCTGGACGTGTGCTGGTGGTGGCTGTTGGTGTCGGCCTCGACCTCGGCCGCGGCCCCGGTTGCCACGTCGGCCGCCACGGCCTCCTCCCCGGTAGGGCTATTGCTGGACAACATCATTAGCAATGTTTGGAGCTCCCCCTGCCTGATTATGAACCGCGAATGCATGTGCACTAATGGAAGTTTCCAGGGATTGTTGATATTGTAATCGTGCCTCCTGATGAACCAGCTTGGTGCATAATTTATCAAACGTCAAACCTTCGGGGAAAAGAGTAAGTGGCCCAACCAACGATTCATACCCAGGTCCTAAGCCATAAAGTGTATGTTGTAACAAATCTGTATCAGAAACCGGAGCATTTATGGAATTTAGGTTATCGGCAATTGTTCGTATGCCACGAACATACTCTTCCATGGATTGATTGGCTTTCTTCCGAGTATGAGATAACATATGTTTCAATTCCATGGAACGAGCAAGACTAGCCGCCATGAAACGAGCCTCCAATTTTTGCCAAATTGGAGTGGAATTTTTGAGAGTATGAACTTCCATCAACACCTCACGGGATAGCGTAGCAAACAACCAAGCACGAACAGTCTGGTCAAGTTTTAACCAATGATAATATTACGGATTGGGAGTCTGGGCCTGATGTAAATCATAGGTGTACATAGGTGGAGCCGGAAGAGATCCATCAAGAAAACCCAAGAGACCATTCGCCACCAAAAAGGACTCAAATTGTGTACGGCATGGCAAATAATCTTCAACGGCTAATAACTTAGTGGTAACAATTTGAGCAATCGAATTACCAAAAGTCATGCCTTGAGCCAGAGAAGCAAAAGAAACAGGCATGGATGTCTCGGGCTGCCTATGACCGATGATGTGAGACGGAGCAGGAAAAGCGAGACCCGGACTTCCAGTGAGGGTCGATCCACCGAATCGCGCGCGTTGTGTGGCTGCGCTGCTGGATTCGCCATTCACGTCGCCAAGGAACAGAGGTTGCGACGGAGCTAATGGTGGTGTTGGCGTCTAAGTAAAAATTGGTGGGATCCATGTTGAAGACAGCGGCGAGAATGAGGACTCGGGCTTGGCGAGTTCGAACTCCGGCGGCGCTGAGGAGAATCCCGAGACGTGAGCTGCGCTCAAAGCCGGTGCTGCTGATGCCGGCGTACTAGTCACGACGGCGGCAGAAGTTGCAGCAGACACGGCGGCGGCTGAAGCTTCGGAAGAGGACATCGTAAAAAAAAATTTATCTGTCTAAAAACCTAGGGCTCTTGATACCATGTGAAAATAATGGAAAGACATACCCAAGAGGTAGCCTAGATGTCATATATATAATAATAAGAGTTCCGAGTACATTAGGAAACTAATTAAATAAGGAAACCTAATTAAAGTATTAATGACTCTATTAATTTGAGAAACAAAAATACTCCATGTCTCCGTATTTTATAATAAGAGAATACCATTTTAATAAGATAATATATTATTCATTTTAAGATGATTCTCCCATTAAAAGAAAATTTGACTACACATCATACCATTCTCACAATCAAATTTGGTGAACTACAAAAATCTGTGTAAAATAAATTCTTATCACAAATAAATGTTATAGATATTTCACATAGCATGTAGAGATAAGCATTAAGAGTTCTAGCAAGACTAAGAGTTACAAAACATATTTCACATAGCATGTAGAGATAAGCATTAAGAGTTCTAGCAAGACTAAGAGGTCCACTATTCAAAGTGGGAGGTCTGCAAATATTTCTTCAATCTTCTTCCAATATACATACCACATTAATTGATTAAAGATATCATTTTAAGATTCTAAAATGCATAAGACTTTAAAAACACTTTATCAATGCTTGCCCCTGAAGATTCCAACATATACAACTCCAACTTGCTAGCACTACCGGACATTTGACAAATAAATGCAACAACACTCACTCCTCTTCTCCTCTGCACAGCCAGCACCTCACTGAGCAGTTCACCCTCCTCTGATTCAGCTCTTTAACAGGTGGAAAACAACCTGAACAAACCTGCTAAAAAAGGGTTTTCACCTTGGGAAGAAGACAAAAACCCCACCTCTTCGTCCAACCAGCCCACCCCGTAAAACTCTTGACCGAGCACTCCCTACGCTCCCCCATCTCCAAATGAGCGTAGATCTTTTTTTTATCGGGTGACTGAAATGTATTTGGTTCTTGAGCGGGAAAATGACCTCCTAACAAAGTAGTGCAATTAAGGTAAATACACTAAATTTAAGGTATCTCCAAAGATAGCATATGGGCTAAGCTTTCTGTAATGAAGTACGGATTTACTATTAGTACTAATTCAAATGATATTAAACCCACCCTCATGTTTTTTACTTTTAATTTTTTATTAATCAAAAGCTAGCAATCAATGAATCACTATTTCAGAATGCTTTTTTTTTTTTAAATTTAGGAACACATACTGGAATGTAGTATTACAATTTTGTGATCAAAATTTTTTCATTTCAAAAGAAATTAATTACTTTTTTTTTTCTATCTTAGTCCTTATTCATACATTTAGTTTCTCCTTTTTTTTTCTTCAATTGAAATTACAACAAAATTTATTTTTTATGTAATATTTTTGTATATCTATACACTTTTTTTAGAATATTTTTTTCATATTCATACACTTTTTTCTGTAACATATTACATATCTTTTTTATATGTTGTTAGTGTTTAAGACATTAAATTTGTTTATTTTGATTTCCATTTGATAAATTATGAGGTTATAATTTCATATGTGAGGTATATATTTTTATAATTTTTTTGGAAATTAAAATTAATTGAGCAATTATACTCCTTGTTTTCATTATTTATATTCGATAGTATATGAAGTTACATCTTCATATGCGCCAGTAGCACATTTTTTTGCGTGAGTTACATCTTCCTATATGCAAGTTACATTTGGATTTGCCTCAACAAGTTACATTTTGCATACACCTAAGTTAGATTTTAAATTAATGCGAGTTATATTTTTCATAACACGAGCTACATCACAAAATAAACCCCTGCTATTGAAACCAAAAAATGATTTTTTTGACAAAAAAAAGAATGTTTTGGGCAAAAAATTTATTTTCACTTAAAACATTTTTATGGCCTTAATACTAAATAAAAACAAAACAAGTTAACTATTTACTTTAATTAATTGAGCATTTAGACTCCTTGTTTTCATTGTTTACATTTGATAGGATATGGAGGTACATCTTCTTATATGCTAGTTACATTTATTGTACATATGCGTGAGTTACATCTTCCTATGCACGAGTCACATTTGGACTTACCTTAACAAGTTACATTTTGCACACACCTAAGTTAGATAGCGATTTACATTTTCCATAACACGTGTTACATCACAAAATAAACCCATGTAAAAAAATCATTTTTTTGCAAAAAAAAAAACGATTTTGAAGTAAAATCATTTTTTACCTTTGGTAAAAAATGATTTCTTTAGCAAAGAATAATTTACAAAAAAACCATTTTTATGATCTTAATATTAAAAACAAAACATATTAAACAATATTTTAATTGAGCAATTAAAATCCTTATTTTCATTGAAATTAATATTTTATTTCTTATTATTCGTATTAATTAGACAAGTTACATTTTTGACTTGCTTGCAGCTACATTTCTTATCATCTTGATTTACATTTTTTTACACGCGAGTTACATCATTCTACTCCCGAACAATGAAAAAACATTACTGTTCACGCGCGTTGTTGCCTGTGGGAGCAGCTCCAACAGTATAGCAACTGATATACATCACCAAATATTAATATGACAATAATATTCATATGACAGTATCATAATTGACATTATTTTCAAATATTATTAAATAGATATATCATTTTACACATTTTACGTCAGTTTTGAAAGAGTCATGTCTATAATTACACCCTTCAAAAAGAAAAACACATGTAATCATGTTTTAAATACTGGCTATCTCATTACGTTCACTCTTATATAGTCAAATTTTTATAAAACAAAATAAATATCTACAAATTGTCGCATATAGAGAACCAAACTAGGGAACATTGGACCTAAGGGCCTAAGGCTGTCCGCAACCGGTGGGGTGAAAGCCTCAAATTTGAGCTATTTATTCCAATTAAGCTTCAACCCAAGCAAAAATATGTATAAGGGGGTGCCACGGGGAGTATGAGAAACCCTTGGGAGGGATAGCTATGCCCCATACTCCTGCTAACAAAAGAGAGAGCATCGAAGGCAGCGCATGATCGGGTGTTCAAATTACTTTATAAATACATTTTTAAAAAATAATATGGTTTAACCCAACAATTTAAAGGATACTATTTGATTCAATGGAAAGAAAAAATGCTAAATATTGTTAAAATTAAGAAATAACATATAAAAACACAACATATAAATTATTCCATCTATTATATACATGTATTTTTGCATTTTGTGATCAATGTTTTGGGTGTTCATGTGAACACCCTTGAATAGGGTTGCTCCGTCACTGTGTGGGACCAAAGATAAAATAAAACATTTTTTTATTTAAATGGTTATAAATTTTTTATTTATAGTCCAAATTTTATGAAAAATATATCAAATTTCATAACTTTTTATGATCTTTCAAATGACATAAATATTGCATATATAAAGTTAAGAAAAAGTTGAAGTTTCACCTGCTGCACAACTGCTCAAGACTTTTTTTATCTAATTTTTTTCAAAATAGATTGAAATTAAAATCTCATTGTTCAATTTTTTTAAATCTATTAACTATTATTGTAATGTATTGCGATCTGTTCCTCTTTTTTTTCGTACTCAATATTATGTGTGTTTCTAGTATTTGATTGTTAGCATTTCAATTTAATAACATGTGTTCCAACAAAAGCATAGTACGGAGTATTAAAAATAAAAAATAAAAATATAGCAATATAGAAAATAATGTAATATTTTGCATTTTGTAAACATTTACTTCAAATTGAAACCAAGTGTTCATTTTAAATACTTACGAAAACATTAATTCACATTTTTTATTTTTTTTACTTCGGAATGTTTGACTTTTTAAATCATAATTATTGTAACAATAAAATTTTCACACAAATGATGTATAATAAAAAAGTAAGGGTTTATGCATTTAATTAAAAACAAAATGTGTTGAGAGAATATATTGACGGGGCTGAGTGTTAAGACCCGGGATTCCATCCTAAAAGGTCAACCTAATAGGAGGAGTAGCCTATGTGTTAATATAGCACTTTGTTCATCCAAACGTTTTCGGTGTGAGACATTTAACACTCATCCTCATGACCGGACACTTCGTTTGGATCGTGCCATCATTCATTTTTTTTGCATCGGTCCGTTTTTTTTCATCCGGCCGTTTTAAAAGCATGTCATCATTTTCTCATAAGGGGTCCCACACCATGGATCGATTTGGCTCTGATACCATGTTCAGACCCGAGATTCCATCCTAAAAGGTCAACCTAATAGAAGGAGTAGCCCATGTGTTAATAGCACTTTGTTCATCCAAACGTTTCCGGTGTGAGACATTTAACACTGGGTTGCAGGGAAAAACTGGATTGACTTCGTGAATACGTATAAACTGGTGGGGAATTAGATTTATTGACGGGTTGGGTTGCGGTTAGCCTAAGACACGCAATTCTGACTTGGGAACCAATAATGCACGGCATAGATATTTATTGTGGGAGTCTAACTGGTAAGTACGATACTACGGAGTACTCCTTTTCGCTCCGTCTTATTTTTCATTTTCCCTCCGTCTCACTGACATTTCTCATATTAAATTTAATAAAATCTGTGTGGTTCTAAATTATTGTTACTTTATTTTTACTATATTAATTAATATCAACCACATAAATACATTTTTCTTAATAACCGCATCACATTTTCACAGGGATTGAGCCAGAAAAACGACTAAGGGAGTTGAAATTCAACTTTACATAGAACGAAAACGGTAGATTATTTTTAGACAATACCCGAAGTGAATGTAACTTAAATAAATGGTAATTTAAATGAAACTAATAGAGTCACATAGTTGATATATATGTCATGTATATTATAAACTTAAACTTGTTTTATACGGGTTAAATAAAGGAGTTTCCGCACCGATGATTGCCTCTGCCCTTTGCCTTACCCTAGTACTCTATAGTTCTCCCCACCCGGTTTAATATGAAAATATTATATTATTACTAGAAAAATATCGACTATTGAGTAGTACGTCACTCGTAGAAATAAGTTAAGATATGTTGTTTTTGCTCTGTTTCTAAGTCATGTAACAAGAGAATTATATGCTATTTTGGGAATACAATTAATACCTAGTACTACATACATAGTATTACACATCAAATTTTACTAATTCTAAGTTTAAGTAGTGCTGATTTTGCAGAAGTCAACTTTTATTAGTAATGAATTACGAGAGTTATAATATATTAAATCGAAAATATTTCATAGCACTATACTCTCAAATTTCTGAGGGGTTGGGTTGACAACCATTACCCTTCTTGACTTCGCCCCTGCCTTCTCATGTCCAAGTATTATTGGGAGGGAGTAGTAATAAATTGCTCTGATCTATAATTCCATCTCTGTTCACTCCCAAACATAACCCAGCGAGAACAGAAAAAGAAACGTAAGAGAAGAAAAGAGTATACCATCTCTTTATACTCTGCTGCGATTAGAAGAAATGGCTAGTGAATCGGACGCTTCCTATAAGGAAGCATTATTGGAGCAGAAAGCAGAGAAAGGATACTATGAGAACTGCCCAGGCTGTAAGGTAGAGCAGCAGAAGCAGTTGCAGAGAGGGGTTCCCATCAAATTGCTGATCCGCGTTTGGGCAATTGTTCTCTGCTCTTGTATGCTTAATCTTCATTATGTTATTGTTCTTTTAATTAAATCCTATATTGATTTCGTTAATGGCTATGAAGTACCGAAACTCTCGGGAAAGACTACGTTTCTATTTTGAAAACTCTACAGAAACTTTTTCGAAACTCTTAAAACAATTGTTTTTAGCAAGATGACGTTTCTCATTTCCTGTTTACTTGTGATTTCCGCGTTTTTCGTAGAACATAGATAGTGTAACCAATCATACAAAGTAAACTCTGTTTCTTCTTCACATCTTACTAGTATTATTTTGTGACCAGTTTCATATCTTATTATTGATTGTTCGTTTTTGGGGCTTTAATTTTCAGCGCTTCCAATATCATCTCTCTTTCCATTCATATATTTCATGGTAAGTCTGTTTTTTTTCTTGAACTCATTTCTTACAGCTGGTTTTATTGCTCTCTCCCTTCAGAAAGGTACCGTTCTAATAATGTGGTCATTACTTGTTTTTTTTTGTCAAAAAGGTTGTAATCATCTTTTGTCTATATATTCACTAAAAAATCAACAGAACAATTTATTTAGAAATTAGATTCATGAACAACAACGATCCAGAGTGATATCCATTGAACTACAATACTCTACTTCATATTGACACCCGGTGGCGGAACTAGAAAATATTGTAAAGGGACATGCACGATAGCATAACATAAATCATCAAATTAATAATAACATTGTCTTAACAAATCACACCGATAAAACATACAAAGTACATAGTAAGAAATTTAATCAAAAGGCCTAATGTAACGGTGCTAAACATTTGAAGAACTAGCACAAAAACTTATTGTGCTTTATTCGAGGGAAAATTCTCAATTGACTTTCCTTAATAATAATTACCGAAAACAAAAATAATTAATTCAAATATTATAAATTCATACTTTCATAGTAATAATAAACTAATACGGAGTAATACGTAATCATTAGATTCATTACACTCATCTAAATATAATAAGAAACATGGTTATGAATTGTAAAAATTCAATAATGCAATATCAAATATTAAATTTATTTAAGAAAGGAAAAATCGGATAACCTACCAGAAAGGCGGATGGCAGGAGAGGCACGACGGTCGGCGAGCTGGCCGGCCCTGGGAGGCGAGAGCCCTTGCAGTCCTATGTGGCGGCGTGGCTCTGCGCCTCTGCTGCTTGGCTGTGTGAATGTCGATTGCGAGATGTTGGGAGCTATTGCCGATTAGTTGTAAAATATGGAAATAAAATGTAAAAGAAATTGTAAAAAATATCAAAATATGTAAAGAAATTGTAAAATATTTATAATCAATAAGATTATAAATATTAAAACAAGTCTTGTGACTGAATAAAATCGATGACTGAGATTTGAGAACGTTTATTTATTACTTCAATTATTCTTTAATTGTTACATCATTTTGATTTTTACATTATTTACTTTGTTTACATTTTATTTATTAATTTTTAAATAATTATATTAAAAATACTACTCCGTATGAAATTTGTCCCAAAGTAAATTTTTAAAATGTGTGTTTTTTTAATCATTTTACTATTAATCAATTCCATATATTAATGATCAAGAAGGCTATGGATGTACTCCCAAACACAACATTTAATACGAAGTATGTTGCTAGACTAGCTCTATGCCTCTATCACTAGAGACGATGATATATTTTTAATAGTATAAGGTTGGGGACTTGGGGTCATATGTTTACCCCTGTTCATTAAAAGGGTCCACGCCTCCATCAGAATTCATATTGATTTGTGATTTTAGGTCAATTCATGTTGGTTTGGCATTATATTTAGACCCACTGTACTTTGGCCTTCATTTGCCTCTTCCATCATCCAATGGCCAAATACACCACAATATCGATCGTACTTCTACTCATTTAACAATTAACACCATATACACATCAGATTCTCAGCTACCAAAAAATGAATTCTCTTCTACTCTTTTATTTCTTATCAATATTATATTACTCCGTATATTTTAATCATATTCAATCTTTCTTTTTCATTATAATAGACATTTCAAAATAGTTTTAGTAATATAATACTGCATCCCTTCCTTTTTTAGTTAGCCATCATTGACTTTTCCATTCAAAGATGGTAAACTTTGACTGTTTATTATTTTTACTAATATATTTATGTAAGAAATTTAATAATTTTATACTTTCATGACAATATTTTTGACAAAGCTCATTTTTATATCATTTTCATATTATCAATACTTATGTGTATAAATATTTAATCGGTCAAAGTTAGATATCATTTACTCAAAAAGACAAATCTGACTAAATAAAACAGGAGGGGGGGGGGGGTATTAAATACGATAGTATTAATATGACATATATGATGTTATTTCTGACTTACGGAGTGTTTGCGGTTGCTTTAAAAAAGCACTTTTCAGTTTTTGGCTTAAAAAAGCTGAAAAGAGTGTTTTCAAATGACAGCTTCTGCTTAAATTAATCACTTAAAAGCTAAAAGCTGGAAGCAGGTAGAAGGGTGCTTTAAACTGCTTTTCACTTTTTCTATTACACAAAAAGTACTTATTTTACCAAACACTATCAAATTTTACTTTTTCAGAATCACTTTTTTCTCAAACACTACTAACTTTTACTATTAATCACTTTTCTCAAAACCACTTTAAAAAATCACTTTTTTAAAGTTGAAGCAATTGCAAACACCCCCTAGTCAAATATTTACATCTCTTGTAAATTGGAACGTATGTGATACTAACTTCTTAATTACTGATTGTGTGTGTGTTAATGTAAGACGTTTCTGTTGTACATCTAACAAGTTATAGTAACATGCATGTAGATAATCTTAACTTGTTAACATTTTCACAAAATGAACCAACATAACGTAAAGTTAACACCGTTAAGTGATGGTTCATATTGTGAAATAATTAACATGTATAGTTTGTTATAGTGATTTTTTTCAGTAGAGATTACTTTTATAAAATATATAAAAATATGAATTATATTATCAATCTCGCCTAAAGTAGGAACCAATTCCACGATAGAGTGATACAATCAATTTAATTGATAAGGGTAACACTTGAATGTTCTAATGCAACCAATTGTAGAACGTTCTAATTATTTTACTATTAAAATATTACCTACATCATAATATTGTTTGATTCAATAATTTAAAATTTGAACTTTTTCAACAATAAAATGATTAACAAATAGGATAAGGGTAATAAACATTGTATAAAAAAAATACTATATATAAATAATTATATCAATTCCATGCATGTATATATTTAATTTGCACTTTATTTTCAAAATTTTGGGTTTGAACAAAGCACATGCTCGGATGCTCCCTTTTGGATAATCATATACTCTTGTTCCATACAACTTTATGAAGTTTGACTTAAATCTCGAATAATAAAATAAATATTATGTAGTTCAAATTTGTGCAGATGAGAGAAAAA
The DNA here is from genome assembly GCA_945859915.1 of Cuscuta epithymum. Lineage (NCBI taxonomy): Eukaryota > Viridiplantae > Streptophyta > Magnoliopsida > Solanales > Convolvulaceae > Cuscuta > Cuscuta epithymum. Next base: position 307,663 of record CAMAPF010000024.1, read on the forward strand.
TAATATATGAATCTCACTTTTATTTTTAAAGTAACAAAGTTTTCTGAAATGAAAAAGAAACATGACAAATTTTAAAGGACACCGGGATTATAGCGTACACATTATGCACATGTAGGGATAAATAATAAGGTCGATTAAAAAATATTAGGGAGTAAGGTTTATTTTCATGAAAAGCCATATACTACCTCACTTCTTAAATAAGTGCAACATTGTAAATTGTACACTATTCACATGGTCTACTTTGACTACATTTTATTTATTAATGTATTAATATATTTTTTTGAAAAAAATATTACTAAATTTGTCTCATTATAAATTTTCAAAATCTCATTTTTTTTAATTTTTTTTACTAATAGAGAATTATACATATTAATGGTCAAAGTTGTGCCTCGGCAAATATGAAATGTTGACTGTTGGACTTATTTAAGAACGGACGTAGTATTTCACAGGAGTAGTAATCACTTTTGAGTACTATTCAGGGAAAAAATCATTTGAGTACTATTCGGGAAAAAATCATTCGAGTACTATCAGGGAAAAAATCATTTGACTACTATCCGATTTAATTTTATTAAAAAAACTCATTTATTTGTAAATGAAATTTGTATATATTTAGCACATATTTGTACATAATTGTCTGTGGACCTAGATAATACTACCTCCGTCCCAAAAAAATTTGCCATTTTCAAAATTTTGACCAATTATATCTTTTTATTGGAAATTATTTATAATATAAAAATTATATGAAAATGTTCTTTCTTAAAAGTACTTTCATAAAAGTATATAATTTATAACTTCCATAATATTATACTAATCAAAATCATGGTTCAAATTTTTTAAAATGACAAAGTTTTTTGGGACGGAGCGAGGTAGTATGTGCATGTGCATCTCAATATCTCATAGTTAGTATGTGCATGTGCATCTCAATATCTCATAGTTGTACAAGATCATCTATGTGCACATATAAATTTAATTACATATAAATGTGTGAACAAATTTTGTGTATACCAATAATTAAGTTTTAAAGATCAATAATGTCTGTAACAGTGGCACCCAAATGATGGGTGGTAGCATCCACGTCAAATGTCACTATACGTATCACTCCTTCCCTTTCAAGTACTATCATTAAGCTCATAATACTCCGTAATAACGTAATTGACGTGATGTTCATCTAAAAATCTAAAATATAAATTCTGGAGTGTAAATTTTAGTTTTTCAGTCCTGTATATATAACTTTATTAAGTTTAATTTGAACATAAAATAATAAAACAAAATGATGTGATTGAAGTTTATATAGAGGGGGAGAAAACACAAATTAACAGGAGATATAAAAAGAAATATAGAAATTATTAGAGCTAGTGTTATGTTCTTTGTGGCTCATAGAACTAGTATTATGTTGATCTGAAACTTGAAAATATAATGCGAAATTGAAAATAAGTATTGTTTTAATGTATGTCGGCATGTATATTATATTATTTCAGATGTTTGTGCAGTTAATTTGTTTTTCATTTAACTTTTGCTAATTAACGATGTAAATATTATCCACCTTTAAATATAGAAATTACTACGTATTACATATTCATACATACTTAAAGGTAAAATGTTACGCTGTATATGTTTCACGCAGCACATGGTGTATTGGTGTTATGAAATACTCCGTATCTCAATAGCCCTATCTGATTAGCTATACTTTCTCTAATCCAAAATAAATTGTAAATTTTTGGACAAAACGTTTTAGTTATATTTATTATTTAGGATATCTATTTTTTCACCTAATTTTTATCTAGGTATTCAATATTTCTATATACTAGTATATATATATATGTAATATTGCAAAATTGCAGATAAGAGATTTCAAAATCGCGAAGACGGAAGAAGATATTGGTTATTATGCAGGTTATGTAGGTAATACTCCGTCTTAAAAAGAATTGAGCATCAATATATATCTCACTTAGGATGTTTTCTTTTGAACTATTTTCAACCTCATACCAAACCAGATCAGACCATACTTGGATAGTTATAAAACACATAAAAACAAGACATTTACCAGATCGGATTAGACCAAACCAGACTTATTTAGACCAGTACATTTTGGTCAAAAAGAAAACATCCTTATTCCATAGTTTTTAAGTAAAAAACTGCATGTTTATATACTTGTATATAACAAATGCATTCAATTGTCTTATTATATATGTGAAGGATCCGCATTCATGCTTGGAAGGGCAGTGACATCTCTATTTTGGGGGATGTTAGCCGATAAATACGGCCGAAAACCAGTTTTTATATTCAGCACAATCTCCGTGTAACGTTTCTTACTACCTCAGTTTTTAAAGTTTGATTATTTTTTTATTTGTTACCTAAACTCAAATAGTTATCCATCTTGCTACACTTTTCGTGAACAGGGTGATTTTCAATACACTTTTTGGTTTTAGCACAAACTTTTGGATGGCAATTATTACTCGATTTCTTCTGGGAAGTTTAAATGGTTTGCTTGGACCCATAAAAGTATTCTCATTTATAACTTGTAGTATCACTTTTACTATCTCCGTCTCAAATTGATTTTCAAAGTCAATATTTTTTTATATCTAATTAACTGAATAAAATAACGTTGTTTGACAAAAATGTTGATTTTACAAATTAATTTGGGAAGGACGGAGTCTTTTGCTTATGTTGTTATTTGTATGATACTCTATGTGAGCTAACTTTAATTTTTTCAATGTCTTAGGCATTTGCAGTAGAAGCCTTTCCAGAACGATATCAATCCTTGGGACTATCATCGGTAAACTTAGGGCCTTTTATACGAAAATATGAAGTCAAGTATCTGTGAATGAGTTTTAGTTAATGTGTACTATGTAGTTTGAGATATTAAGTATCATGTATCATGATAAAAAATGATTATTAAGACTTGATATTTCCTCATTAATTTAATAAGAAGAGTAGTTTGAGATCTTAATATAGTACTATGTAGGTTCATATATTAGGGATGTAGGAAATACTTCAACACTCTCTCACGATTAGACAAATCATCTTGATCATGTTGTCATTCACTTTTTTCATTAAGTTTGTCATAATTGTTTTCATTCTTTAATGATTAAAGTGGAAATATATGATTATGGTTCAGTAAGAAGAAGTTAAATGAATATTAACCACGTAAAACTTTCCAAAAAGGAAATAAGAAGAAGTTTTTTAGATGTCCCAAAAAAGTAAGTGGAGAGAACTTTAAGGGGTGGACTGGTGGAGGAAGTAATTTATTACTAGTAATTCATATTTTACGGATATGAGAAATAATAGAGTGGAACTTACTTTCATTTAGATCAAAATAATACTCGATCAAACTCACTATGTCAATATAAGTCGACAAGTCACTTCTCTTTCAGGTTAGCACAGCGTGGGGTATGGGGTTAATCATTGGTCCGGCTTTGGGAGGTTTCCTTGCTCAGGTAACTTTCTTGCAACTTTACTACTTATACCCACTCTTTTACTCACATTTATACCCCATCCAAGTGAGAAGTTGTTAAATCACACACCGGAAAAGGTTGAATCAACAAACTGCTATATTAAGACATGAGTTACTCCTCCTATCACGTTAACCTCTTAGGATGGAACCACGTGTCTTAACATGGTATCAGAGCCAAATCGATCCATGGTGTGGGCCCCCTTATGAAAAATGACGACACGATTATAAAAAATGGCAATGACGAACCGACGAAAAAATGAATGACGGCACGATCCAGACGAAGTGTCTGGTCGTGAGGAGGGGTGTTAAATCCCACACCGGAAAAGGTTGAATCAACAAAGTGCTATATTAAGACATTAGTTACTTCTCCTATCAGGTTGACCTTTTAGGATGAAACCTCGTGTCTTAACAGAAGTCGTTTTGTTTGTTTGTTTGCATTGTGAATCTCGTTCATAGACAAAACAAACATGTTTTTGTCTGTGAGAATTTTCATAAACAAAAACATGTCTGTTTTGTCCATGAACAAGATTCATAGCCAAAAAAAAATAGTCTGCGATTAGAAAAGTATTTCTAGACGGATATATTTTCATAATTCTGCAGATTCTCCCAATTTAGCCAGACGGAGAAATATATTTTGTAAAATAAAATAATAAAGAAAAAAATATATCAAAAAAATGAAAGATACTTAAAATCATGCTTTACAGTAACTTTAGCCAATTCAATTAGAAAAGTAGCTCTAAACTTCTTTATTTTGATTATTACACAATTTAGCGCGCGAAATCAAAAGTTATGTATTTGCTAAAAATGTTGACTTTTTTTAAATTTAGAACAGAGAATATTAGTAATGAAGAAGCAAAAAAGAGTACACGAAAGAGTGCTGAGGAAGAAAAAAGAAAAGAAAAACAAGAGAGAGAACAAAAATAAACAAAAACCCAACTGGAAATACTAATGATCCCTCCTTATATTAGTCATGTATCCCTATCCAGCCAAGAAATGCAAGGTGTATAATCCCACTCAGAGATATTGGAACCTGTTGTAATCAACTCAACTGTATCTTGCTCAATCGCTTGTGGTGGTTGGTTGTGATCTAATTCCAACATTTGAGAAATTGCTTTTGATATACCTGCTAAAAAAAATTAAACCCCAACCCGTTTCGTCCTTAAGGTATAAATAGCGACTCACGTCCCCTTTCAATTATGCGGATGTAGCCACCATAGAAGTTCACATCATAGAGAATGCAAATGGAAATTTTCAGTTCCAATCTGTTATAGGACCAATTTTTCAGGTAGCCGCTAAAAAGGTTGAATAGTAAGCTAGGTAAGCTGAAATTTGGGACTACCGTACAGGCTCTAAAACAACTCTCAATTTGCTTCCAGTTTTAAATTTTTAAGTGTTTAATTTAAATACAAGTATCACTTAAAAACACTCATTTCACCTTTCTTTAAGCCAAAAGCTGAAAAAACACTCTTTTAAGTGTATTCAAACATTGCCTAAATAAGTGTTTTTCCGTTTTTGTCTTTAAGTTGAAATTTGTATTTTCAAGTGACATCTTTGTTTGAACCAAATATTTGAAGTTAAAAGCGGCTGGTAGCATGTCAAAGGGTGTTTTAAACTGCTCTTTAGTTTTTGTAATACACAAAAAGTACTTTTCTTACCAAACACTTCCAACTTTTACTTTTTCAAAATCATCTTTTTCTTAAACACTATTAACTTTTGCTATAAACATTTTCTCTGAAATCACTTTAAAGATTCACTTTTTAAAATAGAAGTAATCACAAACATCCCTTCAAACTCATACTATTATCTTTTAAAAACCACAAATGTCACAGAACCCTAGCTTTCTTTGTTAAGAGTGTCTTGACATGCATGCATCAACTCCATGATGTTTTTACATTAGCTTTAAAGGAGAATCTCATATAGCTAGGTAATGAAAAATGAGGGCCCAAGGTAATTACCTTGGGCCATCATTTTTTAAAAGAAAAAGCAGCCTGAGTTTAACAGTGTATTTTATCCACGTCTTCGGTTTTATCCATGTCATTTGTAAACAATAGTCAAAAGGTTTAAATTTCCTACAATTCCTGGTGTACACAAAATTTGTACACACTTGGCACACATTTGTACATATTTTTGTGTGTGTACACAAACAACTAGGAGGTGGATACACTGCCTGTGTGAACAAATAATTGCATACAAATGTATGCCAAGTGTGCACAAATTTCGTGTACTAATATATTTTTCTTAAACGTTTCTCATCTCAGTCAACACACAATGATGAATGAACTATTAGAAGTAATTATTTATTGATAGAGTACTTTCTTATTAAGAATTGGGGCTATTCAAGGTCATGACCCCTGGCTTTATAGGTAAGTTTGAATCTTTAACAAATGTAAATATAACTTATATGTATACATCCTAACAAAGCCTGCAGAAAAGTATCCTTCATTGTTCTCAATCGACTCATTATTCGGAAGGTAAATCTACTTTCTTGTTTTTACTTCAAATTTTGCATGCTCATCGAGTATAAACGAGTACAGTGTGTATAAATATCTATGTTATGCAGATTCCCCTACCTTTTGCCTTGCTTGTGCATTTCCGTGTTTGCATTATTTGTGACCATCATCACATTTTGGCTACCGGTAGGTCCTTGTTGCATACTCTAAAACTTCAAACTTAAATGTTAGACCTTGTCCTTAACTTATTTTCAAAATGGTTGAAATGTAACAACTTTTTGTATGAGATTTATTATATGGTTTTCACACAACCCCCATGTATTTGCAGGAAACTCTGCATAAACATGACTCTGTGAGTGTTTCATCTCGCAACTCGTACAAGGCTTTAGAGGCTGCTTCTAAAACCTCTAAAAATGATGGAGGATCCAAGGATTCCAAGAAGAGCATTTTCAATAATTGGCCCTTAATGTCATCTATTATTATATATTGTGTCTTTTCCCTTCATGAAATGGCTTATACCGAGGTAGATATAGTAGATGCATTGCATTTTAATTTTATTAATCTAAGACTTATTTTAGTCATAGGCCAAGTTTTATCGGACAAGACCAAAAGGTCAAAAAATTTTAAGGGAACAAAGTCATGACCTTCTATTATATGATTTTCTTTGTTTCTATAGATATTCTCATTGTGGGCTGAGAGTCCCCGAAGACTTGGAGGCTTGAGTTATTCTTCAGATGATGTTGCAGTCGTCTTAGCAATCTCTGGTACATAACCGTCTACATTGCTAAAGTTGACAAACTAATGTCTTTTACTCAACTTAGACCTTTGATATATTGCAATAATGCTCATATACTTAAAAATGTTGGGTTCCTATCCTAAAAACCTAGCCTCCTTAAGATTTTATTCCAAAAGGCAGGATGAATCTAACAACAATTATGGGGGACTTTAAGTCTAGTAAAATCAATCCTCAGCCTAGTTCAACTTGAATTCCTAAACTGGTCTGCTAAAAGATTTTGCACTATAGTCACCTAGTGCAGGACAAATAGTTCAACAATGCAAAGGTTTGTTAATTTATCTCTTCAATTTAAATTTGAATGCAATTGTTATGTGCTTTATAGGGTTCGGACTTCTAGCCCTTCAATTTATTGTGTATCCCTTTATGGAAAGAACAATTGGCTCATTAATGGTGTCGCGAATCGCCGGAGTAAGTATGAATGAATAAACTATTTAAGATCATATATAAAACTAATATCACTTGTAGATCAAATTTCCTTTAGAAACGTTCATTCTCATTTAAGATTAATGCGTACAGATTTTGGCAATTCCCCTGCTAGCGAGCTACCCTTACATTGCAATGTTATCAGGGATTATCCTCACCCTAGTGTTAAATTGTGCATCCCTCCTGATGAACATGTTATCTGTAAGTGTAATCTAGGTATTACAGTATGTTGTATTAATTAATATAAATTTTTAAGACGCATGGCTAGCTCTTTTCCTCCTAGAAAAATATGATGGGTGAATTGTAATTGTAAAAGAGGAAAAAGGGCATGGAATTGTTTGATTTTCTTTGGAAACTTTATTAACCATCTCAACTTTTTATTGTGTTATTACAGGTATCAGTTCTAACCGGGCTCTACATTCTGCAGAATAATGCAGTGGTAATTTCTCTTTCGGATAAGTGTATCTTTATTAGTTGTGAAGCTGACTACCCACCGTTGGCACCGCTCATTGTTCTTTTTTCTCTTATCACACACGACCACGCGGGTAACAAATTGATATTTTCTTTAACCCTTCAAGCTTGAGTTCGATTTTGAAACCTTAGGAGTCGTGCTTAAAGAGCATCAGACTCTACTACTAGTCGGGTTCAAAGTTCAAATAACTTCCGAGCCGAGCTCGAATATAACAGTATTTGATTCGGTTTGAACTCAAAACTATTGAACAAAGTACATGAGGATGTTATTTATACGTTATTAAAATTTCAAGTCTTTAGTATAATTTGCAGAATTTAAATATGACTATTAACTCAAGTTGATTACTTATGTAATAGTTCGAGCCCTAGAATATATTAATAAGCACAAACTAGAATCATCTATACGAGCATTTTTATTGTTCTTATTTAACAATGAAATCAAACATTTTATTTAACTATTGTAGAGCAAAACTCGAGCTTCATATGTAAAGCTTTTTGAACTTGAATCCGAACACCATTCTTACCGAATCGAGCCATACTCGAATTGAACATAGTCATACGGCTTAACCTAATTTGTAATAATAATGGGTGGTAGGACCAAGATCAAAGAGGAGTAGCCAATGGCATTGCGATGGCTGGGATGTCAATATTCAAAGCTTTAGGTCCTGCAGGAGCAGGAACATTGTGAGTTTTCCTTTCTCCATTATATGAAATTTCTCTGAAGCAGTCATTTTTAAATATATTTTCTTATTTTGTACTGATCATATTGTGCTTGGATTTCCTTACATCTATATGCTTGCATGTTTTTGTTCTTAGGTTTTCTTGGTCAGAAAAGCGTCAAGATGCAACGTTCCTTCCAGGTAATTGAAGCAATCTTTATCACATTTTTATTCCATATTTGATCCTATACAAACCGAGTTTGTTCTTTCTATGAACTCGATATAATATTTTTGTGCTTTAGCGACATGCATTTGAAGGGGTGAGTTCAAGTAAAAAATAGTCTTACCATAAAAAGTGAGAACAAATCTAAACCGTTAATTACTTGCAAATAGATGGATTAGATTAACTTTAATCACAAGACACGGTGTCAAAAATGTGCAAATGTTTATAGTACAAAGTGAATAATTAATAGATAAAAGTCTACTCCTGAGTATTAAAAAAGATGGTCAAATTTTCCTAAATTGTGCAACTTTTATTTTGTTTTGTTTTGTATTGTAATGCAATTTTGTGCTTCGCATGTACACTTTTTGTATATTCTGGTACCCATTTGTTACCATATTTTCAATAAAAGTTCTTCATAATTACCAATATGCCATCATGTGTTTAACTTAAAGTTTGATCTCTTACATCTACTTTTTCACATTAATGACTAAGATTAGTTCTTATTTTTCACATAGGAAGCACTTTTTATTTGAACCAAACTCTATATATAAAATTATTTTTAAGTCACAAAATATTTTTTGGACCAAAATAAATGAGTGTGTGTGTATACAAAATAAATAAATATTTTTTTATTTGAACCAAACTCTATATATATAAATATTTTTAAGTCATAAAATATTTTTTGGACCAAAATAAATGCGTGTGTGTATACAAAATAAATAAATATTTTTTTTGTTACATAATAAATAAATATTAAATCAGTTAAGAATTGAATTTTGTATTTCTAAATTTATGATCATATAAGTCTTGGAGAGATAATTTTAAATAATTCAAGTCCTAAAGAAAAAAATTTCAACCATTTGGATTTTAAATCGACAATCTTTGTCTTTCAGTTTTTTAATTGATAGTAACTATCTTCTAAATCTTCAATTGAAAGAGTACTTTTTCGAGCAAGCCATTATGGCCTCTCCTTTGTGTTTGTCGATCCGTTTATCATACTCCGTATTTTATTATTATGTTATAACGTACATTGGATGAACTTTGACAATTAACTTTAACTTGTTTAAAAAACTTTATTGTATGTAGGCAATCAAATGACATTCTTTGTTCTCAATGTAATTGATGGTATTGGAGTATTGCTCACGTTTAAGCCATTTCTTGTTGAAAGACTATCAAGCTAATCGATGATCGAAGTGTATGTGGTCACCTCTTCTTGCATTTCTTAATTTCCTCAACAAACCTCACAACTTGGAGGAAATTAATATGTGTACATGCATCAATGCATTCAAGACTTTCATATATACATACAGGAGCAGATCTGATAAAGATTGTGCTTATTGTGGTATTGTACAATGCATTTTTACGATATGTGTATTGCATATTGATGTTAAAAGTGATGCATATTATTCTGCGATGAAATAAACAGTTGCATATTAACGTTGAAACTTGAAAGTGTCGCATCTAAAAAAGTTTGGTTTTATTACCAAAATGCCACCGTGCATTTCTAGCTCTTAGATCAATTTGGCGGATGACCAAGATGAGTTTGTAGTTTGTAAATTATGAGGAGTTTGTATTTGATCCCAATATATATAGATCATGGTCACATTCTTTTTTAACTGATGTATAACTTTCTCATTTTATTTTGTTATTCAAGGTCATGTTTTCGTTAGGGTTTTTATTGAACACCTTAGCTGTTTAAATGCTTGAAATGAGAACATTATGTCAATAATATAAGAAACAAGAGTGAAAAGATACTAAATTAAAGTGGGCAAAAGAATAATTATACACAATAATGGGATGTGCTAAATGGGAAAATTGAAAATTTACACCAAAACTTAAAAAAAACAGGCTACATCGGAATTCAATCCACCATAGTCTTAGAGGGTGTTTGGTAAGATGTAAAATCGTTACTTTGCATGCGAAATATAGGGACGTAAAAAGTTTACACTGTTTGGTTTGATTATTTAATGTAAATTGTAGGGCACTTTTAAAAAGAATTTGCAATGTACCATGTAAAGTATTTTAAATGGGGGGAGGGTGATAAAATACTTTGCATACTTTTTATAAAGCACTCAATGCCTTTGCTTGCAAATTAAAAATAAATTATATATCTAACCAAACAATGTAATCTATTTTACATGCAAACTTATTGTTTCCCTAAACTTTGTGTGTAATCATTTCGTCTGTAAAGATTTAACGTGTAAACTACCAAACAACCCTTAGTGTAAATTAAATACATCCTTGATAAGAAAGTTATCAAGAATAAAGCTCCTCGACTTATCTGAAATAGATTTTTTTTTATTTAGGTTCATATTCTAAATACTTATCTTGTGTAGTTATTATGTAATTTTAGTAGTATCACCTTCTTGTCTTTAGTTAAATTAGAAAGTCACATGGTTTATCACCCTTCATTTTCATTTTGTGCTTCAAACAATAACCGTTAAGATTATTTCCATTCTGAAATTATCATCTTCATGATTTTTTTTTAAATTTAGCCTAAAAACAATCCTCTCATCGAATTACATTTTTTTTATTATATATATTCTTTCTCATTCTAAATGGACCCAAATCATTCAATTTTTCCTTTAAACCCTACAGAAGATCTATCCTCATCGTACTACTTACATCCCAATGATCACTCTAGCATAAGGATCAATGGTGACAATTTCAATGCTTGGAAGAAATCGGTGGTCATGACGTTCACAGTGGATAACAACATGGCCTTCCTGAATGGATCAATCTAACTCGCCGCCTTCCAATGTGATCCACTACAATACTCATCTTGGTATCGTATCGATGCATTTCTTTTGTCTTGGTTTGTATACTCGATCTATCGGGAAATTCGTAATATGTTTCTTTAATTCACAAGTGCTAAAGACTTATGGATGAAATCAAACTTAGATACGGAGAAGTGATGGACCATGTGTTTTTACCATGAGAAAACTTCAAGTGATATTTTTCAAGGATCTATGGCCATCACTACCTATTTTAATTTGTTCAAAAGACTTTGGGATGAGTAATGTAAATATACACTCATTCGTACATGTAGTGGTGATCGGTGCACTTGTGATATGAATGAAATGTACTAGGAATTAGTCCAAAAAGATTGTGTATTAGGAATACAGACTCATCTAATGTTTCTCCAAATTCCTATTCTAAGGTCTATTCTTTCTTGCATCAAGAAGAATCTTAAAGATCTTTAGAACACCCCAATGATATTAATGCTTTTCCTTATCAATCGACTAATAGCATTTCTAATAGAATCAATGAGCATGTTAACGGGTTCTATGTATAATGTAATTTTATACTTCTCATAATATGGGGCCTCAAATTAATATTCTAGACAGGGTCACTCAGAATTATTAGACGGTCCTTAGTTCTAATCTTGATAATCATGCTCGATTCTATTGCCTTCCTATTACAAGTTCATTCTTCCAAAAAGTAAAGCACTAGCACTGGCACTCATTGTAGTTATCAAGTTCGTGTGGCTGAAAAATGATTTTAGTTCAACTCATTTGGTATCATAGTCATTGGAAAGGACCTAAAGGACATCATTCCGCTCATAGTTTTAAACTCTCTCAACCTTCAATCAAAACCCAAGATCAGTTGGTAAATGGTCTTAATGACACTGTTTCTAATGACATGGATTTCTCTAATCCCGAGCTTTATAACTAGTTTTCAAAGTTCATACAAACTCAGAGCAATAGTTGGACTCTAGATACTTGCCTTAATGCATCTATACCTCAACCTATATCCATTAATATCCAACTACCTACAAGAAACTTTATACCTGCCACTCATATATGAAATATTGAACTTAGTGATAATCTTACTTTACATAATGTACTTGATGTGCCTAATTTCAATTTAATTAGATTTATGTATCTAAGTTAGCACTCCATGAGCACGTTTCCATTAATTTTACTACAAATCATACTACTTCACAGCCCTGGACTAACCTAGGTGGAGTGGGTGCAAGTGGATAAGAGCCCACTTTTAAAGGCCTCATTATGAAAAATATTATTCCCGCTCATGCCTACAAGACAGTATTGTTGCATGTCTCATCCTGCCTTTCATGCTGAAACTCGGAAACATATATGCCTCATTCATCAGAACTCGAAATACGTGAACACATAAAGAGTTAATTGAAGCAGTGTACTATCGACAATTTCGAGTAGACTAAGGAATGACTCCATTAGACTAAGGAATGGTATGAAATTTAGGGTTTTAATGTGAAATATCTAGCATATAAATGACACTTCCTTCTGTTAGAAATAAATTATATTTAGTTTTTGATAATGTTGTGTAATTAGGAACTTAAAGTACCCCCTAAAGTGTTTCAAATGTATTAGCCTAAGTATGCCACAACAAGAAATGCCTAAGTATGCCACAAGCATAGTTCACAAGGCAAATCTGTATGAAACAGATTTGGCCCAGCAGAGACCACTAAGAAAAAGATCGCCATATGAGAGTAGAGAAGGCTATACATAACAATGTATGTTAGATTAAAAATAAATTAAGTAAAACTAATAGACAAGCTGACGTTGAAGAGCCCACTAACGGAACACAAGAGCATTAAATGATATCTCTGGATCTTGAAGGTACTCAAGATTTCCCTCTTGATATGTGATAGACATTCTCATGTAGTTTGTCTCCCAGGTGGTCATGTCTGGTATGCTAATTATGGCATTGTCTATTATCCCCCCTTAACATTTGCTTAAGATTTGAAAACTCTTTTATCTTTTCCTTTTCTAGAATAACTCTCTCATGATCATCCTTGATACATATACCAAGGAATTAGAAATCCGTAAGTTTTTAACTCTATAATAGTCTACAGCTCGGGTGACAAGCTTCAAAGAAGACTTAACAGGATCTGCTAAATCAAAGCTAATACCATTTTTAAAATTAATCACTTGAGTTGATACCATCTTTTCCGTAGAGGCTTGAGCCATGTAGAATGTATTATTGTTTAGCTCAATATTCTCAGTCTCTTATTCTATTAGGGGAGAAATATTTTAAGAAAATGGGTCCTTCTCTGGTTGCTTAGTGATCAACACATTTCTTCTTTCGGCGATCATACTTCTTCTTAGTATCTTGTCCTTGTCTCTTGGACACGATGGGGTAGAGGCAACTAGCTTTGAAGTGTCTTAATTGTCTGACGGTAGTTGTAGCATATCAGCTCATTATTTGTTGGTTTGGGGTTCTGGAACTTGATCATGATGAGGTAGTAGCCAGCAATGACCTTGTACAAATTGTCCTTGGGAATGTTGTCAAGGTTATTTTTTCAGTCCTCAATTGACTGTTATGCTCTTGGATTAGGAATCATTTTTGGCATGGGTTGGTTAGGTACATAATCATGATTGACCTTCATGACCTCTACAGGTCCAACTTGAGAATATCCCACATCTCATCATGTAGTGCAGACAGATGTGTTTGCATTCTCATCTTCCAGTCATTGAATTTCTAGACTGAAAACATTAAGTTCTTGGCAAGAGTGTTATTCATGGTAAGTAATAGAATAATCAACAAAAAGAATGAAAACAAGTAGATCTTTGCTCAAAAGATAACGTAAAAGGTTAAAAGAACAAGTATGATTTGATATAACTTGTTGGTCCAAGTTGAATAGGCACAATAACAGTCTGGAGGGGGGTGAATAGAGTGTTTTGGAAATCTTTCCAACAGATGAAATTTGCCTCTCTAAATAATTACACTAAATCTGGTTAGACTTAGTGTCGTAGCTGGATGATGAGGTTTTGTCACGGTGAGCCTGGCATGGAAAACACTGTTAAGGCATATTTGCCCTGAAAGTCTTTGAGTTAAATTTGTAAGTGCGAGAGTTCGCACTCTTGAGAGTTTGTTTCCTAGTGTGATAAAGTAATGTGTTATAAAGTAAATGACACCAAAGATTTTTCAATTAATTCAAGGAATAACTTGTTACTTTAGTCCACTTTCCACAAAGCTTCGAGTAATATAAAAATTTCAAGGTTTCCTCGTGTCACTAAAGAAGCACTCTGTGTCTTCTTCAAGTACAAACTTTCTTTTTCACCCGAGGTTGCAAACAACTTCCTTGATGACTGGCATTTTCACCGGACTGGCGGACTCCTGGAAAAATCCCTACCTCACTCCAGTTATTGTGGCATCAATTCTTAACAAGAAGTAGTGTTAAGTTCATATTTCACCACACATTTGATGTGTGTTAAGATTGATTTTTATTAGTTTTCCCAGCTTAAATGCGTCACAAAGCGTCTAATTAGCTCAAGTCACAACTTATCGGGTTTTTGGGTTGCGTTGGTTGTTTTTATAGTTAAAGTCAGAAATTTGAGCCCAACATCGGCGTTGGAGAATTTCTTGGGAAGATTTGGTATGCGTTCGAGAGTAGGGGTGAGCATGGGATGGTACGAAACGATTATTTTGAAAAACTTGTTCCGTCCCAAAGTATGGTTCTTTTAAAAATAAAAGAACCGGTACCGTCCCGAATATATATATATATATATATATAGAACTTGTCCCGTTATGTACCAATTTTCAGTACGGTGCGGTTATTCAGTACTATTCATTTCCTAAATAATTAACTCTCACGATGTCAAAAGTATTTTAGTTTTAACATTTATAAGTAAGTACATGTACAAAAATTTAAGTGAATTGAAGGGACTGCAAGATTGAAAAATCTGTGTGAAACTAACCTTGTGCAATCAAACCTAATTAAAATACAAAATTAATAGTCAAACTATGATAAATTTATAGTTCTGATCTTCTAGATGATGCAGAATAGTCGAGGTTGCTGACAAAGTAACTAAACTTGGTTTACGTGTTTCGTATCATAGTTGCTACTAGTATTATTTATAAAATTTACTATGCTTGATAATTGTGGGCCTGTTTGGAACCAGCTGGACCGGCTGAAAAGCCTGAAAAGCCTGAAAAGGCTGAAACTGCTAAAGTGAAAGTGTTTGGTAATGTGTTGGCTGGAATTGGTGATTGAATGTAAAATTACCATCAAGGATATTTGCTTATTTGTGTTAAATACTTAAATATATGGGGTGCACTTTAGTAGTAAACTATTTTTGCTTGATTAGGAAATTATGGAGTATAAGACTACTTAATCAATTGTTTACTTTTTAAAAATTACCATTAAGGGTAATTTTAAAAAATATATTTTCTATGAAATATATTAACAAGTTCACATGCATTTAAATTACAATAAAATAAAACATAAAATACACATAAGTATTCATTCGAGTTCATTAAAATATAAAATGAAACATAAAATACACAAAAAGTACTAACGTTATTACACGGCAAATTATAATGTCCGAAAATTCGTTAAGAAAAGAAAATATATAATAGAACACATGCAATCGCCATACACCATCAACGACGTTGCTCATATTGCGCGTTAAATTTTCTGTAATTTCATCTCGCAATGCAACTTACACCGCGAACCTCATTTGAAGACCGTTCGGTGAGAAGCAAGGTATTTGCATCCTAAGGTCATGGATTCAGCACTAAATTCAGCACTTGATGATGATAAGCTGGCACATCCTGAGCCTGAGGTCTTTTTAATGGGATAAGGCTAATGATCATACCTATTGTTTTCATAAATAAAAAAGGGGTAATATGAGAAGTAATGATCTTAGAAGGCCACGGATGACTGATGAGAAGCAAGAATTAGTATGAATATGGTGGGTAAAGTTTCATATTACTTGTGAAAATGTACATAGCTCATTTAAGTGAGAAAATAATAAATATAGAATTCCTATATCTTATAAACAATTAACCAGTCCATTATGAGAAAATATCTAACCAAAGAGAAATGTATCTAACCTAGTCTACAGAACTTCAAAAATAGATCAAACTTATCAAACACATTTTAACTTAGTGAGTTACAGGTTCCTCCATCTGAGAAACATTCAATTTGAAAGGAAGTGGGCAGAACATCAATTCGTATGATGATTGAATGATGAGAAATTTTGGTTCACAGTTGAATGTCCTGCCATTGTTATGGTACTTAAAACCAGGGATGTAAATGCAGACTTTCTTGAGACTGTATGGATAGAGATAACATCGCAGGGGTGCACAGAGCTATTTATCTAAAAAATATGATTGTATATATCGCAGGGCTTATCATAATCACTAACTACTTAAAGTATTACTCCGTATTAAAATTCTGAAACTATAAAACCTGAAAATCAAATTCGGAGTAATATAATAAACCAGTAACCTCCTAGTCACATGAGTCAAAGGGGAAACACAGAGCTAATTATCTAAAAAAATCCAAATTGCAATATTTGCGGTTATGGTTCTTAACACGAAACAAAAAAAAACACAGTTTCGTCCTTCATTCACAGTCGAGCAAGAATTCAGGGCAACACACAATTGAAGAAGAAGAAGAAGATAGAAGCTAGGTCAACTTGCCTTTAGATGAATATGGAGAATCCAATCAAGAATTCGTGGATCTGGAAGGCTAAAACTAGGGCGCAGTCGAGAAAGAAGTCATCGATGGACAAAAGCTTGCGCAACTGGGAAAGAGGTTCTCGTCGCTATGGCCAAGAAAAGAGGTTCTCGTCGATGCGTAAAAAGGGTAAACAAGTATTTAAGCAGGCAACGGATACATTAATCAGTTTCAGCTCAAAAAGTAACCCAATGGCTACTTTTATGGCTGATAAGAAAAAACAGCCCAAACAGCCCACTTGGCATGTGTTTGGCTTTATTTTTGTATTTTCAGGCTTTTCAGCCTATTTTCATCACTCCAAACGGCCCCTGTATTGGGGGTATAATGGATATGCATTATATGGTCTATATCAAAGCTTTGAATAACTAGAATGTAGATTATTGGTTAATATAATATATATTCTTTTTTATAACCAATATTTCTGGACGATACGGGGCCGTTCGGGACGGTTCGGTTCAATACGGTTCTGGAACGGTTCTGGGATGGTTCTCACTTAAGAACCGGTATCATACCATATTATTAAAGAAATCGGCACAGTACGGTACAATATTATATTTTTTTGGTTCGTTCGGTTCTGGTACAGTTTGGGACGGATCTCCGTACGGAACGGGAATCCCACATTCAAGTGATGTCACCCGCAAACCAACCTCACTTGATTATACAAGGTGTCCATGAACATAGTTCATACCATACTCAGTAAGTAAACATACATAACAACATCACAATTAAACCAATGAGTAGC
Organism: Cuscuta epithymum; assembly: GCA_945859915.1. Lineage (NCBI taxonomy): Eukaryota > Viridiplantae > Streptophyta > Magnoliopsida > Solanales > Convolvulaceae > Cuscuta > Cuscuta epithymum. The sequence goes on from CAMAPF010000024.1 coordinate 325,330, forward strand.
AGATATATTCAATGGTGAATCATGGGCCACATCCGGTCAAAATATGGGCTCGCAGGCCCAAACAATTTATAAAAGTTCAAATAGTCATGAACAATGTTTGTAATTTTTAAATAATAAGGAAGCACGAACCACGTCTTCCTTGATTATGACTCTATGCGATGCAAGGGTGCAAGTAACAAACTCTAGCTTCAACCTAAAAATGGTAGCGCACCGGAGGGGCAATACAACTTGTAATGACGAGAAGTAGGCTAAATGTAGAATAATTAACGTTTCAAGTATAAGATCCAAACATAGGGTGATACGTATACTTATATCCCCCCCGTCTTGAAATACATATAAGTATATACACTTGGAAAATACCCGACTTGTAGACCATTGTTTACTTGGGAATATAATAGTAGTCAAGTCCTTGACTTAAAATCCCAAACCCACCCAAATACCTATATGAGTGTATATGACTCCTCCTAGTCCAATCAAGTATTTTAAGAACACCGGCTGACCCTGAATTAATAAACTGTAATCTATGAGTTTTGAGGACAGTCAAGTCCATGGGTACTCCACCAATTTTATACCAAGTTTTGAGGATAATCCAATCCTTGGCTAGTCCACCAATTTATAAACTGAGTTTTGAGGACAATCCAGTCTCTGGGTACTCCACCAATTACATTCCGAGTTTTTCGGACAGTCAAGTCCATGGGTACTCCACCAATTATATACCGAGTTTTGAGGACAGTCATGTCCATGGGTACTCCACCATTTCCAATGATCTACCACATATCATTCTTAGATAGGGTCTATTTCATAATTAAATAACCAAAACTAAACCAAGTCTTATAGCCTAAACACCATCATCGATGCAAAACCATGCAAATAAATCACATTGGGAAAAATAGGACCAAACCGGCGCCGATTCAGCCTATAACCAGTGTCGGTTCCTATTTATTTTAATTAATTCGGGAATCTTGTACTCAAACCGACGCCGGTTCAAGCCATAACTTGCGCCGGTCCACTATCTTTTTCATGGTCAATGGCTCGTTAACCACCCGAACCAACTCCGATTGATCCGAAACTTAACCACAATGTGTATTAAGTCATAAACAATTAATATATGCAATTTTAGCCCTTCAAAACATCACATATGTTTTTATAAATATTTTTATATCACTTTCATGCATATCTTTATAGTTTAATTCACATAAGCCTAGTCACCTTGGCTAATCACATGTTTAAACTCTTTTAAACATCATTATGAACACATTTAGCATTTACGTAAGTAATCTCATACTTAACCCAAGAGTTATAAGACATTAAGCCATCAACTCAACTCAAATGAGCTTTAAGAAGTTCTACCCTCTTCGGTTGAACTCCAACGAAACTCTGGGGAACTTTGTTGAGCTCCGGTGATACCTCTGGCGACTATCTCAACTTTGTGAGAGCACTAGGTTATTTCAACTTGTTAGACAAGTTCCCTAAAAGGTTTTAACATCCCAAAACCCATATCGATACAAATAACCTTAAAAGGTTATTTTCCTGTGAACCGGTCACCTTGGCTTCTAAGTCCATTCTTGAACTTATAACCACTTTCCAACCCCTCATTTTACACTTATAAACATGTAGAACAATTATAGGGTCCTTGATATGACTTATCTAGTCATATTAACTTAGATGAAAGAAGAAAAAGTATTCAGGAGGCTATTACCTTGCTTTCTCCAAGATTCCTCTCCCTTTTCCTCTCTTAGACCTTATTCTTGGACCTCCTTTATTTGAGCTCGAATTGGGTTATGAAAATGATGTTTGCAGGATTCTTCCCTCTCTATTGGATGTGCTTTGGTCGAAGTGGATAGGGGGGTGATGGAGGTCTCTGTTTTGTCTCAAATGCCAATCATGTGGGCCGGGGAAAGGCCGAAAGGGTCCCTTCACCTTTCAAAGGTGTCTCACCCATCCCCTCACCCATCCATACACATCACTCCCATGTTCCTGAGGCTCCCAAGTCAACTATTGTGTGCATAAATTCGTGGGGTGGCCCCCACTCACGTGGGAGGTCATCCCTTTAAGCCCCGGGTGTGAACACTTGGCCCTGAAAATTGTGTTTCTCGAACTATTTTAATTATATTTTATTTTATCAAGTCAAATAAAATATATTTCATCCTCCCAATCACCATGGGCCTCTAGGGTGAATATATATTCCCCAACTTTAATTTAGAAGTTCCCAAAATTTGTTACAGGTTGTTATCTTTCAAAATACGTACCAATACCGATACACGGGCCTCCTTTGATCCATCAACCAACTCTACATCGTTTCTATGGCCCAAGATGAATATAATATGTGGTCCCAAAAATATGGGGTGGTCCCCGTTCCCGGTGTGGCCTCATGTGCATTTTACTAATCACGCGAAATAAATAACAAAAATTTACAACCTCGTAAATTCAATAATCATTCCTCAAGGTTCAATACATAATTTGGTAAAAAGTAAATATACTTGGGGACGGTGTCACACTTTGTGCACTTCAAGTATAAGTCAAAGGGCTAATGTGCATCGAAGATTTAACTTAGTTGTACACCATGTCAACTTCCTGCATACAGATAGATGATAGCTCCTATTAAGTGTCTTCTTGAAATCTTTGCCTCTAGGAATGGTCCTACACCCCCCCCCCCCCCAAAAAAAAAAACATTGAGTCGATGTTAGTTTGTTCCAAACTCTCAAAGAAAAGACTTTTTTCACCATTCACCATCAACTTTACAAGTCTTTCAGATCAGGATCAATAGTATTTGTGTGTGTTGCGTTGACTTCAAAGATGTTTTGATTGTTTTTTGTCAGTAATTCTAACCAGTACACAAAGAAGTTGTTTAAAGAAGAGTTCATAAGGCGTGTTGGGAGGTTATAAGTCCATATTTCAACATGCACTTGATGTGTATTGGGATTGATTTTTATTATTAGTTTTCTCAACTCAAATGTGTCACAAAGCGCCTAATTAGCTCAAGTCGCAATTTACCGAATTTTTGGTTTGTGTTGGTTGTTTTTATAGTTAAAGTCGGGAATTTGAACCCGACATCGGTGTTGGAGAATTTCTTGGAAAGATTTGGGATGTGTTTGGGAGTTGATAATCGGGCTAAACTTGCCAGTATACAAGTGCCGACAGGGCTGTCTTGAGCAATATTGAGGCCCTAGACAACCAAATAATACTACGTATTCATTTATGAGATATAGCGTCCTCACATTTCACTAACATTAGATTATGATAAAGTGGTACAGTTATTAAGAAAAGTTAGTTTATGTAATTGATATTGATATCATAAAGTAAGTATAATTTAGAGTTACACAAATTTTATCGACAATTGAAAACAATAAAACACATAATAGTGTTTGATGCAGAGAATGTCACTCTTTGAATGTAAACAATAAAAGTGTGAAAAACACATAGAGATTCTAAATTCAAATAGCAAATTTTGTAAAAAAACTACTACAATCCAGACTCACTAATAATACTTTTTTAATCGAGGTAATATCGTCAATCCAATTAAAATATGATAATTTTACTTAAATATGACTAAAATATAACTTATTGAAAAATATTACTCCCTCCATCTCATTCAAAGCTTCTCACTTTCCCTTTTTTGGACATCTCATTTAGAAAAAAATTAATTCTCTTAAATGATAATTTAATATTTCCTTCGTTCTTTAATAGTTGCAACATTGGCTTCTTTTTACACATCTTACTTTGATCACCATTTTCATTAAAAGAATGTTATTAAATCTCTATTAATGTGAATTTTGGACATCTTAATACTTTTTATACATCATTTATAATGTTTACTAATACGTAATTAAAAAAAGAAGTATTGAGTTGATAATGTAATACTTCCTCCGTTCTTTAATAGTTTTACTTTTTTGGACATCACTTAAATATTTAATTATCCTCCGTTCACACATCTTACTTTGATCACCATTTTCTACTAATATATATAATCAAATAACTGTGTCATTTTGCAATGTGGATCTTTGAATGGGACAGAAGTAGTATTATAGTTACTATGGATATGCATTATAGTTAACACAATCATGATCACTAAAGTTACAATCAGTACGGTATAAAAATCATATTTTGTTCACTCTTATTTAGGTCTTATTTAGGTTACATTTTCATCAATGTAACTATACTTGTCAACTAATTTTAAGTATTTCAATTAATTTAATTAAAGATTAAATGCATATAGTATTGTTATTTTTTAAAATGGGGTCCTACAAAATTTGGAGGCCCTAGACAAATGTCTAGGCTACCTCCCACCATGACCGGACCTGAGTGCCGATATAGTAATAAAATATCAGTAAATATGGGTCGATCCACATGGAGATGGTTGATATTATAAAGTTGAGTATTGAATGCAAAGAATATAAATGGTATAATTTTTTAGGAACTTTGCTCTTTGAGATTGCTTTAAACAAGAATGAGAATTACTAAGGTAATCGGGATTCACCTAAATGCTTTAATAGTTATTTAATACTAGTTCTTTCCCAATAATTATGAATATGATGTCGCTAATATATTCTCAACTTTGGTTAAGGCAGCGAGAGCGTGATTTTCGTTACGTGTAAGTCTTGTTACGACATACATTCATCTGTCGAAAACCCTGTTGAATATCGAGACATCACACCTGTATCATATAAGATCAGATATATTTCTATTCTCGGTATTATATATGTTTATCCTTTAATGTTCATAGTTTAGACTTGCAAGCATAAACTAAATTTATATGTTAATTTATATATATTTCTATTCTCAGTATTATATATGTTAATTGCAATCATAAACTAAATTTAATATACTTCTATGTTGTACACCATAGTCTTAAACAATCAAAATATAAAGGATAAATCAAAATTTATTGGTTTAGAACTTTTATCAAACACCTAGTTGGCATAGATGTTCATCCCTAGCCTTAGAATTGTTTTGAGAAATTAGGGTTCTTGAGAATTTTTTTCAAGAACTTCCCATATTTTGAACTTTAATCTCAAAATTTTGACAACAAATGTGTTTATAGGCATCAATTAAACATGAAAGATTAACAATTAGCACATAGAAACATCAATTTTGCCAAGTTTTTTTAAAAAAAAGGAGAGAAATTGAAAAATCAAGAAATTTTAGGTTTTGGAGCTAAATGCCTTGAATTGATGATTATTTCTTGGATTAAAGCTTGGAGGAGGGTCGTGTGATGTTGTTTTAGCCTTGAGGGGGGGGGGATGAACTCCAGTGCTAGGGGGCGGGTTTTGGGGTCTTGGGGTGTATTCCGGCGTTATGCTCTCAAGAATTAGGGATGGGGTTCGAAAATATGGGCTGAATTGCGACCTGGGGCTGTTTTAATCGAACGGACCGGCGCTGGTTGTGCGTGTTTGATGCGCCCCGGAGCCACTGTTTTTGACCGACGCCGGTTGTGCAGTCTGACTGGGGCCGGTCGTTTCGTGTGTAAAAATTATATTTTTTTATTAAATTATAAATAAATATGAATATGTTTATGTAAATAAACATATTTATTTATAATTGATTTTTGTTCAATTATAAATAAAAATGAATATGTGTATAACTAAACATATTTATTTATAATTGATGTTTTTTTGTTGAGTTGCCTCTCAATTAGCGCTCAGTTTAACGTCGTAGGCCGGACGCAACGTACCTCTCACGTGTGATTGGTTTCCTGAAAATGTTTGACCAACGTTACCTTTTTGTTGAGATCGTGCGGAGGCTGTGGAGTTGTAGGTCCGTTCTTTTTTCTCCCGGTGTGTGTTGGAGGATTGTCGGGTCCAAACAATTGTGCTTTTATGCAATTTATGCCTTTGTGAGTGTTGATCTCCATGGTTTTAGTTTGAGTGGACTGTGTTTTCCATACATGGAATGTCTAATCATCGTCTCCCACTCTTAGTTTTACCGTGTCTATTTGTACATCAATGACGACTGCGGAAGTGGCTAAAAATGATCTCCCAAGGATTACGGGGATCTCCATCTCTTCCATGTCCAAAACAAGACAATCTATCAGGAAGTAGAATTTTCCAACTTTGACAAGAACATCATTCAGATGCCTATTGCATAGCGGATTGTTCTATCCGTTAATTGTAAGGCGACCGTTTTTGGTTGGAGTTCCCCCACACTTAGCTTTTTGAATAGAGAGTAGGGCATAAGATTTATGCTTGCACCAAGGTTACAAAGAGACCTTACCTCCCCGACTTTTCCAATAGAGCATGGAATAGTGAAGCTTCCGGGGTCTTTGTTTTGAATAATGGCACTACATTCCTCCATGAGTGCCATGGTTGTGAATTCCTCTAACCTCTTTTTGTTGGAGATGATGCCTTTAAGAAATTTTGCATATGATGGAATCTCCGGAATGGCCTCGGCAAAAGGTATATTGATGCTCAATTTCTTGAAAATATCAAGAAATTTCTCGTATTTCTTATCATCTCCTTTCTTCTTTAACTTTTGTGGATAGGGGGTGGGAGGAACAAATTGAGCCATGATAGGTGGGAGCGGTGTATGTGCAATATCTTCTTGTTCCTCCGGCGTCTTTCTCCTCTCCAGCATCTTAGGATCCTCTGTTTGTCTCCCACTTCTTGTGGTAATGGCCATGACGCTCTCCCTAGGATTGATTTCCATTGTGGTGGGAAACCGCCCCTGCTCTCTTGTGCTTTTTCTTTGAGCAATTTGTCCAATTTGTACTTCCAAGTTGTGAATAGATGACTTGGTGAATTGTTCAATGTTGTCCACGCGTTGATGAATTTTTCAGTTTTGATCTTCAAACCAGAGATCAAGCTTTGTGAATTGAGAATGAATATTCCCAATGGATGCCTCCACTCTACTAAAATTCTCCTCATTTTGAACTTTTACACTAGCCACAATATTTTGGGTGAGGGTTTTCATTATCTCCTCCATTGTTTATCCTTGTCAAAACCCGGATGGAGGATTAGAAGGACCTCCTTGTGGTTTCCAAGAGTTATCTTGGTTCCACATTTGTTGATTGTTGGGATAGTTTTTGCCTCCTTAATGGATTCCCCCTATTCCCATATGAGTTCATAAAATTCACTTCTTCAAAAGTTTGAGGTGAATTACCTTCCGGTTGTGCTATTGTCTCCACATTGGCCACTTGGTTGGCCCCTCCAATCACGGCTTGTAGAGTCGTGTGAATAGAAGCTTGAAGATCTTTGGCAAACCGTTTGTCCAATTCATGAGCTATGGACACCTCACTCACACCGGCCACCTTGACATCTCCTCCTTCTAATTGAGGATTTGAAGCAATGGATTCAAGGATTCTCAATGCTTCTGTTTCAGTTTTATTGCCAATATAGCCATCCGCACGGTTATCTACAATGGCTTGGCATGAAGAGTTCAAACCATTGTAGAATGTGTCAATTTGAAGATCAAGAGGAATCTGGTGATGTGGGTATTCCTTCAATAAGGCTTTGAAACGCCTCCATGCGTCTTGAAATAGTTCTCCAACTTGATGTTTGAAGTTGAAGATTCGTTGCCTCAACTCTTGAGTCATCGTGGGTGTGTAATACTTAGAAATGAAAGAATTACAGATACCTTCCCACATTGTCTAGGTCGTCGGTGCTTGCTCCAAGAACCATCCTCTTGCCGCCCCCTTCAAGGCGTAAGGAAAGGTTTTGAGTTTGAGATCGTCCTCGGTGAGACCATGCCTAGGGGTTCCTCGGATGAATCCATAGAACTAAGTGATGAAGTTAAGTGGATTCTCTCCCAGAAGACCATGAAATTGAGGCATAGCATTGAAGTAGCAATTTTTCATTTCATAGTCCCTAGCCGCCTCGCTTAGGACAATCCATGAGGGAGTGGTAGCAACCACGGGCCTCTTCCTTTCATTGAGTGTTGACATCACCTTCGCCTTTCGGGTGTATTTGAAGATGTGCTTGCACGTTCTTTCGATTTCAAGGTCAAGAGTTTCAAGGTTCTTAGACCTTTGACTTCTTAAGAGCATACAAACACAAGGAATTTTCTGAAAAACTAAACAACAAGAGCAAGTGAAATGTAAAGTGTGTATGGTTTTGTTTGATTGTTTTGACTTTATAATAACAAGCCGTATTTCCCCGGCAACGGCGCCAAAAACTTGATCGAGCTAAACTTGCAAGTATACAAGTGCCGATATAGTAATAAAATACTGGTAAATACTGGGTCGATCCACAGGGAAATGGTTGATATTATAAAGTTGAGTATTGAATGCAAAGAATATAAATGGTATAATTTTTCAGGAACTTTGCTCATTGAGATTGATTTAAACAAGAATGAGAATTACTAAGGTAATTGAGATTCACCTAAATGCTTTAATAGTTATTTAATACTAGTTCTTTCCCAATAATTATGAATACGATGTCGCTAATATATTCTCAACTCCCGTTAAGACAACGAGATCATGGTTTTCGTTATGCGTAAGTCCCGTTACGAACTACATTCATCTACTAAAAACCTCGTTGAATATCAAGACATCACACCCCTATCATATAAGACCGGATATATTTCTATTCTCGGTACTATATATGTTTATCCTTTAATGTTCATAGTTTAAACTTCAACATTAATTGCAAGCATAAACTAAATTTAACATACTTTTATGTTGTACACCATAGTCATAAACAATCAAAATATAAAGGATAAATCACAATTTATTGGTTTAGAACTTTTATCAAACACCTAGTGGGCATAGAGGTTCATCCCTAGCCTTAGATAAGAAATTTGTCTCTAATGCTCATATTAATTACAATACAATAATGAAATGTAGTGGAACATGAAATTACAAAGGAAATAATACCTAAACACCAATGATTTCGGATGATGAACCTTCATCTTCAAGAACTTAAAGAAAAATAGCAAGAACAAAATATAAACGCTAGGAATTAATCTATGGAATGGAATGATCTTGTTTGATGAATTGAGGGCTTTATATAGACTAAAAGAGAGAGAGAAGGGTCAAATAAGGACATGTACTATACCAAAACCATCACATAAAGTCATCTACTCACAAAAGTGTCAAACACATACATTTACCTTTAAAAAATAATCACATGAGTTCAATTGACCTGCTAGCAACTTGTTACTCCCGGTTATTGCTTATGTTGCTCGATTTTTGCACGTCATCGAGGCCAGGTTGTTCGCTGATAAACTATTCACAGCTTCTTCAATTTTGATCTTTCATTCAATTTGGACGGTTGTTTCTGGAATTGAAGACTCGATTGGAGGTCGCCACCTTAGGGCATACCTCCCCATCCCTTTCCCGGTCGCCAGAATCTCCATTTGGCCGGACTTTGGATATTAGCGTTGTGCGCAGTACTATTGATGCCAGGCTAGGTTTTTGTTTGCTGCTCTCGATTGTGAAGCTCAATCCCAACTCTGAAAGTTGTTTAGAGATCGCCTGGTTGAGAAGAAGCTACAGACACCGTCCATTTTGAGCTTCGTTTGAATTTTTCAAGTTCAAACTTGCTACAGTGATCTGTGCGCAGGTACAATATTAGTTAAACATTTTTCCTGGTTTCTTTTTCTTGGTGGCGACGAAAAGTAATCACACCATCAGGTTTGAAATTCAAAAGGGGACATCCATGAGTATTTTGGGAATTTTCTGAACTGTTTTTGGGTAAGGTTGCTACTGTTGATCTTCTTCCCCAAGATGACAAGGGGAAATAAGCAGAAACGAACACCACCTCCCAAAGATGACCAGTTCGATGCAAAGATTAAGATGCTTATAGCTAAGAAATTAGATCTGGAAACCAAGAACTCAGAGGGTAAAAGTGAACCATCCTTCACGTTTAATCTTCCTCTTCATCAAATGTGGTTGTTGAGAAGGCATAATCTAATGCAGTGGCAAAACAGACTGAATCAACAACTGATTCTCTACCTAAGGAAGCCATTGGTGACCACGTGACCATTGAGACTGAGGATGAATCAGCTTTGATTATCCTTGTCGTACAAACAAAGCACTAATTAAATTGTGATGTATTGTACTTGTAATTATAGGATGCTTAGCATTGTATAGTAGATGGATTATGTACAATCCTTGCCAAATAGACCACTTATCAAGATTTATGCATAATGAAAGTGTCGTAAAGATTGAACTTTCATTTAGTGCAATATTCTTTACAATATTTCGGATCATAATAGTAGACTAAGCTTTGAACTATATAACCACTTTGAAATACTGAAGATATTACACACACAAGTCTTTATACAATTTCACTTAGAAACTTGACACTATTAACGGCCTTGTGTCCATATCCATTCATGAGCTCCAACAAGTAAAGCCTTAAACTTGGTGAATCGGCCGTCATTCTAGCTCACATAGGTAGGTCTTTTCAAATCGTTTTCTGCAATCAAACACTTTATCAAAAGATCTATCAAGACATAGTCAACCTCATTACACATTGCAGTCTCAAGCACTTACCTCGGGATGGTTATTATTCAAAAGTGCTTCAATCACGGAGTGACTTACTCATCATCATTGAACTCAAGATCTAGTGTTGTACTAGACGTTGAGTTGTGCTTTCTTTCACTTGTGATTATTTTCCAAGGGCTTTAAACTCATCCCTTTTGCAGTTTTGTACACCATGTCCCTTGGCATCGCCTTTGTAAAAGGATCCGCCAAATTCACATGCGATCGTACAAAATCAATCACAACAACTCCAGAACTAATAAGTTCCCACACATAGCTGTGTCTCACTCCTATGTGCCTTGACTTACCATTGTACACATGGTTATAAGCTTTCGACAGAGTTGATGCACTGTCCCAATGGATTGATATCGGAGCCATAGGTTTAGGCCATATCGGAATTTCCGACACCAAGTCCTTTAGCCATTCCGCTTCTTTACAAGCTGATGCTAAAGCTATAAACTCTGAAGCCATGGTAGAGTCTCTGATACAAGTTTGTTTCTTAGATGCCCATGATATAGCACCTCCTCCAAGAAGGAATAACCATCCACTTGTAGATGAATAATCCTCTTGATTAGTTATCCAACTTGCATCTGTGTAACCTTCTAATATAGAGGGTTCACTCTTATAACATAAGCCGAAGCTCATTGTTTTCTTTAGATATTTTAGCACTCGCTTCAAGGCTTGCCAATGAAATATACTAGGATTACTAGTATGTCTACTTAGCTTTCCTACCGTAAATGCAATATCTGACCGGTGATAGTCATTGCGTACATCAAACACCCAATCACCCTAGCATATTCAAGCTGTGATACAGTGTTCCCACTATTTGGAACTAATTTCCAACTAGGATCCATGGGAGTGGAAACTGGTGAACAATCCAAACTCCCAAATCTTTTCAACACTTTCTCTATATAGTGAGATTGTGTTAAGGTGATAGTATCACCTTGTTTAATTATCCTAATTCCAAGGATAACTTCCGCTTCACCCATATCTTTCATGGAGAAGTTTGAACAGAGGAAAGCTTTTGTTTCTTTCACTTGCCTCAAATCAGTGCCAAATATGAGCATGTCATCCACATGTAGACAAATAATGACACCGTTACCGTGCTCATTAAATTTGCTATACACGCACTTGTCTGATCGGTTTATTTTAAAACCATTTTCCAGCACTACCTCATCAAACCTTTGATGCCATTGTTTAGGTGTTTGTTTCAGACCATACAAGGACTTGACAAGTTTACAAACTTTCTTTTCTTATACTTTAACAACAAACCCTTCGGGTTGTTTCATATACACCTCCTCCTCCAATTCACCATTCAAGAATGCTGTTTTGACATCCATTTGGTGAATGAAAATATTGTGAATAGCCAATAAAGCAATTAACAATCTTATGGTAGTTATTCTAGCTACCGGTGCATATGTGTCAAAGTAATCAATACCATGTTTTTGTTTAAATCCTTGTGCAACCAATCTAGCTTTAAACTTGTCAATGGTACCGTCTACTTTCATTTTCTTCTTGAAAATCCATTTACAACCGATTGGTGTGCAACCAGGTGGTAAATCGCTTAGAACCCAAGTATTATTGCCCATGATTGAATCCATTTCATCATTTACGACCTCTTTCCAGAAGGAAGCATCTTGAGATTTCATTGTCTCTTCAAAAGAGTTAGGATCCTCCTCAACACTATAACAATATAGTGTTTGAGTTTCAAGGGTCTCTCTTGATCCCTCAACCAAATACAATTGAAAATCGGGACCAAAAGATTTTTCCATTCTAGCCGTCTTACTCCGTCTAATTTCAGGCTCATTTTCATGATCCTGTTCCAGTTCATGTAAGTGTGAATTACTTGGACCGAGATCAACATCCTTTGGCCTAGGAATAGAAGTGAACCGCTTCTCATCAAAAAGAGCATCCCTAGACTCAATAACAGTGTGAACTACAATTGAGTCATTCGGTTCAATAACATAGATTCGATAAGATTTACTATGTTCGGCATATCCAATAAATATGCACTCTACTCCCTTTTCACCTAACGTTTTTCGTTTAGGTTCCGGTAATCTCACGATTGCCCTACAACCCCATACACGCCGCAACAAAACGGCATTGTCGAAAGAAAGAATAGAACTTTCAAATGAGCAGACTAGACGTGGGGCTTCTTATGCACCCCCAGCCTTACCCACCAAACTCCCCTCCTTAACCGCTCCCAGAAAATTCCCATCCCCATCCGTGAGCCACCTGCTGCCTCGGCTCAAACCCCCTCTTCTTCCTCCCGTCCTAAGTCAAACACCAAACTGTCTCACCTGATCACCCATGACTTCTTCGAACCACCTAGGACAGAGCCTATCAACGTGACTCATAAGTCCGCATATAAAACAGAAATGCGATAATCTTTCATACTTTTATTCTACTACGAAAGTATCGGCCCCATTCTTCAAAGGCAAGCTACTCTTTAAAGGTTTATTGACGTCGAGTTTCACCCGTATTCTCATGAACTCTTTATAAAATTATAACCCCTTTTAAAATTATTAGCGTCGGCCTGAATGAAACAACCTATCCGGTTTCCAATGATCTGAGCCATCTTCTCCGTGAAATAACGCATAGGGAGCTTGAAAACCTGAATCCAGAAATTCTCATGAGATAGTGGGACTGAAACAGGGTCTTCAGCGTCTTCTAGTCTATGCAGGATCAAGAGGCTGTTTTCAAAAGACCAAGGACCATCGGCCATAATCCTTTGAACATCGAATTCATGGAAAAACTGAAAGAGGTACCTCCGTTCTCCCACCTCTCTAATATGAACTCCCCTTCCCGGTCTCCAAACATGCATCCCGGAAGAAATTAAATTTGATAGATTTGTCCGATAGAATACGACCCACCACGCATAGCAAGCTACCCGATGATGACTCTTGCAGAATCGAGTCGTTGATCTCCACTGCATCCGAGTCTCCATCCTCTAAATTCATACGAGCATACAAATCCTCTACTTCGTCCGCCATGCAGTTAGAACACCAAGAAGGCTGCGTAAGAATGATTGGAAAAACGTTGAACAATGGCAGGAACCCTAGACATTTCCTACTCTTTGTCCTAAACTAATTGAGACATTCTTACTTAGGTTGTTTATAAAATTAACTAATACTTCGTACTTTTATAGGGAAAAATTACTCCATTCAAAACACTATGTAATACGATTTGTATTATTCTCCCATAATTAAACATTTTCTAATTGCATAGTTTTTATTTTGTATTTTTATGACCTATTAAATTGAAGTTACGTAGGAATAAATTGCACGAGTAACTTATTTTAATCTTTACCTTCTTTAATTATCACTTGTATTTCAAACAAAACCGCATTTTTAAAAAATGGAAATCCCTCACTTCTATACTCACTTGGAGTTCGGTAGTGAGAGCATCTCCAATGCTCTAATGTGCACGATGCACACGTGGCATGAGTCATAGCCACATAAATATTAGCAAATAAATTATCTCTCTCCTTATTTAAATGATTTTATACAATTTTGGTAAGTTTTTTCCTGCAATGTCAACAACAATGTCAACATTTAGACGGTCTCCTTGACATTGTGAAGAAAAACTTACCAAAGCTATATAAAATCATTTAATTAAGGAGAGAAAGAATTTATATACTAATATTTATGTGGTCATCTCTCATGCCACATGTGCACCGTGCACGTTATAGCATTGGAGATGCTCTGAGATTTTCATGTGTTATCTACTTTCTTTCTTTCTTTGAAAACTTATCTGCTTTCTAAATTTAATTATAAATTCTCAATCACATTTAAACGATTTATTGGAAAATCTATGTCTATATATTAATTAACTCACTTATATAAGTGATTCTCCCGCCTAAGATCAAGGGTATTTGCATAAGTGCGTAACTCTCATCTTTTTCGCATTTCTTCCGCCCTTGGTATTTTCTAGCTATATTTTCTTCAACCATTCTACTCGTCTTAATTCTTCACATTCTTCTACCATTCTACTCTGCTTCCCTTCTTTATCGGTATATCCTCCTCCTCCTCTCCCTCCCCCTCCCCCTCCTCCTCCTCCCCCTCCTCCCCCCCCCCCCCCCCCTCAAACGTCTTTTCTAATCTTCTTTCTGCTCTTCTTCCCTTCTAACGCGTATTTTCCTTACATAAAAAGTCCAACCACCTTCATGATTCGTCTGCTTGATTAAGAACACAATATGTAGGTGCGTAATTTTGCTTTTTATGCGGTATATTTAATAACTAAATATGTTATATGCTCATGGTTTGGATTTTTTTTATATGTTTTTGTGTAGGGTTCATTAAATTGCTTTCAATTTTTTATATGCCTTTCAATTTGAGATTTAGTATGGAATATTCAGTACTAGGAATCTAAGTTTTCGAGTTCCTTTAAGGTGTTTGTAAAAATGTCACAGTGAGTTTTTAAACCATGGTCTTGAATCTCCCCCTCTAAAAAGTGAAGCTCTTTTTTCAGAATGTATAGAATGTCTTGAAGCTTTGTTTCAAACAAAATCACCTCATGCTACAATAAAAATGATTTTTCATTTTAGGGACTCTACACATACGTAGTATTACTTATTTACTCAGTAGCATTTTGTTGGGCCTGCCACGGGTCTGCGGTCAGCAATCTGCCAGCCTGCCGGTGCAATCGAACCGCGTGGCGCTTTGCCTGTTCTATAAAAAGGGGAAGGGCGTGCTACACTATCAGCGATTGCTTTTAGTGTAGCGGTGAGCGCAACGATCCACACATTTGTTGAGAACTTCACAATGCCAATGGTCCATCTCTAGCATTTTTTCCTCATACCCTCAGAATCACACTAAATACCTTCTTAGGATTCATAAAACCCCTTAATTAAGAGGAGATTTTAAGGTAAACTTTAATTTTTCTTCCTAACTAACCGTTTTCACCATATATTCACACATGTTTTAAGGTTAGATCTTTAGCATAACTTTAGTATTGTTTTTATATCATGTAATCAAAAGTTTTCTGATTTTTTAAACTACTCAAAATTATATTGGGATAACTAACTGATTACTGATTTTTAATGAATTCATTCGAATCTTAAGGATTTATTCTAATTTAATAAATTAATGATGTATTATTGATAAAAGTATCAACGTACAATTTGATTGAGACGATTAATTGATAACACTTTTAGTTGTGATTCTCTCCGAAGAAATTGGGCGTTGAATTCAAAGTCGAAGCCTGAAAGAGGTTAGGAATGCAAGTAGAATTGCAAATTTGCTGGCAAATTTTCTATTTCAAATCGGTATAGAATCATAGCTTTTCGTCCAAACTATTTACGCTTTTTCACCTCTTTATCTTTCTTTTGCTCTAGCTCATTTTCCTGCATTTTTGCACTTGTGCTTATCTGTAACAGTGATGAATTATGAGTTCCTTTCAAGCACGGCTCTCTTAATCTCCAGGGATTTCAGATTGATCTGACATCATGACTCCAGGAACCAATACACCCGGAGAGTCCATCTCAGCCAAACTTCTTATTCTTGGTTAGTATTCTATTTCAAATCTAAAAATTATCTCGATTTCAGTCTAAACCCCTACATATAGGCCAGAGTGTATATCGAATCTGCAGATTCTCCAATGGTTCCAAATGCTACTTCAAAGTCTTTTCGAAGGATGTTAATATGCAGTTCGAAGGATGTTAATATGCAGTGGCATTAGCCTTGCTTTGTGAATTTGATAACACTAACGATGTATCAGTATTGTCTATTTTGTGAAACTATAGTTTATTTCCTTCTCATTGTTATCTTCTTGGGTTATGATTCAGTCTTTCATTTGGTTCATCATTCAGTTTTTAATTTTATGACATGGCTACGATTCATTGTTTTGTTTCAAAATCTATTTAAAAACACTACTGCCAAACTCATTTTTCAGAAATGTGAAGATAAAAACAGAAACAAAAGGAAATAAATGTCCAACTGACATCTTACGTGCTCATGCTGAATCATTAACATTATGAATTTATGACCAATAAGCTTAGATGCCAACTTTTGCATAGAAATGCAAATACCTTTAAACTTTCATTGGTAGTTCAGTCTCCCGTCTTCTTAACATCCTTAGAGCTTCTTGCTATCTATTTTAAAAATGCCCTATAACGCAATTACATTTGTCTATTGTGTGAATTTCCAACCTTTTTATTCAACTTCTAAACTTGAATAGTTATTTTTCCTTTCATAATTATCTTCTTCGGCTATGATTCAATGACTCTGTGATTTGATTAATCCTTTTATTCATCCTTTAATTTTATGACATGGTCTATTTTATTACCAGAAAAAGCCTGTTTGCTATGCAAAATTCACTATGTTTTGTTTTTCCAGCCTCTGGAAAAGCCAACTTTGTATACAAGCACGAAGTGCAACTTTTCATAACTCGGTCTATTTTATTTTAATAAAAATCCTGTTTACTAATAAAAGTTCACTCTGTTTTATTTTTCTAGCCTATTTTCGTGCCTAGGGGCATTTAAGTAACTACATATAACCCTAATAATCACAGCTGGGTTTTCTTCTTCTAAGCGCATCTTGGATCTATTCTTTCGAGTTTTGACCTCCTCTTCACCTCTTCTTCACCTTTCTTTTGCTCTACCTCATGTCCTGCTAAATCTGCACTTTTGCACTTGTGCTTATCTGTAACGGTGGCGAATTATGAGTTCCTTTCAATCATGGCTCTCTTAATCTGCAGGGATTTCAGATTTATCCGACATCATGACTCCAAGACTCCAATATATCCAGAGAAACCATCTCAGCCAAACTTCTCATTCTTGGTTAGTATTCTATTTCAAATCTAAATATTATCCTGATTTTAGTCTAAACCCCTCCATTTGTTTTATAACTTCAAGACTTTGGTTTATACTCTAAATACACATAAATTGAATATGTTTTCTATGTTGCTTTACTTTGCTAAGCATTTTATATCTGAAATTCTTTACTTTATGGGTGCAGAAACTGCCCCATTCAAAGTTCTTTTGAATAACATTAATCCGTAGTTGGATGAGAAGGGTGCATTGCTGGTGAGAGACAATAGCAAGCGTATTTTAATGTTTTTGTCATCCCATATGATGTCTTTTTATGTCAATGTGTTTAGTGACAGCAACCCAATTGATCATCTTCATTTAAAAAAAAAATATTCAATGGGTTATGCACTTCAGTGAAAGAAGTGAATTGTGTTTGGTAGCGAAATGATTTGAGTGTTTTGATGAAGTGATTTTTTAAGAAAAATTTACTCTATTATTATTAATTTCATCATCCTGTCACAAATTCCATGGTTTGTGAGTAAGTATTGTCCATTTATCCATCAATTTTATCTCTTCTATCATATGTTTTGTTTTGTTTTGTTTTATTCTTTACATCTTGTCTAGATTTATATTCTTTCCAACAAATCTCAAATTGTAAGATTTCATTCGGATGGTTACACAAAGGCTGTTCAAAGTGAAATACATGTAAGGTGTTTGCTACAATGCAGTAATGAAGATTTTGAATTTTTGGATATTTATTTACTTTCAGTTTTTTTCATTGAAATACTTTGATGTGTATTCTTTCTCAAATATGGTGTAGGACTTAAAATTTATTAAAGAGTAATGAGTGTTTAATTCCTATGAAACATATATCAAACCTTTTTTTTTTTAAAATCATTTCTTTATATTTCATAATTTTTAATATATATGGAGAGTTGTTATAGAGTTTGTGGTGTTGTTGATTTTATTTCATAGATGCTTTTGTATTAGGCACCCTTCACTTGATACTACATCACAGCAGCCAACGGGTTACTGTGTTTTTAATGAGATTTCTCCAAGTTGTGATATTTTTTCATATCCTATGGTGATCAACTTAGTTAGTCATTTGTTTCAACAAGGTTGATTTTATTAGCTCTCTTTACCACTCTCAACATTGAGTTGAAGTATGAGAATTTTTACACGACTCTTGATGATCAGACAACTTGATTTCAGTGGTATGTTTGTTCTTAACCATAATACCGAGTATTATTCTTTGTCTCATCCATGGTAGAGTAATTGGAAATCTCATCCAAAACTGCCACATATTTTCTTTGTTAATTAAGAGAGTAAATACGTCATTTTGATCCATTCAAAGTGTTAAAAAAGAACAACATTCATATGAATTAGACAAAAGGTGGTACTTATTTATCACGTTTATACATGTTAATGTTTTTCTAATCAATTTGATTAAAAATTGATTAGTAAACTACTCTTGCTTAGTCTTGGTGATAAAGTTTTAACCTAACTGTAATTTTAATTCATAGGCAAACCTTTTTTTCTTATATTTCTATTTTTCCCATTATAGAGCCAAAAATTCATTATTTTTTGGCTTGAGAATATGATGGAATAAAGCAAAATGGCTCACTAAACTGTATGCGCTTCTTTGTTATGAAGCATCAGTCAGTCCATGCAATTTTGGACGCGATTTTCACTATGGGTCATCTGGAAACAGTCTCTCTGTGCTTTAATACAGGGGTAAGACTGCGTACATCCGACCCCCCCTTACCGCACCGTAGGTGGGAGCCTTTGCGGCATTGGGGTAAATGAAAATGAAATGAGACTAGGGAATATAGATTGTTCTCATTCTTTCCAAAGTTACGATGGGATTTTTTGAACAACCTACTTTAGAACACTTTTATAGGGGTTATCACATGATTTTGTTGATATGGATGGATATTTGTTTAGTACACCTTAAGTTCAATATTGATATGTTGATTCATGCCCCACTTTGATTGCTTTATTATTTGATACTTGATATAGATTTTAATACTATTTGTTGGTTGGTAACATAACTAAATGACTCCATTCAAGGTTCTCTTGAAGAATAATGATTTCCAGTTGGATGACAAAGTTGTACTTTTGCTTAGACTTGTGCGTAAATGGATTGTTCCTAGCAAAGGAAATTCGGTGGACCCATATATGTTGAAGATGGTTCTCATGGATGAGGAGGTACATCTATATTATAATTCCATTTTGTATTTATAATCTATTATAATTTCTATGACTATGAATCGTATTTATCAAGCCTAACGATAATTAATTAGCTTCAATTGCAACTATTCCGCTGTAAAAAGAGATGTTAGTTTTGTGTTTTGGGTGATGTAAAATATATGCAAGTATAATTAAATATCAAATTTGGTTTTATTTGAAGATAATAGTTTTGGATTGGGCTGTGCGTCTTAGTTGCTAGATTTTTCTTTTCTGCCTTTGATATCTCTATAGTTTATTTATCTATGAAACTGATTCGGAAGAAGTGTCCATTTAGCCAAGTTGGTCGAGGGATTTGGCCTAGCTTGTGGTTTACTTATTCTACCATACAATCTTACATAGTTACATCCAAGGTGCTAACCCCACAGCTCATCTAAGATAAACCCTCATGTCCCTTTACTATCTGCAGAGTCAAGAATTTATCTGCCTTGGCCATCTCAGACCATTCTCTCCCATCACACTTTGCTTTATTAGTGTTATCTTAGTTGTATTTTCCAATTACAGAGCAATGCCAGGCAGTAATCAAATTAAATATGTTCTTTATTGAGACAACACTTTCTAAGATGGGGATCACTATAAAAAACTTATCATCTCCCATTCATAATTTTGTATATAACTCAAACATATATACGTATACTATCACTATATCATGTGTAAGTCTATTTTTTCATTCATGTACACTTTATATAATCTAATCATTGAATAGTTTCATGAAGTATAACCTAAGAAGATTGTTTCCATTCTGGAAAAGAAAATGGCAAGTTTTTTGGGGGCTGCTCACTAAATAAAATCTCTTATCATTGGTATACAGGAAAGAAGTCTCTTATCCTAAGCAAGAGGGAGATCTAGGTGGCTAAGAGGTGCTTCACTACCGCCGGGTAAGAGGTGCTTCACTACTTGATGCTCAGGCTAAATTGTAAATTGCTTTATCTTTAATAATACTTGATAAGGGTTCCCAACACTTACCCCACTGATTTTTGTGGTTTACCTAATTGGTTAAAAAATTGCATTGTGCATTTGCAGGTCATGGAAGGTGGGAACTTAAGCTATTGTTCGTGAAGTTGCTAAATTAGCAAAAGTAGACCTCACTTGGAAACACAATTACTTGGCAGATGAATCATGACTTTATTTTTGAAAAACATAACTTTTTATTGTAGTTAGTTCAATATGATTTTAAATACGTCATGTTTGATGATTGTAGAATAGTATATGTGATACGGAGTATTTTTTTAAGCAATGCGCATATCATGAGTCAGGGAGCATTTTTTGCGCCTCAAGCGAGGGAGTACTCCACTGCTTTGGGTGTGCTCGTGACTTTGATTACCTTTGAGGCTTTGATGGCTTTGCCTTTGAGTACTACAGAGGAATGAAATAATGTAATAAAGTATCTGTGATTTAAAAAATCATTTAATAATTTTGAATAAAGTATGCTTATCAAATTTGATGTATGCTTGGGTGTATGTAATATAATAATTTATATTTGAAAAATACTACACCTTCATGGCTTCATATGTGTGTTTGTGTGTGTGTTGAAAAAAAATTCAATTATCGGGTTACAGACTTACAATTAGTGAATTATTTGTTTGGAAAATGGAAACTAATAATCCAACCTTTTAGCGGTCTTCTTTCAATAATCCCACCTTTTGATTATTCATGAATAATCCAACCTTTGCACCTCATCTTCATTCACTGGTCCGGGATCGGTTAATGACCTACTATTCCAAGTTATTTTCTTATCTTTGCAAAATATTATCTTTGTGAAAGATGAGATTTATGGTATAATGATTTGCAAATATAAAAAATAGTTTGGAATAGTAGGTCATCAATCAGTCAGGGACCAGTGAATGAAGATGAGGTGCAAAAGTTGGATTATTCATGAATAACCAAAAGGTGGGATTATTGTAAGAAGACCGCTAAAAGGTTGGATTATTAGTTTCCGTTTTCCGTTATTTGTTTAGGTTCTTTAAATAGGGCACGATACTCCAAAAGTATGTCATGTTTGGTTTTGCTAAGATTGTGCTATTTGTACTATTGCAATTATATTACAATTACAATTCTTAATCATAATAGATCAATTGTGATTCATCTAGAGTGGGTTTTGTCACTTCAAAATTAATTTAATATCCCGTGCAACGCACGGCTAAAAGACTAGTGTGTTAAAATTGCATTAAATGGTCAATTTTGGCCAATATTTTGAGTGAGATCCACGTACTTCCGATTTGAGTCGGGTCAAATTGGTTTCGGATTGTGCTTGTTAATTGCTACAATTCGATATGTGGTACGCTCAGAACGGATAACGGGGGAATGAGAAATTAATTCTCGAAGTTCACTCGTTGAAATGGAGAAAACTAGGAAAATGATGGGTTTCTTGTGTGATTTATTCCACACCGGAAAACCCAAGGGATTTTCAACCCCTTATAAAGGGATTCCTCTTTGAAGAAGTTAAGATTCCTAGGTGGAAAGTCTCTCTTCCCGTAACGCTCCTATTTTTTGCTCCAGGTCCAACCCCGTTGGGAGGAGGCTGTTGCTCCATTTTGAACTACCAGAAGCAAGGTTCTGCTGAGGTGTACGTAACACCGTCCCCAGATATATTTACTTTAAGAAAATGATGTAATAAACATTATGGAATGATTAATGAACTTACGAAGTTGTAAGTTTTTATTATTCCTTTAGCGTGAATAGCAAATTGCACGTAGGACCCACACAGGGAGCGGGGGCCGCCCGATATTCCCGAGATCACATAAATTATTCTTATGGGTCGAGATAACATTTATATGGTGGTGGATATCTTATTTGGGCCATAGGATTTAGAGCCGTCAAAATGGGCCGAAACCCGCGGGCTGACCCGTTTAAACCCATTTACTGGTGGGTTAGGGTTGAGAATTCCTGACCCATTTAGTTCGCGGGTTTCACGGGTCAACCCACGCGGGTTGCGGGTTTAAGTGGGTTGGCCCACCGGGTTACGGGTTGGCCCGCGGGCCAAAATACAAAAATATAGTTTTGAATTTATTATCTAAAATATTGTTCTTTTACTACCAATATTATTATAATTACAATTAAAAATGTATTTTTCTTGTGTTTTTATAATAAATATTCAAATAAAATGTTGAAATATATATTTTTTGTGAAGTTCGATACAATATTTAACAATTAGTAGTCATTTTTTGCAAATGATTAATCAAAAGTTTTAAGTAAATTTTAATTTGTATACAATGAATATTTTTGTCGCATAGCCTCTTATAGTTTTCAAATTCTCGTATAACTAGTATTTAATATTTTTAATTAAACTTAACCAGTATTGAATTTTTAGTATTTTGATTTCTTATATTTCCTATGTTACTACTTACTAATATAAATATATACTTCCGGGTAATTATTTTTTTACAAAAATTCGTTTTATATTTTTTTTAATTGGCCCGCGGGCCAACCCGTTTAACCCACGGGTTAGGTGGGTTGGGTTAGGGTTGTAGAAATCCTGGCCCGTCATTAAATGGGTTGGCCCGACCCAACCCACATAAAGCATAACCCGTTACGGGTCGGGTCGGGTTGGGTCGGGTTGGCCCGTTTTACAACTTTACATAGGAAGGCCTGGGGTTGACCGATTGGTCAAACGTGACCCAATTACCAGTACCGACAATTTACCAGATAACAGCCCGAAACGAATTTTGGAGACTTTTAAATTAAAGTTTTGGAATATATATTATTTCAAAGGGCCATTATGATTGAGAATAAGTAATATATTTTATTTTACCCGATAAAATAAAATATATTTAAAACAATCCGAAAAACACAACTTTCGTGGCCGAATATACATTTTGGGACACAAAGGGATGACCTCCCACATGGGTGGGGGCCGTCCCACGTTTTTGTGTGCTCAAATTGACTGAATGAAAGCTGGTAGTACACTTGATAGGAGGGTGAGACAATTGGAGACATCAAAGGGGTCCCTCCCACACTTATTAACTAAATGGGACAAAAAGAACTCATCCCCCTCCTCCCTCATCATTGTACTCGGCCAAGTCATCAAGGAGAAGCAAGAGAGAGCTCTCAAACCAGCCTCCATTGTTGCAGCACGAGCTCAAGGAAAAAGTGGTCCAAAGGAGAGGATTTAAGAAGGAAAAAGTGAGAAAAAGCTTGGAAAATTAAGGTAATGACCTTATAATAACCTTTCCTCTATTCCTTAGCTATCATATGATTTATATAGCATATGAGAAACCCTTGTTGTGGTTCTACATATTTACATATGTAGAAAGATGGGTTGAAAAGTGATTCAAAGTCCAAGAACGAACTTATAATCAAAATTACCGGTTCGCCGGAAAATAACCTTTTAGAGGTTATTTGTATTGATATGGGTTTTATGGTTATAAAACCTTGTTAGGCACTTGTTTAAGGTGTTTCAAGAACTTTCACAAAGTTGAAAGAGTCACCGGAGTTGTCGCCGGAGTTCGCCAAAAGTCGTCGGAGTTCAACCGAGAGGGGTAGAACTTCATAGCGCTAATTCGAGGTGAGTGGACGGCTTAATATCTTATAACTTTTGGGTTAATTATGAGATTACCTAAATAAATGTTATATATTCATAATGATGTTTAAAAGATATTTAAACATGTGATTAGCCAACATGGTTAATGATGTATGAAATGAATTAATTGTAATGCATGAAAAATGATATGAGGAATATATATATGATAGAGTAATTAATTCTAGAGAGATGTGAGAGCTAGAGAGATAAAGTGAGCAATTAATATTTCTCAACCCCCTATAACTAGCCCCTTGGGGTCTATTTATAGGTAAAAATGTGGATTTGGGCTCCTAGCCTTGGGCTTAGGAGGCCCATTACAATAATCATGCCTTGTTTGGGCGAAATAGAGCCACTAATGGGCTGAATACAATACTTAGTAAATAAAGTAGGAAAACGCATCCTGCCGGGATGAAGCCTGGCCGATGCGGTGCAGTTCGGCCGATGCGGTCCCATGGTCGATGCGGTCCATGGGCCGATGCAGTCCATGGGCCGATGCGGCCCCAGAAGCCTAGGTGGCGATCTGGGTGGTTTTGGCCCCCAGTCCGTTGCGGGTCCCTACTAGCCGTAGTGTGCCGCGTGGATGCTCTGTTGGCGCTTTTGCCCTTTAGAGTGTGTGGGCCATGGGGTCCAGGCCCATATACTCTATCAATATACATATGCATATGTGCTTGAAGTGTAAGAGAAGTACAAATGAAATTTATTAACTTAATACATGTAATGTTTGAGTTGATATGCATAAGACTTGAAATGACGGTCAACGAAAACGTCGACCGATTGATAACGGATTAATCAATACCGGTTGGTATTAGTTAATTATAAATTTATATAAATGCATGGCTTGCATGGATTGAAATACATAAGCTTTATGGATTGATTTAGCTATGAATGAATAAATATGATATAGATTGTATCTAGGTTGATAGGAGGTTGATCATAGAATTAAACATTGGTGGAGGACCCTAGGCCTTAAAGTCCTTAACACTCGAATTATACCTTGGTGGAGGACCCTAGGACTTAAAGTCCTTAACACTCGAATTATAAATTGGTGGAGGACCCTAGGACTTAAAGTCCTTAACACTCGAATTATAAATTGGTGGAGGACCCTAGGACTTAATTAAAGTCCTTGACACTCGAATTATAAATTGGTGGAGGACCCTAGGACTTAATTAAAGTCCTTGACACTCGAATTATAAATTGGTGGAGGACCCTAGGACTTAAAGTCCTTAACACTCGGATAATAAATTGATGGAGGACCCTAGGACTAAAAGTCCTTAACACTCGAATATAAATTGGTGGAGTACCCAAGGATTATGTTGTCCTCAAAACTCATAGATTATGATATTGAAATATGGACAAGGAGAAGTCCTATACACTCATAGGTATATGGGTGGGTTGGGGGGTTTTGTCAAGAATATTGACTATTACTATTTTCCCAAATAAAACAGTGATCCACGGATCGGGTATTTCCAAGTATATATATACTAATAAGTATTTCTTAACTTGGGAGGGAAGACTATTTATATAAGTATCACCCTATGTTTGGGTCTTATACTTGAAACGCTAGTTATTCTATATTTAGCCTGCTACTCGCTCGGTACTTGTACTGATCCCTTCATGGGGGCCCCACCATTTTCAGGTTCAAGCTAGGGCTTGCTACTTGCACCTTCTTATGGGTGATATCAGCTCAGGAAGACGTGGTTCGTGCTTCCTTATTTTCTTTCAAACTACCGAACACTTGCTCATGGATATATGACTTACTATAAAACTATTTTGGGGCTTGCATGCCTATGTTGTTGGCCGGTTGTGGCTTATGACTTACCGTTGAATATTTCTGCTATTCATTGGTTTAAATGTGAAGTTGTTATGTATGTTTACTACTGAGTATGGATGGATTATTTTCTCGAACGCCTTGTATAATTAAGTGAGGTTGACTCGCGGGTGACGTCACTTGATTATACAGCGGTTGTACACGCGCTTAGATTGCGGTCTGGGGCGTGACATGAGGCGTTATAACAATAAATGTCCAACGTTCTTAAGCCATTATGCAGTGTTAAATGGATAGTTAATGGATGATTCAATGTCTAACGGTCTGGTCATTGAAGTCCAACGTTCAGGTCCATTAATTGCGTCATTATATTAACACACAACAAATCATTCCCTATAAATGGCTGGCAAGTGCTTTGCCACAACACACGTTCAGAAACGAACTTACACATTCCTCACGTAGTTTAGAGCTCTAAAAACACCTCCAGCATTCTGCAAATTTCCTTAGTGTTCTTGTTGTGTTTCCGTTCGTCGGACCTTCGTTTGTGTGCTCAAACGATCGTTCGTTAGCAACTGTATCCTGGGAAACGATCGTTGCAACGCTCCTAGCACCGTGGGAGACAACGAATACGTTTTAAGGACATTGTGCATAGCACAAGCTCTGGCTAATTTCTATTCCATCTTATTTCCGTTTTTTCTTTGATTGTTTTAATTAATTTTATTTAATTAATTTTTTTTCGTTTTACCGAACTCACACCAGGGGCGGCCCTAGGGGGGTGCAACAGAGGCAATCGCCCTAGGCCCAAGAAAATAGTGAATGAAAATAGGCTCAAAAATATTTCTTTGTATGTAGTGTGATCGAGTATGCTTCTTTTTTTAATTTTTAAGCTCAATTAATTTGCTTAAGGTTTAATTTTTAAAATGAGTGTAAAGTGGCACACCTCTCTTAATTCTCTTCTGATCTCTAAGTTTTATAAACATTTTAATTACAAAATTACCGAATTATGTTAGGCCTCCAAAGTCCAAAACTCCCAATTCGCAAAGCTTATGAGTGCCTCAGCGGTTTGTTAAAAATTGAAGCCAATCAATCAAGGAGCCCAAACGGCGGTCGGTGACAAAAAAAAATTCTTCTTTCAAGGCTTCAAACAATCCATCCGTGATCAATAAATTATTCTTGATAAAATTGGTGAATCAGGTTGGGATAAAGAGAGAAAAAGAAGAAGATTAGAAAAGACAGGGTTAAGTTAGCAGGGTTCAATGGAAAATTTTGTTTTTGTTAAGAAATTGAATCTCAATAATTCTGTGAGAAACATTTTTAAGTAATGTTTTCTTTTTATGTGATACTTATGTTGTTACTTTTCACCAAATATGTAATTTAAATAATAATAATAATATGAGTTTCAATTTTATTTAATAACCTTTATTAGATAATTATATTATAATTATTATTTTAAATAAATATAGTTTATTATTTGTCTTGAATATAAGTCCAAAATATTATCCCGCCCATAGGTCCGAAAATAGACATAACCTCACTCCCTCACTCTTCACCTGGTGGAACTTTAAGATCACAGCGTGTACGCGTCGACTTATCAAATAACTTAGTCTTGCCATCCAATTAGGGAATAATTTCAAGTCAAAACAAGAATGAAAATAACTAAAAATCAAGAAAGGTCCGTGCATTTTCTTTAGAACTAAGAGGAGGTCATTTATGCATGTGACTATCAGACTATGTAACAGCTATCTTTCTTACAAATCTTTCATATGGGAATTAATCATTTCCTTCTTTTCGTCCTAAAGTAATTGAGACATTCTTACTTCAGTCCATTATAAAATTAACCAATCCTGGTTACTTTTCTTGAGGAAAGATTTCTCAATTCAAAAATAAATCTAATACTTGTACTTGTATGATTTTTATTATACTCCCACAATTAAACAATTTCTAATCACATGTTTTTGTTTTTTATTTTATGTCCTGTGAAACTAAAGGCTTCATTACTTAGCAATAAATTGAGTAACTTATTTTAAGTTTACCTTCTTTATCACTTGTATTTTAAAAAATTGAAATATGGAAATCTCTTACTTGGAGTTCGGCAGTGAGATTCTCACATAGTCACTGCATGCTATCCACTTTCTAAATTTAGAAATTTTCAAGATCTCACTCGAATGACTTTAACTTCACTCTTTCACTTTTCACTTGGTGGGCCTTTCAAACTACAACATGAACACGTTGACTTGTCAAGTGACTTAGTCTTCCATCGAAAGAGTGCATAAATTAGGATGTTTTTACTTGGACGGAAATTTGTTGGCAATTGGCATAATCTGATTTAGTCTGATAAATGTTTGATTTCCGTATATTTTATAGTTACAAAAGTCCGATATGATCTGATCTGATCTGGATTAAGATAATCTGTTTAAGTTTAGTCTAGTCTGATCTCGTACTAATAACCGTGCAAGTTAATATAACAAGAACCGTCAATGCATTTTCCTTAGAACTAAGAGGTACGAGGTCTTTTAATGCACGTGGCTGTGTAACCCGTATCTTCCCAATAATTCTTTCATATAGAATTAGTGCATTTCCTAGTTCCTACTTCGTAATAAAGTAATTGAGATATCCAGATCCTTACCTCTATCCCTCATAAAATTAAGGCGTGAAATAAGTACATGAATTAGCCTCTTATATATATAGGAGGTTCTGCCCGGTTGTTGCCAATTGGGGCGGTTTCCCGGTGGAATTTTTTGATGAAAATTTTTGAGCATCTTCTTCATTAAGTCTAGTTTATCCATATCAAATTTCAGCTAAAAATTAAATCGGGAAGGCAGTCAAATGATTTTCCGAAATGTACTGCGCTGTTTAACTGCGCAGTTATCTTCAAAAAATCATTTGACTGCCTTCCCAGTTGAATTTTTAGCTGAAATTTGATATGGGTAAACTAGACTTAATGAAAAAGATTTCATCAAAAAATTCCACCGAGAACCTCCCCAATTGGCGACAGCCGGGCAGAACCTCATATATAAGGGGCTAATTGAACACTTTAAGTTAATTCATGTACATATTACACCCTTTAGCCTAAAATTAACTAATACAGAGTAGTTTTTAAGGAAAAATCACTCAATGAATTTCGAATCACATCGTTCTTATGATACTCCGTATGTATTTCAAAAAATTATCCATTAAATAATTTCGAATCACATCCTTCTTATTAACTAATGAATTTCAAAAAATTATCTAATATGATACTCCGTATGTATTTTAGCCATTAAATAATTTCGAATCACATCGTTCTTATTTTTTTTATGTCAAATGAAATTGAAGGCTTACATAGGAATAAATTGAATCACTTATTATAATATTAAATTCCTTCTCGATTGAAGTTTTAGTTGAAATTTGGTATGAGTAAACTAGACTTAATGAATAAGATATGATGCTAAAAAAATTTCATCAAAAAATTTCACCGGGGATTGCCCCAAATGGGGTAAATTACATCGTACAACCGGCTGTACGGTGAGCACCGTACAGCCGGGTATTTTTGTAATTAGATCCGCTTCACTTGCTCGCTGCAACTCCATCGATGAAGGAATACGACCAAAACCGGCGTACTGAGCTTGTCTCTGCTTCCAGATTCTGGTATGATGTGCTTGTCTCCCTCCTTTGTGAGCGGTCTCACGTAAATAAAACTCAACCAATCTAATCTTTCCACTTTATGAATATATATATATAACTGCAAATATCAAATCATTGAACCCTTCGCCGACCTGATCTTCTTCGAAGCCTAAGGCTTCAAATATACGATAGTATAGGCTAGAGAGTCTACCATGTGTTATTAAGATGCTTTCTTAACTTGTTAGGAACATTACATTTATTATCCATTCCATTTATTATCCATTCCGAGAAATAGTAATCATAGTATAAATCCTATTAATAAAATATAAGGGCATTAAAAATGAGTTTTATGTTAAACTCAAATGAGTATAACACCCAAAATGAATGATCATACTCAAATGAGTTTTTGAATTTTTTGATACTCATTTTGTAAATTATGTATGTTCATTTGTTATTGCTTAACATGCTCATTTTAAAAGGGTACACATTTCAAACATATCATACTACATTACACTCAAATTAGAAATGAGTTTTGTTTTAGACTCCAAAGAGTATAAAGCTAACATGAATGAGCACATACGATTGAGGTTTTTGAAATTTTATACTCATTTTGTAAGTTATGTATGCTCATTTGGTACTGCTTTATACTCATTTTAAAAGTTTGCACATTTTCAACATATCATACTACATTAGATTCACATATTGAGATAAACTGAAATTGATTATAGACCTAATTTAAGACTTTTTAATAAACGAACACATAAAAAACATAAAGTGATATGTAAGGTATGAAGCAGAGATCACATTATAAGGTATACTCATTTGGTACTGCTTTATGCTCATTTTAAAATGATGGAAATATCAAATATAACGCCCAAAATTAATGAGCATACACAAATGAAGTTTTGAATATTTCGATACTCACTTTATAGATTATGTATGCTCATTTAACCATGTTTCATATTTCAAACGCATCATACTACATTGAATTCCGATATTGAAATAATAAACAAAATAATAATAAAAAGAAAATGAATTAGAAGATATGAAACACAAATTACTGGTGCTCATTGTTAGACCCCTAATACTCAAAAGAACAGACTCGATGCTCATCACAATCACATAATGAAAATCACTAGTGTTTATAATTTCAAGTTGATTTTCAATAAAAATGTCTTGATGTTCAATTAAAAGTACTTATGATTTTGATATCAATTCTCATTTTATAAGTTATTATGCTCAACGGGTATTCATGTTATGTTCATTAGTAAAATGACATTAGAATGCATATTTCAAAATTATCATATTGCATTAAATTCGCATACTGAAGTTCATAAGAGTTGATTATAGATATAATTAATAAGTTTTTATAAAAAAAATAAGGAAAAGAAAGTAAATCCGAAGAGATGAAGCAGAGATCACGATGCTCATTGTTATGCTTCTAATGCTCAACCAAATATGTCTCATGCTCACTAGACGTGTTTTAATGCTCATTTGGTACAAGACGCGAATTTCATGTAAATTACAAGAATGCCACCGGCTGTACGGTTCTCGCCGTACAGCCGGCTGTACTATATACGCTTCCCCCCAAATGGCGACGGCCGGACAGAGCCTCCTATATAAGGGCTTATTTGACATTTTTATGTAAGTTGGATGACTTATCTTACCCTTTTCCCAGAATGGTATATAAAAAATACTTCGTACGTAGTAAGTATATAATATGGAAATCTCTTACTTCTATTTTCACTTGGAAAGTTGGAATTCGGTAGTTAGATTCTCACATGTTATCAACTTTCTAAATTTAGACATTCTAAATTAATACTTCCTCCGTTCTTTTTTAATTGCAACAGTCAACATTTCACGTTTGCCAATGCACAGGTTTGACCATTAATATCTTTTATTTCTTATTAGTAAAAAAATTAAAAAAATTCATATTTTGAAAATTTAGAATGAGAAGAATGTAACAATATTTTTTAAATATTTAATTTATTATACATCAATTAATAAAATGTAGTCAAAGTAGAACATGTGAATAGTGCAAAAAGTCCAATGTTGCAACTAAAAGAGAACGGAGGTAGTATTTCACTTGAACGACTTTAACACCATTCACTCACTCTTCTTATGGTGGGCCTTTTAGATTAAAACATGTACACGTCGACTTCCAAGTTGGCTTAGTCTGTCCATCAAATTAGTGAATAAATTCCACTCAAACAAAGAATGTAAATAACTTCTTTTTGGCCCCACTACTCTCTTCTTTTAAATGCCCACATTATTGATTGGGATGAGTTTTGAAACGGTGACCTCCTCATTATAAATGTCATAGTGATCTCATCGAACCCCAAGGTGCTGTTTGGCATGTAAATAACTAAAAACCAAGAAATATTCATGCATTTTCTTTACAACTAAGATTTGATCTTTATTTTATGCATGTGGCTATGTACGTAACCCGTATCTTTTCAACAATTCTTTCATACGGAGTATGAGATTAAATAAGTATTTCCTACTTTTCCTAAACCAATTGAGACATTCTTAATTACTTTTGCCCGTCAAAAACTTACGATAGTATCTTAGAGCATCTTTAATGCAATGCTTTCTAGTCTAAATAAAGTATGCCAAATGTCAAATAATTAAATGGGTTTCTAATACACATCATACAATGTCAAATGACTAGGTTTTGAACTACGGAACAAGCCTCCAACCCACAAAGTCTTCCTACCCAAATTTTAGTATATTAACTTTTTATCGACACGCTGCTTACTGCAATTCTGCAATCCATCAAGGATTTTAAAGCTACCAATGATTTTCGTGTTCTTCATAGTTAATAGGTTTATTTGAATTATTATGAAAAACTCAAATCTGGATTTATTCTGAATCTCATACACACATATATGTATAGTAATATGCTATAATCCCTGTATAAACCACAGAAGGTATTCGAAAACCGCCGGACAGAAGGTATTTGGGTGCTTTGCAGAAACAAATTGAATAAAACAAGAGACCCACCACAATGCAACTTTTAATTTTTCTTTAATTTTTCATCAACAACGCATATTCTTATTGGTTTTGGTCCAGTCAGCAAGTTTACGGTGGTGTCTATGCTCGCAAGTTCTCTTTGACGGTGTCTATTATTTTTTTGTCCAATTCAGCAAAACTGAATTAAACACTACGTGCGTTGGAGTCCTTCATAACCCCACAGTGTCTATTATTCCGAGCTGGCGTATTTTTTCTTGGACTACACAGTACGCATTGCGGATGCTCTTATACAGAGGTCCTTTTTAATAGAAAAATTACTCCAATCAAAAAATTATCTAATATGATTTGTAATATTCTCCCATAATTAAAGATGGTACTACAAATGTCACGTTTGGACATTCTCAATGTCACGTTTGGACGACTCTAACCTCACTTTTCACATGCATGGTGGGCCTTTCAGATTACAGCATTTACACTTCGACTTGTTAAGCTGGCTTAGTCTTTTCAACAAATCAATGAAAAAAATCCAATCAAACAAAGAATGAAAATAACTAAAAAAAACAAGAAAGGTCAATGCATTTTCTTTAGACATAAGAGGTGGTCTTTTGCACATGCTGTTATGTAACCTGTATATTCCCAACAAGCATTTTGTAATCTTTGTCCTAAATTAATTGAGACATTCTTATTTCTGTTCGTCATAAAATTAACTTATACAAAGTACTTTTAAAGGAAAAATTACTCCTTTAAAAAAATTATCTAATACTTGTATGATTTTTTTTATTCTCCCATAATCAAACAATTTCTAATCACATTGTTTTTATTTTTTATTCTTCTGTCCTACTCCTTCCACTATATAAAACATGGGCAAATTTGACTTGTATGTGGACTAATAAAATAAAAACTACTATATACGGAGTATGTGTTTGATATTTGTATAACAGAAAGATAACTTTAATTAACTACATATTTCTTACTTTAATTGGAATTGGCAATTTTTTTGCAATGGCCAAATAAAAAAAATTACAAAGTTAATTGAATAACTTATTTTAATTCCCACCTTCTTTATTACTTGTAGTTCAATTTCGTTCACTTTTCTTGTGGGCAAGTACTTGAATTTAGGGACGGTCCGAAAAGGAAAGGAGAGCTTTTTATTTAGGGACGGTGAGAGTATATTTTAATCTAAAATTTATCCCTTGCCATGTACTCAATCCATAAACTTAAAGTAAATTAAAGTATTCAATTTAGTATGTGTCACTAACTCACTAAGAGTCTAAGATGAACCCCTCCCCTATAAAACAGCACTCTGACCGAAGATACTCTGATCTAATACTTACTCCACAGACATTTTTTGTTAAACCTCTCAAGGCCCCAACCAGAAATAAATTTAACCTTTTAATTTGCAACAATGGGGAGTGAACAGGGATCAGAGGATCAGTGCTTCAAAGAACCATTGTTGGAGGAGAAAGAAGAGAAAGGGTATTATGAGAACTGCCCAGGGTGTAAGATGGAGCAGCAGAAGCACTTGCAGAGAGGTGTTCCCATCAAAATGCTCATCACCCTTTGGACTATTGTCTTTTGCACGGGTATGCGTTATTCACATCATCACTACATCAAGACATCATATATGTGCATACTCTCTCCCTTTTTTAAGAGCTCCTTTGGTAGCACGAGAATTGACTGATTTGGCTGATTCTGCTGAAATTTATGACGTTTTGGCTGACGTGGTTGCATTGGCTGATTCTGTTGATTTAAGAATAAATCATTTTTAAAATATTCGTTTTTAATAAAATAAAGAAAAAATTATATGTATAAATAGTTAAAATTGTCATCTACAGTAACTTCAGCCAATGCAGCCAACAAAGTAAGTAACTTCAACCTTACTTTTTCTGCTTATTGCACAATTCAGCGCGCGAAAACAAAAGTTACGTGTTTGGTGAAAATGTTGGCTGACAAGCCTGATAAGCCGAAAAACAGTGTTTCTAAACGGCCTCTAAATATATAGAAATAATTACATAAATATGACCAAAATAAAGATGGTTTACAAAAATATGACTAGTTACTAGAGTAGTAATGAAATCATAGTAATTCATGTTCAACTTTTGAACTTAAGTTACCACAACACTACGTTATAGTAATGAATAGTCATATTTATGTAAATAAATTTTATTTTAGTAATATTCTTGTAAAATCCTCAAATATATACTTTTTCCGTCTCAAATTGATCCAGAATTTTTACTTATAAAGCTAATCGACAATAAAATTAAAAATTCGTTTAATAGAAACTACATTAAAAATCATAGTCTCTAAAATATAAAACAGAATGTGATACAAAATTCATGTCAAGAAAATCTAATGAAACTGTGTTACGGAGTATTTGTTTTTGTTTTTAGTAACTCTTTTCTTCTTTTCACATCTCTACATATACTCTGTATTATTCTACTTTTTTGTGTCTTGTTTCATACTCTATTTGTTCCATAAAATTGGACAATTCTCCAATTCAACAAAAGTAATAAATATGTCGTTAGTTATTTTTTTTTATCTGCATAAATATCAAATACATAATTTTTAATTTATTGTTTCACGTTGATATGCACTAATTAGTAGTGCATAAGTGTATGTTTTTATGTTTGATTTGTGTGTATTGTTTATCGTTTTATTTAGTTTGTAAACATTTATGTGATTTTAGTTGTAATTGTATTTTAATCTTCATTTGTAAGTTGGAAAGTAGAGTTAGTATTTATGGTGTTGGAAAGGAAGAGTTTGAAGTGAAGAAAAAGGTGATAAGTGTGCCCAGGAGCACAAACCCGGTCGGGTTAGACCATGCACCCGGTCGGGTCTGATGTAAAATCCGAAACTGCCTGGAAAATCATCAGACCCGGTCGGGTCCCCTACTTGACCCGGTCGGGTCAGACTTGACCCGGGACACCAGAACGTGCCGAAGATCGCCAGAACGTGGAGGATATCTGATTTTGACCGGACCCGGTCGGGTAAGCACCTAACCCGGTCGGGTACCCGGCCCAAGGTGTTGAAAAACACCTATAAATAACCCCATTTTCCTTCACAAAGGATCATCCCTTCTTCCATACTCTTAAGCTCAGTTTAGAATAGTATTTCTTTTATATTTTTATAGCATGTTTAGTCTCCAAATGAGGAGCTAAACTTCCATTTCTTGGTGTTGCTCTTGAAGCTTGTTGATTATTAAAGTTGTGAGTTATTTTCTTAACTTCTTTCCTTGAATATTAATGCTTCTCTTAAATACTATTTCTATATCAATGTTGGGGAGTGTTGCTAAGATGACAATTAGTTAACATCTTGACATTGGTCTTAGTAATAGCTATTCCTTCCTCTATGTTAATATTGGGGAGTGTTACTAAGATGACAATTAGTTAACATCTTGATATTAACTATAGTAGGATTCATTTTCCTTAATATTCTTCCTTGAGTATTAATTAATTCCTATTCATATTTCATATTAATATTTTTGAACATTACTTAAAGGATCAACTAGCTAGTTTTGTTTCAAATATTAATTATTACTAGAAACGATCAACGAACCGATGGTTAATCGTTGATGGTTTCACAAGTAAGTAACTTCGGTTTATTAATGCACGGTCGTGGTTAGTAAACTTAAGAGGGATTAATTTTGTTGGTTAAACCGAAACCGTTGTGTTGAGGTTATCAATTTCAATTGATTTCATCAAGGAGTTAAGAGATTAAATGCTACTATCAAGTAGGTATATGGCGTTGTTCTATACTTGACTAATAGTAAGGGTTATTAATGAACGGTCGTTGTTAATAACTTTCCTCGATGAATTGGATATACTCCTCGATTGAGTATTCGAGAGGAGATAAGTTATAGATATAACAATGATCGACTGAAATATATCAACAAGTGGAAAGTAGCAATGCCAAGTCCTTGTTATCTTTGAATTAAATCACATATAATTCGTTCATCTTCGTGTTTAATTTAATTAAATCATTCAACCCAAAACCCCCCTTTATTTACTCCTTTCGTTAAAAAGATAAATTATTCCTTTCCCTGTGGATACGAACCTTACTACACTATACTACGTATTAGTGTCGTATTGATTATTATTTTGAGTGCACACCACGACAAAGTGCACGTCACACGTCCAAGTCATATTTGATGAAATATTACTGGACAAAAAGAGTACTTTTTGTCTACTCTCACACAATTTAGAAATGTTAACAATATTTACTACTCATATTGATTATTATTTTAAACTCTCAAAAAACTTATAGAAGGGTATGATAAAATACAATTATACTCATGAGCTGTATACAAGGATGGAGCCACATACAAGGATGTGGTGTCAATTGACACCACTATAATGTTTTTTGTAGCTATATATAGTGATATATTTTCAAAAAATTAATTTGACACCACCTATATAAATGGAATGATTGTCAATTGACATAACTCAAATATTTTTTTGTAGTTATATACTCTCTCCGTCCCATAAATAGTTCTTGCATTGAATTGGATCAGAGTTTAAGAAAATGGAAATAAAGTGAAAATGTATGGTTGTAGTTGTGTAAAAAAAATGTAAATGAATATGAGTCACACAAAACTTTCCAAAAGGGGAAATGTGAACTATTTTTTGTGACGGCCTAAAAAGGAAACCGGGAACTATTTTGCGGAGGGGGTATATAAAGGTATATTTTCTAAGTTTTAATTGAACAACACATTTATAAACGAAATGATGATGTGATTTTCCTAGTTTGAAACCTGAAAATATATATATATATATATATATATATATATATATATATATATATATATATATATATATATATAATGATAGTAGAAACCGTATTTATCAATAAATTTATTTTTAATATCATCATATCATGCCATAGAAGTGGTATTTAGTTTAGAGTTTCATCTAAGAATAATTGATTATATCTGTTGAAATTGGTGAAATTGTGACTGAAACGGCTAATTTAATTAAATATGATGAACTATGTTAAATTTATATTTAAATATACTTTATTGATTAAATCAACAAACCTTTCGAAGAAAATTAAGAAAATGTAAGGTCAGAAGAAGTAACTCCAACCTCACATAATTCTATTATATACAATTCACCACTCTAAATCAAAAGTTAGAGCTTTGCAAAAAAGTTAACTCATCATCACCATAAGCCGAGAATAGAGATGCCAAACAAGTTCTTAATTTTTTTTAGAAATAAGACTAATAGAATAAAAGGTATATATACGTTTGAAACACACAAGTAGGGGTGTTCAAAAACCCAAAAAGGCATAAAATTGGACCGGACCATATACGAACTAGCCACGTAAGTTCAATACAACTTGCCTTTTGTCCATTTAGGCATGTCTCCACGTTGTTCCTAAGCCGGGACGGATCCAGAATTTAAGGCTAAGGGGCAAAAAAAATCGCTAGTGTAGGGCTGACCCCTACACTAGCTCGGACAGCCTTCCGCCTCTACCAAAATCCATAAAAATACCTAAGAGGGTCTGCCCATATGTCACAAACATTTAAGTGTGACATATGGTTTTTTGGCCGGATTTTGAGTGGTACCGACGTATAAATATTTACATGTAGTTGTGGTTCTGGTTCGCTTTATTTAAGAGTTAAACTACCAAAATGTAATAATACCAAGATACCACTGTACCACTTATATGCATTTCCCCTAGTGAACTCCCATGCTTAACTTATCGTGTTGCTTCCCTCAAAAAAAATCCTGTTGCTCAGAGTTGATGTATGCATTAATTGTATGATGCGAAGATGAACAAAATTCTTCTTCTTTTTCGTGCATGTGTTATTGTTTGTGTGCCTCCACCTTTGCAGCACTCCCAATATCATCTATCTTTCCCTTCCTTTATTTCATGGTAAGTTGCACATTTCTCTAGCTCTCATTTTATAATGAAACCGATTTGAGGGAGTCCAATGAATCTTATACCTATATGTTTTTTGTGATGGCAGATAAGAGATTTCCATGTTGCAGAGACAGAAGAAGATATTGGTTGCTATGCAGGTTATGTAGGTATGCAGTATGCTAATGTTTTGGCCGGAGGATATGATTGAACAATAATAATAATATTAATTAATAATAATAGTTCGTACCCCCTCTGTCCCTAATACTTTGCTTTACACATAATTTAAGAAAGGAAAAATGTTTGACACTGTATTGTTTATCAAATTAGGAAAATGTACATTTTTAGAGACAACCCGAAAGGGAAAGTGGGGTATTTATATATTTAGGGACGTAGGAAGTAGCTAGTACCCCATTTTTGTTGTCTTACTTACCTATTCAGGTTGTTTCAATTCAAAATGAATGTCATGTGTTGTTTTTTAGTACGAAACTTAACCATTTTATTCATATCATTTCACTTTATTATACTTAAACTTAACCATAATTTTTTAATTTTTCAACCATTTTATTAATTTTTGTGACCAACTAATACTTCCTATAAGAGCAACTCCAACAAGCACCATCACCTACACCAAAATGGTGTATTTGGCAAAAAATTGCTCCAATAGTCACACCATCCCTTACACCATTACACCATTTTGGGGGAGAGGCTTTTACTTTACACCAAATATGGCGTACATCATATCTCACGCCATCCTCTTTTTTAATTTTTTTTTATTTCAAATGTGACCCAAAGTTTTGATTGTTATAGTTTTGACCCATTTTTAAAACAACAAATTAGTATGTTTTTACTTGGACTGAAATTTGTTGGTCTGCTCTGGTCTAAACTGATGTGGCCTGGTCTGATTTCTTTGTATTTTTATAACTACCCAAGTCTAGTCTAAACCGGTCTGATCTGATCTGAGACAAATTACAGTCCAAGTAAAAACATCCTTATAGAACAACAATTTAAAATTATTAATTTGATAGGAAAAAATATAATAAAATTTAAATCACACAATATTATAAATATTTAATTTTATGTGGTTTTAGCTTGTACTTGTGAAATATTGATTATTGTATTTTAATTAGTAAAATGCCTGAAAATAAATATTAAAATGGTGTATTTTAGTTTGTATGTGTGAAATAATGTGCGAAATGTCAAAATATTAAATGAGGGGCTAATGTATAAATATATGATAATTAGATACTTAAATAGAAGAATGGTAAAAAGTTAGTAAAAAGAACAAAAAGAGAATATTCCTTTATGGTGATGAAAATGGTGTAAACTGTTGGAGATAAAATACTGTTTGATGTGATATTTACACCATTTTAGTGTAAAAAATGGTGTAAACTGTTGGAGATGGCCTAAATAGCTAGTACTATTTATGATTAACCATATTTACTAGAAAGAAAGTTTTTTTCATTTGTCTAATGATATTGCATATACGTGGTCTAAATGCATAAAGGCTCGGCATTCATGCTTGGAAGGGCAGCTACGTCTTTATTTTGGGGGTTGATTGCGGATCGATATGGTCGAAAACCAGTTATTATATTTAGCACTATTTCAGTGTAACTTTCATCGAAACCTCTCATCTAAATTTGATTCATTTTATATCAAGGTGAAATGAGAAACTATTATTTGATATTGCTATGTATTAATATGGTCTCAGGGTGATTTTCAATACTCTGTTTGGTTTTAGCTCAAACTTTTGGATGGCAATCATTTCCAGATTTCTTCTTGGAAGTTTAAATGGTTTGCTTGGACCAATCAAAGTATCCTATTTACTCTAATTTACTTCAACTTAATTAATGCTCTATGTCAAATTGTCACCTGACGTTATTGATTGTCTAGGCATATGCCGCAGAAGTTTTCCCAAAACAATACCAATCCTTAGGACTCTCAACGGTAATATTTACTTATTGGTATTTATAGTACTCCGATCCGTACAAAGTTATTAATATTATGGAGTATATAACAACAACAAAATTTCTTGTACACACAATATTACACATGTCTAGATGATGTGTAAGATGGTGTGTACAAAAAAATGTACACAAACAGTTTTTCGTATAACAAATACTCCATATATTGAAAAAAACAAATACTCAATTTGTCTTATAAATTTCTTTTCACTTTCCTTTATTAATATATGTCCAATTTGTTTTCCTCATTTTCGTTTATGGTATGATTTAATTTGTGATCTGAGGTTAACATTCTTCCTACTTTTTTTACATCAACTGCAACATACATTTCCGCTTCATTGATAATAATTTACACTTGGAGGGAAAATTTGGGACACATGTAATACTATATTTTAAAGAGAGTGACTTGGTGAGATTTAATTTGGATGGTTTAACATGTGCCTTAAATGATAATGGTCTGGTATACAGGGTTACCATATTTAGGACTTGGTAAGATTTGGATGGTTTACCATATTTAGAGTTTGTATTTCATCCTAATATCTATTTGTGTTAATGACTTATCAAAAATGTTTTTTTCTATGGTTTTAGGTTAGCACAGCTTCAGGTATAGGGCTAATTATTGGTCCAGCTATAGGAGGTTTTCTTGCACAAGTAAATATTGCTTAGTCAACATCATTTTCATTGTTTTTTTTTTTTTTTTTTGTGAGATCTGATCTGTGTACTTTTGAACAAAGCCTGCTGAGAAGTATCCGTCATTGTTTTCGGGAAATTCTTTGTTTGGAAGGTAAATCAATTCTCTCATTTTATCTTGTATCGTTCTCAATATTAATTGATATCTTCAATGTTGTTAAGACATGAGTTCCATGGTCAACCTCATAGAAAGATGTTAGAGTCTGAATTCTTAATATAGTACTTTATTATTCACATTTTACCGGTGTAGGTGAGATATACTACAATACATACTTCCCTCACTTCTTCAAAATCGTGTCATCATTCAACTCGAAGTTTCATCATAGCTAAAAGATAAACTTCAAAGGAGTGGCCTAAATTTTAATATAATATGTAGTACTATTTTATTAATTCATGTTTTAATTAATGCATGTCTTTATGCAGAGGAGTGGCCTAAATTTTAATATAATATGTAGTACTATTTTATTAATTCATGTTTTAATTAATGCATGTCTTTATGCAGATTTCCCTACCTCTTGCCTTGCTTGTGCATTTCAGTTTTAGCATTTATTGTGACGGTTTTTACATTTTGTTTGCCGGTAGACCCTATTGCAAAAACTCAATAATAATATATCAATGGTACTTCTCTTTTCTTTGTTTTGACTTTTGACTTCTCAACTCGTGCATGTAGGAAACAATGCACCGACACGATTCAACTGATCCTTCATCTGGTCATCATTCGTATAAGGCTTTGGAGGCTGCATCTCAAGTTGCTAGTGAGGAAAACATATCGACCTCGAAAAAGAGCATTCTAAGAAATTGGCCTTTGATGTCCTCCATTATAGTATATTGTGTATTCTCTCTTCAAGAAATGGCTTATACTCAGGTATTTTTATACATATATGTGTGTCTGCGTGTTTATACGCACATACTCTCATAATATGTTATCCAATAGTGTATATTATGAATTCTCTTTCACAATTAGCTGCTACGTATTATATATTCTTGAATTCCCAAATAGGAATATTATGAAGTACTCCATAATAAAGTGTTATATTAAGTCAAGGGTTACTTCTCATTTCATGTTAACATGTTAAATGGAATCTTAATTCTTAACATGGTATCAGAGTCAATTCGATCAATAATCATGGTGTGGGCCCCTATGAAAATGACAATGATTATTAAAAAATGACAAAGATGAACCGATGAAAAAAAATGAATGATGGCATGATCCAGACGAAGTGTCTAGTCGTGAGGAGAGGTATTGCAGTCTCACACCGGAATAGACATAGAACCAAAAGAAGTGTCTAGGAAAGAACTTTCATAGAACAGAACAAACACAATACCAAAAGAAGAACTGTCCAGTTATGTCATACCAGCCCCTATCAAGAATCTCCGAGAGGTGAAGTCACCCGAAAGTCTGAAACAGGGTGACGAAGAAAACTCCAGCCAAGCCGGTGAGAGAGCCGATGAACGGCAACTTACCATCCCAGCCTGGTTTTCAGACCGCCTACTCATAATCTAAGATGAAATAATTTTGTAATTAGAACCTTTATTAAACATAGAATATCTATTTAACCATTAATATGAAAGTATGGAGTATTTTAGATCACGGCACTTCTTTTTATAAATAAAAAATAATCTTATTAAATATTACTACGTATATACTACGTTACGACACCGCCACGGCGCCACACTGGACCACTCTTGAATATATTAAGCTACGCTAGTAAAATTAAATTTAAGAGAGCAAATTAAAGTCCAAACATTAATGATTAATCTAGCTATTAATTGGTATAAAATATTCGTAGTATTTGTTTCTACAGATATTCTCTTTATGGTCTGAAAGTCCTCGAAGACTTGGAGGATTAAATTATTCTTCAGATGATGTTGCAATGGTTCTAGCAATCTCAGGTACATAGCCACCTACTTTAATTAGCTAAAACATAAAAAAATTAACGCATTTCATTAATATTTTTTCTCTTACAATGGTCACATTATTTGTAATTATTTAAAGATCGTGTTTATCATATATTCACATGCTTATTAATTAGGGAGGAGGGAGGCTAGGGTAGTTGACCCATGAAAGTCTTATGAGCACGTAGAACATTGAAATTGTTTCAATATTTCATAAGTCTAGTAATCTATTTTGAAAACTATGAACATTAAAGATTTTGAAAGAGATATAAAATTCGAGATATTATTTGTGCTGATTTTTAAGAACACTGAACTCATTCAAGGGAGAACATTTACATACACCACACACATGGGAATCTTTTACTTGAATATAATAATAAGAATAATTTATCTAATTAATAATTATGCGCCGTCAAGTTTCAATGAACTGGATCACAAAAAGAACCCTTTCTAAAAAGCCGACTCTCAAGAAAAAGACCCCTCTAACAAATGACCCTCTAAAATTCTTTCCAATTATACCCCTGGTTTTTTCATATCAAGAATAAGTATGCAAATTTAAAAGTAGGTATAGTAGTGACATGTGACTATTAAACAATGACTTCTTTTTGCACAAACAATTTCTCTTTTTGAAGAGGTAAACTTCATTTTGGGATGTAGGAGTACATTAAAGGAA
Organism: Cuscuta epithymum; assembly: GCA_945859915.1. NCBI lineage: Eukaryota > Viridiplantae > Streptophyta > Magnoliopsida > Solanales > Convolvulaceae > Cuscuta > Cuscuta epithymum. Next base: position 368,684 of record CAMAPF010000024.1, read on the forward strand.
ATTAAGATTTTTTTGAGATATCTCTTAATTAGTGGGGTAAGCGCTAGTGACGAGTTGTGAAAGTCACGAATATCGTCTCACGAGAAAGTGTATATGAAAAATTAAATGTGAAATTAGTCTAGGAATCTAACATGTAAGCTAACTAAATCGATGTATGTTTGGTTAAAGAAAACAAGTAAATAACAATGAAAACAGATGAAAAAACAAAAAACAAAACCATGAAAATAGATGACCAGTTAAACTAGAAGGGAAGCAGGGGCATACAAGGAACAACCTATGATTGATGACAAGAGGTCAAAATGGGGATCCTTGAGAAAGTGCGTATTCATGCAACAAAATGGATAGGTACAAGTTTCTTTATCACTCATAGTCAAGGGCTTCTATTGGCCACACTAATGGTTCAATAGTGGTCTGAACTCTGAAGTCATACAAAGAAGAGCAATCAATAACTTCTCCCTACCTTCTCAATTCTCATGGAAAGGAATCCTACAAGTCTCCTAGAGAGTCCAAAACACCATCTAAGAATATTGTGACCATCAAAGTCTTAGAAATTCAAAGAGCCATTTTCACAAATGTGCATAACATATTTCTCAAGTTCCCCCAAATCAAACCCCAAAATATCTTACATCACATGGTTGGATGATCCTTAAACACTCACAAATATCTAATCCCACTGCTCACTCGTGCTAAATTTCATGTTCATATAAGAAACATAAGACATGGACATGAAGTGACACAAAGGGACGAGTTTGTAAAAACATGATAATAATGCAATCTAATGGATCAAATGAAACTAGAATAGAGATTAGATGCAAATAATACTAAGAAATGAAGTACAAAAGAGTCGAAGGATGCTTACAACCAAAACTATAGTTTGCAAGAAAAAATCTTGTCCAACAACTATGAAATTCAGAATAAGTGATGCTATATATATATATATATAGAGAGAGAGAGAGAGAGAACATCGGGAAGGAACGTCTTCTCTTTAGGAGGAACGCCAAGAGGAACGGTGTTCCTCATCGATGTTCCTACCATAACACAAAATTTGCTCTCTAACAGAAAGTTTGACAGTGGTAGGAAGTTAGGAAAGGTGAAGGGGAAGTTGTTCATGAAGGAATTCTGGTAGGAATGTCATTCTTTGTCGGGTTTCCTACACATGGAACTTTAAAATGGAAATCTGATCGAACGAAAAGGATCGGAGGAACGCCTTCCCATGTGGCGCTACTATCGCTGCTTCCACTAAAACACCTCCATCATCTTTGTTTCTTGCTTCTTTGTGCTCCACTTCATCTTTAGGGTCTTCAAATCATCCATTTATGCTCTCATATCTCTTCAAAATGCTCAGTTTTCACCCTAAACAATGCCCAAATCCTATCTGTGTGGTTCCTACAAACCAAGATATTACACAAGTAAAACCAAAATGGGAGAAAAATCACTAAAAGTTGACATAGACCAAAATTTATGAGAAAGTATTAGGTGTTTTCACACCTATCACCCCTACAAATGAGAGGGCGGGTGCCCTGGAAGTGATCCTTTTAATTTTTAAATATTGTCTGTTTCTGCATAGACATTTTGTACTCTCTAAGATGAATTTTTTTAGGCTTCAATCTGATCCACATACGCATGCAAAAGTTTGTTGCTTACTCTAATGGTTGAATTTGAATCAATTACTTGACATGTGGATTACAGGGTCAAGTGTTCTAATCTTTCATCTGTTTGTCTATCCATTTGTCGAGAGAACTGTTGGCTCTGTGGTGGTGTCTCGACTCGCGGGCGTAAGTGTGAATTAAACAAACTCAACATTATTTTTAGACTATTATTATTAAGGAGTCATTTTTAATATATAACTTTAAGTTATTTTATCCATATATTGTTACATACAGATTGTGGCAATTCTAGTGCTAACAAGCCACCCTTACATTGCAATGTTATCTGGGAGCATCCTCACTTATGCGTTAAATTGTGTGTCTCTCTTAATGAACATTTTAATGGTAAGTAATTGAGTGAGCTTCACTCTGTAATAAATTTGAACCTCTGAATGTCATACTTGCATTGATTGTATAACAAATTTGATGTATAAGAACATCAACCGTAAAAACATCCAAACCTTAATCCAACAAGAGTTTAGGGTCGGATCACGTGAGTCGACATATAATGTCAGGGTTTGAAATTAAATAAGTGGAGAAAGAGGGTGACAAACAATAAATTAAAAAGTCAATCATCTACTATCTCCGACACTTATTAATTACTTTGTCATCTTTAACATTTCAAGTCATTGGTGGTATGATTTTATGAAAATTATAAATTGTATACTTTTATGAAAGTATTTTTGATAAAAAAAAAACATTTCTAAATCATTTTTGTATTATAAGTAATTTTGTATAAAAGCATAGTCAAAGTTAAATTTTGATTGACCGAAAAAATCAAAGGTGGCATAGTTAATTTTATGGGATGGGGGAGTACATGAAATATCATACCATTCTTGGCCACTCTTATGTACGGAAAATATATAGAGCACGCTAGCGTCCTCACTAAGGGGCATGATGGCGTGATGGATTGTCAAGATTCTCTAAATATTTTAGATGAATAAATCTTAGTCATTATCATGCCAGCGTGCTCACTAAGGAGCACGCTAGCATGCTCCATAAATCAGAGGAAAATTATTTTAGTACTGGCCACTTTAATCCATGTCTATTTAGGGCCTCCTTACCTTTCAATAAGTCTAACAGTTTCATAACTCGGTACTCTACATACATGGCTAAATAAACTTATTATAAAGAAGGCAAGATATACTTAGTATTGATATTGTATTTGCATCCGGTGGTGGAGCCATAAATATTTCCTAAGGGAGGCCAAAGCATAAAAAATATATACCTTGGGGCCAAAGCTTTATATTTCAACACATGTTTTTAAAAATTTTATTCAAGGGATGAAAGTGTCACTTAGATGTGGAAAAAGGAATGAAAATAGGTCATGTAGTTCAAATAAAGGGATGAAGAAGAAACTCTATCCTATTGGTCGTAGATTAGTGGATCGCGGAATCAAACAAATCTCATGCATTGAGATAGCTAGGTTAGATAGCATTCAAGTTTAAACATGACTCGTAGAGAGTGGCCAGAATATGAAGTTCTCTTCTTTATTTTTTATTTTGAGGGTCAGCCGATTCTAAAGTGCTTTCGTAAACCACTTTCCGTTCAGTTGCTGAAAGAGATAGAAATAAGGCTTTCTAAATGAGATTGAGTTCTCAGGCTATCAAGATGGTATTTGCTACTATTCTATCTATTTGTGTACAAGTTCAAAGAAAATCTTAATTTATAATAAAGAAATGATAGTAGTTCGTTGTTTTGATTATTTCATATATAGGGTCCGGTTCTAATGATGATTGTTTTTCTCGTGATAAATGAAATGATGCAAAACAGTGCACATTGAGGTTCATGAAATTGCACATTTCGAGTTAAAATAGTCCACAATTCGCAACAACATAAAAATCTCACTTTATTTACAAAAGTGTCACTATGTCTTTTCATTCATAGTAGTGCACATTTCAATTTCAGGAAATGCATAATTCTTAAATTCAACGCTCTAGATTCATTATTATTTCTCTCTTTGGTCATATTTTCATTTGAACCAAATTATATGCATATAAGGGATCAAATACAAACACCTCCTAGTGGCATGTGATGGTTGATCTAAAGACTATAGACACATAACACACGGTGGCATTTTAGTAATAACATCAAACTTTTTTCGGATCCAACACTTTGAATGTTAATATGCAACTAGTTATTTCATTGTAGAATAATGTGCAGCACTTTGAATGTTAATATGCAATACAAATGTTGTAAACATGCATCGTGGAAATATTTGCACAATAAGCATTATATTATGTATACATCATCCGCCCCTATGTATATACTAGAACAAATTGGGGGATGAGGCCTCTTCTAGCTTCTCCAGGGCACGCTCCATAATTATATACATTAAAAATTAGATGATGATGTATAAATTTTAACATTCAAGGTTCTTTTAAGAGGTGCAATAGGTGTTTAACACTGGGACCCACTTTTATAGGGTCTCCAATTTTTTGTGGGTAGTAGTAGTTATAAGTTGATTTTTCTAGATGTTTTGTATTATTCCCGAATCCATATTTCGAAAGGTATATAACTTTTAGATTATCGATTTTGTGTACTTTAAATATTATAAACTTAGAGTACTCTTCCGGTCAGGAATTCCTGACCGGAACCGCCGTCCGGACGGCGGCGCCTTCCGGGTGGAATTTTTCGATGAAATTTTTATGACATGTACTCCGTATTTCACTGAACTATCTAGTCCGTTTATATTTCATAGTTAGGTTTTGTATCTTTCTTGTTTTAGGAGGCCTCAGTTCGTCATTTGGAACCGAGGCTACTTTTAGTACCTCCACAAACTATATCTTGATATGAATATTTGCCTTCAAGAATTTTACATACCCTTGTATAGGATATGTTTTTGTCACTTTTAATCTTTCAGACTCAAGTTCTCTAAGTGTTGTGTTATGCTCAATCTTTTACTTTACTTTTCACTTTTAGCTATTTGGCTATTGTAAATTTGTGAAAAGAGATCCCTTTTAGTTTGCACTAGCTTTCATTTTTGTTTTTTGTTAACTTTTTTCACTTTTTAGCTACAGTAAAAGTGAACTAAAACTCTGGTCCTCCACATGTTGTGATTCAATTAAAAAACGTGAATTAATTAAAAGAAAAAAATTGAAGGCTGATGTCATATATGTTTAACTTATTGTTCCCAAACAAGAGTAATATTATAAGAGTTCAAAGAATGTGTACATTCAAGAATTGATAAAATAAGAGTACATTTTTTAAATTCATAAAATAGGAGCTCCAATTATTTTTCTATACATTAGAATCTTAAAAGGTTTACTGATATAATTTGTGGTTTAAAACTAGTCTTTCTGGAGTTCACCAATCCCTCTTAGGATTTAGTGGTTGTTGGTTGGCGCCTTCGCGACAGCTGCGGTGATTGCCTAGTAGTGGCAGCGGTATGTCTCGTTGCGGTTCATTTTTAGAGGTGGAAGTTGTACATTATATATGGACGTTTTATCCACTTATCTCTTTTTACTCTTAAAACTTTTAATTAACTCCTATTTTTACATTCTTACATTGTTTTAATTCTACTTTGAAATTATCTCTAAATGTTTTTGTCATAAGAGGAATGAATAAAATTGAAAAAATTGAAAGAAGAAAATAAAAAATGTCAGTAACGCAATAAAGGACTGAAGTAACAAAACCGAGCGGATATATGAAGGCTTAATTCAAATTGCAAAAATAAAAAAATACAGGAGTAGAGTGGCTATAGGGCATAGGAACCTAGGCATATGCATAGTCACCCATAGCAAGTGGGGTATCATCTTAAAAAATTATTTAATTGGCTTTAAATTATCTGAAAATATATTATTGTAAAATAAATTTTAGACATATACATAACAAAAATATTGAATATGTATTCTTTACAAAAAATATTCTTTATGAAAACATATTTGATAAAATAAATTTAGCTTTAAGTTGTCATTTTACTACCTCCGTCCCATTTATATTGTCCCGGAAGAGGGTGACACGATTATTAAGAAAAGTGGGTTTGTGTGATTGATATTAATTGATAAAGTAAGAATAAAGTAAGAATGATTTAGAACCACACAAACTTTGCCAAATATGATATGGGACAATTTAAGTGGGACTTACCAAAAAGGTAAAACGGGACAATATAAATGGGACGGAGGGAGTAGTTCTTTACAAGACTGAACAATTGAAATAACACTACGAGGCAAACATAAAAAAGAATAAACTAATTAAATAAAAAATGTTATATAAAATTTTTAGGGTTCTATATATAGGTGAGTAAAAATAAAACCTTGTTTCTCAACATCACACAAAATTTTGAGGAAAATGATTAAAATGAAAACACAAATATTGATGTAAATGATGACAATGAAAACAAAAATATGAGTGAGCATGTAGCCGGCACTAATAAATATCAAAATATATAGATTATAAACATGAGAAAGGCAATGGTTTAAATGAAAATGGATTTAACGTTTATTCAAATTAAATTTATTATGACTCAAGGAAATTAGACACTATGTATGACTAGAAATATATTTTTCTTAATTAGTTTTTGCATGGGGCATAAAATCCCTAAAAAATCTTGTACATGAGTGATCCTTTGAAAATCTATTGACGATTTCAACTTTTTTGTTGTTACGACAGGTTTCTATTGTAACTGGACTCGTCATTCTTCAGAATAATGCAGTGGTACATACAATACATTTTTCTCTTTTTAATTTTCTTTATATTATATATGTCTATCTATTTATACATTGTTGTATGTGTGAATTTAGAGTAAAAGTCAATGTGGAATGTGGCAAAATGTATTATGTATAGGGAGTTATACTAGGCTCCGGTTCACTACAATTTTTTAATATAAAAACCATTGGGTATTAGTGTATAAATTAGTCAAAACAGTTAAGAGAATTCATTGGTATCAGTCTGTTGATTCAAATCGTCGATGGTTAAATAGTTTCTTTAAACATCTCAAGCACCACCCTTAAAGTGACAATGTAAGACCGTTAGACCGAGAAAGGTTCAATACTTCAATGATGAGGAAATCGTTATTGTAAAACATGTGCATAAATAATACTACCTCCTCCATGAACATTGGAACCGAGGAGCTATTGCGATTATTAAGAAAAGTGAGTTTATGTGGTTGATATTGAATTGATAAAGTGAGAATAAAGTAAGAATAATTTAGAACCACACAGACTATCTTATCGAAAAGATAAGATGAGACAATCTTAATGAGATGGAGGGAGGAACCATTTGCAAAAAAAACAAGATTACCACATTCATGTTCAGAAGAAACAGAACTAAAAAAAAAGTTACATGGCCAAAGCAATAATCGGTTCGTCCCGACTGGATCTGAGCCAACCATATAGTGCCTAATTTTATGTCCAAGATTTTTGAGGATTAGATCTGATTAAAAATATTATAATTATTATTTAATTATGTTTTAAATAGGATTAGTATCTAACAAATCCAATTTACAAAATTATAGAAAAATATGATTACTATCAGCATAAGTTCAGTTTTATCTGATATGCAGTGATTTAGTCTAGTCCCAATCCAAAATTATATTGGTCAAGTTTTTGGAACAATAGTTTTGATCATTTTGATTCTTGTCTAGTCGATTCTGGCCTAATCCGGTCTTGGACCAAAATGGGACCCTCTTAAAGGACTTTGGGAATTTGTTTCCTAAGTTGCGTCATTTTTTAAACATGAACCTCTAGACTTATTGGTTTCAAATATCTTTAATCCGATCTATTGACCCCTAATCACTTCTCATCACTTCAAGTTGTACTATTGACACCTAGATAGAAATGTGGCTAGTTCATCACTCCCATTGTCTCTTAGCTCGTTGATTCTTGAGGCCTTGAACATTTTTTCTACATATCAATTTCTTCAAAATTCATTCTTTTCTTTCATTTGATCCTCAAACGATGGTTAGCATTCAGAACAATTGTAAATGATGGTTAGCATTAAGTTCGTTAGTAATAAGAGAGTAGTAGACCAATTGTAAAAAATATGGACAAGCAAAAAGACTTAAAATGATATGTAACAGAAGCTAGAGTTGGTAGTGTGTTAATACAGTTGATCGTTATAAAAAATGACTAAATATTGCTTATAGCTTTTTTCATGTTACACGTACTCTAGCATGTTGTTCTAAATGCAACATGATTTTAACATATTTTGTTACAATAATGGGTGATAGGACCAAGATCAAAGAGGAGTAGCAAATGGCATTGCCATGACTGCGATGTCAGTTTTCAAAGCTTTAGGCCCCGCAGGAGCAGGGACATTGTGAGTTTTCTTCCTTTTTCATGTAATTTTAGCTCATATATAGTTTGATTCAGATTTTTTCTACTATTTGCTACTGATAGTACGTTATATTTAATAGGAGTCTAATTAGGGTTCTCGATCATACTTTTATTATCAATATGTTTGGATTTTTTCCATTATTTCCAATACGCTTGAATGTCTGTATAATAAGTCTGATCTATGCTTGATTGAATGCTTTTTTAGATTTTCTTGGTCAGAAAAGCGTCAAGATGCAACTTTCCTTCCAGGTAATTAAGTTAATCTTGATCCAATTTGAGTCCCATGTCTGTTCTTGCATCATAAGCCATAGATATATTATAGAGTTCATGCTTTTTTCGACTTGATTCAATGGCTTCAGGTTTTAATGAAATGTATGAAACTAGATATAGAGCCCGTTTGGTAACACTGTTATTCGGTTTATCAGGTTTATCACCCAACTTGTTCACCAAACACGTAATTTTTTATTTCACGGGCTGAAATGTATAATAATAAGAAAAAATTACTTCGTACTTTATTAGGTTGAAGTAACCTAAAATGGCTGATTCTTATTATTTCAGCGCATGAAATAAAAAATTACGTTTTTGGGGATTCACGAAATATGATTACGTAATATGATTCACGTAATCTTTTCTGACTGTTTCGGCTGAAGTTACTGTAGAGGATCATTTTAGTTATTTTTACGTATAATTTTTTCTTTATTTAATTAATAAAATATATTTTAATTTTTTTTTATAAATCAACAGAATCAGCCAATACAACCACTTAAGCCAGAACTTCATAAATTTCAGCAGGATCAGCCGATTCAGCCGATTTCGGTGTTACCAAATGGGCTCATAGTTTGATATGATTTGTCAAATAAGTTTACAAACTGGTTGTATTGTTTGATCACCATTGACATAACTATTACCCAAAATTGTTGAATAACTGATGGATACTTATGCTTTCTATATATAAAAATACGCATGACAAAAATTAAGTAAGTGCTCTAATTGGGACTATAAATAATGTGATTTTCTTTAAACTGTTGTTTTTCTCTTAAATGCGAGTAATTACTAATTATGACATGCTTATATATACTATAATAATACTATGAAATTGATATTGTCATATTGATGTCAAGATATGACAGTATATATGATATCAAGATGACTACATCATTTTACTCCTATATAGGGAGATTAAACTACACATTTTTATTTTAGTCCTATTTTGACAAATTTTCCAACTTTCTTTTTGCCAAACTTAGAGCATCTCCAATGCTACAATGTGCACGGTGCACATGTGGCATGAGAGATAGCCACATAAATATTAGTAAATAAATTATTTCTCTCCTTATTTGAATGATTTTATAGAGTTTTGGTAAGTTTTTCTCCACAATGTCAAGGAGACCGTCTAAATGTTGACATTGAAGTTGACATTGCAGGGAAAAACATACCAAAATTGTATAAAATCATTCAAATAAAGAGAAAGATAATTTATTTGATAATATAGTGTGGCTATCTCTCATGCTACATGTGTACATTCTAGCATTGGAGATGCTCTTATGTTGGTCCCATACTTCTTTACCTCGTCTTACACCATGCATGTTAATCATTTAATAATAGTTCATTATGATGTTATGAAGAAATATTGCATAAATGTGATTGAGTGTATATCTTAACTATATTTATCAAAAATTGCATGTAGGCAACCAAATGACATTCTTTGCTCTCAATGTAATTAACGGTATGGGTGTGCTGCTCACGTTTAAACCATTTCTTGTCGAACGATACACGTATCAAGCTAAATTATGAAGGAAGTGTGTGTGACATGTTGTTCACGTATTTCACCAAGAATGGATTGCACCATGGTTATTGTGGAATTTCAAGACAACTTTATTTTTCCTTACGAAAATAGTGTGCATTTTTTATTTTTCAATTTAGTTCACTCCACTAGATATTGTTTAAGCTTGATATACTTACTCTTCTGTTCAATCCAATTTAGATTTATAGATCCATCAATGTATTTTATCAACTAATATATAGATCGATCATCAGAACTATTTGTCCGCATTTAATCTATGTAGATTCACGTCACTATTAGCAACTCTGGCGTTGTGTGTCTCTACTAGTAACTTACTAATTTATCCAATTTCAAGCAAAGACAACAATTACCTACATGCCTATGATTCATAATAAAACAGCCCCTCAAACACTTCGATGGGACTGCAATGAAAGAGCGTCCCATGTACTAATTGTTATCAATTTATGATATTAGTAAAGAGCTTCCCATTGCATTAGCATAACATAATGTATTTGTTGAAATATTATTGAATTAGTCATCTTCTAACTATTCCTGATTAGGAATTATTATCACCATTACATAAATAATTAGGAAATCATAATTGTGATTTCAAGGTGATAAATGTGTGGCTCACAATGATCTCCTAATCTCATTGAGCTCACACTTTCTCCTATAAATAGGAGTCATTCTCATTGTAACTAAGATTACACCATAATCACTCCTCTATCACACTCTTAATAATATCTCTATCACTAACTGTTCATACTATACTTTCTCTCCTTGATCTTCTGCTTATTTCCTTCCATTTTATAACACATTATCAACACGAATTTGCTCCACATCCCTGAAATCATCATCTTCCTAGCAGGTATATATTTTCAGAAATTTATCAATTCATCATCTGAAAAGAAAATCAGAAGTTTAGTAGTATGAACATGTTTATATATATTCAAAACTATAAGAAGTATGCTCTATGGTTGCCCAACAATTGGGATCCTCCATATCAGAAAATTATAACTATATTCTATATAAAAGAAATATAAGATGATGGAAGAAAGAAATAAATTTTTCTTTTCTCTTGACATTTTCTTCCAAAATACGAAATATTATATGCCCCGTAGTATATAAATCTTACGAAATAGGGAAGATGAAATAGAGTGAAGTAAATAAGTCAGTTGACCATACAAATATTCAACATATTTCATAATGATTTTCTGGGCAAATCAGATTGAAAAGAAAATAAATTGAAGAAGTACATACCTCTTGTTGAATACTCGAACTTCTTTGAAGAACTGATAATAAATGAAAACTGCTCTTCTTTCAATAAATCGTTTATACTCCATAAATCTTTGACTATACTCATATTTAAATAAAACGGAGTTTAAATACAAAGTAAGATAAATTTGTAAACTATCTTTATCTACTTGTAAAGACTTCTGGAATAAACTAAAATAGATCGCAACTAAAAGGATAATTTCTGAAGGATGTTCTCATTTATATATACCGATCAAGAGGATCTAAATGGATTGTTATTTATTTTGGTCAGCATGGCTTCGACAGACTGTTTTGTTTTCTTATATTAAATTTTCACCAGCATTGCGTGTGTTTTCTGATACTGCATATTTAATGTGTAGTGGAGTATATATCTACCAATCTGCCAAGAAGTCACGGGAATATAATAGAATGGTGCTCATTCACATACAAGTCTAAAAATTATCAAATAATGTATATTGATGATTAAATTTCATAAACAAACAAAAAGTGGATGATGTATGAATAGAAATGCATGGTACGTAGCAGGTCATCTGCACAACAAATTTTGTTTTATATATTCAATAATGATCTGAACCATACATTTAATTCAGAATACTTTTTGTATATATTAATTAAAAGGAATTTGTCAATTGAAATATAAACTTCGGTAAACTTTTGTAAGAAAGTCACGGACCACCCATTTTTTTTTCATATATCGGATTATTAATCAATATAAATATACATCGTATATTATATATATATACATATATATGTTGACTATACATATGCTCTGTCATAAATAATAATAATGTCCAACAGTCAAAATTATAGACTACTAGTCAGTGACCGTAACTTTACAAAAATAATTTTAGCAATACTATATGTAGTTAATTAATGATGTACTACATAAAATCAATATTTATTGATTAAAATATCATGAGATACGTTCAACTCGATTTTAGAGAAGAATATTGTTTACGTCTTATTATTTAATGTAATACTACGTGTGTGTGTGTATATATTTACTCCTACTAATTAAAACTAAATTTATAATTTGTGTAGTAGATTATGGCACATATTAGCAAAAGAGAGTTCGACGTCCTTGATTTATCTGGCCAAAAGTATTTGGAATGGAAAGTCGGCGCTTTGGCACATTTAAAAGCAAATGTCCTTGAAAATACAATTGCTGAAAATAATTGAGCCACTCCCCAAAATAAGGCAAAAGCCATCATCTTTCTTCGTCATCATCTTCATGAAAGTTTGAAATCTGAGTATTTATTGGTAGATGACCCTAAAGAATTATGGGATAATCTCCAAGAAAGGTATGGCCATCAACAAAAGGTCCTTTTACCAAAAGCTCAATATGACTGGATTAATTTACGATTCCAGGATTACAAATCTGTAAGTGACTACAATTCTGCTTTGTTCCAAATAACATCAAAACTAAAGTTATGCGGACAAAAAGTCACTGATGCTGAAATGTTACGTTGGAGAAAACTTTGTCCACTATGCATGTTTCAAATGTGCTTTTACAAGAGCAATATAGACAAAAGCATTTTCAAAAGTATTCTGATTTGATATCAGTATTACTATTTGCTGAGACGAATACCGACATTTTGATGAGAAACCACAATATGAGACCCACGGGTTGTGGCCCGGTTAGTTTTGGTCCACCAAATCATGGTTCAAAACATGAATCAAATGCAACCCATAGTGGTGCTTGTGGACATCTCAAACGTGGTCGTGGTATTGGTCGTTATAATGGACCTAGCTGGGGAAACAAACAGAGTAGTAGCTCATTTTACAAAGGCAAGGGTAAGCAAAACCCCCATCAAACAAAGAGCCCGACGAAATCTTCAGAAAAGGCCAAAGTCACTTGCTTTAAGTGTGGCACGTCGGGACATTGGGCAAATAAGTGTCGTACACCTAGACACTTGGTTGATTTATATAAATCATCTCTAAAAGGAAAGAATGTGTAAACTAATTACGTCAACGAAAACGATCCACCAATGCCCACATTCAATGTGTCTGATTTCTATATGGACGATAATGAGATGAACACCGACATCATTATGGGTGAAAAATAATAAATAAGTAAATAAAAAGGAATTTGAAATAATTCTGTTATGTAATATATTCTACAATAAAAGTTTGTTTGTATTGTAATTTTTATTTGGTGTGCTTATTTCGATTGTAAATGTTATGTACATTTTAATGAATAAAGCCTTGTTTATATTACAGTATTGAACTAATATTTGATTTTTTCGAAGATATGGAGTTAACTAAAATTTCTTCAAGTGACTCTGAACAATGTCTAATAGACAGTGCCACAACGCACACCATTTTGAGACATAGAGATTATTTTTATCATATGACATTAGTTAATGCTAATGTCAATACAATCTCAGGTGTTGCTAAACTCATTGAAGGTTCTGGAATAGCCTGTGTGATTCTCCCAAAAGGGACAAAGTTAATAATTAAAGATGCTTTATACTCTAGTAAATCACGGAGAAATCTTTTGAGTTTTAAAGATATGCGTCTAAATGGTTTTCATATTGAAACCATGTCTGAAAATCAGAAGGAATATTTATGTCTAACGACAAAGAGATCTGGCAATAAATATATTTCTGAAAAAATGCCAGCATATTCCTCGGGACTGTATGATACATATATCAGTCCAATTGAGATAAATGTGGTATCTAAAATTTCTGACCACAATTCTTTTGTCTTGTGGCATGACCGTTTAGGTCATCCAGGCAGCACTATGATGCACAAAATTATTGAAAATTTACTTGGACATTCATTAACTAATGTCAAGATTCCACAATCAAGTGATTTTCCGTGCACTGCCTGTTCTCTTGGCAAATTAATTATCAGGCCATCTTTATACAAAATTGGAGTTGAATCTCGTGCATTTTTAGAAAAGATTCAAGGAGATATTTGTGGGCCAATTACCCCTCCGTGTCGACCGTTTCGATATTTTATTGTGCTCATTGATGCATCAACACGTTGGTCACATGTCAGTCTTTTATCGACTAGAAATTTTGCATTTGCAAATCTCCTTGCTCAAATTATTCGTTTGAGATCACAATTTCCGGATTATTCAATTCGATAAAGAAAATCCGACTTGATAATGCAGGAGAATTCACTTCCCAATCTTTTAATGACTATTGCATGTCAATTGGGATTGATGTGGAACATCCAGTTCCACATGTACATACGCAAAATGGTCTTGTCGAATCCTTAATTAAGCGATTACAATTAATTGCTAGACCATTATTGATGAAATCCAGATTACCATCATCTGCATGGGGATATGTTATAATGCATGCTGCAAATTTAATTCGGCTTAGGCCAACGGCATATAATAAATTTTCCCCATTACAATTAATATCTGGTAAAGAACCAAATATATCACACCTAAAAATATTTGGTTGTTCTGTGTATGTACCAATTGCTCCACCTTATCGTACTAAAATGGGTCCTCAAAGAAGGCTGGGAATTTATGTCGGTTTTAAATCACCCTCAATTATTAATTATCTAGAACCTATGACCGGTGACTTATTCACCGCGCGGTTCGATGACTGTCATTTTGATGAGACAATATTCCCAGCCTTAGGGGGAGATATTAAAGAAATGGACCCACGTACGAAAGATATTACTTGGAATGCAACAAATTTATCTTTTCTTGATTCTCGCACAAATGCTTGTGAACAAGAAATTCAAAAGATTATTCATTTACAAAATGTTGCAAACCAATTGCCTGATGCTTTCACAGACTCAAAGAAAGTGACAAAGTCACATGTTCCAACTATGAATGCTCCTTCTCGAATAGAAATTCCTGCAGAGATTAGCGAAAGAACTCCTGCTAATGAATCTATGATACGTAAAAAAACGTGGTAGACCACTTGGTTCAAGAGATTTGAAACCAAGAAAATTTAAACAACAAGTTGTAGTTTGTGATGTCAAAGAAGTTCAACCTTCTCAAGAAGAAAATGAACATTTTGAAAATATCGGCCTTGAAGATAACATCAATAATAAAGATACCTCAAAAGAGGATCCAATCACCTTCGAAGAGGTAAATATTCTAGATAAAGATAGAAACGTCGATAATTTCGAAATTTCAATTAATTACGTTTCTAATGGAATACAATGGAATAGAAATGATATTGATGTTAATGATATATTTTCATATGCCATTGCCACAAATATAATGAATGAACATGATGACAATGAGCCTAAATCTATTGACGAATGTCGTTGTAGAAATGATTGGCCAAAATGGAATGAAGCAATTCAGGTAGAATTAAAATCGCTAGAAAAGCGTAATGTTTTTGGACCAATTGTTCATACGCCAAAAGGCGTAAAACCTGACGGTTTTAAATGGGTTTTTGTGCGTAAACGCAACGAGAAAAATGAAATCGTTAGATAAAAAGCCCGACTTGTTGCCCAAGGTTTTTCTCAAATGCCAGGAATCGATAATGATGAGACGTATTCTCCAGTAGTTGATGCTACAACTTTTAAGATTTTTAATTGGCATGTCTATTTTTGAAAGGCTTCAAATGCGCCTAATGGATGTAGTGACCGCATATTTATACGCTTCACTCGACACAGACATATATATGATTAAAACAATCTGGATGCATTTGGTATAACCGTCTCAGTGAATATTTGATTAAAGAAGGATATAAAAATGATCCTATTAGTCCATGCGTTTTCATTCAGCGATCCGAATCAGGATTCGCCATGATTGCAGTATATGTTGATTATTTAATCATTATTGAAACTCCCATTGAAATTGAAAATACTGCAAAATATCTCATGAAAGAATTTGAAATGAAAGGTATTGGGAGGACAAAATTTAGTCTCGTCATTCAAATTGAACATTTGAGAAAGAGTATTTTTATTCATCAATCAAAATATACCAAGAAACTTTTGAAGCGGTATTACATGAATAAACCACACCAGCTCAATTTTTCAATAATGTTTCGATCTCTCAATATGAATGATGATTTTTCCGACCTTCTGAATGTGATGAATAAAACCTTGGTCGTAAAATAATATATTTGAATGTTAGATATTTGAAGCATTAATGTATTTGGCTAATATAATACTTGACTAGATATTTCTAGCTTTTTCTATAAATTTGTTAGCCAGATATAGCGCAGGTCAAAGGACGTTACATCAAAGGGGAGAGAACAAAGCGTACAACACCAACACTTTTCTCCACACATGATTTTGAGAAACAAGGAACGGTTGATGTCAAACAAATCAAGTCCAGTGACAATCCTGCTGATTTATTTACAAAATCATTGGCACCGAAGAAATTTGAAGAACTAGTCCACAAAATTGGAATGTGTCGTCTTCGAGATATATGTTAAATTGAGGGAGAGTAATATAATGCACTGCACTCTTTTTCCCTTCGTCAGGATTTTTTTTCCCACTGGGTTTTTCCCTGACAAAGGTTTTTAACGAGACAGTACATTATAATACTATGAAACTAATACCCCTGAATAATTAGAAGATGACCATTCAAGGGGGAGTGTTGAAATATTATTGAATTAGTCATCTTCTAACTATTCCTGATTATGAATTATTATCACCATTACATAAATAATTAGGAAATCATAATTGTGATTTCAAGGTGATAAATGTGTGGCTCACAATGATCTCTTAATCTCATTGAACTCACACTTTCTCCTATAAATAGGAGTCATTCTCATTGTAACTAAGATTACACCATAATCACTCCTCTATCACACTCTTAATAATATCTCTATCACTAACTGTTCATAATATACATTCTCTCCCTGATCTTCTACTTATTTCCTTCCATTTTATAACAGTATTGAATTAAAGATTTCAAGTTATGTAATTATTGTTGCTATATAACTGCCTTACAGTTGGAAATTAAAGATATTAAAAATGCCTAATGATTAATATCTATCAATTCTATGTAAAGGTGACCTCATACTAGCTAGGTAATAGAATATTAGAATATACATTTTTTTCTCTTAATAAATCACAACGTTATTGGTATGTCGACATGTCATTTTCAATTCAACGACTTTGACACTATCATATCTTAAATATGTAATGGTAAAAAATGGTTGACGGTTTTATATTTTGGGACACCACAATTCTTTTTTATTCTCTAATTTTGAGTATCAATTTTGTATCACATTTGGATTTAGTTTTTTTCCTTTTAGTAGAACTTTCGATATAATACCCATATATCTAAACACTAATTGGCAAGATTATTTTAAATTTGAGTCATAAAAGATTTAACATTATGATTATATCTTCGTCCTTTGAGTACCACTGTCCATGTCCCTTCATTACCCAAAATATCCATTTTCTTTATATAATCTGATCTTCTTAAGTCCTATATAAAAATTTTGAGTTTACACTACTTCGGATTTGATACTTTGCCACATAATATTTCATTAAATTTCAGCACACCTTGAGATTTGATTTTTGTTTTTAATTTTCCGCTCACTTCATCCGGTAGACTTGTTCAAAAGCTAATGTAGGGTTCTTGTTGTTTTGGATCATGAGTGTGAGCCGTCTTAGCTCAACCCATGACAAGGGATCCACATAACATGCCAATATTCAACCATATGTGTACGTAGCTGGCCTAAAATAATCATTGAAAATTTTTTATTTTTTTTAAAGAGAACTCTTGAAATTATTTGAAAATGTTCATCATGCGCACACGAATTTATTTACTTGTATGTACTTTAACCTAAAAAAAAATGATTGTATACATGAATACATTTAAATAAACGACACACACAAATAAGTTGACATTGTATACACACTTATTGGGTCATTACCTATTTACCTTTAATTTAATGAAGTTCCCATTTTTTCATTGTAAAATGAATTGATATAAAATTTAAATTCAAAACTAAATTTGATTATACATATGCATTAATCATTTCTTTTTTATCATCAAAACATGTCTCTATTCATATTAAAAGATTCAGGATCATTACATCAAACCAAGGGAAAAAAAACCTCACACCAACTAAACTCCAACAACTAAGACTGTAAACCCTATGATCAGACTTTGAGACGGTCACCCCTGAGAAAGCAACACGAATCGCTAACCATGTAGTGGGCTTGACACAACCAAATTTGTTCCCATAGATCCAAACATACCCAATGACATAAAGAGGGGCTAAAAACTCAAACAAACTGTCAAAACCAATAACAAAAATGGTCACAAGAAAACAAATGACAAACAGATAAAAATTACTAGAAAAACTTTCACGGACTCTAGCATATCGTACAACCCATGGTGGTGGTTCAGGAGGAGGTCGTACCACTGGTACCATGCTAATTGATCCTCCATGACCTTTATCTGCCAACGACCAGGCATCAATCCTCCGTCCCTGCACAACCAAACTCATCCCTGCTCCGTGCGACCAGAGTAAACGGACAAGCAGTGCCGATCTCCTTAAACGACGACAGCAACATCGCATCCTCGAACCATGATAGCAGCGCCGATCTCCTCGAATCATGACAACAATACTGTCCTCCTCCAACGATCTCCGCCCTCTGCGCCTGACTTGGACTCCAACCAAGCACCAACGACACAAGGGATAGCAAATCCGATCTTTGACAAGCCGAAAATCGAAAAAAAAAGGCTCCAGCGGCCGAAGCCCTAGATACATATGCATTAATCATTAGTGCATGTGTTTAGTGTTTATGCTACACACATCTATAGATAATCTATAGATAATATATTTCAAAGATACAATTTTGGAAAGTTTTGACATGTATCATCTTCTACTAAGCAAAGCTTTAATATTCTAAATTAGAAATAGAAATTAGAATCGGTAGAATGTTAGGATATATGAAGTATTCAAGATTTGCAATTACAATTTCTATTACGTTTGGATTACACGTAACTTAGGAATCTCCAACAAAAAAAATCTCTATTTTTTAAAATGATATAACTTCTTCATTTGTAATTTGATTTTTATAAAATATATATTAAAATTCATGATTTTTTATTACCTTTCATATGACACAGTAATATACCACATGTAAAAATAAAAAGAATTTTGAATCAACAAAACAACTCAGTTAAAAAATTGGAAAACATAAAGGACACTAGCTTTACCCAATAAAAAAGGACACTAACCAACAGGGAGAAAGTAGAAGCTACATGTTTGGGACCCCCAACTTAAAAAATCTTTTTTAAAAATTGCTATAATTTTATATATTTATAATTTGATTTTAACAAAAAAATCAAAATTTACAATTTATTATTATCTTTCGCATGACATAATAATTGCATATATAAAAATATAAATAAATCTAAATTTATGGTTGATGGAAGTCTTTTATTTATTGTTAGAAAGTGTCAATAGAAAACACTTGTGATCCACTTAATTTTAGAATTGGGATCCACCCAAGAAAAATTTTGAGCCTAAAACCCTCTATCAAGTATCAATCTATAACTAGATTTGTTTATTTTATACATTAAGAAAAGATAATAATAATGTCAAGTACGTTGTGGTCTGATGGCATCGTCACTGCTGATCTCCCAAGGAGGAGGTTGTAGGTTCGAGTCTCATCCCAATCAAGGATGTTGGCATTAACCTGAGCAGATACTATAATAGGTGATAGAGTATATGGGCCCGGACCCCATGGCCCACATACTCAAGTCAACGACAACCAGAACACCCACGTGGCCCCCTTCGGCCAGTGGGACCGCATCGGCCAGAAACCAAACCGGCCCAGGAACCACGCATGGACTGCCGGGAACGCATCGGCCCATGGGACCGCATCGGCCATGGGACCGCATCGGCCAAAAGGTACCGCGTCGGCCCAGCTTCGTACGGGCAGAATGCATCTCTCTACTTTATTTACTAAGTATTGTACACAGCCCATTAGTGGCCCTGTTTCGCCCAAAGGAGGCATGATTATTGTAATGGGCCTCCTAAGCCCATGGCTAGGAGCCCAAATCCACATTTTTACCTATAAATAGACCCCTTGGGGCTAGTTATGGGGGGTTGAGAAATATAATTACTCACTTTCTCTCTCTAGCTCTCACTTCTCTCTAGAATTAATACGCTATCATTTGGTGCTTTCATTGAGAGTCTAGAACAGATCAAGTGAGTACCCTTCGTCGCTACCAGACACTACCACTAGCTATGACAAGAACTAGGTCAAAGAACACTGGTAGGAACGCCCCTCTGAACCAGGAAGGGCAGGGAAACGTTGCTGACAACGTCCCCAATGATCTCATCATTCAGGATGAGAACGCTCAGGAGGTCGAGCTCGCAGCGGCCGACCTTCGCACCCAGCTCAACAAGACTGCCCCAGACGCCCGCATCGGGCTCGAGGACAGGCGCAATGCTGATCGCGCTTCGGGCCAGCAGGCTTCTCACCCTGCTGCCCCCCAGATCAACCCGGCCGCACTATCGGCCATCGTCGCAAGCATTCTCCAGGACCCCAACGTCGTCAGCGCCCTCGTCGCAAAGACAGGGGAGAACAACACTCCCGTGACTGGGGAAGTCGCGACGGTGCCACCACCCCCGCCTCGGCCACAAGGCGTCACCTTCTTCGGCAACAATGAAGACGTCCTCGCCGTGGACACCCATTCCCATACTGCCTCGCCTACCCGGGATACACCGGCCCAACCTCGCGGTAAAATCTCGGCCTTCAACAGGCTGGGTGACATCGCGAGCCGTCGGGTACCTACGGGGAGGGTGGCGGATCGGTTGGGTAACCACGAGCCAGGGTCGCCGAAGGAAAGCTTCGGGTCCGTTTCCCGGACAACGGATCGGCCCCGACAAGACAAAGGAAAGGGAAAAGTGAATGATGATGATGCGCGTCATCAGATCAACCTGGCCCACGCGGCCCGGATCCAGACACCGCTGGGTGGCGCTGCGGCCAACACGGACCCAAGGGACGAGATCATCGCCCGCCTGGAAAAGCGCCTCGCGGATATG
This sequence comes from Cuscuta epithymum, assembly GCA_945859915.1. Classification (NCBI taxonomy): domain Eukaryota; kingdom Viridiplantae; phylum Streptophyta; class Magnoliopsida; order Solanales; family Convolvulaceae; genus Cuscuta; species Cuscuta epithymum. Next base: position 389,610 of record CAMAPF010000024.1, read on the forward strand.
GAGGCCCGAGAGGCCGCAGGGCGCGCAGCGGCTCATACATCCCAGCATCCCAACTACGACGCGCTCCTGAGCAAGGTCAGTGCTCTGGAAAGGGAGTTGGCTGACCGGCGCGATGAGCCCGTCATCCTGATACGGACCAGAACCCCCTTCTCTGCGAGGGTGCTCTCCGCTCCCATCCCGGAGAAGTATAAGGGGAACCCGATCAAGCCATATGACGGCCGCACTGATCCCCAGGAGCACTTCACCCGTTATCAGAACAATATGATGATGACCAACGCTTCGGAGGAGTACATGTGTCGCTGGTTCCTATCCACCTTGGAAGGACCAGCGTACGATTGGTTCAACAACCTTCCGGAGGGGAGCATCGACTCATGGCAGGATCTTGCTCAACGCTTCCTCACCCACTTTGCCGGAAGGAAGCGCGCGAAGAAGCATTTCGCTCATCTCCTGACCATCAAGCAACAATCGGAGGAGACGCTCTGAGCCTTCCTCGATCGCTGGACGAGGGAGGCAGACGAATGCGAAGGAGCCGATGAACGCACCCTCCTGGCCTTCCTCCGCGGAGCACTCCGGCCGAGCCACTTCGCCCGGAGCCTGTTCACGGAGCCGCCGCGGTCATACCTCGCGGCGCTCCGACGCGGGGATAGGCACGCTGACGCCGACGAGCTCCTGAACCAGAAGAAGGGTGGGGAGAAGCAACAAAAGAAGGACTCCTCGTCCAACCCCCACCACCCGCCGGCCAACAAGGGACAGCACCAGCCAAAGAAGGCACACCAGGAGCAAGGCGGACAGCGAAGAGAGGATCGTTCATGGCGTCCAAAGTTGGAGGCACAACGCATCCCCCTCACCCACCCGGTGAGCGTCGTCCTTGACCACGCCGAGGCGCAGGGCCTCATCGTGAAGGACCCCAGGTCAGAGGAGGAGATATTTGCGGTCCACAAAGGAGGGACATACTGCAAGTACCACCGCCAGACATCCCACAAGACCGAGGATTGCACCACCTTGAAGAGACACATCGACGGCCTCATCCGACAGGGGGAACTTTCCCAATTTGTCAAGGGTGCCCCCAAGAGTAACACTTGGGTTAACCCTGGCAAAAGGGGGGAAGGATCCTCCGGGAAAAAGAGGGAGATCGGCGCCCTCAGTGAAGATGAGGACGAAGAAGAGCCCCGCCAGAAGAAACATCACATTCACATCATCGTCGGCGGGAACACAGGGGGGGACTCGGCTACCCAACGGAAAAAATGGGCTCAGTCCCTATACGTTGGTGAGGTGACCCACGCCCCCCCTCAGCCGAAGCGGCGGCATGTGGAAGCCATCACTTTCACCGACAAGGACCTCCCCTTCGGCCCCTTGCCCCACAGGGACGCCCTCGTCGTCAAATGCGAGATTGGCAACAACATCATCCATCGCAACTACATTGACACTGGCAGCTCCGTCAATGTGATGTACGTTGATACATTCAGACAGCTGAAGCTGAAGAAGACCGAGCTCCGGCCGATACGGACTCCGTTATCCGGCTTCACCGGGGACTCTATCGATGCCGAGGGCACGATAGTGCTTCCCGTTGTGGTCGGTGACGGTACCTGTCAGGCAAAGATTGACATGGAGTTCGTGGTTGTCAACCTGGACAGCGCCCACAATATGATCTGGGGACGACCGGCCTTGGAAGACCTTGAGGCCATCATCTCCATGAGACATCTATGCCTCAAGTTCCCCACCAAGGACGGCGTCGGCTACGCCAGAGGGAACCAGAAGATAGCCAGGGCTTGCTACCTGAAGCTCACAAGGAAGATCAATGAGGCCGAGGAGCGGATCGACACTATCACCACCGCCTCGGCCCAAGAAGACACGCCAAAGGCCGAACCGGTCGGAGACGTGGAAGATGTTCCGTTGGACGTCTCCCGGCCGGAACGAATGCTGAAAATTGGGACACAGCTCCCCCAACAGATCCGAAGGGACATCCTCTCTGTCCTGAGAGCGTACGCCATCGTCTTTGCATGGGGACCAGAGGACATGCCGGGCATCAGCCCAAAGGTTATCACACATCGGCTATCGGTGAACCCGGCCTCCTCCCCCATCAAACAGAAGAAGCGCTACCTCTCAGCCGACAGGAGGGAATTTGTCAAGGCCGAGGTGGCCATGCTGCTCAGCATCAAGCACATCAGAGAGGTGAAGTACCCCACGTGGTTGGCGAACGTCGTCCTCGCCCCAAAGCCGCCTACGTTCAGAATGTGTGTTGATTACACTGACTTGAACAAAGCGTGCCCAATGGACCCATTCCCTCTCCCCAACATTGATCAGTTGGTGGATGAGACGGCGGGGTGCGAGTTGATGTCGTTCCTCGACGCGTTCAGAGGGTACCACCAGATATCCATGCACGAAGATGACGCGGAGAAGACTGCTTTCATGACCCCGGAGGGAATTTTTTGCTACCTCGTCATGGCCTTTGGGCTCAAGAACTCCGGCGCCACCTACACAAGGATGGTAGCCCGGATTTTTAGAGCAGTCTTAGGTCAGACGATGGAAGCATACGTCGACGATATGATCGTCAAAAGCAAACAATCCACAACTCATGCCGACGACCTCCGGGGCATTTTCGAGATCATGAAGAGATACAACCTCCGGCTCAACCCAAAGAAGTGCACTTTCGGCGTCCAGGGAGGTAAATTCCTGGGGTACCTGGTCAGCCGAAGGGGCATCGAAGTCAACCCGGAGAAGATACAAGCCATTATCAACATGGAGCCGCCCCGCAATATCAAAGAAGTACAACGGCTGACGGGACGCCTTGCGGCCCTGAACCGTTTCCTTTCAAAATCCGCGGAGAAATCGCTCCCTTTCTTCCAGATAATGAGGAAAGCCACCAGCTTCAAGTGGACGACAGAGTGCCAACAAGCCTTTGAAGAGCTGAAGCAATATCTCGCCTCCCCACCCGTCCTATCCAAGCCCCAGCCCGGCGAGACTCTCTTCCTTTACTTAGGAGTGAGCACGTCGGCCGTCAGCTCCGTCCTAATCAGGGAGGATGACGGAGTACAAAAAGCTATATTCTACGTCAGCAAGACGTTACGGGAGGCCGAACTTAGGTACTCCCCCATTGAGAAGACGGTGCTGGCCATCGTCCACACCGTGAAAAAACTTGGGCACTACTTCCAGGCTCACCCCGTCCACGTCCTCACGCATCAGCCGTTGGGCGCCCTCATGAGGAGCCCAACCAGCTCTCCAAGGATGATCAAATGGGCGATATTCCTAAGCCAGTACCAAATTGAGATCAAGCCGAGGCCATCCATCAAAGGGCAAGCCTTAGCTGACTTCGTCACCGAGTGCACGGCAAGGGAGACGGCCGTTACCACCACAGGAGCTGGACCGGACGAAGTCTGGACCCTCTACACGGACGGGTCCTCGGCCACCAAAGCTTGTGGAGGTGGCGTCGTCCTCATCTCCCCGGAAGGATTCAGAGCGTACTACGCCATCCGCTTCAACTTCAAAGTATCCAACAATGAGGCCGAATATGAAGCGCTCCTCAGCGGACTCAGACTAGCCGCTGGCCTCAAAGCACGCCACGTCAAAATCAAATGCGACTCCAAACTCGTAGTAAACCAAATGGAGGGTTCCTACGAGGCTAAAGAAGGGAGGATGAAGCAGTACAAGGAGGCCGCTGCGGAATTGCTCAAGGCGTTCGATACCTACGAGATCACCCAGATCCCAAGGGCGGAGAACGCCGAGGCCGACATACTCTCCAAACTCAGCTCCGACACCCCCGAGCACATCTCCAAGATAGCAAAGGTGGAGGAGTTGAGCATGTCAAGCATTCATGCTAGCCCTATACTCTCCATCCAACACCAGCCGGAGGACTGGATCACTGACATCACAACCTACATCACCTCCGGCACGCTACCAGAAGACGAGGAGAGGGCCAAACTAGCCAAGCTCAGGGCCCCTAGCTATGTCATTGAGGATGACAAGCTTTACAAAAGATCATACAATGGCACCCTCCTCCGGTGCCTACACCAGAACGAGGCCGAAGTGGCCATGGAAGAAGTCCACTGCGGTGTATGCTCATCACACCAGGGACCCTTCAGCATGTCGCGCCGCCTCGTTGTCCAGGGCTACTTTTGGCCGACGATGGCACGCGATTGTGCTGAAGTCGCCCGCAAATGCAGCGCATGCCAACACTATCAAAGAGCACCTGGCCGACCGGCCGTCAACTACGCCCCGGTCAGCACTGCCATCCCATTCTCCAGATGGGGCATCGACCTCGTCGGCCCACTACCAAGAGCAGCGGGCAACAACAGATACATCATCGTCGCCATCGACTACTTCACCAAATGGGTCGAAGCCGAACCACTCGCAAGCATCACCGGAGCACGGTGTCGAAAGTTCGTCTACAAAAACATTCTCACCCGCTTCGGCGTGCCTCAGGAAATCATATCAGACAACGGCACCCAGTTTGAGGCCGAACCGTTCCAAAGCCTCCTCCAAGAATGGGGTATCAAGCACCGTTTCTCCTCCGTCGCCTACCCTCAGGCCAACGGGCAAGTTGAGAACGCCAACAGAACCATCTTGGAGGGGCTAAAGAAGAAGCTCGAAGAAGAAGGCGGAAGTTGGGTCGACGAGCTCCCCAACGTCCTATGGTCCTACCGCACTACGCCGAGGAGGGCCACCGGGGAGACACCATTCTCCTTGTGCTACGGCTTCGAAGCCAAGGCTCCCACTGAGGTGACGCTTCCCAGCCGACGGGTCACACAATACGACCCCGAGGCCAATGAAGAAACAATGAAGGTGGACCTACACCTCATCGACGAGAGACGAGAAATGGCCTACCTCAGAGCGGAGAACTACAGACGACAAGTCAAATCCTACTACGACGCCAAGGTCCGCTCTCGCGAATTCCAGGTGGGGGACTACGTCCTCCGCCGAAGGGAAGCAAGCAGGCCGACGGAAGGGGGAAAGCTCGCCGTCAAATATGAAGGGCCCTACATCATCAGCGCCGTCATCAAAGCCGGCACTTATAAACTAAAGAACCCTAATGGGTCAGATGTACCACGACTGTGGAATGTACACCATTTGGTGAAATTTTACCAATAATTCGAGAAGTGGTGAAGCGGGCAACGTCCCCCACCCCTCGGCGTGTTGGTTGAATAAAACACCCTCGGCCTAGCGCCACTTATTGAATAAAATTCATGTTTCATCCAATCTCTTAAGATTTGAGCAAAGGGAAACCTAAGGACCGCATCGGCCTAAGCGGTGCAATCACCCGGGACCGATGCGACCTAAAGTCGTTACAATAAATAACGCACCTAAAGCCGTTGCAATAAACAACGCACCTAAAGCCGTTGCAATAAACAACGCACCTAAAGCCGTCGCAATAAACGACGCACCTAAAGCCGTCGCAATAAACGACGCACCTAAAGCCGTTGCAATAAACAACGCACCTAAGGCCGTTGCGATCCACAGCGCGCCTACAAAGCCGTTGCATAGACAACGCACCTAAATATCGTATCGGCACAAGCGGTGAAACACCCAAATCGGCCGGCGATATGCAGGACGAAGGACCTGTGTGCATGGTCCAACGTCTTCAAACGGAGAAGCATACCGCGTCGTCCGCGCGGAAACCGCAGGACGACAGGCCTGAATTAAGGCTGAGGTTACAAAAACTCCACCCGTCAGTAAAATTTCGCTCAGGACCACAAAGGGCGGCCGTCAAAAGACGATGCCTAGCCCGGTCCCTCGTCGACGATAGACGTGGAAAGGCCAAAAAAGATGCCACTGACACACCAAGCCGAGGGCGTATTTACTCCCTCGCACTGATTCACGCAAAAAGCGTAGCGGACAAACTACCGCACATGGACGAAGGGACAGTAACCCTTCGGCCACCCAAAAACAAAAAAAAAACAAAAAAAAAAAAAGAAGAGGGGAAGCCGACGGACCGCGCACACGCCTCAAAAAATAAAGTCCCCAAAAGCCAAGCCTCAAAATCGGCTAAGTACATATCAGGTCTTCACCATACAGGAATCCGAGGCACACGCTTCGGCCTCAACCACAGCTTCATAATAGGAAATCGCCTTGGTTTCGATTATACGAGACCACATTTCACGGTTCGGACGACGGGCCGCGTCGTCTCCATAAAACTACATTCCACAGCTTCAAACCGAGTCTCACTAAGGCAACGTTGCACCACCACTGGGTATCGCTTCGTCCTCAGCACTTCAAGACTAAGCCCCAAAACTTGAGACGTGGACAAGATTTGCCAAGAGAAAAATAAAAAGTCACTAAGGGACGAGGAGACGCATCGTCCCCAAGGACAGTAAAGGCGAGAAAATCGCTACGTCTCAATCAAGGGACGCCAACGACCTCGAGACACAGCCTCGACACTTAGAAAATTTTACAAGAGCAAACATACTTAACTACAAAGACGACGAGGGAATCATGGTGACAAAGATTTATCATTAATGGATGAAAAGATACAAGAGGTGGGCGCTTCGGCCATTACATGCACTTCAGTGCTATGGCTACAAAAACTAATACAAGAAAATACTAAGCTACAACATTAGCTGGCACTCCACCATCAACAGCACCGTCGCCGTGGCCGTCATCGGCATCATAATCACCTCCACCCTCATCGGCTTGGGAGTCGGCAGGCCCTTCGAGCAAATAGTCGTCACTATCACTCCACGGCTCTTCCCCTTCAGACGAGCTTAGGATCGGGGGCTGCCTCTCTAACAGGGGGAGCTTCAAATCCTCGTCAGGATTCTTCATTCGCCGAGGGAGACTCAGACCCCTCGGCCTCATCTTCCGGAAGCGACGACGAAGCTTCCTGTAGATCAGCTTCTGCATTCTGTACTGACCACAGTCGTAGAAAGCTTGCATCTCGTTCATCCAGAATTCTTGGCCGGCGGGGTCCTTCGTCGTCCAATCATTCAACCTCTCAGCAACCACCTCATAGCAGAAGGGGAGCTGGTCCTCGGCTTTCCACCCCTCAGCCTTGAAGTCGGCTACGGCCTTCTCAGCAGCCCCCTCCGCTTCGGCTTTGAGCCGCTCCGCCTCCTCGGCTCTTTGGACGGCAACGGCAACGGCCTCATCAGCTTTTCTCCGGGCTGACTCGGCCTCATCAAGACGCAGCTGAAGGAGCTTCATTTCACCCTCCGCGGCCTTGGCCTTGTCCCTCAGATCTTGGAGAGCCTCATCGGCCGAGACAGCCTTGGCCTCCATCTTCTTTAGCCGCTCTATTTCGGCTTCCTGTCTCCAGTGCTGCTCCCGCAGCATTAGGGCACCCTGGACGAAGCGGAATTTGAAATCAGAAGAGAAACAAAAGCAAAGAAAAAAATAATAACTAAGGAAAATGTCTTACCTGGACGACATAGTCCATCCCTCCGTCGTACAGCCGAACATGCTGGCCTTGTCGGCCGAGATACTGGCGATCATACTCAGGCATAGCCTGAGCAAGCATGTCATCACCACCGACGGTCTCATTGAAAAGACCACCTTTGACAGGGTATCGTACGGAGACCTCATACGACCCCTTAGCAAGAGCCTCCTCCAAACGGGCGGCAGCGGCAGTAGAGGGAGCAACTCGAGAAGCCGAGGCCACAACGGCCGATGAAGGGGGATCATTCACAGGAGGGACCGCCGACGGCTGAACATCCGCAACAGCCTGAGATGAGGGGGCGCCGACCTCTTCATTCGTGGGAGCCCTCTTCGTCTTCTTCGAAGCCTGGCTCAGTTTTAGCCCCGCTTCGGCCAGAGTCTTTTGGCCCTCATCAGCAGCCCTCCTGCTCTTCTTAGCCACAGGCTTCTTAGCGGCCTCAACACCCCCTTGGGAACCGCCCGCAGACTTCTTTGCTGCCTCGGCAGCTTGAGCAGCTTTCAACTCCGCATCGGCCTTCCTGGCAGCCCGAGCCATAAATGACATGCGATCCATATCGAAGCCTGCACAAAAATACACAAGGGTTAGCAAAGGAAAACGAAACATCATGAAAAGATAAAGAAAGGAGGTCAACCTTCGGCCTCAGCCGGCACGCCTAGACGGGGCCCATCGGCTTGCTCATAAGACCCCACCATCTTCGGCCAAAGATCATCATCGACATCACCAGGACAATAGTATCTCACGAAGCCGAGAGCAGCCATCCGATACTCAGTAACGTATGTCTTGATGCTCCTCGGCCCCCCCTTAATAAAGGCCTCTACTTGATTACTTATTTCGGCACTCCAAGGGGGGGTATGCAATTCAAAGAGGCCGCTGTGACCATTGGAAGGAAAGAAGCCACCCTGGCCCAAGGTGACGAACACGAACTTGGCCTTCCAGCCATGAATGGACGTAGGGAGATCCGTAAACGACCTCCTACCACTAATCTGCTGCAGGGTTGCGTAGCCGGCACAATTTTGATGGCTCCCTCGGCCTATCCGGAACAAGTTCATAAACAGGGCAGTCGTCGGCGGAATCTCCAACTCTTTACACCGGATCAAGAAGCCGATGATGAGCGAAAAGCTGTTGGGAGTCAATAAGGCCGGAGGGAGCTCCACCATCTCAAGATACTCCTTGATGAAGGGATGAAGAGGGAATCTCAGACCCTTGGCAAAACTCATCGGGTAGACACCAAAATAGCCCAAAGGCGGGTTCAGAACATGATCCGACGGCAAGGGGGATCTGACACGGCCGTAGGGACCGACGTACAGCTGCGCAACGTGATAATCGCCAAGGGTCCCCTCCGGCCGAATGATGTACAAGTTGCTGAGATCTAACTTTGAAAACCCCTGCGGTACTCCCTTACGATGCTTCCGCCGGTACGGTTTTTTCGTCTTAGGAGCCGAGGGGCCTTCCCCCGCTACTGACGATATCGGCGGAGGACAAGGAATGCGGGCAGACGAGGATGCCTCATCCCCCCTCAGAGGCGAGCTAGATGTCGCCTCGTCCTCACCAGAATTATGTGCTCCCGCGTCGGCACTCATTCTCTCCTCATCTACGGAGGTGCGGTAGTCGGCGGTATTCTCCATCTCGATCTCGAAGGCTTCAATCAGTCGAAGATCAACTCCAGGGGACGTATCGTCCTCGTCAAAAGGCCAATCCGACTCGTCCAAAGAAGCTGTCAAATCAACGGGGGAGGGAACGCTACGGCCGTTAGGGAACGGCATAACACCTAAACCTATTCCTAAGGGCGGTTTTTCGGATCAAAGTGACTTTCCTACGAACACTAGATCTAACCCCCTAGGAAGCAAAGTATAAGGAAAAATGAAGAAACAATTACAAGAACCTAACCTTGAAGTTTTGAAGAACACTTGAACACCTGGAGATTCGGGGAAGCACTTCTCTCTCTAGGAATCTCAGCAGCAATTCGACTTAGGCAAAAGGCAAATGAGGGAATAGCTTCGGAATTGGGGGTACTTATAGGTACCCCTCCAACGGTCACTACACGTGGCAATCCCCAATTGGGCACCTCAACGGCGCCTCTCCTAAAGCCAATCAGCGCTTGTCTTTTCACATTCCACTCTAAAGCAACCACTACGGCCCAACAGGCCCCGAAACTAGGGGTAGGCACCGGCCTACTCGCTCAAACGCAATAAGAGACTCGCTACGGCCCAATTTACCAAGGAAATGGCCGCATCAGCAAACACGCTACGGCCCCAAATCAACCCCAAGAAACACAAGTACCGCTACGGCTACTCACACGCACATCGTTTGATGATGACCCTGGTATTGCGGCCTTCGTCCAAGGGTTCTCCCACAGGGTTACCTTGTACAGGTTCGCCTAAGGGTTGGACTCACAACTAACGCATGGGTACCGTATCGGCTCGAGAACATCATGACTCCCTTGTGCCTCAAATACTCTTCGGCCAAAGGAGTGGGGGACTGGGGGACTATATCAGGCCACAAGAAAGAAGACAACATAAAAAGGGAGCGCAACGGCCTTAAGTGCAAAAAGGGTGCGCTACGGCTCACTAATTAGCCGCGAATCACCTCAATGACATTGCGGATCGCATCGGCTACAGACCCCAAAAATTTTATACAAAATACAGCGCGCAACGACTACGTACATTGGGGGGACTGCATCGGCTCACTAAAGCAAGAATACACAAGTCAAAGCGCTTCGGCCGCATAACAGATCAAAAGCGTGCGGCTCGCATCGACCTCACAAACGAGATCAAACATCTTCGCTTCATGAAATTATGTCACCACCACGGCTAAAAGTATGTGGGACCTCTTCGGCCCCGACAAATAATGATGAAACAGGCCAGCTCCATAATTCACATCTACTGGAAAGAGAAAGCGCGCCGCATCATCTTCAAAACACTTCACAGAGAGCGCATCGGCCGCACCAAGGCTGTGAGTCCTCAAGCGCGCTACGTCTACATCAAATGAAGAAGTCGCTTCATCCAAAATCAAGGCAGAAACTCTTCGGCCACCAAACGCCTCGAGCTCTCGCAACGGCCAGCCAGGAAGGAACAAATACTCCCTTTCGCTTTGGCTTCGCCTCAGCTCAGAGAGTGGGGGACTCCTGATAGAGTATATGGGCCCGGACCCCATGGCCCACATACTCAAGTCAACGACAACCAGAACACCCACGTGGCCCCCTTCGGCCAGTGGGACCGCATCGGCCAGAAACCAAACCGGCCCAGGAACCACGCATGGACTGCCGGGAACGCATCGGCCCATGGGACCGCATCGGCCATGGGACCGCATCGGCCAAAAGGTACCGCGTCGGCCCAGCTTCGTACGGGCAGAATGCATCTCTCTACTTTATTTACTAAGTATTGTACACAGCCCATTAGTGGCCCTGTTTCGCCCAAAGGAGGCATGATTATTGTAATGGGCCTCCTAAGCCCATGGCTAGGAGCCCAAATCCACATTTTTACCTATAAATAGACCCCTTGGGGCTAGTTATGGGGGGTTGAGAAATATAATTACTCACTTTCTCTCTCTAGCTCTCACTTCTCTCTAGAATTAATACGCTATCAATAGGTTTAGAAGAATGTTAAAAAAAAGATGATAATAATTAGAGTGCGTTTGTTAATACCAAAATCGGTTGAATCGGCTGATTTTGCTAAAATTTATGACATTTTGGCTGAAGTGGTTGAATTGGCTGATTCTGCTGATTTATTAAAAATTATAGTTAAAATATATTTTATTAAAAAAATAGAGAAAACATTATATATAAAAATAACTAAAATGATCCTCTACAGTAACTTCGGCCAATACAACCAGAAAAGTAACTCCAGCCATACTTTTTCTTATTATTACGCAACTCAAAGCGCGAAAGAAAAAATTATGTGTTTGGTGAAAAAGTTGGCTGATAAGCCTGATAGGCCAAAAATAAGGCTACCAAACGGGCTCTTAATGAAATTTGATTCACCAACAACATTAGCCTACATGATCGCTATTGGTAATTGGGACATTGGGCAGCGACATAAGCGGTTAGTTTATTTTTCAACAAACTTATTGAGGGTATTATGAACTTATTAGGGAAAATAAGTATTATTGAATGAAAGAGATTGAACGTTTTATATTACAAAAAAAATCATATCACTAACATGCAGATAAGGCAAAAAGAACAACTTCTTGGTGGACAACTTTTACCTTTTTTTGTTTTTTTGAAACCGTGGACAACTTTTACCTTTATGACATAGCTAATGATAAAATGCTCATTTAAAAAACATCAATCAACACATTGGAGAAAAAATAACGATTAACATACTCTGTATTGTGTTGGTACACGAGTTGGGCGGCCTTGACTACATTAAAAAATGGTTGACCGTGGCAATCAATGACGTATTCATTGGGATTAATGCTAGCTAATTAAATCTGGACAGTTTTATGTATATAATTAGAGTAGTTATTGTAATTATGACATAGGTTACTCAAAGGGCTGGCCAGAATTGATGATGCAATAATGACGATATTGATGTCGTCGTAACGGTCGGACATGTCGTCGTAACGGTCGGATCATGTCGTCAACGGACAAAAGTGCATTAAATGTATCTCTTATAAATATCTAGAGGCTCTATGTAATCAGGACATTCAGTGACGAATACACATACATTCAGTCTCCACATTGTAATTCAAAAGCATATTGTGAAGATCCTTCTTCTTGATCATCATATATCAAATTCCTTTCTTTACCAATTCTTCCATAGTTGATTCTATATTGCTTGATTCCCATTTTTTACTCCGTTCTAGGATAAACTATTTCTTGTTTAAACAATTGGCGCCGTCTGTGGGAAATTCTTGCAAAACAAGAATCAACGATGGCCGGAAGCTCTAATCCCCTATTTGATGAGATGCAAGCGCAGCTTGATGCTGTCCGAAAGGAGCTCCGCGCGGCCAAAAGTGCCGAAGCGGCACTATTGGAAGCCCTCCGGGAAGAATTACGTGCGGCCAAGGAGGCTAACCAGTCGAAGGAGGATACTCAAATCCAGCTAGAGGCCGTAAGAGAGGAAATGCGTCAACGAATAACTCTTCTCCAAGGAGAAAATGACGCCTTGAGATCCCAAGTTCAATCGGTGGCGTCCATAGCGTCAAAATCACGAAAAGGGAAAGAGGTAATGACTGCCGCATCAAAGTTGGGCGTAGATTCCATACCAGTCCCAACCTCAACAGTCACATTCACATCCGAAGCTTTCCCAGGACTTTCAAACTTTGATCCATATGCTAAAGGTGTCCCGGCGATCTCGCAGCTCATACCCTACGAACCTCTTGTCCCAGCGACAACTCCAGAAGCAAGCATCCCCATGTGCTTCTTCCCGGATTCATTGCGAACCAAAACGACGACATCGGGGATGCAGACCGTCAACCAGCAGATGCCGATCCCTATCCCCGTGTCGACTTCAACGGAGCCCTTCATTCCCCTTTCGCTGGCCGGTTCAACAGGTGCAAGGGGGCAATCATCTCGTCCTGCACCACTCCCCAGAAGGAACGTGTTTCGCAATTTGTTTGCTGAACATCAAGGACGACACATTTCCGAGCGTGATGACATGATCGGAGATGTCGACTTCAGCAATCCGAGACAACAGCATCCGGAAACTATCGTCATACGTTCGCCATCCGAACAGAGGGTGTCTCAGGCGGGAGCATATTTCGGAGCAGGAGGTCCCCAGATGCATATAGACATGGCAGAACCGTTGGCCTTTATCATGCAAGAATTGAAAGAGTTGTGAGAAAAGTATAACGGCATGCCAGGGGTTCCTCGTCCTCTTGACATGGCAACACGAACTTGCTATGCGGATTCTCCATTCGGACGACATATAACAGATGTCGAGATCCCAAAGAAATTCGCAGTCCCACCTATGAAATTGTTCGACGGAACCACAGATCCGGTAGAGCACGTCGCTCAGTACAAGCAACGGATGTTAGCTATTTCTGTCAGGCCGGATCAACGGGAAGCGTGCATGTGCAAGGCGTTCGGGACAACACTGACGGGTCCAGCGTTAACATGGTTCGTCAACTTGCCGAATGACGGCATCGACTCCTTCGCGGATCTGGTTAACTTGTTCACCCAGCAGTTTGCGAGTAGTCGAGCATTGGAGAAGCAAACCAGTGACTTATATCGTGTAGTACAAAGACATAACGAATCCTTACGTGACTACTTGCAATCGGTAATGTATCTTTACCCGTACATGTTGTTGGTCTTAATTTGCAGGTAAAGTTTGATGTTGTCCAAGACTTGCCCGCTTACAACATGATTCTTGGAACACCTTGGCTTCACCAAATGGGAGCGATCCCTTCAACGTACCATCAAGTGGTAAAAGTTCCAACACCGTGGGGGGTGCAGTCCATTCAGGGTGATAGGGCCACCGCCAAGTCGTGTTACCAAACAGCGATGAAGTCGACCGCTTCTGCTACAACATCCGCATAGCAATCAAAGGGCGACTTTATTCCGGTTTGGGAAAATGACAGCGAAACAAAGGACATCAGCATTGATTCAAACCATCCGGATAGAGTCGTCCGCATCGGGGGCAGCATGCCGATTCAATTGGAAGAAGAACTTGTAATCCTACTCAAAGAACATAAAGACGTCTTCGCTTGGGATCATGACGACATGACGGGTATCGATCCGCAAGTAATCACCCACAAACTTAATGTCAACCCCTTACACAGGCCTATCCAGCAAAAGAGGCGACGCTTCGCCAGAGAAAGAAACGACATCATAAATCAAGAAGTCGAGACGCTATTGCGCACAGGTAAAATTCGTGAGGTAAAATATCCAACTTGGCTTGCTAATGTCGTTGTAGTGCAGAAAAAGAAGGGACATCAGAAAGGCAAAAAACCTAAGTGGAGAGTATGCGTCGACTTCACCGATTTAAACAAAGCATGCCCGAAAGACATGTTTCCAATGCCTCATATTGATGTGCTCGCGGACGCCACAGCAGGACATGAAATACTGACATTCATGGACGCTTTTAGTGGCTATCACCAAATCCAACTGCACCCCGACGACCAGGAGAAAACCGCATTCATTACAGAGACAGGTACGTACTGTTATGTTGTTATGCCTTTTGGTTTGAAAAATGCAGGAGCTACCTTCCAAAGATTGGTAACAATGATATTCAAAGATCAAATCGGGAGAACTATGGAGGTATACATCGACGACATGTTGGTTAAATCCAAAAAAGCGTCAGACCACGTCGAACACCTGCGGGAATCATTCCTGAAGTTACGAAAGTACAACCTGAAACTTAACCCGGCCAAGTGCACGTTCGGGGTGTCGTCGGGAGAATTCCTGGGATACATTGTCAGCGAAAGAGGAATAGAAGCTAGTACAGGACAAGTTCGAGCCATACTAGAGATTGAATCCCCAAAGTCAATCAAAGATGTCCAAAAACTGGCAGGACGAGTTGCGGCACTCAATAGATTCATATCAAAGTCGTCAGACAGGTGTCGGCTTTTCTATGATGTCCTCAGAAAAAATAAAAAGTTCGAATGGACAGAACAGCACGAAAAAGCCCTACAACAACTGAAGGAATACATGACAACACCGCCACTATTGACCAAACCCAAAGATGGCGATGAGTTGCAGTTGTATCTTGCAGTATCAGAACATGCCGTCAGTGCAGTACTAACGCGGGAAGAAGACGGCCAACAGACGCCGGTTTACTATATGAGTAAGTCGTTAAATGGGCCGGAAACCAGGTACGCACTCTTAGAGAAATTAGTACTTGCACTGGTGACAGCATCAATTAAATTACGTCCTTACTTTGAATCGCATTCTATTTGTGTTCGCACTAACTATCCCATGAAGTCTATCATGAGGAAACCGGAACTCACAGGTAGGATGATCAAGTGGTCGATGCAACTGGGGGCATACGACATCAAGTATGAACCCAGGACAGCTTTGAAATCACAAGCTCTAGCTGATTTTGTGGCGGACTTCAGTCCAAAACTACAAGTAGAAGCAGAAAGAGAGATATGTTTGTTAATTGGTGACCAACGTCAACAAAAATGGACTCTGCACACCGATGGAGCCTCTAACATGCATGGAGCCGGACTTGGAGTTGTACTGCAGTCGCCACAAGGGGGCAATATAGTACAAGCTGTCAGATGTGATTTCAACGCAACAAACAACGAAGCGGAGTATGAAGCACTAATTTTCGGGCTGAACTTAGCTCAAAACATGGGCATAAAAGCAATCGAGGTAAAATGCGACTCCCTTTTAATTATTAATCAAGCCAACGGAGTTTATGCAGCTAAAGATCCAAAGATGTCGGCGTACCTACAAATCGTCACCAACTTAGCTAACACCTTTGACGACATCACCTTTGAGCAAATCCCAAGAGAAGAAAACGTCCAAGCCGACGCCTTAGCAGCAATCGGATCATGTCTGGGGGCAGGAAACATTGATAACATACCACTTGTCCACGTGATAGAACCAGCCATTGAAAGGACGGAAGTGGTCAACATCATTGAGTCAACCGCAGACAACAACTGGATGCAGCCATACATAGATTACCTAAAACACAACATCTTGCCAAGTGACAAAAGAGAAGCAAGGGCACTCCTGTCAAAGGTAACAAAGTTTTTATTAATTGATGATGTTTTGTTTAAACGTTCGAAGGCAGGACCATATCAGAGATGTTTAGCCCCACACGAAGCTGTCAAAGTACTGAGAAGTCTCCATGAAGGAGAATGTGGCAACCACGCGGCAGGAAGGAGTTTATCAAACAAAGCCTTGAGATTTGGCTATTATTGGCCAACGATGAGACATGACGCCATTGCATACACTCAAGCTTGTCAACCGTGCCAAAAGCATGCACCAGTGCAACACCAACATGCAGAAGCACTACATCCTGTCTTATCTCCATGGCCCTTCATGAAGTGGGGGATGGACATTGTAGGTAAGCTGCCCGAAGCACCCGGACAAAAGGTCTACATGTTGGCAATGACTGACTACTTCTCAAAGTGGATTGAAGCTGAACCTTTCCGACAAATCCGTGACACTCAGGTAATATCTTTTATCAAAAGAAATATTTTGAGCAGGTTTGGCATCCCGTCAGAGATCGTCTGCGACAATGGGTCACAGTTCATCAGCATCAAAACCAGACGATTCTGTGAGAAGTACAACATCAAACTAGAGATGTCGACACCACGCTATCCACAATCAAATGGACAAGCTGAGTCAAGCAACAAGATCATCATCTCGAATCTAAAGAAACGGTTGGAGAAAGCACAAGGAAAGTGGGCCGACGAGTTACCACTCATATTATGGGCAGACCGGACAACACCAAAAAATGCCACAGGACAAACGCCTTTTTCGTTGGTGTACAGATGCGAAGCTGTCATTCCAGTCGAAGTCGAAGTGCCAACATCCAGGTACGGACTTATCACAGAAGAAGCAAACAACGCAGAATTGGTTCACGATCTTGACACTATCGACGAATTGAGAGAAAGAGCTAAAGTACAAATGGCAGCCTACCAACAAAGGGTAGCAAGAAGCTATAACAAAGATGTCCGAGCCAAAGTATTCAAGAAAGGCGATTGGGTACTCAGAAATTCCTTTGGCAACGAAGCAAGTGGAAAATTCAGTCCCAACTGGGAAGGCCCATACCAGATTACAGATGTCGTCGGGCAGGGGGCATACCGTCTGACAAGCATTGACGGTAAACAAGTTCTAAGGAGCTGGAATGCGGTACACCTAAAGCCTTTCCACTTCTAATATAATTATCTACTTCAGTATTCATCTTATGTTTTTTTTGAATCTCTTACTAACTTGACCGTCGGAGGGCCGTTGGCCTCAAGCCAACGGCCAACAAAGTATTTGACTGAGTCACAGATTGACAACATCAAGCTAAATCCTATATGACAATATCATATAGACTTCTGATGACGACATTAAGTCAGCTGAATTAAGGTACTCGACAATAGATTGCTCTTATTTTATTTCAATGTCATCTTAATCTACTCACCCGCCTTGACAAATGAAAATACATCTGACTCCTTAGAGATAATACACACCTACAATCAATGTAAAAGTATTAGACTATTTTACTTTAGCATCGGAGGGCCGTTGGCTTCAAGCCAACGGCCAGGCCCCAGCTACGTGTCTGATTAGGTTGCAGACTAAAGGCGTCAAACCATTTACTGATAGACAACATGAAACTGAGTGGTGAATGACGACATCAAACTAAAAGTTAGACGACGACATCATTTAACTTCAAGTCCACCGAGATCGCCTAATCAGAACAGGAAAGTAAATAATGAAGCAAAGGATCAGGACACTATCAGGGTATGCAACAGCAATTTACTCACCCCTCACTTTAATATTTTCTTCATTTATTCACTTTGACAAGTGCAAAATTACTTTTGAAACATTAAGTTGAAATGACGTGAATTTGACTAAGTAGTTTCGCAATGTTGAGGACTAATTTTTTATACATACCTATTCACAATTACTGACTTAAGCATCGGAGGGCCGTTGGATTTTAGCCAACGGCCGACGTTAGCGAAATATTTATTGCACAGGTACAGTCAAGAATTGACGATGACGGAATCCTAACATACAAAGCCTTACAACACGTCAAGACACAATTGACGGGGGGCTTACAGAATTTTAGGGGAAGAAGTGGGGTTTTCATGTACGCTAAACATGAGTATAAACACCACCGATTCTCCACAATGTTTTGGCCAAAACAACAGACAGATCATACATCACAAATGCTGACAACATCAAAATCAGACAAACACAAAGCAACAACAGTACACGTACAAATGACATCGTCATGTGGAACAACAACCACATCCAAAACTACAAAAATACGCAACAGAAGTGTGACAACATTAGCTCCAAAAAGGAGACACTACGAACGACATGGATACAAATCATAAACACATGTTGACGATATTGATAAAATTACAAATGAAACGTTATTCAAAGTTTTTGCAGGTTATGGACTATGTTCACGCAACACAACTCGTCATCTTTAACGACGGATGATGTTCCCTTTGCCAGCTGAGGTGTCGACATCGACGTAATGCTGTTACAAATTTCTGTCATCTAACCGTCAACACAATGCTGGAGGGAAAGCATTTAAGTTAGACAAGTTGATCAATATGTGACGATGCAATGGACCAAGATGTGAAGTGTACTTTCAAATTTTCGACAAGTTGTTGCTGAAACAAGTCGACGGACGTGAGTATCATTCACCTCAACTTCTCGAAAAGGGGGCAATTGTTGGTACACGAGTTGGGCGGCCTTGACTACATTAAAAAATGGTTGACCGTGGCAATCAATGACGTATTCATTGGGATTAATGCTAGCTAATTAAATCTGGACAGTTTTATGTATATAATTAGAGTAGTTATTGTAATTATGACATAGGTTACTCAAAGGGCTGGCCAGAATTGATGATGCAATAATGACGATATTGATGTCGTCGTAACGGTCGGACATGTCGTCGTAACGGTCGGATCATGTCGTCAACGGACAAAAGTGCATTAAATGTATCTCTTATAAATATCTAGAGGCTCTATGTAATCAGGACATTCAGTGACGAATACACATACATTCAGTCTCTACATTGTAATTCAAAAGCATATTGTGAAGATCCTTCTTCTTGATCATCATATATCAAATTCCTTTCTTTACCAATTCTTCCATAGTTGATTCTATATTGCTTGATTCCCATTTTTTACTCCGTTCTAGGATAAACTATTTCTTGTTTAAACATATTGCATGCCCATAGTAGATTGGGACTTGGGAGCAATCTGTGAACGACCTCAAAATGCCACAAATTTAATCTAATACTATGTTTTGTCTGAATATAATTAACGTGTATAGCGAAAAACATAAAGTTTTTAAAAATGCTATGTATTAGAAATAACATACTATATAGTCTATAATCGAGAAAGCGGGTTTACATGTATAACTTTGTTGGTAACATATCAATTATATAGACATTACCTATACTCAATTATCTTATTAGAAATATATAGACTATATTGTCATGTTTTAATCTATAAATATATGCATCCTTCACATCAAATACTCTTTTCGTCCCTTGAATGTTTTCCCACTTACCTTTTTGAAACGTCCCAAAAATTCTTCACATTTCCCTTTTTGGAAAGCTTTGTGTTGCTAACATTAATTTATTTTTTCCTACTCAACCAATATCATACATTTTCAATTTATTCCCACATTCTTAAACTTCAATCGAAGTGAATTTGGGAAGAATTTTATGAGACGGGGGGAGTATCTACAAAATTGAAACAAATATTACTAACTCCAAACATGGAATGCCCGAACATGTATTGCAACATAAATATTTGATGTTTTCTTAGTATGAATTCAACGTATTGAATTTTTCAAAAGCCAACATGCACGCATTGTAGAATTATTGATTGCTACCACCAATCACAATAGGTAGCCAATTGTCGCTGCATCCACCTTCATTAAAAACTAGAATGTCACAAAAGTATACTATCTATATTCTAAACTCTTTTCTTAAAGAAAGAGACCGAAAGGCCAATTCTTAAACCTAGAAGGACTAATATGTTCAAGAAATGACTTCACCCGTTTTTAGGTAAATAAATAACAAAAATGTATAGTTAGTTTTGAAAAAATAGTAAGCTACTGATGAAATTTAATAAATAAAAATAGAAATTGAGCATATTTTTGTGTAGGCAAATATAGTTGAAAAGATTAATTTCATTTGGATGCAACTTAGAGATACAAAAAAATTGCTCTTTTCATTGAAAATTGCTCTGTTCATTGAAAAATATAGACCAAAAATATGTTTAGATAATTATTTCGAAAATAAGATGTTATATACAAACAATTAGTCATTTAACGGTATTTTATATCAACAGTAAATAACCATTGTTATGACTCACACCTAGCGTAGAAATCGTAGAATATGCATTACAAATCATTGTTATATCGACTAAATAAGTGATTTTTCATTAGTGAATTAGAAACCAAAATCATTTTATCATGTGCACGGCACGGGCACAAGTACTAGTAAAAAAAATACAGACACATTAAGGGTCTGTTTGCAACTGCTTTTAAAAAAGCACTTATCAGCTTTTGGCTTTAAAAAGCATTTATTTTCCCAAACACTACAACTTTTATTTTTCTCGGCTTCCGCGTCAAAAGTGCTTTTACTTTTTCTATTACACAAAAAGCACTTATTTTACCAAACACTACTCACTTTTACTTTTCAAAATCACTTTTTTCTCAAACACTATCAACTTTTATTTAATCACTTCTCCCCATTTCATTAAAAAAAGTACTTTTTCAAAAGCTGAAGCTGTTGAAAACAGACCCTAAAGGCTCGTAGGGCGGGCCAGAAACCGGGGAACCCCACTGGGACAGGCCCAATTATTTTGAAGGCCCGAAAAAAATACGGAGTAGTACTTCCGGAGTAGTAGTACACCAGCCCAGGAGCCTCAAGTAACAGAAAAACTCCAGAACGGAAGAGAAGCGGCCAAGCGGGAGTAAGCGTCTGAGCGACAAAGTCGACCGAGTGACCCAGCGGCGACGCCTCTTTCGCTGCCATCCCGCCACCGCGCCCCGCCTCCAGGTCCAGCCGTCCAGTGTTCCAGGCCCTCTGCAACTCTGCGTCTCTGCACTCTCCGGCGCTGCGCCACTGCGGCTCGCCAGCCGTCTAGGCCTTCAGCACCTCTGCGGCTCTACGTCTCTTCAGTCTTCCCCTCACGGCCTCACTGCCTCGTTATCCGTTACTCGGTAACCCGTATTCTGTAAGCAATTTTCTGTATTTTCTCAATTTAATTGCTATTTAGGTTGCTATTTATTTATTGAAGTTATTAAGTTATTCAATTGATTATAATTGTATTTAAAAATTAAAAAATTAGGTGGGTTCACTTGATTACAATTAATAAATTGGGGAGGATTCACTTGATTCACTTGTTTTTTGGATTTGTAGTTGTTTGTTAATAACTTGTCTTTTGACATTAATTTTTAATAATTTATTACTATTATCATATACACACACATATATATACATATGCATATATATGACAATGATCATGTAAGGTAGACATAAAATCACACTTTTAGGCCTCTTTCATTCTCTTTGATTTTAGTATGCTGTAGGATATTTCTTTTACTTTTGTATAGTAATAGGTTAATAGTTTCTGTCTGTGGGCATAGCCTGGAACATCAAATATACCTGATTAGGGTAATAGAGCTAAACTGATGGAGTCATAGATTTGACCATCACTCTTCCAGAATCGTTGAGAGATATTCTGTTATGCAACTAATCAACTATGCTATTCTGTTTTTTATGGGTTATTATAATTGTTTTTGATGATTTTTTCTGTGATAATTGGTCGCACAATGATTATAGGTGCATTAAAAAAGGCATCCCAGTTGATTATACCTGAACAGTCCCAGGCTTAACACAGGACTTGGTTGAGATTAAGAGCGGGTTTGGTTGCCATTTCTGGCTTATTAGTCTTCATATTAAAGCAACAATCAGAATAGACACAACAAGTAGTTTTTGACGTGCTTATTTGATTGATAAAATAGACTTAAGTAATTTAAGCAGATATGACCATTTCTGCTAAATAACTCTTGCCTAATGGGCACTAAGATTCAAATATAGAAATTGAGCCGAGAATTTGTGATTGTCTTGTAGGAGCATTGGAAGTGTAAAGTATAATTAATGGCTATTCCGAAAGAACTGTATCCATCAGAGAATGACCTCCCCTACGAGGAAGAGCTTCTGAGGAACCCATTCAGTTTGAAGTTATGGTGGCGCTACTTGGTGGCTCGAGCTGACTCCCCTTTCAAGAAGCGTTCCATCATCTATGAACGTGCCTTGAAAGCTCTCCCTGGAAGCTACAAGCTCTGGCATGCTTATCTTCGTGAACGCCTCGAAGTAGTCCGCAATCTTCCCGTCACTCACTCCCAATACCAAACACTAAACAACACCTTCGAGCGGGCTCTAGTCAGTATGCACAAGATGCCCCGTATTTGGATAATGTACTTGCAGACCTTAACAGAGCAGAAGCTGTTGACTCGGACTCGCCGCACCTTTGACCGTGCATTGTGCGCTTTGCCGGTTACTCAGCACGATCGGGTCTGGGCACCGTATCTTTATTTTGTCAGTCAGAAGGGGGTCCCGATCGAGACATCACTTCGGGTTTATAGGCGGTACTTGAAGTACGACCCCTCTCATATCGAGGATTTCATTGAGTTCTTGCTGAACTCAGAGTTATGGCAGGAGGCATCAGAGAGGTTGGCTGGAGTATTGAACGACGATCGGTTCTATTCAATTAAGGGAAAGACAAAGCATCGGCTGTGGTTGGAACTCTGTGACTTGCTGACTAAGCATTCTACAGAGGTGTCAGGGATGAATGTGGATGCAATCATCAGGGGAGGGATTAGAAAGTTCACAGATGAGGTTGGGAGTCTATGGACGTCCTTGGCAGATTATTACATCCATAGAAAGTTGTACGAGAAGGCAAGAGATGTATTTGAAGAGGGGATGACCACAGTAGTGACAGTGAGAGATTTCAGTGTAATTTTTGATGTGTATTCAAAGTTCGAGGAAAGTTTGCTGGCATCAAAGATGGATCAGATGAGTGAAAGTGAAGTGGATGATGATGATGATGAGGGCAATACTTTAAAAAGGGTGAAGGAGGAGGACGAGGAGGATGATCGACTAAGCATCGTAAAACTGGAGAAAAAGCTTAAAAATTTTTGGTTGAATGATGATAAGGATGTCGATTTGAGGCTGGCAAGGCTAGAGTATCTTATGGATAGAAGGCCAGAGCTTGCCAATAGTGTGCTTTTAAGACAAAACCCACATAACGTAGAACAATGGCATAGAAGGGTGAAACTTTTTGAAGGGAACCCGACGAGGCAGATACTGACTTATACAGAGGCGGTTAGAACAGTTGACCCAATGAAGGCTGTAGGGAAGCCACATACACTGTGGGTTGGATTTGCTAAACTGTATGAGAAGCACAAGGATGTTGCTAATGCTAGGGTGATATTTGACAAGGCGGTGCAGGTTAACTACAAGAGTGTGGACCATCTTGCTGCTGTCTGGTGTGAATGGGCTGAGATGGAACTAAGGCACAAAAATTTTAAACAAGCACTTGAGTTGATGAGGCGTGCTACTGCAGAACCGTCTGTTGAGGTCAAAAGGAGAGGTAATTCTAGTCTTTCCAGTAAATGTGGTTTTTCCTACTGGCTGAAATATTTCCTTCAACTTACAAATTTAGTGCGAGCTTATTGTTATATTTCAGTATAAGTTTCCTGTTATTCTTATTATTATTAATAGTTTCCTATTACTATTGATATTATATTTTAGTTAATCTCTGTATTAGAAGTATTTGGCCCCCTTTATCCCAAAATGCTTACAGGTATATGGATGGTCAGTTATACTCCTAAAACTTATTCCCAAAATTGTCTGAATTAATGGAAAAAATCGCTTGTTGCTTGGCCTTTATATGAGTTGACTTTAAAATGGAATATGGTTTTTGAAACCAAATTATTTTATGCCTGTAAAAGCTTGTACCTTAAAAAAAATTATTTTCTACTCAAACAAGACTCTTTATGAGGGTGGATGAATTAAAAGGTTTAGAACTCTATTTACTTGCTCAGTTGCTCACTAAGTTTTATGAGTAGTTTAAATAGAGGTTTAACTTCATCAATATATTGATAAATTAGAAACTTAATTACATAAAATTTGACAAGGTAGAGTGACTGGAGTCTTTGTAAAGATTCTGCCAAGGAAAAACCTTTTTATCCATAGGCTCTGTCAAGGACTAGTTTGTCATATTCAGCCAGTGTTCTATATTTGCCGGGCACTAGTTAGGTGTCAGGTCGCGTCTAGGATAGGTAGTTGGGAACTAGAAAATGCATATTTCTTACAAGTAATTTCTCATAAGTATGATAAATGTTGTGCATGTGTTAGTAAAAGTGTTTGGGAAAATATTCATTGGCGATACTGCATAGTTGCATATTGAATAGTAAAAAAGCATCTATACCGAGAATTCATACTAAGAAATAATTGAATAGGACAAACACTTCTTGAACTCAATGGTGCTAACCATTGGGTGATGTTTGATATTGTTATTTGCAGTTGCTGCCGATGGGAATGAACCTGTACAGATGAGAATTCATAAATCGCTTAGGCTCTGGACATTCTATGTGGATTTGG
This sequence comes from Cuscuta epithymum, assembly GCA_945859915.1. Lineage (NCBI taxonomy): Eukaryota > Viridiplantae > Streptophyta > Magnoliopsida > Solanales > Convolvulaceae > Cuscuta > Cuscuta epithymum. Next base: position 414,222 of record CAMAPF010000024.1, read on the forward strand.
AAGAGAGCTTGGGTACATTAGAGTCAACTAAGGCAGTTTATGAAAGGATTTTGGATCTTAAGATTGCGACGCCCCAAATAATAATTAATTACGCTATGCTTCTGGAGGTATGCGGTTTATATACCACTTGCTGATAAGATGGAAATAAGGTAATAAGATATTCTTCACATAGAGTCCTTGAGTGGAAATAACTTCTGTATTTGTTTAATTTCATCTGCAGGATAATAAATTCTTTGAGGAAGCATTTAAGGTTTATGAGAGAGGTGTCAAGATATTCAAGTACCCACATGTAAAGGACATATGGACTACATATCTTTCCAAGTTCGTGAAAAGATATGGAAAGTCAAAACTGGAACGAGCTCGCGAATTGTTTGAGCATGCTGTCGAAGTGGTATGTCGAAATTGTATTTCATGGCATGTTAAGATTATTTTAAAATTGCCATCCCTTCTCGTAATCTCTTTATTTTTAATTGATATCTTATTTTCAAGTGATTGCCCCCAAGTCCAAATTTGCATGGCCTATAAACGATTAAGATGGTTTAATACAACATGAAAACTTGAAGTATGACTACAAAAAACATATAATAATCAATTTAGAACTAGGACTACCAGCCTTATCCATACCCAACAAGATAAGCATACTATGATCAATCATGTGTTTTATGGTCCTTGAACAAAATTGCTACATTGAAGATAGGAGGACCTATTTGACAAATTTCTCTTTATTCAAAGAAAGCATCCTTTTCCACACTCTACTCTGACTTGCCAGATGATATAATAAAGCTGTTGACCACTTTCTACCTTATGTTTGGCAAGATTCCTGTCATCCTACATTTACCAAACAATCAATCATTGCAGAATATTTCTCTTCTCCTTTGTCCCTTCTTAAAGGGAGTTTAAGAATCCAAACTGTTGGTTTCAAAAAGTGTGCCTCGGGTGCGCAAAGGCGCAAGACGCAAGACGCACCCAGGAGATTGGGAAGTCGCGATGAAGAGTACTGGGCACAGTAGATGCTTATGGGCGTGCCATATTCCTTGCTTCTTGCCGCCTTCTACACTTCTGGGAGGCGGTTGTCTCTGCGCCTTCAGGATGGGTGACGAGTGACGACTCCCAATATGTTGGACTGGCTTTTGCCAATTCACAAACCTAGTTCCAGATTTTTTGTATGTGTTATTATATATTAATGGTGTACAGTTCCCAGACTCCATCAATCTCCTAACTCTCCTCTCTTTTATCCGGTACTCTCTATTCCTCTCTCTATCTTCTGCTATCTTCCCCTCTCATCTTCCGCTCGCGTGACACAAAGAACCCGGTGACGACTTGACGCAAGGATTGCGGGGAACTAAAATGTTATGTACCATGATTTCAGTCACGGCATTTCAGTCCCGTGACCCAACAGAACCAAAATGTTATGTACCGGGATACTTTGCGTCACTGGAATGAAATATAAACGATAAAGGAATAGAGGACGGTGGAAATTTGGGGAGTTTTCCTTCTGCTTAATTTCTTCTTAATTTTTCTTCCATATTTTATCAGCATAGCAAAGCTCCTTTATATAAGAGGGATTACATGCACATGAATACAGAAAACAAGGAAAGAGGAAATCCTAGAAAATCACTTCGCAGAATAGATCAACTGATGAAGATATTAAAATCAAATCATAATGAAATCACTCAAGAAAATCAATCAGCTATTAGTCCTCATTATTCTACTTGATTGCTCTTTTCATCTTTCCATATTGTTAAATTATAGCATGCATCAAAAGTTTTATGGTCAAGTTCTGTGAGGTGCTCCTTCTAAAATGAAGTCCAGACCGCAAAAGGCTTGTTTCACAAGTGCTGCATTCTTGAAGGTGAACCTATGACATGAGAATTAAAGATTGTCCATTGTCTCCGTATTGTTACTGTATAAGCATTTTGAGGCTAAATGAATGTTGAATCAAGCCTCCATTTGTTATTAGTAGGCAGCAGCCATTTGTTAAAACCAATGTTCTAAAAGGCGCTAGGCGCTAGTCGGGCGCCAGCCCAGCGCCTAGTGCCTAGGCGGCTAGGCGGGCGCCTAGGCGGGGACTAGTCGGAGACAAAAAAAATTGTATTTTTATCAATATTTATGCATAAATATGATTAGTAATGTTGTGTTTGTGTGTATAGAAAAAACATATACACACACATACACATATATTAAACCAACTCACTTGCTCACTAGTAGATTTCTACATATGTATTGTTAAAGTTAAAGTGCATATAGCTCCTTGGACACTTAAAAAAAAGCTAAAAAATGTTTGATGAATCTAGACACCTAGGCAGCCGATAAAGCGCTCTGGGCAGGCAAATAGACGCCATACGCGGCCGACTAATTCACCTAGGCGCCAAATCAATTAGTCGGAGCGCCTAGACTAAAATCGGGGCGCCCGGCCACCGCATAGCGCCTAGGCGGGGACTAGTCGGGCGCCTATAACGTTTTTTAGAGCAGTGGTTAAAACCCTCCACACATCAGAAAAGAAATTTAGAAGGAATACTTTGATCCCAGATATAATTCAAGGTTAATCGTTTAATCTTTATCCCTAGTTTAAAAAAGTGTTCCTGAGGTGCGACTAGGCGAAAGGCACACACAAAAAATAATAAAACCATAACAGACATCCCATAGAGATTCCAATAGGTGCTCACAACCCCTTGCTCCTTGCCGGCTTTAGCGCATCCGGAGGCAGTGGCCTTAAATGCCTCCAGAATGTCATACATTTTGATAAATTATTTCGCGTGACAGTCTTTGTATATGGATTATTTATTAATCCTGTACTTTTTCCAGACCCCATAAAACTCCAACTCTCACATAACTCTCCCAATTTTTTTTTCTGAGCATAATCACCAGGTATGCTCTAAGTATTTGGCATAAGCTTCTTTCTTCTAGTCTTTTTCTTCACTGTCCTTTTCTTCTTCTCTCAACCTCTTTCTATTTTTCCTGTGATTATTTCTAGCTGACTGCATGCTGTGTGCCCTCTTTCTGCTCCCCTGCTTTCCTGCTCCCATCACAGAGACGCAGTTTCGAACTGGGTGAGGCCTATTTCTGCCCCTCTGCTTTCCCATGCTTTTTGGTGCTAGACCTTGTTATAGGTTCAAACTTTCCATGCTTTGCTCTTCAGACCTTTAATCCATCTACTGATTTTTTTTATATGTTATTTGCTGTGTATAATTAACTGATACTGTTACTTTACACAAGCAAAATAACAGTATGCACTAGTCCTCCAATTATTATTATATCTTCTATAGGAAAAAATAACTTCTATTTTGAGGATAAAATTTAAAGGACCCTATTAAGAATAAAAATACTAGGTAAGTTTAGTGTGGTGTATATATATAGGAATATAAGAATAAAGAGTATGTATCATTCAATTCTCTATGCTATTCCTATACAAAATTAATGCTTCATTGTATCAGTGGATTCTTGTTGATATTTTATGATTCATCTGAAAGTATTTATTGCATTCATTAGCATGCTTATGTAGATATAGGAGTGTCTAGGAGCTTGAGACTGTATGGTAGTCTTTTCTTACTAAACATCGCTACCATATAAAAATATGGGGGCAGAGGACATTATGTTGTCTAAAATATGTGAGATTCAGACCATATAAAAATAAATGCATCGTATGGTAGTCTTTTCTTACTTACACATTTGTCTAAAGTCAAATGCACCTAACCTACATGCAAACGTGTTCTAAGAGATTGTTTCTTCCCAAGTAGCAGTTAATTAGTTTGCAAGGATTTTTAATGACTTATGGGATTTTTGTTATATTATTATTATAATTAGGTAGAGTATTCCATCATTTGCAATGGAGCCAAAGATTCACTATTTTTTGGTTTGAAAATATGATGGAATAAAGCAAAATGGCTCACTAAATTGTCTGCGCTTCTTTGTTATGAAGTAGCAGTCAGTCTATGCAATTTTGGACGCTATTTTCAATATGGGTCATCCAGAAACAATCTATATGTGCTTTAGTACAGGGGTAAGACTGCATACATCCGACCCCCCTACCCTACCATAGCCCATAGGTGGGAGCCTTTGCGACACTGGGGTAATGATAATGATAATGATACTGATTATTATAATTAGGTAGAGGGCATCATGTAGAAGTTATATAAATTTAGTTTAGGAAAGCTGCATGGCCAAGTTCTGTGAGGCGTGCGCCTCCGCCTTGCGTCTCAGCTAAATTTAACAAAAACACCTCATGCCACCTCATTCTTTTAAAACAAAGTCCTTAATTCCTTATATTCCTTAGCCACTCACAACAACTTCTAGTGTAGCAATGGCCTTTACTCCTAAAACACCACACATGAATGTCTTTATCTCCTTGATATGAATGTCTCTACAGTTTCCTTTGAATGAGTCTGAGGAACTATTGCATAAAGTTTGGGATTATTTCACTTTTCTGAGCTAATGAGATCTTTTTCAGTAATCAATTGGTGGTTAATAACTTCAGAGTTCTGTGAAGGGCCATTTGCCAGCCAGGATTTCTCTAGAAATCACAACTGTTGCTTATTATTGATGCATATTATCTCTTATATATCAAATACTATCGTGCTGATTGAGTCCATTTTATTATTAGGCACCTGCAGATGCAGTAAAGCCATTGTTTCTTCAATACGCTAAACTGGAGGAAGACTATGGTCTAGCCAAGAGGGCTATGATGGTATATAACCTAGCAACTAAAGCTGTTCCAGCTAATGACAAGTTAAGCATGTACGAAATTTACATAGCCCGTGCAGCTGAGATATTTGGTGTTCCTAAAACGAGGGAAATCTATGAGCAAGCAATTCATTCGGGACTTCCAGATAAAGATGTTAAAGCTATGTGTCTGAAGTATGCAGAGCTGGAGAAGAGTCTGGGAGAAATTGATCGTGCTCGTGTGCTGTACAAGTATGCATCTAACTACGCGGACCCTCGGTCCGACCCTGTCTTCTGGGATAAATGGAATGAATTTGAGGTGCAACATGGAAATGAGGACACCTTCCGTGAAATGCTTCGTGTAAAGAGAAGTATTTCTGCCAGCTTTAGTCAGGTATGTTTTTCATTTTTTGATTTTTTTATGTTTTGCGGTCGGTGCGGAACAGAAAGTGAGGATGAAAGCATAAAGGAAAATTCCAAGGAAAGAAAATTTGGAGGAAATAAATGAAATAAATTTATCTTAGATAAATTTGACTTCACGTTTTCCAATATACAACTTCGACTATTAATATATTTAATTGGCTATGAGTACACAAAAGAGAAAATTCCCTGGATAGTAGTAAAACATAACAAATTTTCTCAAATAAGAGTACCATTGTTTGCTTCCCAAAATATGACTCATGCACTCCTATTTTGGGAAGCCTTTATTCTTTTACTTTTGTAATAGGACAAAGTAAGTCATGTTTGGGAAAGGAAATGTATTTAGTCATATTTTAGAACTTTGCCTCTATTTCACACCTATTTTGAACAATTTCTTTAAATATAAAAAAATCTTATTTTGAAATTTTAAAATGGGATAAATTTAACTCTATTTTTGATGGTATGATTTCAATTTCTTAATAAATAAAATGTGGTCAAAGTAGAGCATGTGCGTAATGAAAGTCAAATCGTTACAACCAATAAGAAGGGATGTAGTGTTATTTTTATATATTTTTATTTCTATCATATAAAGACTAAGAAATCCATGTATGCACTACCCCCAAATAATTTTCAATGCTGTTGTAAATCGTAGTTGTGCAATGTTAAAACAATACAATGTACAATTGTATTTAGGGTGATTTGAGTTCGCACCCCACTTTTTGGGTGGTATTGGACTTTGCATTCCGTTGTACTTAAAAATTCTTTTACTTAGCACCTCATTCAGAAATTTTTCTTCAATGTTATATGATGGGGTGAAAAGTCGAAGTTTTTCAAAATGGGGTGCAAAATCAAATATCACCCAAAAATGGGGTGCAAAGTCAAATTCCCCTTTGTATTTATCCTTTGGCATTTTACGAAGTCCAAAATACAAAATCTGTTTTTTAGAATCCGTGAAACTCTAATTGCAAATTCTTTTCGGAAAGAGAATAAAAGTTAAAAAAAATATTCATCATTCAAGATACAATCAAATATAAAATGGTAGTTTTCCTTATCATCGTTTCCAAGATACAACCACCACAACGACAACATTTAAGCCTTGGTGCCAAAAATATTTGGGGTTGGCTAACATGAATTGAGAATCAAAAGAAAAAGCAAGATAAAAAGATAAGCTATGATAAAATAGATAATATGAAGTATAAAAAGAGATAATAGATAATATATACATAAAAATGATAGAATAAAATGGATAAAAACAAACACAAGAAAGAAAAAGAAGTTAAGGGGAAAAAGATTATTAGAGATCACTCCGTCACACGAATACCCGCTCTCCACTTTGCTCTCTCCAAGCTATACCCTCATCCAACCCAAGAAGTATATCCTCCTGACTTTTCTAATCCACGTCCGATTGAGTCTTCATCTTCCTCTCTTCCTTGCCTCTTCTCCACACCTCTCAACTCGTCTAACAAGTGCATCACTCGGTCTTCTACGCACATGACCAAAAACCCTGCAAGCGAAACTCCCACACATTATCTTGGATATCTTCATTAGGTGCTAGTCCCACTTTTTGTTTGATTATCTCATTCCTCAAGTGGTTTTTTCTAGTATGTCCACACATCTAATGTGGCATGCTTATCTCTATCACACTCATCTTTTGAATGTAACATTGTTTCACTGCCCAAGACTCTACGCCATACGGTAATGTCGGCATACCTCAATCGCATAGAAATGCTGAATTCCTTACACGCTCTTCATTTTTATCCACCCTGTTCTGATTCTAAGGGATTCGTCCTCGTCTAATTCACCGTCCTTCTGAATTATGTAGCCGAAGTGATGGAACATGTCACTGACCAGTATCTCATTACAATCTGGAGTAATTTCGCTATTACCACTGCTTCGCTTCTACCTCCATCAAACTTGTACTCCATGTACCCAGTCTTGCTTTGACTCACTTTGGAACCCTTGTTCTCCAATGTTTGTCACCATACTTCCAATTTTGCTTTAGCACCCGATTGCGTCTTATCAGTCAATACAATATCGTCGGCAAACATCATGCACCATGGTATATCATCTTGAATTGAAAGGGATCAGAGCTGATCCTTGGTGCACTCTCATAGTAATAGGGAACTCTACAGTTCTCCTGACACTAGTACGGACAGTTCTAGTACAATCCTCATACATATCCTTGATGATGCTAATATACTTTGCGTGATATGCCGACATACTTTGCGTGATATGGCTTTTCTAGTTAAGGCCCACCAAAGAACTTGTCGAAGTACCCTATCATATGTCTTTTCTAAGTCAATGAACACTAAATGCGGATCCTTGTTAGTTTCTTTTTACTTCTCCACTAGTTGACAAAGAAGATGAATGACCTCGATTGTTGAGCGACCAGACATAAAACCGAATTGAATCTCTGAAATCTTCACACTTCTTTTGAATCTTTGCTCAATCTGTCGCTCCCAAAGTTTCATGGTGTGACTCATGAGCTTAATCTCTCGATAGTTGACACATTCTTGTACATCACCCTTGTTCTTAAATAAGGGAATATGAGTACTCTTTCGCCAGACATTTTGTCGTTTCTTCAAATCTTGTTGAAGAGACTTGTTAACCACTCGACGCCTCTCTCCCAAAATTTTTCAGGCCTCGATCGGTATGTCATCCAGACCCACTGCTTTCTTCCGCCTCATCTTCCTCAAAGCCTCTTTAACTTCTATCGTTTGGAATCTTCAAAAAATCATGATTTACCATACAATCTGGTAAGGTCAAATCATCAAGAACTTGCGCTTCATTCTCGTTGAATAATGTATCAAATATGACCTTTACCTCTCTTTTATTTCTCTGTCCTCCATTAGTATCCTTTAATCGGCATCCTTCACAATTTAATTTTTTCGATATTTTGAGTCTTACGATCATGAAGACGAACAAGTCTTTAAATATCTTTTTCTCCTTCCTTAAAGACCAACTACTTTTCGTACAGTTCCTTCACGTCTTTCTATGTTTGTCTTTTAGCATCCTTGTATGCTTCTATCACCTCATCATTTCACCAAGATGTGTTCTTTTTTGGTGGCAGACATAAATCTCCTTTGTGACGTTATTAATGGTCATCTCCGTTGATAACCACACATCCTCCGCATGTGTTTCATTATCAATACACCATACATCTACACCAAACATTTTGTGTAAAGCTTTGCTAGAGACCCCCTCGAGCCTCCATTTTTATAGATCACAAGGTGACAGTCTATTTTCTTGAACCAAGTGTTCATTATAGCCAACTCATATGTCGAGACAAAATCAAAGATGTTCTTTTCCGCTTTATTTCTAGTGCTAAAACCATGTCTGCCATGAATAATCTCAAAACAATCACAACTCGAGCCCACTTGCATGTTGAGGTCGCCTCATATGACCAACTTCTCTCCCCTTACACTTGTTGCACCATTTCCTAAAGATCTTTCCAGAACCGTTGAGTTGTAGATGCATCCAATTTCACTTGTGGTGCATAGACATTAACCACATACATGATCTCACCCCCTATCACTAATTTAGTGCTCACGATGTAGTCGTTCTTCCTAAAGACTTCCATCACATCCTCAACATAGTCACATTTTCATTTCATTTTCATTTACCCCAATGCCGCAAAGGCTCCCACCTACAGTGGGTAAGGGGGGGGGGTCGGATATACGTAGTCTTACCCCTGTACTAAAGCACATAGAGACTGTTTCTGGATGACCCATAGTGAAAATCACGTCCAAAATTGCATGGACTGACTGCTGCTTCATAATAAAGAAGCGCAGACAGTTTAGTGAGCCATTTTGCTTTATTCCATCATATTCTCAAGCCAAAAAAATAATGAAACCTCAACATAGTCACGTGCCACAATAAAACCTACTCCGTTTCTGGTCTTCTCTCTCCCCGAATACTACAACTTAAATCTCCGGGATTAATCTCACATGTTTTCTCTCCAACCCACTCTTGCACAGACATAATGCTGATATCTCTTCTCCTCATAACTTTGACTACCTCGGAAGATCTTCCTATAAGAGACCCAACATTCCAAGTTCTAAAATGCAATCCATCACTCCACCTTTTGTTCTTAACCTGGCTTCGGACCCCAGGCCTTGCATATTTGACATTATCTCCGGGCAATGGGATTACCTAGCAACAACATTCTTATCACCATACTCGGGCCTATGAAGTGTAGCGCGCCCTTGAGTATTTGACACCATGCCCAAACAAGGATGACGCGTCGCTTATCTATATGTGATGACCTAGCTGTAACGATATTCATATTTCGATTCATGTCATCCGATGTGACTAACTGATACTGTTGGCCGTCACGCGCCGTCACGCGCCTACACAACACCCTCTTCTGTTATCTCTATGATATCAAAAATGATCTTATGATAGAGTTTCAAAGATAAATCAAAATACGAAAATATGTTCCCCTAATATGTTCCATGACCCAAGCATACCCTTGAGGAACTATGGTTTTCTAATTGTTATCGTCATTATTGCTGCTGTTATGGTTGTTGTTATTGAGGATTTGAGGTTAGTAATAATCTTCTTTTTTTGTGCAGACACACCACATTCTTCCTGAACTCCTAATGCAGAAGGATCAGATGCAGACACTTGAGGAAGCTAAGGATGTTTTGAAACAGGCGGGAGTTGATGAAGACCAGATGGCGGCCATAGAAAAGCAGCTTCTAGTGTCCTCCACCAATATCACCTCAAATGAAACAACACCCAGGGATAGGGGGGGTAGGGTGGTCGGATTCGTGAGTGCGGGTGTTGATTCCACTGATGCACCTAAGAATACTACTACTTCAAACAAGGAGGACATCGAGCTTCCTGAGGAGAGTGATTCGGAAGGAGAGGGGGGTGGTGATGGGGAAGTTGAGATTGCACAGAAAGAAGTGCCCGATGCTGTGTTTGGTGGTTTAGCCCCCCAAAAGAGGAGAGATGTCGATGAGAAAGATGAGGACAGCCATCTTGTTGTTGGTGCACTGGAGAGAATAAAGCGAAGGAGGCAGGGCGGCGGCTCCTAGGCATTCAGGATACTGGATTGTTTGGGAACTGATTTTACGTCAACGGGCTCTTACCTTTCATTGCTCAGATTTTATTTCTCTTATTCATGTATGCATGTATTTATGTATGTGGTAGTAGTAGTAGAATTTGGGGTTGAAACTACTCTGAAGAGTGAAGTTGGCTGGTTTAAGTAACTTGGGCGATCAATAGTCAATACATACATCCGCTTTCGTGTGCAATAAATATGCACCAGAATTTTATTTAGTACTATGGCTGAAAACTATCCATACTAATCTAGATTCGTCATTCAAATAGTTCGCGGGACCATTTTCAGTCAGTTCAGGGAGTGGTTGTTGCCAACTACTAACAGCACTGGACCTGTGGACCATTATCCACTACAGACGCCATTCTGTATGGTACTATGGTGTATCTGATTATGTACATTTTATTTTTAAGTAATGTCATGTTATATACAATATTAAAAGCATGTAAATTTAAATATTTAATACGTAAATGATTTTTATCAGCACTTTGGTTTGTTATGGTTTCTGGATAGTATTCTCAATTTTTTGTTGTTGAATTTTTCTTACTGACTTTTACTGATCAAATCTATTTTGAATTTGTTATTGTAAGGTATTATAAATAAATAGATAAATAGAAAGGGATTGTGCCAATTCCAAAAGATGTCGAACCAGACCAAGTGATACCAATCCTAATTTATGAATAAATTGAATGGCATTGTACCAACTACCAATACCAAATAAAACTTAAGTTGTTAATAAATAAACATTTCCTCCATTCTTTTTTATTTGTAACATTTTAATTCTAAATTTTTAATGTTTGTCAATGCACAAATTTGACTATTAATATTTATAATATATATTAATAAAGGAAATGTAATCAAAGCAGAACATATGAAAAGCGTAAAATTCAATAATGTTGCAACTAAAAAACGGATGTAGTACTTGATATGGATAAGTATTGACATTTGACGTAAAATTCAATAATTATCGATGATTGTAAAAAAGTTGACAATACAATGTTTAAACCCCTAAAAACATTAGAAAATTTAAAAGGTTAAAATGTATGGGGGGATTGCAAATAAAAAAACTAGTAAATGAAATATGAAATTTGAATTTACATATTAAGCTGTATAATAAAAAAATATATATAAGGTTAGATTTACTTTTTTGATGAAATCTATTGCATTTACTGAAAAAGGGTGATGGAGTATATGGCCCGGGAACCCCCGGCCCACAGACTCCTGCTACTCCAACACAGGCCCGACAGGCCCAAGGAGCGCATGAAGCCCAAAGCACAACGGCCCAAGTTCAAAGGAGCCCGCAGTGCACCTAGGGTAGCCTTCGGCAATATGGCCGAAGACACCAAAACTCAAAGGGCAACCAAATTCGAGCATACAAAGCTACTGGGAGAAAACGGTAGAAACCAGGAGCCTTCGGCACCTTCGTGCCCTCGGCACCAGGGGAGCCTCAGCCATACCAAGCCTTCGGCCACACCGAGCTCTCGGCTGTTCAGAGCCTTCGGCCACAGCTCAATCATCGAAGATTCCCTTTGGAGACAAGCAACCACCGTATTTAATGCGGCGTCACGTCCAACCACCGCATTTAATGCGGTGCACATGCGAGTGCCGGTGCCGATTGAGGTGACCCCTCGGCCGTTGGATTACTGACACGTGTACTCTCATCGCATTTATTGCTGCTATAAATAGCAGCCCCTATTCCTCTTGTAAAGGACCAGAACATCTCGAGTTCATTAATACAATCGCCTCTCTCTCTCTCTCCTACTTGTTTGCCCTGACTTCTCTCTAGGTTATTCTCATAATAACCTCCCGGATAAGCTACCCCCTAATACACTATTCATCAGAGGGCTATTTCAACTCTTTTCATAAAATAATCTCTTCAATTATTAATAAAATATATTTTAAATATTCCGTATAATTTATTCATAATTAAGTAGATTCGGCCAATTTAGCGAGTTCAAGCAAAATTTCACTATTTCAGTCAATTCAACCAATTTCAGTGTTATGAAGTGGGCTCTCGATTTACATATTATTTTCCACATTCATGATCCAATTTACAAATGTGTCGATAAATAATTATCCTTAAACTATTACATACAGTAGTAAAATTTAGACTAAAACGTGACTAAAGTTAAAATGAGTAAATCGGCCGTGATCACTTGTGTAAATTAAAAAGTTACTAGGGAATTTTCCTTAATAAAAACATGTTGAAATTTTAAAACAAGATTGTCATGATTTTATTTTCTAAATAGGAATAATTACAAACCAGTTTAAAAAATACTATCATGTTTGAAGTTTGATATTGACAAAACATGACAGTAATTATTCCTATTCAAGAAATAAAAATATGACAACTATATTTTGGGACATTTCTACTCCTATTTTAGCCAATTTTTGAAAAATACTGTCATGTTTAATGTTTGTATACAACTCACTAAAGTATACAAAATCACATTTTTATCTACCTATTTTCGTTCTTTTTTAAATGCAACGGTCCAATTTTCACGTTTGCCAACGCACAAGTTTGACCATCAATATCTTTCATTTCTTATTAGTAAAAAAATTACAAAAAAATTAGATTTTGAAAATTTGAAATGAGATGAATTCAACAATTTTTTTTAATTTAATTTATAATACATTAATAAATAAAATAGAATCAAAGTAGAACATGTGAATAGTGAAAAAAATGTAATGTGACATTTAAAAAAGAAGGGAGGAGTATATGTCATTACAACAGTCGGAGCTCTCCACCCTAGGCCTAAAGCACTCACCAAGAAAATGCCAAATCCTTCTAATTTTTCTCATGTTTCAAAGTTCAATGATACTTGGTATATTACATAGTTGTATACATTTTAAAAATAATTGATACTGATAATTTCTTGATGTTGTACGTAGTAAATATTTGTTGGAAACTTGGAATAGGCTGCTTTGTAGATAAAAATATCACAAACAGCTCATTTTTGCATCTACATCGGTTTCCGCCAGGAGTAGACACACATTTAACTTAATGGGGGTCACAATCCCCCAGCAAAGTGTGAATTTTTTATTTTTATTAAATACTCCGTAATAATTAGGGTGTGCTCCCAACAAGAAAGAAAGGTGCCCTCATGCAGTCATGCAAGTGAGCAATTTTTTTTTTTGAGCAATTTTTTTGAGGTAAGTGTCATATTGGTACTCAAAATTGCATAAAAAATGTCAAATAAGTCCTTACTGTCCGGCTATCCCCATTTGAGGCGGTTCCCAGTATAATTTTTTGATGAAATTTTTTGAGCATCTTATTCATTAAGTCTAATTTTCTCATACCAAATTTCAACTAAAACTTCAATCGGGAAGTCATTTGTGATATTTTAACTGCGCAGCTATCTTCAATAATTCATTTGAATGACTTCCCAGTTGAATTCTTTGCTGAAATTTGATATGAGTAAACTAGACTTAATGAATAAGATGCTCAAAAAATTTCGTCAAAAAATTCCACCGGGAACCGCCCCAAATGACGACGGCCGGACAGAGCCTCTTATATAAGAACTTATTTGACACTTTTTATGCAATTTCGAGTCCCAATCCGACCCTTACCTCAATTTTTTTTGTTATATTCGTACGTAGTACTAATACTCCCTTCGTAACTTTAAAATCTTCTCATTTCAAAAGTAGGTATATTAAGAATAGTGAAAGATGATATGAATTATTAAAGTTATGATGGGAAAATAGTGGAATAATGTGGTGGAATGTAGGATAAATCCAAAAAAAGTAGTTGTAATAGTGCATTATTTTAAGAATTATTGAAGGTATGATGAGAAAATTTAAAAATGGGAATATTTTTGTGTTACGGACGAAAAAAGAAAGTGTGAAGATTTTTAGGTTACAAAGGGAGTACTATTAAATACTCCGTACGAAGTATTTGGAGTAATTTCCTAAAAATAATTAAATAAAACTTAAATTGCAAGAATGATAAAAAAAACTTAAACTGCAAGAATAAGAGTATTGGTTTTAAATTATCAAAAAAGAAGTAATGTTTCATACTAGTATATAATAATAAAACATAAAAAGGAAAATAAAAAATAAAAAACATAAAAATGTAGGTCTCAACTCTCAACCACCTTCGTGCCATCTTGATGGCTAGTTCAATGTAAAACTTGTCATTTTTAAGAGTGATAATATCATCTCCGGATGACATTTTTACACAAGATCACATTTTTTCGGTAATGGGAGATGGCGGTGCTTGCATATTTTGACATTTTGTCACTCCATATTTTTTATGTATTTTATTTATTTATTTATTTATTCTCTTAAATTTAAGTTTTTTAGTTTTTAAATTTCTTATGTTTCTTATTATAATTTTTTTATTATAAATTAAAATATGAGATTCTTATTAGTAAGAGTAAAATAGAAAGTGGTTATATAAATTACTCATATTTTGAGAATATACAAACTATAGTCCTATTTTTACATTTTTGAATTATTTTACTTATATTGGGGATATATCTCACTAACTCCGGGCACATATATATCTTTCTATTTTTCTCAAATTTATGATTGTCACATGAAGTCCCTTGCATTAGAGTAGCTATATGTATGTTAGTGGTATCCCCAACAACAAATTTTTGTGTATCTATCACTAGTTTCCGTGCGTTTAGAGACGTTAGACATTGGTATTATTGCAAAAAAAAAAACAAGTGTAAGCACTCAATCCATTGTGATTGATACACATACTAATGTTGTTTTTACTCATTTTCACCCCGGGGCGGGGGCAGGATGGGACTCGGGCTCGGGTACACAAACAGATGATGTTTTTATTGGATTGCAATTTCTAGTCTAATCTGGTTCTATTTGATCGGTTTTACAATCTGTTATGATGAATGTCTAGTTCATATGTACTTTTCCTCTATCAAAGTGTAATCTAATACGTGTAAGTCTAATTTAGTCTAGACTACTTTGATTTGAAATTGAAATAATTTCTTCTTCCCTTAAAACTTTGTCATCTTTCCTTTTTTGGGACTTCCTAAAAAACTTTGTCACTTTCTCTTTTAATAAGTTATTTTGTGGTTTCTGTTATTTCTCTCTTATCTGCACAAACCTCAATCAAACAGTTTTTATTTTATTATTTTTCGTGCCGATCAAACTTGACAAAATTTTAAGCGAAAAAGGTTGTAAGTCTTAAAAAATATGCCGATGCCAATATACAAATTACACGCATTAAAAATTTTATAGCTAGAGATCATCATCCTATTTACTCCGTATATAAAAAGTTGATAGCTAGAGATCATTTTCATATGCAGCATGTGCAAATTCCAGCGAACCGACTATACAGTAGAGGACACGTGGAAGGGCCCACTTGTTCTCAAAGAAATACAGAGTACTTCACAGTGAGGAGATGAGGATGCCGGTGTTACCCCCATTTATACCCACACATTAGGCCGGGTAAGAATGGGGTACCCCATTTTGGGGAAGCTATAGCACTTGTGTACTTTATGCTCCATATGTTTAATTGTCTAAAAGGTACTTTGTGATTTCTAATATAAATTAAATCTTGTTTTATTATGGACATGGACTTTAAAATATTGTTCCTCTTACGTAATTACGTCTATTCTGCACGTTATACAAGCAATACCTTGCATTTTCCTTAAAAATTATGCTTTTATCGGGGTATGCACGCAGGAGTGGAGCCCGGGCACTTGACCGGATTAAACTGGTACAAACAATATTTTTGAATTTTTTTTTACATAGAATTTTTACACTAAAAATGTAGATATTTTTAAAATTTGGTGAGGATCAGGGTCAGAACTGACTCTCCCCTAACTATACCCTGTGTGTACGAATCATTAGAGGTTGTGTATAAAAACGTCTACAAATGACATGCTCAACAAGGTTTTTCCTCAAATAAATAGGATGAGTTTTACATGATTAGTATAGTAAAAGGATGACACCCATCCTTGTGGTTTTTAAAATGAATTGTAGGCAAATACAGACGTTTTTTGTATACTAATTGTGTGTAGGACAAATTTTTTAAAGTCGCAAGCTGTGGAATGGCGGCTACATGGTAGGTACCAGGCTACCAGCACACTAGCACTGGCATAGTATGCAGCATCTACGTGACAGGTCACTGCATTTCCTTCCCCGTCCTTTTCTTTTGACGGCCAATTTTTAGACGGAATAGAGAAGTCCAATAATTTCGCAGAGTTGATCGGACCTGTCCCAATAAATCCTCTTCCACACACTTCTTCTTCACCTTCCCGCTTCTCTCTGTAATACAACCAAAGATTGCAGAAGAAGAGAAGAACAATACGCAAGTAAAAAAACACCAAAAAGAAGCTCTTTTTAATTGAGAAAAGTGAAGATTTTGCATCAATGGGGAGTGATCAGGGACCAGAGGAGTGCTACAAGGAAGCTTTATTGGAGGGGAAAGGGTACTATGAGAACTGCCCAGGGTGTAAGATGGAGCAGCAGAAGCAGTTGCAGAGAGGGGTTCCCATCAAATTGCTCATCACCATTTGGTCTATTGTCCTCTGCACTTGTATGCTTACTTCTCATCACTTCTTATTTCTATACTATAGTAGATTAGTGGTAATCTTTTGGTTAGTAGTTCCAAATTCTTTATATTAAACTTTCTTTAATTGACTTCATGCCCATTGTTAGGAAGATTACTACATCTTGTTCATTTCCCATTTTAGACAACTACCTGATATTGATTTTTTTAATATGTTTTTCATTCCTTGTATTTAAGCCTTTTACTTTTTCAGTGACTCTGTATTAAGTATTAACTACTTATCTGTTCTGGTCAGTCTACTGGAGGAGTGAAACGTTAAGACTGAAAGTATGGTGTTTACTACTCCGTATATGCAAACAATATTTTTATTTTAGAGTTTTTCCCACTTTTTAAGGTGCCCGTTTTATATGTATATAAATCGCATGTCTTTTTCAATAATTTATTTAAATGACTTCGAATTTTAATCTGAAAATTTGTGAGCATAATCTACACATCACGAATAACATGCTTAAACAAAAAAAAATTCAAAAAAATTCACTAGGAAGCACCTCAAACGGGCTTGGCCGACAGGCAGGGGAGGATCTATGTTAGGGCTATGGTGGGCTGAAGCACAGTGCAAAGTAAAAAAAAATATTATTTTTAAGGTATTATGTTTAAAAAATTGCATCTAGTCCATCCCAAATTTTTCTATAGCCCAGTCCAATTTCTCAGCCCAGCCCATAATACAAAATTTTAACATCTAAAAATCTAATCTAAATGTTATACACATCACCCTCATACTTAATAATTGGCACTTAATATATACATATAAGGACTTTATTGACATGTTCACAACAACTTTTAAAGTGCTTGAGTATCTTCAAAAACATTGCCCAAAAGTGAGTTCTTGGGCATAAGTTCGTAATGTACATAAACATTTTTCATGTTTTGAATTTGTGATCCTTTACTATTTTTTTTTTACTCCAGGGGGGTTGGGGGAGCCTGGAGTAATCAGTGCTGAAACTCACTCCGTTGAGTTTCGCACCCTTGTGTGCCTAGCGGATTTCAAACTCGAGACCCCCCACTACACACGGTAACCTCACAATCAGCTGAGCTGGAATGCTTGGTTATGGAAATAATGAATTCTGTCAAGGCCTTTGAAATTTTTTATTTGATATCTTGTTAGCCATGAGAGACATTTTTCCATTACACAACCGATCATTCTAGAGGAATTGACAAAAAACGGATGGGAAGACTTTCTTGAAGAAGTAAAGGAGTTTTGCTCAAAACATGAAATTCATGTACCGAAGTTGAATTTTGAATATACGGTTGGTCATTGCAGAAAGAAACTACAGTTTGTCTGTGAACCCGATTCACAGACAATATTTTGTTTGTGCAATATATTGTCTATGAACCGGAGTTCACGGACAAGGCGACAGGACTCCCCATCAAGTGCGCCTGAGGAGATGTTTACTCTAGAATAAATATATAGAGATAATGACTAAATATACTTTTGAACAATGTGACAGAGAATATATATCTACGTTTCAACTATTTTTTTAAACAATTAAAAAAAATATACCCTTCAATTATATATTGGAATACCTATATACCCCAACTATTGGACATAAAGGGTATATATCTCTCTTTAATATATAGTTTGAGAGATTTATTCTGACTTTATAATATTTGTGTTTAAATGTTTAAAAAATTGAGGAATATATTTTCCCAATAAATATATAGATTGTGACGCATATGTGAATGACATTTTACAAGATAAACAAGAATCAGTAGAAGTTAACTGACTCAAGATATGAGTTATGAGAGGTCAAAAAGTGTAACCAATTATTTAAATACTTCTTCTTCATGGTTCATTCACTATATTTTTTTGTTAAATTTCACATATTATGTCCTCAACTTTGCAGCACTCCCAATATCATCTCTCTTTCCCTTCCTTTATTTCATGGTAAGTTGCATATCTCCCTCAACTCTCATGTTTGCTAAGTTGAGCTAGTCCAGTGCTTACACATCTATATATGTTTTCTGTTATGCTAGATAAGAGACTTCAAGATTGCAGAGAGAGAAGAAGACATTGGTTATTATGCAGGTTATGTAGGTAGGCCACTACTTTTCAGGACATGATATGCTACTATTATGAAATATATTATATTACTCAGTATATCTTTTTAGACAAAGTTGAAAAATATGATTTAAGTATGTTTTATTCCCGAATAGAACTTATTTAGTCCTATTGAAATAATAAGTTGATTAGAACTTTCCAAAACAGGAGTGCATGAGTTCTGTATTGGGAATGAAACAATAAAAGTCCTGGTTATTAACTTTATCCTTGTTTTAGTCCTATTTAAGGAATTCTCTCTTATCGTTTTCATTAAAATATCTCTTACCTTGCCTAAATGCATGAAGGGTCGGCATTTATGATTGGAAGGGCAGTGACATCTTTGTTTTGGGGGCTGATTGCTGATCGATATGGCCGAAAACCAGTTATTCTATTTGGCACAATCTCAGTGTAACTTTCACTAAAATCTCTCCTTTAAAGTGTATTACTTTGATTCTTTTTATACTAAGGTGACTTCAGAAACCATTGTTTGATACTGCTATGTATTGATATGATCCCAGGGTGATTTTCAATACTCTGTTTGGTTTTAGCGTAAACTTCTGGATGGCAATCATTACTAGATTTCTTCTTGGAAGTTTAAATGGTTTGCTTGGACCAATAAAAGTATCTTTTTTAACCTCCATAATTAACACCACTTACCATTTCATCTCCTTTTCTTAATTTCACTTTGATGCTCTATATCACCTAACCATATTCAATGTTCAGGCATATTCTGCAGAAGCTTTTCCGGAACGGTACCAATCTTTAGGACTTTCAGCGGTAACACTCTCTTTGGTCTTTTTTGCCAAATATACCAATTGTTGTACTCTACATTACCGTTTGGTTACTATGTTATTCGACTTAAGAGTTAAGACTTAAGAC
The DNA here is from genome assembly GCA_945859915.1 of Cuscuta epithymum. Classification (NCBI taxonomy): domain Eukaryota; kingdom Viridiplantae; phylum Streptophyta; class Magnoliopsida; order Solanales; family Convolvulaceae; genus Cuscuta; species Cuscuta epithymum. The sequence continues at coordinate 433,824 of CAMAPF010000024.1, forward strand.
CTCTACAACCATTTTCTTTCTGGAACACTAATTTATGAATTCGCGCATCGAATTGTTTCATAATGAAAGTAAATAACGTTTCAAATGTTTTTTAAGTGAATTCGCTAAAGAGGACAATATTAGATTACTTTCCATTTATTGTTCTTTACTTTATGAATAACAAATGCTACCTCCACTCTTTCATAATAGTTGTAATGCTTTGACTTTTATGCTATCCATATATTCTACATTGACCATAATTTATTTATTGATGCTTTAAAAAAGCAATATTATGAAAAATATTAATTCCTCCGTCCCAAAATTAAATTCTGGATTTCCTTTTTCGAATGCCCCGCAATCAAGTTTTTATTTCTCTTTTTGGTAATATTTGAGTGATAAATTACTCTTTTACTCCTATGAAAAGTACATCATTAATTATCAATTTTCTCTGTCATACTTTATAGGAGAGCATACTTGGAAAGTCAATTAGAAAAGTTAGTTTGTCTAAAAAAGAGTTCCTGAATTTTTTTTTCTCTTTTCTTTTTTCTGTGCTTTAGGTCAGCACATCTTGGGGTATAGGATTAATCATTGGTCCAGCTCTAGGAGGTTTTCTTGCACAGGTACATGGTCTCTATTTAGCTATATTTTGTTCACTTTCATTCTGCAGTTCATTTTTGTGTGTGTTGATTGGTGTACTTTTGAAACTAAGCCTGCTGAGAAGTATCCTTCATTGTTCTCACCACACTCTCTATTCGGAAGGTAAATCAACTCTTGTTTTTCCTTGCAAAAAAAAACTCTTATTTTTAGCTAAAATTCTACTGATTTTGCTTGCATTTTTCTGAATTCTGAACATTCATTAAAAGCTTCGATGTATTATGCCTTTCTGCAGATTTCCCTACCTCTTGCCTTGTCTGTGCATTTCGTTTTTTGCACTAATTGTGACAATTTTTACATTTTGGTTGCCGGTAGGTCCTTTTTACCACGCAACTTAAATTTCTATAGTGTTTAGTTTTTCTTCATTTTGATTCAACCCATATGCATGTAGGAAACAATGCACAAACATGATGACACTGGTGATTCATATATGGCCTTAGAGGCTGCATCTCAAGTAGCTAAGATTGAAGAAAAACCGACCCCGAAAAGAAACATTCTCAGAAACTGGCCTCTAATGTCATCAATCATAGTATACTGTGTTTTCTCTCTTCATGATATGGCTTATACAGAGGTAATAATGTATATATATACATACATGTATGTGGTGTATAGTAGAAAGCTAATCCTATCAAGCGACTGAGGGTCAACATTGTTTTGGCTCTTACATCACTTTAATCATTTAGATGTCTTCGTTCAAGGGTAAACTATTAGCTTTAAACACTATATCTTCACTTTGATAAAAGATAGATGCAACAAACTCAATTCATTACTTTTAGAGTTATCTAAAGCTTCACATCATCATCAGAAATAATTTTATCTCCGATAAAATTGACTTATTTACACAACTTAATGATCAAAATTAACTCTCCAAGTAAATTAATGAAGAACTTGGACCATTGATTTTTTTGGCCAATGAAAGTGCGCCTCATGCCCTAACGGAGATTATTTCAGATTTCAAATGTAATAGCTCTCTGTCTCAATTTCAGGTTTTCATACACTATTCTTGAGGTCTAGTGTTAGCACTTAGCACTATATGAAATGAGTAGCAAAGTTTGATTTATAGAGTATTCTTGCAGCTTATATGAATCGTTTGGTTCTGTAGATATTCTCTTTATGGGCTGAGAGTCCTCGAAGACTTGGAGGATTAAATTATTCTTCAAATGATGTTGGATTTGTTCTCTCATTCTCTGGTGCATAGCCTATTCTACTGATAACCTTTACTGTCTATTCAACTCCCACTTTTCTTCCTTCAGGAAGTTCAATTTTTAGTTTGAAGAGTGTATACTCATTTTATACCAAAAAATTTTTCCCCTTAAATTGCAACGTGAATTCGACAACGACTCTTCTGCATTTTACAGGTTTCGGTCTTCTATTCACTCAACTATTTGTGTATCCAATTGTTGAGAGAAAGCTTGGCCCTACATTGACATCAAGAATTGGAGGAGTAAGTAAACATAATGTTCAGTATTTCAAAATGATGTCAACTGTGACCAGACTTGTTCTAGAAACAGTTTTACTCTCCAAATTGTGTTTGACTTACTGTTGACTTGCCCTTGTGCAGATTTTGTCAATACCACTGCTAACAAGCTATCCATACGTTGCAATGTTATCTGGTATAACCCTCTCCCTGGTGATAAACTGTGTGTCTCTCATGAAGAATGTTCTGTCCGTAAGTGATTCCATATACTGGTTCTTGAATTGAAGCATTTAAACAATCTGACTTGTTATCCCTAGTTTACAAGCAGGTGATATAATTTGCTATTGACATGATTAACTTGTCATCTTAAAATGTGAACTGTAGAAAGAATAGTCTACAAGTGAGTTTGTGCTTGGGTATTTAGCTTGTGTGAGATGGCTCCTGGTTTATTTTTTTATAGCTAAAATAACTTTTTATTGACTTCCCAATATGTCTTCAAGCTTTTCCATGAGAGGGGCGAAGATTGACATTTTGAAATCTATGAAGTTTTGGCGGAAGTGGCTAGATTGGTGTAAAGAACATATGTAATCATTAATTTCCTCTTTACGCCAATCAATCCAGTCATGGCAATTTCGCCAATCCAGCCACTTTCGCCCCTCCCATTGATATTCAACCAATATCAATGTTACCAAAAAAGATCTAAATGTAGATAATTTTTACTAACCATTGACTTGTTCTTTTTATGATCAGACCGCAATTGTGACCGGACTTTTCATATTGCAGAATAATGCAGTGGTAATTATCCGCTCGTGTTATTATAACTATTTCCCCTACCATGTTTTCTCTCATTGGCTCCTGTAATGGTTTGATCTCCTTGTCACGTGGTTTCTTTATTTGGTACATGACTAAAGGATCAAGATCAAAGAGGAACAGCAAATGGCATTGCCATGACCACAATGTCAATCTTCAAAGCTTTAGGTCCTTCAATGGGAGGGACACTGTGAGTACTAGTTATTTTCTCTCATTTGATTCCTACTCACAAAATCTTGACATCACCCGTATCTTTTACCTCCCATGGATGTTTTTAATTTAATTGAATCGCTTTCAGTCACAGACCGGACTTAAAGAGACCATATCATGCTTGCAAAATACGCATAGAAGATACATCTACTGTATCAGATCAATTCAGATTATATCAGATTTACACAGACCAGATCATAACAAACCAGAATAGAAAATTTTAGTCCAATTAAAAACATCATATGTATCTCATATTGGATGTGTTGTTTTTTAACAAAACCCATAACCATATGTTGTCTTTTTCTTTGGTAGATTTTCTTGGTCTGAGAAGCGTCAAGAAGCCTCCTTCCTTCCAGGTATAAATAACTTTTAGTGATTGTAATTTAGTAACTTTGAACACAATTATAGTCATTAAAAAAGTTATTAAGTCACATTTGTGTCCACCACTTTTTTAAAAGTAATATTAGTAAAAAAAATCTAAATATTACTTTGATTAGACAAGTGTTCATTATGTGGTTGAGAAAAAGAAAATGAAACTTTATGGGCAATAAATCTAATATTCTCTTGGTTTCACAATAACGTTCATATTTTATCTTTTTGGGTCAAAGTTATTAACTTTGATTCATATATATAATATACACACACACATATATATATTGTTGAAATTAATTTATATATTATAAAGTTTATGAGTATATACTTTTAAATACTAACAGCCAAACATCGATATTATAGAACATGAAAGTCAAACTATAAATTTTAATTGTATGATGGAGGTTATAATTTTGGAATTGGAATGGGAGACAACATCTAGATCACATGACACTCTAATCTAATAGATCTCCAATGCAATAGTTGCATGGTGCATATATGGTATGAGAATGACACACACATACACATGAATGAATTTAAATTAATGAAATTTTTTTCTCTTTCTTTACACGACTTTCTATATTTTGAGTTACTTTTTATCAACAATGTCAATCACAATGTCTACATCTAATCCTTATATGGTACAACAATATGATACGAAGTATCTAAATGGTAGTTAAAGTACTCCTCATTTACGATCCCTCAAAATGTGTCAGTGACCACAATAATTAGATGTTCTTTGGCATGGTAATTTCTGAATTTTCATCACATGTTTGGAATTTAATGTTTCCTCTTTGCATGACAAATCTTCTGAATGCCGTGATAATACGGTCATTTCTTCACCATTGGAAATTTATTTCTCAAGTCACTTCTTTATCTTTTGGAATATTATTGGCAATATTAGTATACAAAATCCATGCTTAGCATTACTATATTCGCTAGAGTTTTGCCATTAAGGGTTGAGTTAACTGATTAACTTTTTAAAGAGATTTAGGAATTGCCTTAACCACATTTATTGACGATGTAGGCAATCAAATGACTTTCTTTGCTCTTAATGTGATCGAGGCTATTGGAGTATTGCTCATGTTTAAACCATTTCTTGTTACACCTACTGCAAGCAATTGATTGGCAAAAAAGGATGCATCTCTCTGCAAACTTTACAATCCAAGGCACATTCGATTTCATGGTGTATTTGTTCGTCAAGAATTCGTGTCTACCTTTTTGTTATCTCATTTGAAATGAAGGATCATATTATTTTTCCCGCATCGTCGCATCATTGGCTATGCCAAACGTTAAATAAAAATAGAAAAATAGGAAATTATAATTCTTGAAATCTTCTTTATTTGAAAGGGATGGTCGGGAATCGATGAAACGGTCTTTGAATATCCCAATTAGTGTATACAGTCAAACAATGTTCAATTGGTTATTGTCGCTTGTAACACTCAATTTTCATATGTATTGATCCAAAAGAATTTTGTGTTTGTCTACAATAGAGGACCCAAAGGAGTACCTAAGGGAGTAAGGGGTACGAGGGCAAGCGTCATTGCTTTCATAGTATGAATACTTAAGTTATAAAATAGTGCCTCTTCTATAAGTTATTAACTTATTACGTTGGCGCTTAGATTTGGGTGCCATTGTACGTTGGAAAAGCAAACATTTCATTGTTGTAAACCTAATCCAAAACATCATTTTGATCACAAATTCACAAGTTTAGATTAAAAGATCAATCTTAAATGATACCATTATTTTGGTTATTTTTAATTATTTATACAACTTATAATTGAGTAATGAACATTTTTTATGGATACTCTTTACTCCCTCCATCTCAAAACGAAATTAACTAATTAAGTGACTGACTAGTGTTGGATTCGGGTCGGGCCACCCGGCCCGTGGATCGGCCCGGTTCTCAGGTAGTTAATTAGTATTCCCACTAATTGTTACATTTTTCATTAAAGTAGTTAATTAGTTAATGGAAACTAATAATCCAACCTTTTAGCGGTCTTCTTTTAATAGTCCCACCTTTTCGTTATTTATGAATAATCCAACCTTTGCACCGCATCTTCATTCATTGGTCCCCGACCGGTTGATGACCTGTTATTCCGAGTTATTTTCTCATCTCTGCAAACTATTATACCATAAATTCCACCTTTCCCAAATATAATATTTTGCAAAGATAAGAAAATAACTTGGAATAGCAGGTCATCAACCGGTCAGGGACCAGTGAATGAAGATGAGGTACAAAGGTTGGATTATTCATGAATAACGAAAAGGTGGGACTATTAAAGAAGACCGCTAAAAGGTTGGATTATTAGTTTCCATTTTCTCATTAGTTAATTAGTATTCCCATTAATTGCTACCTTAGTCTCTACTTTAAAAAACTATTCTCTATTTATGGTATTGCATTTATTCTCGATCCTCGTTTTAGACTAGCTAATTTGGAAGATTGTTTCAAATTCTACTATCTTGCTTTTTTTGGTGAATTTCCAATGTATGACGATAACCCCATAGATCCGAAAACAGAATACAACGAGGTTAGTACTTTATTTTATGCCTTATTTAATGAGTTTCATGCACAATATGGCAACGCGCCCCCTCCCTCGACACGAACATCTTCATCTAAAGAAAAATCAATTTTTAAATGAGAAAAATACGTATCTATGAGTATAAGTGATGAGAATTCCCAGAATATGAGTGGGTAAGTTTATTGACCAAAGTATGACCAAGGAAGAGGGCAAACATGGAACACGCATGTTTCGGTCATCCTTAATCGTCTTAAAAACATGGCAAAACTGGAATGGAATGTAAACATTAAAAGGCACGATCATGAACATACATGGCATGTGCCATCATTTAAGGGAAAAAAGAGATACTAGTCAAAAATAGATTAGGAAACATAAAAGGTTTTAATCATAGGTGGGATAAATTTCTCTTTTTAAATCTGCATTTGACAATCTTGTGGAAAAAAAAAACTAAAACAACTCACCCTACTGAACAAAACGCAATAAATGAGATTACTTTGTATTTAATATATGAAGTTGAATTTGAAGAAAATGATGACTTTGACGTTCTAAAGTGGTGGAAGTCAAAAGAAAGAACGTTCCCGATTTTATCACGGATGGCTAAACAAGTGCTATCAATGCCGGTGTCAACAGTTGCCGTGGAACAAGAAGTTAGTTCGGCCAGCAACGTCCTAACGGCATCTAGAACGAGATTGAGCGCAAACTCTCTTGAGACGCTTATATGCTACCACGATTGGTTGAAGGCCGCACGTAGAATTCAAGAAATGAGCATCACCCCCTCCTAAGAGCATCTCCAATGCTAAAACGTTAACGGTGCATACGTGGCATGAGAAATAACCAATTAAAAAACAATAAATCCAATATCTGTCTCCTTCTTTCCACGTTCTTATGTGTTTATGGTAAGTTTTTGTCTGCAATGTCAATCACAATGTCTACATCTTGACATTCTGCTTGACATTGTGAAGAAAAACTTACCAAAATGATGTAAGATTCTTCAAATAATGAGAGAGATATTATATTTATTGTTTTTTAATTGGTTATTTTCCATGCCATGTATGCACCATTAACGTTTTAGCATTGGAGATGCTCTAAGACTTTATGGGTGACTTAACAACTGATGGTGGCTCTACCTATGCCAGAGATTCCGATTGATTAGTATTTTAGAATTTATTATAAAATGTATTTCATGTTTTAATCTTTCCCTCAATTCTCAATTGTAATTTGTAAACTTGTACTTCATATTTCAAATAAATATGCATTCATTTTTTCATATGTAGCACTTCTCAAATTAATTAATTGGTTACAAACTTACAACTTACAATTAATTTTCTAAAGACTCTTTTTAAATTAAAAATAGCTTTACAATATGTAATTTGTTTAAATACACCTATTTTGTAACATTTGTAAATTATAAATCAAACCACTTTTCTAAGTAAAAATAGCTTTACTTAATTCATTAAATTAATTAACTTATTTTACAATAGGTATAATTTTCAAATAAAAAATATTTAAAAAATATTAAAAACAAAAAAGCTCCCAAACGGCTATATAGCCGTTGGGGCTTTGGGTGGGGGCAGGGGGGTCCCGGGGGTGGTGGTATGGGGTTCAAAAAATTCTATAAATACATCTATTTTCTAACATTTTTCTACAACTCTTCTTCATCTTCATCTTCTCTTATTATCCTACATTCCTACTTATACATCTACCATTTTAAAGATGGAAAGTAAGTTTTCCCTTATGCAAAACAATTTTGATATGTGGAAGGACTCGAAGACTGGGCTGTGGTGGACAACTTGCAGGTGGTGCAAGAAAGAGTAGCTTGGGGCGTTCACACTTCACATGGCTACGGGATGCCAACAAAAGATATGAAGTCCCGTGACAAAGGCCAAACAACAGCCAACGGTGTCGGAAATTCCGATTGATCTTTATTAAAAAATGTATTTCATATTGTAATTTTTTCTCAATTCTCAAATGTAGTTCCTATTTCAAATAAATGCACTTGAACTTTGTTTTTAATAAGAATTTGTATAAACTATAAATTAAAAAAAAAAAACATGGCCCGGCCCGGCCCGGCGGGTGGCCCGACCCGTGACCCGGGCGAGTGACCCGCCCCGAACCGGCACCGGCCAGATCTAGCACGGGTCGGTCCCGGGCCTCCTTCAAAAAACCCGAGGCCCGGCCGGGCCTAGGCCCGGCCCGGGTCCATGACTATGACTGACCATTCACGTACCGATAACTTATTTTTTCCTTAATACCTTGATTCTCTTCAAGTTTCACTTCCTTTTTCTTTCCCCTTTAGTTCATGACATACATCAATTAGAGGAGCTTTAGAAGAGGCCTACGGTCAATGGTTAGAGTTTACAAAAAGAATTTATGATCCTGCTTCATCTCAATCTCAATTTGACATAAAGTTTCATGATTCCATATACTTAGCCAAAATTTTGTTGTCTGTTATACACTTATACATGTTCTGTTTTTATACTCTTAGGATTATCATGTTTGATTGTGTTTATTTTTTTTATTAGTGTATTATATGATTTTAAAATCCTCTGCTAAATCCATGTTTCATCGTTGATTTTAAACTATATCATTTAGGTAGAAATTCTGATGATATTTGTAGACAATGTTCTGCTAACTATATCATCGTTGATCATCAGTGTTTTATTAACGGTTTTAGACAATGTTATATAAATGCTTTTATACTTAAAAAGAATAAATAGTAATTGTCCTATATAGGATTAAAATAATAGTGAAATGCAAAAATAGGACCTCTTATGTTTTCTTCCCTTAATAGGACCAATTTGCTCCTATTCTTAAACCTGCGAAAATTACCATCCCAAATCTGCCCCTGCACCCATATAATCTTCTTTCTCTCCTATTTTATTCACAATCGATCGATAACTTCTCCAGCCTCAAAGCAAATCTGCCGATTCCACCACATCTCATCATCTCCCTTTAGATCTGCTGATTTCATCGCATGACGTCGACTACTCCACCACACGGTGCCTCCGCCGCTCCGCTGGCGTCGCTGCCCTTACCTTCGCTTTGGTGCCTTCGCCCTCCACCATCGCTCTGTTTATGTATCTCCGAATTCTCAGGTTTTTTCACTTTCTTCTTCTGGCCAGGTTTCTTCTTCTTCCTCTTTCTTTTCTTCTTCCTCTTCCTTCTCCTCCTCTTCCTCCAACTATTCGAATTTTTGGCTTTAAAGTTGATTTTTCTGAATTTTCCTTCATTCCTCTATTTTTTTTTTTAGTTTTGACATTATTTGATTTGTTGATGTTTGGACTTCTATTTCAATTTTCCGTTTCCTGATTTCTTGATTCTTTAAAAAAATCAACTTTCTAGATTTTGAATGATGGAAGACGATTTTGCCATGTTTATGGCAGATTTTTGGATGATGGCGTATGATTTTGCCAAGTTTTTGGCAAAAATGTACTTGACAAGCATATTATGGCAAAACACTCTCTGTAAATCGATTTTTAAATTTTTTGACATTCACTTCTTATTTCTTATTGAGATGAATTATTTAAAGTTATTGTTCTATTAAATTTTTGGTTTTCCGAAAATTTTGTTGTGGACTTTATATTTTGCCAAGATTATGGCAGTTTTGTATAAATTCGTCAAGATAAATCTGCCTTCTTTATGGCAAATCTGAAAATTTGTTTTGAAGGCAGATTTGAAAGTAATCTTCAAGGCCAAATCTTCCAACTTAATGCCATATTTTCGGTGCCGATGACGGAAGCGGCAGGTGGCACCGGTGACGGCGGTGGCAGGTGGAGGCGATGATGTCGGCAGGCGGCGGCGGTGACGGAGACTGCATGTGACATGGGTGGTTGAACTGTTACGGTTGGAGATGATGATGACCTGCAGTTGGAGACATGGACTTTTATTTTAATTAGAAATCTAAATAAAAACTTATTAGGGGCATTTATGTACAAATAGGGGCTTTTAAGTCCTACGAAACATGCATATGATTTTTGGTCCTATTTGTGCAATTAACTTTGTTATTAGTCCTATTTGAGTCATTAACTCAAGAATAAAACCTCACACATTTGTCTCATTTTGCTAGAAAGCAATCTTATCAACGATTGGACCAAATACGGGGATGGTGCATGGAATACACACGAAGAAACCCGACGAAAAAAGGTCAACCAAATGTATCCCAAAGAACAAACGAAGTCAAGGAAAACACACAAATAAAGTAAAAGCCGCTTGGCCTTTACATAAGCCGTCCGGATTTCACATGTTAGGCTTGTGTATGTTGTCTAACACTAAAGAAAAGCATCAGGAGCTCAAGAAGGCGAAAGCCGCCCGGCTTTCGTGGAAACAGGCAGACATTCACGACCGTAGTTTTATTCTAAAAAATAATTCCAAAAGCCGTCTGGCTTTCGCCCCCTGGAGCGAAGACCAGAATAAATTAAAACACGAAAGCCGTCCGGCTTTCATAGAAGCCGCCCGACTTTTCCAATTTTCATATTGAAATAGTCAACGGTCATCACTCATCACAATCATTCGGAGAAAGCACCAGAAGTTATTAAGAAGCTTGTCTTCTTGTCCGAAAATGGCCATTGAAGACCTCTTGTTTAAGAGTTTTGAAGCCCTTCCATAAAGATATCCCATATTCTACACATTTTACTTCCATGTATTCATCCCAAGAACACCCCCTTAATCTTGGGAGGAGTCCTTCATTTGGGGAAGCAATTGTCCACCATAGCTTTGGAGTTGTGGGACCATTTTCTTATGTATTCCATTCAATTTAAGCATTTCAATACTTGTAATTTCAATTCATTATGAATTGTAGTAGCTAATTTTCCATAGCCAAGGTTAGGAATGAAACTTTACACACTCTAGGTGTTTGATGTATGTTTTCAACCAAATTATTTCCTTTATATTTTAATGTGTATGACTACGGTGTACAGCGTATGATTATATGTTGGGTTTATTTGAGAAATTAACGTTGGATTATAAACCGTGCACTAACAGGTTTAGACATATGCATATTACGGATAGAAATATACCCATTTGATTTTTATAATGTCCTAATCATTGGTAGAGAAAGAGACATGAAAAGAGAGAATCTCGTTGGTAGTGTTGCTTCCCTTCAACACCGCCTAATCGATGGAGTTTCCCGCTGCCATTCATTTGCTTCACTGGTAGCCTGGACCATTTGCTACGAGAATCACTTAATGAGGAGAATCAGGGTATGGCTAGGGTTCTAAGTGTTTGAGAATCGCTAGATCTGTGACCGAATGACAAGGGCAAGGGTTAAATGATGGGAGTACGTATGACTCTGTATATTTGTAAGCGTCACTATCATATATATACTCATACTATTATGTTAAAAATGGTGACATATTAAGTGTCGTTAAAACTATAGCGATGTTATAATGTCACTAAAGAAATGTTAATCTAAGACAGTTTTCTAGTAGTGAGAAATCAATATTCCTACAATATACTGATTTCATGATTTTGTCATACCTACACCAACGTTGTTCATTCCATCATTCATATGTTCTTCTCACCAACAACTTTACATGTTCCTCCATCAAATTTGATGTATCATATCACACTCCACTTTTAGATATAGCTCATAGCGTCTCAAACTCAACAAACATTATAATCAAAGGTTTATTTTGAAAAATTGTCCAATTAATATCATTTTGAATATATAATTAAAGCATTGAGATCTATATGGACCAACAACATAAATACTATAGTCTGCCTTGTGTACAACACTGTAATGATGGTTATTGTTTGCATAAGTATTGAAAATAACTACCTTATTAGTGGTTTTGTTCATATGTTTGTACTTTTCTCAATTCCGGGTTGGTCATTTGTGTTCACGCTTCACTGTCTGTGTGATGACTATCATTGGAAAATTTTCATCATAATTTTTTCTCGATCTTTTTACATCAAGTCTAAATAGAAAAGAGTATTTTACCCATCAAAGTGTCATAATGTTCATGGCCTCACAGGGAATACAATACAAAAGTCATAGTATTAACATATCAAAATAAAGTAACCTCAATAGTTGCCCATCAAAATGTCATAATATTCACATGAAAAATAATGTCTAATTTTATTAAAATAAGGAAACTGTAATTTTATTTCAAGAAACTAAAATAGTTATAAACAGAAATATAAGCAAGTTGAGAGATTGTCTCAAAAGAAACTCCTTTATTTCCAAAGCATCAAACTTTTGATGTTAAGAGTGAATGACGAACTGAGTGATGAACACAAATTCAGTCAATGGCTCTAAAATAACTCTCTTAAATTGTGGAACACCCACTAAGAGTGTTTTCTTCACTTAAGAAACAAGAAGCAGAAAACCAATAATCAAACAAAAACAATACGGAGTAATTTAAAGAGCAATTATGCATTTGAGACATGGTAACTAAATGGCTAAACGTGATTGCTTGTGAGCCCATGCCTAGATGAAAAGGGCAGCTTACATTTCATTTTCAATAAGCAGTTATATCAAGCTATTATACAATATTGAGCAATGCAACTATATTAACTCTCCCCTAATCCGTTAACATGATATCATAATCTTATATAGTCCGTTTGGAAATCAAGAAATGCAAGGGAAAGGAAATATAGAATAACTAAAGGCAAAATTTGGAAGAAAAGGAAATGTGGGGGAAATTACAAATTTCATTGAAACTCGATATTGATTTTATATTTGTTTAAACTCTCCTTAATTTATTTCTATAATTTGTTAAAAAACATCCTAAACATATGTAAAAAGAATTAAAAACATTACCCCTAACATATTTTACCATATTTTAATCTCCCCTAATCCTTTAACATGAAAATCTAGCCTCTCTTCTCTATCAAACAGGGATTGATATTTTCAAATCTACACGGTGGGCTTTAACTTATGCACCATCATTCTTGTTAGACTTTGCCATCATATTACTAAGAGCATCATTAATGGGACATTGTTAACATCCTATAAATGTTGACACATGGCCATTAAAAGGGATTACATTTTTTAATGTGAACACCTTTTGATTGAAGATGCGCTAAATTGTACACTCTACTGTAGTAAAGTGTAACTGAATTCTCGAAATATTCTTTTTAGTAAGTCGATCTTCTTGTAAATTACATATTTTTGGTATGTTTAATACTATACGGAATACTACAAACATTGTTTAACAATATATTGCTATTTAAGATAATAGAGTGATTTGATAGAAATTTATTTATCAAATGACAACAACATCTAAACTTTAATTCCAAAAAAATTCGAGAGCGACTGTTGTCAAACGAAGAAATTAATTAAGGACATCTAAAAAGTAAAAAAAAAATTAAGGACGGAGTGCTATTCTTACACATAATAATTTATTTAAAAAGGCATGTTATTACTACCTTCGTCCTTATTTGATGGTCTTAGTTCATATTTATTTCATCAACACAAATCACTCTTACAGTCTTAATCACTTACTTTATATCAAAATTTTATCAAAATTGATTCAGGTTTTTGCGACTTTGTAAAATTTTTAGTATAGTTTCTGAATATGTAAATTCTATTTGCTACAAAAAAATTAAGTGCAGACAGAGATTCGCTTGCTTTATCGTCGGTCAAGCCTCGTAAACCGCAACAGGACCATCAAATTGGGATGGAGGGAGTATTATTTATGTTTAATTATATGTAATAATAAAATTCCACTTATTAGTTATTACCACGTAAATCCTCGATGAATGCGAGAATATAGGGATATTAATGACAATTAGTGCAATAAATGAACTAGGGGTGGGCGAATCGGTTTACGGTTCGGTTTTTATCGGTTTCGGTTCGGTTTCGGTTTATTCGGTTTGAGGAAAATAGTACCAAACTCAAACCAAAAGAATTTCGGTTTGGTTTCGGTTCGGTTTGGGAAAAATTCGGTTCGGTTCGGTTTGGTGTTCGGTTTGATGTTCGGTTTATAAACTTGAAAATGATTATGTCTTGTTTCATATGTTACAATCCACTTTGAGTAAAGAGTAATTTTGAATGTTTTGTTTTCATTGAAATTCCAACTAAATGAAATACTAGAACCAGCCTTCATCAAACCAATTGAACAACCTGCCTTCACCTGCTTAAACAACCTGCCAATTGAAATTCCAACTAAATGAAATACTAGAACCTAGCTTAAACAACCTGCCTTCACCTGCTAAACCAATTGAAACAAACTAAACCATAGACTCACACAGAAATAGAAATAGAAATATAAATACAATTTGCTATTGATATCGCCAACCATAATAAATACAAATATGTCGTATTAGCTAACTTTGTCATAATGAATGTTTGAAATGTGTAAAAGTTAAAATAATACGAGTATATGCTTAAATATGCATTTTCATGTCTAAATTTTTTATTTATATCTTAAAATGAAGAGTGAAGATAAATACAAAGTGTGTGTGTGTGTGTGTTGTTCGGTTCGGTTCGGTTTTGTTCGGTTTTGTTCGGTTTTTATCGGTTTCGGTTCGGTTCGGTTCGGTTTAATACGGTTTGAAAGAAATAGTACCAAACTAAAACCAAATTGCATACGGTTCGGTTTCGGTTCGGTTTAGTTCGGTTTGGTACGGTTCGGTTCGGTTAAACCAAACCGTTATGCCCACCCCTAAAATGAACCCAAGGCTTCAATTAATGATGATAATGATACGAGAGCTAGGGAGGACGCACTGCTCAACACACGCGCCTACCCGCGCACGTCTTCTGCTGGAATGTCACGTGACCTTTGACGTCCTTAAACCTCCCAATTAATTGTCTCTTTCACCCCCCACGTCTCCATCAAATCAATCCGTTGTTTCATTATACTCCGTACAATAGCATATACTGTGCACCGCGACCCACCGTATCAGGCCCACCTAAAAGTCATTTCTTTTCCTTTTTATTTGGACAGTCCTATACAGAAATGCAGAAGAGAAGAGGGAAATCGTAGTGGCAGAAGCAACAGTTTAGGGTTTCTTCCGCCTCACTGAAGCCTGCACAGAGTTGGAGAAAAGCTTAGGGAGAAATTAAAGGAAGGGTAGTTTTCTTCCTCTTCCATCAGCTTTTTACTACAGCTAATAAGTGTGTTTATGCATGGAAAAATATATATACAAGTATATGGCAATGGCATGAGCCTTTATTGTTTATTTATCTCACTTTTATGTTTATTCATGCGCAATATTTATTGTGATTATTCCCCATTTATGCAGCTTGGGCAGGTGGGCTTTTCATGGTCATTATTTTTATCAGATCTATCCTTTTTCTAGCTCTTTATCTTCTGCAGCTATGTATATATAGCTTTTCCAATGTCTTTGGGGCTTGTGTCTGTTCATCTTCTTTTCACCCTGTTATCGGTTTTCATACACGAACATAACTACACATAATGTATGTTTATTATATACTCCTAAGTCCTAATATGTGATTTTTGTTACATATTTTTGTGATATATATACGTAGTATGTGTGTGTGCGGTTTTATTTCAAAAAAAAAAATGTGTGTGTACGGTGTTTGGGTTCATTCTATATTGGAATATAGATACATATAATAAAAGTTACTGTGAGAAAAGCTGTGTATGCATATATGCGGAATGTGTGGGTTTTTCTTCTTTGGGTAAAATAATGGGTTTTGGGTCGTAGCAAGATGAAGTCTTTTTCCTCTTTTGGTACTCTTTATCACATAGTGTATGTATATGTATATTGTACAGGGTTATTATGTATGGCCGGGTAATTAATTAATCTTTTTACCCGTTGGGTATTAGGAAGTAGTGTTTGGGTGTATATTTAGGGTAATTATAGACCGGAGAGTAATGGTCTTTTTCTTCTCAATATATGTATTCCTTTTATGGATCTGTAATATGGGGGTTTCCTTAGCGTGATATTTTTGTCTTCTTGGGTAAACGAAGGAATGGTTTATGAACTACTCCATTTTTGTGTTTATTCAAGAGCTGCGGTTTGTTTTCTGGGAAAAAGGAATTTGAAAGGTCGTCCACCGGAAAAATACAACCAAATATATACGCTAAAGTTTTCGTTCCATGTTTTTTGGCTCTTTGTTTTTTTGTTATGAAAATAAACTGTGTAGGGATCATTAACCTCAAATACTACGAATTATTTTTCTTTACCATATTACTACGGAGTACGCACTAAAAACGTTTGCGTACTTAACAATAAGATTATTATGTCTGTATTATCTAAAAAAAAGAGTAATTATTCTTATTTAATAAATTAAAATATGACAATCATATTTTAAACACTTTTATTCTTATTTCGAGAATTTTTCCATTTTTTTTGTAGCTTAACCCTCTTTGACCATTCACGCCTCTTTATCGATCTCTAAGCAATTTAATTTTCACCTCTTTGACCGTAGAGTCTAGACGTTCGTTCAATTTATACTCCGTATACTTTTGAGTTACTTTTAAAAATGGGTTTCTTTTTTTTTCTCTCGTTTTTCATAATCTATGAATGACATTGTATAAGATAATCTAAAACATTAATAACAGTATCATAGTATCTTGCTTCGGTTCTTATTTTTTTGTGTTTTTCTAAAGGTTTTTGTGTGTGTTTTAAATACTATGGAGACTGGAGTACGTAATTGTTAAAAATTTGCAGTATGCATTTTAGTAACTTAATTACTATACATTAAGATTTATTTCCCATGCATTACAAGTTATTATTCTAAAGCAATCCAATTGAAAATAAATAGAAATGATTCGTTTTTGGAAAAGATCCCTGATAAAATTGGCACTATGGTGCAAATTTAAAACAAATTTACAGCCTAATTCTAACCTTCCATATATGCATATATATTGGAAATTAGCTGGATGCAAATTCTAACTGGAAGTAGAAGAACTTCAAAGGATTCATTCCATATTACTAGTCCATTTCAAAGATGACAAAATCTCAAAGCTCAAAGCTTGGTTTCTACCTGTTTGGTTTGCTTTTTGCAGACAATTCAAGAAATGGAAACTTCAGAGCCTCAACTGCCTCCACCACCTCCTTTGCCCACGAATTTCACTCCAAAAACACTTGCAGTCGCCAAACGCGCCCCAATGGGACGCCGTGGGTTTGCTACTACTGGCGATAAGATTCAGCTTCTCACAAATCACTTCAGAGTGGGCCTGTCAAACACTGATGGGTGCTTCTTCCAGTACAGCGTAAGCTTCTTCATTTTTTTGTCAATAATTATCTGTCGTGTACACCTCCACTGCTAATTAACATTTGTTTACATTGAACTAGTCCATCTCTGGCGGATGATATATGTAGAAATTGAGTCAAAGAATTATATAATTTATAGTGTTTCTGGACTTGTCCATTTCAGGTTTCCCTAACATATGAGGATGGAAATGCAGTTGATGCAAAGGGTGTTGGGAGGAGAGTTATAGATCAAGTCTATGAAACGTATGGTTCGGAGCTCGCGGGAAAGCATCTGGCCTATGATGGCGATAAGACGTTGTTCACTCTTGGTGCATTACCAGGAAACAAGTTGGAATTTACAGTTGTGCTGGATGATATGATATCTAACAGGTATTCTTTGATTTATTCTATTATGCATTAATGTGTGAAAGTGGTTAAGATTCGTCAGCGTGTTTTTACTGAACAATTAAATTTTTTCCTGTCTTGGATAGAAACACTAATGGTGGAGATGGTAGCCCTGAAGGTGGTAGCCCAAATGATAAGGACAGGAAGAGATCAAAGAGGCAGCCAAGGTCCAAGACATACAATGTGGCGATAAGCTATGCAACTAGAATCCCAATGCAAGCCATTGCCGATGCTCTTCGGGGAAAGGAGTCTGAAAACTTCCAAGAGGCTGTCAGAGTGTTGGACATCATACTTCGGCAGCAGGCTGCTAAACAGTAAGAATTGTGATCCCCCCAACAAAAAAGAAATGGCTTTATTTGTGGTTGCTGAAGTCATGCATTTCATTTATTGAACAGAGTCAATTGAACTACATTCTCACATATTGTTATTACTTCCTGCTCGATTTGAAGAGGCACAACACATGCATGTTTTTTGTTCAACAAAGCCAAGACTGTAGTTTATTCCTCTTTTAATCCATCATCGTTTTTCCTTTCAACTATTGAACTTTGGCTCGGGTCTTCTTCCTGTTTGTAGCAATTTCTTTTCATTATTTGGATTTGGTTGTTTTCTTGCTTATTAGTCATTGTTTGCTTGTAGGGGCTGCCTTCTTGTGCGGCAATCTTTTTTTCATAATGAACCAAAGAACTTTGTTGACCTTGGTGGTGGAGTTGCTGGATGCCGTGGGTTTCATTCGAGTTTTCGTGCCACACAGGGAGGCCTATCATTGAACATTGGTTACTGTCTCATATATATTCTCCATTTTATGCCTTTTTTCTTTTGTGCTTTTTTTTTTCTTTTGAAAGGCATACCCATAACTTTTAGGTTCTTTTCAGATGTAACCACTACCATGACTGTAAAACCTGGGCCAGTAATTGATTTCTTGCTAGAAAACCAAAATGTCAAACATCCTCGTGATATTGATTGGTCAAGGGTAACTATCTATGATATATCTTACACAGAGTACCTATACATAGATATATGGGCCAATGCTTTATATTTTATCTGAAAGGTTTTCACCTGTTGTTTGCTGTTTTCTTGGCTACACAGGCTAAGAAGGCGCTGAAGAGCCTTAGGGTCACAGTTAAACCCTCAAATAGGGAACACAAAATAACTGGCTTTAGTGATAAGATTTGTTCAGAGCAAACGTAAGCTGCTACAATTACAAAAGAATTTCTTTAACATTTTGGCATAATACTCCGCTCCATCATTTGTTTTTTTTTTATTGTTTGGAATAAAATCATTTCAGGTTTACGTTGAAGAGAAATATGGGAAGGAAGGATGAGGGTGATGAAAGTCCTATTGAGATGACTGTTTATGACTATTTTGTCAATCACCGATCTATACACTTACAATATTCTGGGAACTTTCCATGCATCAATGTTGGGAAGCCTAAAAGGCCAACTTTCATTCCCATTGAGGTACATTATATATACTAGTATGTTATAAAGCTGCTATTCCTATCTCTGTGTAAATAGAATGCCACTGGTCAAACATTCATAACCATTTATTTGTCATTTTTGCTGATTCTGTTAAAGCTTTGCTCCCTGGTTTCTCTGCAACGGTATACTAAGTCACTCTCCAATCTTCAAAGGGCTTCTCTTGTAGAAAAATCTCGACAAAAGCCTCCAGAGCGCATGAATGTCTTGAAAGATGTAAGGGCGGGCTATCTTCTTAAATTAAATGCTGCTTATGATGCCTTTTTATCACTGCTTATAAGTATATTGAACTAGCCATCAAAATATTTTTCAGGCACTGGGCCGTAGCGATTACAATAGTGATCCTCTCCTTAAGTCTTGTGGAGTTGTAATCTATAATCAATTCACGGAAGTCCAAGGCCGTGTTTTGAAACCTCCAAAGGTCATTGTCATGGCTTTAAAAGTTCATGTTGAATATAATATCATCCAATCTTTTAGGTTCCACAACAACTATTCTGTGTCTCATTTATAAAAAATTGCCAACTGAATCCAACCATCTTGTAAGTTTCAGTTGCTTTATGGTAATCAAGAGGGGTTTTTTCCACGTAACGGAAGGTGGAATTTCAATCAAAAGGTAAAAAGCATATTCGAAATACATTATATCTCAACTTCTTGAGATGTACATCTCAAAATTATTTAAGTCATTGTTAACCCTTCCAAGTTATCACCATCCTAGAAATTGTTTGAACCCGTTAAAATTGAGAAATGGGCTGTTGTGAACTTCTCTGCTCGCTGTGATGTGCGCAAACTTTGTAGAGATCTACAAAACTGTGGACAAATGAAGGGAATTGTGAGTACTTCAATTCGAGTTAAGAACCATTTTTATATAAAAATTGGTGTAACTATTTACTTAATAGTTTATACCTTGTTGATTTGAATGTAGATGATCAACCCTCCTTTTGATGTATTTGATGAAGAACAACAATTTAGACGCGCTCCTGCCCCAGTGAGAGTGGAAAAGATGGGAAAATTATTGAAATCAAGACTTCCCGGCAAACCAGATTTTATTCTTTGTATTCTATCTGAAAGAAAAAATTGTGATATCTATGGTAAGTATCATGGTATGTGCTTGCGTATGTGAAACTTCATGTCATACAAGTATATAGCAGGGCAAGCTATTGAAGTAATTCCCTACTTGATGAAGGGCCATGGAAGAAGATGAATCTTTCAGAACTTGGAGTTGTGACTCAGTGCATTGCACCTACAAGGGTGAATGACCAATATCTCACAAATGTTCTTCTCAAAATCAACGCCAAGGTATTCTAATTATTCTTTATCACTAAAGAATACATTTTTTAAATATCAAGTAATTCAAAATAAATCCTACAAAGTACGTAGTATATCTTACTCACAGATGTTTCCCTGTAATTACTCTTGGTGCAGCTTGGTGGTATGAATTCCTTGTTGGCAAGTGAGCATCTTAAATCCATCCCTTTGGTATCTACCGTACCCACAATCATTGTTGGAATGGACGTGTCTCATGGATCCCCAGGGCGTGCAGATGTGCCCTCAATTGCAGCGGTATCATCATAACATGCTCTCCAATGTTTTATTACAAACCACTCCATATCTTTTATAGTTTACTTTTTCAGATTTTTCAATGGTGTTTTTTTTCAAACTATTATTATTATTATTAGGTGGTGAGTTCTAGAGGTTGGCCATGTATCTCTCGTTATCGAGCTTCTGTCCGTACTCAGTCACCCAAGCTAGAAATGATTGATTCTCTTTACAAAAGAGTCTCTGACTCAGAAAAAGATGAGGGCATGTTCAGGTTTTTAGTTGTCATTCTCCTTAAGACTGCTTCCTTGTTGTATAATCTCACTTACTTTTTTAGGTTAAAAGTGTTGTCGTCCCTCTATACTTTCAGGGAGCTTCTGGTAGACTTTTACTCTAGTACTCAGCAAAGGAAACCAGACCAAATCATAATATTTAGGTAAATAGCATATCATTATTTCCTCTTGACTCTTGAAAAGGATGCACTTCGCAAAACAACCATCTTCAAGTTTGTTTTCTTTATTTAATTGTGTAGGGATGGAGTGAGTGAGTCCCAGTTCAACCAAGTTTTGAATATTGAACTTGAACAAATCATTGAGGTGATTTCCTTCCTAGTAATTAAATAGCAACATAACATCTTATGCTGCAGCATTTTAAATCTCTAACTTCTTATATATAAATATGCAGGCTTGTAAATTGCTAGATGAAAGCTGGTCTCCTAAGTTCACAGTAATCGTTGCGCAGAAGAATCACAATACCAAATTCTTCCCAAAGAATTCCCCTGACAATGTCCCCCCTGGTTTGTAACTCTTCACCCCAACATTGTTCTAAAACCCATTGTAATACTTGGAGCAGTGGGTGGTTAAGCAAACAGGTTCAACTGATTTCGTTAACAATGCTGCATCTTCCTGCAGGGACTGTTATTGATAATGGAATATGTCACCCCAAGAACAATGACTTCTATATGTGTGCTCATGCTGGAATGATTGTGGGTCCTCAAATTCTTCTTTTTTTTCCTTTTGCAAGATTTAAGAGTTGATTAAAATTCATCATTATCTATAAATTGTACTAAACAGGGAACCTCAAGGCCTACTCATTATCATATTCTACATGATGAGATTGGCTTTTCTCCTGATGCACTGCAAGAGCTTGTTCACTCATTATCTTATGTGTAAGCAAACCTCTGATTTATATTCCCGTGACTTTCTGCTCCCCTTTTTAAGTATTATAAAATTAATTTATCATTTTATGTAATAAAACAATTTGAATCATGCAGGTACCAGAGGAGTACTACAGCCATTTCCGTTGGTAAGAGAACCACTGCCTTCCTTTATAGTTTGCCTTTTGTACATTTTCCTGTTTTGTGCTAAAAATGAGCTGAAGTAGCTAATAATTCTTATTTAAGAAGTGAATGATCATATTTTGATAAATGTATTATGCTTTACTACTCCCTTATGGCTGAGAAAATGAGGAATCCCTGAACTGTTTAGTAACAACAACAAAAAAGATCCATCTTATCTATGAACTTTGAGGATATGCTTAACATTTTGTCACCCTTTGTCATGTCGGTAAATGCAGTTGCGCCGATATGTTATGCGCACTTGGCTGCTGCACAGGCTGGGCAGTTCATCAAGTTCGACGATTTCTCTGACACGTCCTCCAGTCACGGGGGAGTAGGCACACCTGGTGCAGTTCCAGTCCCTCAACTACCAGTGTTGCATGCCAATGTTAAGAGTTCCATGTTCTTCTGCTGATTTGGTGCCTGTGACATACCTTTTTCTACCCCTTCTGGTTTCCCACTTGTTGAAATGCCTTGATTTTGTTGACAAACTCAAATGTCCCTATTTTGCTTACTGCATGTTTTCTAATTATAATCTTTTGCTCTACAAACGGAATTTGTAATTAGTGTTTTGGTTGAGCGCAAGTCAACAACCTTTGCTTTGGACACTTATTTTTGGTCCTAGTTAGCCCATGGCTCTAAAAAAAAATATAGATGTCATTCACATCTATGTTCTAGCTGCGTTTTTTGATATGGTCTAATAGTGTTTTATATTGTTTTGTTTTGTTCATATACTTCTTCCACGCTTAATTAGCTACAGAATTTGGACATATGAACTGGCCATGCAATATTTTTCCTTCAAAATATATAAAAAAAAAAATAAGAAATTCCTCGAAGTAAGAATAAAAATGTTTGTGAATTTCAAATTAGGACTATTGTGTTTTTATTCTCAAAATAGGAATAATTATTGTTATATTTTTGACATTATCGGGTTTAAATATGATAATATTTTCCAAGTTTAGTAACAATTACTCATATTTAGAATGTAGACATAATGCTCCTATTTTAGAATCTAAAAGGTTTTTTTCCAATTTCGCGTATTAGATTTTAATGTAGTGGTTAACTTTGAAAAAATGTTAACAAGAATGCATAATTTATGTGTTTGTAAACAATAGAAAAGTAAACTAACAAATTCATTTACAATTATTGTTAATTACAAGAATAAATAAATGAAATTAAAATGCACTAATGTGATGTGTGTGTGTGTATTCTTGAAGAAAATTAGTTGCCCAATATATGCTTAAGATTTGTAAAAAAACATATTATATGCATCTATATTGTAAATGTTCTTATATTTCGTATATGCTCATTAATCATAATGTCATAACTTTTTGGCAAATAACATGCAAATTAACTGATCCTCCATATTAATAACATAATGTCATACTATCGTTGTCAATTAATAACAATTATTGCATGTTCTTGCAAAAAAACAATTATTGCATGTATCAACTATTGAAATGTATAATGAAAATAAAATGGAGTCGATTTCGAATTACAATTTCATCCATTTAATGATGAAGTTGTAATGGAAGTGTCTATTTTTTTTTTATAATTCTAAGTTTCTAACCTCTCTAAGCATTACGTAGCACATCTCCACATAGTATGAAATACTTAGGTGCTGTTCTGTTCGTCTTATTCTTATTACTTATTGCTTATTCTTATTTTATTCAGATCAGATCAGATCAGATCAGAAAAATTCAGATCAGATCAGATCAGATCAGAAAAATTCAGATCAGATCAGATCAGATCAGAAACATTCAGATCAGATCAGATCAGATCAGAAAGATTCAGATCAGATCAGAAAGATTCAGATCAGATCAGACCAGATCAGAAGCATTCAGATCAGATCAGAAACATTCAGATCAGATCAGATCAGAAAAGTTCAAACATGATTTATCACTTTTATTATTATATTAAATATTAATTATTATTATTATTATTATTATTGATATTACTATTATGATTATTATTATATAATTATTATTAATAATATTAATAATAATATGATAAAAAAAGATATTAATAATAGTTATAATTTTTTAATATAATAATAGTAATATAAATGCAATTGTTAAGAAGACTATTATTATTACAACATTATAATAATAATAATATGATTAATATTATTATAATATTATATTATAATTATATGTAATTATAATTATAATTACAATTATAATTCTTATAATTATAAGTATAATCAATTTTAATTATTATAATTATACCTATAATTAATTATATTTATAATTGTAATTAATTATAATTATAATTACAATCATAATTATAATTATGATTATAATTATAATTATAATATAATATTATAATAATATAATACTAATTATAATAATAATCATATTATTATTATTATTATATTATTGTAATAATAATATTAATATAATAATATCGTTATAATAATATTAATTGTATTTATATTACTATTATTATATTATAATATTATAATTAATGTTAATATAATTATAATTATTATTAATTATAATTATAATAATTATAATTATACTTATAATTATATTATAATTATAATTTATGATTATAATTATTATTTTTATTATAATTAATATTATTATTATTATTATTATTATTATTATTATTGCTATTGTAATTATTTTACGGAGTAATTATAATAATATTGATAACTATAGTTACAATTATAGAGATAAATATTGTAATTATAATTACAATTATAATTATAATTTTATTTAAATTATATTTGTAATTGCAATTATAATAATAATAGTTATAATTATAATTATAATTATAATTATAATCATAGAAATATTCGAATCAGATCAGATCAGAAAGATTCAGATCAGATCAGAAGGATTCAGATCAGATCAGAAAAATTCAGATCAGATCAGACCAGATCAGAAACATTCAGATCAGATCAGAAAGATTCAGATCAGATCAGATCAGATCAGAAAGATTCAGATCAGATCAGATCAGATCAGAAAGATTCAGATCAGATCAGATCAGAAAGATTCAGATCAGATCAGATCAGAACTTAAAAAATTCAGATCAGAAACATTCAGATCAGGCGAAGAGAACAGCTTCTTAGTTGTGTAGTATTATGTACTCCCTCCGTCCCAAAAAATTGTTCCCGCATTGACTTGGAACGGAGTTTAAGAAAGTGGGAATAAAGTGAAAATGTATGGTTATGGTTGAATAAGAAAAAGGTAAATGAATTGTAGCCACAAAAAACTTTCCAAAAGGGGAAAGTGGAACAATTTTTTGGGACGGCCAAAAAGGAAACCGGGAACAATTTTTTGGGACGGAGGGACCGAGGGAGTATTATTCCATGTTAATCGCGCCAAGACTCACCTCTCTCGACTCCAACGGCAGTTAGGCAGGTAGAGTGTGCTAAACGTTGAACAACACATACAACTCCTTAGTATTTAATTATATTTCGCGCGTAAACAAATTATCTCACTAATTGTGGAAAAATAAGTGTGAGCTACGTTCTTTGCATATTATAATATTATTTCCTTTCTTAAGTAGATGTAACATGTCGTCAAATGACAAGTAGATGTAACATGTTGGATTTTACATAGAGAACATTCCCAAAATAAAAGTAAAAATGTTTGAAAATTTTAAAATAGGATTGTCGTGTTTTTATTCTCCAAATAAGAAAATTACTGTTAAGTTTGGAAAATACTCTCATGTTTAAATTCTGGTATTGCCAAAACATGACAATAGTTACTCATGTTTAAAAAATAAAAACATTATAATCCTATTTTGGATTTGTGTGTGTCATCCTTGCGCAGGGGTCATGCTAATCTTCTATGTATCGTTCCAGTTTTATCGAATGTTCCAAAAAGGACATTCTATTTTGAAATACACAAACATTTTTAATCATATTTAAACAATTTCCCTTTTACACTAATAGATTTCTTTGAGCAAAACCATATTAGCTATTA
Source organism: Cuscuta epithymum (assembly GCA_945859915.1). Classification (NCBI taxonomy): domain Eukaryota; kingdom Viridiplantae; phylum Streptophyta; class Magnoliopsida; order Solanales; family Convolvulaceae; genus Cuscuta; species Cuscuta epithymum. The sequence goes on from CAMAPF010000024.1 coordinate 459,581, forward strand.
TTAATAAGGTCATGAGTCAAAGCATTCAAAATACACCGGGGAGGATCACACAACCAAACTAGACAATCAGACAAAGAAACACCTTCTCTGGTTAATGTGTGAGCAGTTTGATTCGACGGTTGTCAAACAAAAGAGAATGATATGCTATAAAAACTAGCTCCTATGTTCTCTTATATCATCAACAAGAAGCCCAAATTGAGAACTCCCTACTCCTTCCGCATCATAAATATGTTCTAGTTTAGCTATATTTATGGGGGCGTACCTCACCTGATAGGAAATGAGAGCCCCAAGAGTGATGTGTCAGATTCAACTCCAAATATTGACTTAGGATGGAACTCTACTTTTTTCTATCAAAATGAGATCAAAGTTCAATTTACATCCTCCCAAATAGTTGTTCGGTCGAGTTTGAGGAACCCTTAGAGATGGGGTGTCATCATTTTTTTAATTTGATTATATTTTATTCAATAACGTACTCGACACAAGAAAACTATTTTTTGAAATTTTTGGTTTGAATACTCCTCATTTTAAGTTCTATTTTATTTTTTTGAAAAAAAGTTGAAAAATCAAGCAAGTATTGGACGTATTCAATGGAGGTTATGGAACATCACTCATTGACTTGTCTGACGTATTCAATGGACTGAACTGGAATTGACAGACTGTGCGATTCCGATTAGTGTTGACAACCTGGAAGAAGAAAGATCAGATCATCAGACTCGGTATAATTTACGGCGACCCAGTAAGAGACTCTTTTCCAGTCGTTTCCCCAATTCGATCTTGATTTCTTCTTCTCCTAGGGTTTTTTTGTTTAAAAAAAAAATTGTCTGCAGTTAATGCGTTGTAAAGATAAGGAATTATTATTCCCTGAATTTTAAAGTACTTATTCAATGTCAACGTCGACAGTGTCCATCACCGCCAATCCATCCTCCGTAACTACCCGCCGCCGAGCCGCCGCCGAGAAAAAGCAGCCCACGGCTCTGGACGTCTCCGACTCCAATTTGGCGGCCGCGGTTGCCGCAGCCGCGGTTGCATCTCCATCCATCTCTAACGATAAACACAATGCAGGCGACGATGGTGTTAAAGATCTAAGTCAGCATTCCATCCGAACAGAAACTAGAGAAGCAATTCAAGTCGTTAGGAAGCCTTTGCCTAACTCAAATGGCACGGTACCTTCGTCTCGCCGTGCAGGGACAACGAAGAAATTATCCAAGCCTGAGAAACCGCGCTGGCAGACGGTGGGTAGTATCTTGGCTAAGAATTTATGTCTGTTGTTGGTCCTGGTGGGGTTTGTTCAGATTCTACGGAGAAGTTTTATCAATTCCCGGGGTGGAGATGCTAACAGCCTCACAGTGATCTCTGAAGATTTTGAGGGGAAATTTGTGGAACTGGAGAACTTTCTGAAGAAAACGACTAAGATGATGCAAGTCCAAGTGGAGGTTATGGACAAGAAGATAGATGGTGAAATTAAAACCTTGAGAAGTGATTTTAGTGAGAAGATTGAGGAAATGGGTGCGGAATTGGAGGCAAAAGTTAAGAACTTGGATGTAAGGAGTGATAATTTGAAGAAGTTGATTACTGAAATGGAAGCCAAGAATTGGGTGTCTAAGCAAGACTTCGATAAATTTCTGGACGAGTTCAAGGAGAAGAATGGTGTTGAAGCTAGTGAATTGAGTATGGATAAGGTAAGAGCTTATGCTAGGGAGATTGTGGAGAGGGAGATTGAGAAGCATGCAGCAGATGGGCTAGGGAGAGTGGACTATGCATTGGCTTCTGGTGGGGCTATGGTGATGAAGCACTCAGAGCCCTTTTATCCCATGGGAGGCAGATTTTGGATTTCATGGACTGATCGGAACAGAGTTCATACCGATGCCCAGAAGATGCTGATGCCAAGCTTTGGAGAACCTGGGCAATGTTTCTCACTTAGAGGAAAGATTGGATTTGTCCAGATCAGGCTACGAACAGCCATTATTGCAGATGCTGTTACACTGGAACATGTTGCTAAGGTGATTCTCTTTTCCACTAGTCGATACTGCTAACTACCTTTCTAACTTTTTCAAACAATATGCATTCTTTGCATTACATAGTAACTGCCTCCTGCATTTGTTATGTTCTGGGTTTCATCTGTGTTTCCTTATTTGTTTAGGTTCATGTGGCCATGTGGAAAGGATTACTTTACTTGTATAGTATTTTATTTTTTTGCTGTTTCAGGTTGAGCTGTTTTATACAGAGAGACGGTTGTGTTGAAAAAATGAGTTATAGATTCAATATGTCATTGATCATTAGCATTGGTCTTGAAAACAATTGTATATAGATTTTAATCCTTTCTTATATTTATTGTGGTTTTATATATTTGAGAGGTTCTGTCTGACTGATTGTCCTATATGGAAAATATTGGATTATGTTGTATTTACTATTCAGGGTTTGCTTTCTCACATTTCATATAAAAAAAATTAAAATATTTATAAGATGTTACCCATGATTTTCGCTACTTATAATATTCAATATAGTATATCTATAATATTCTTTATCATAATGAACCAAATCTGTTTAATCCGTTCTGGATAACTGCTAAGTTTATAGAAAATTTTCTAAAAGGTGGCCAAGTATGCTCCTGATTCAAAAAAACATCTTTTAACTTTTTAAGAAGTAAAATACCTTCTTTCTTGGACCAGTAAGATTTTAACAAAAATATGTATGTGAATCTTCAGTCTACATTTATCCTCTCCTCCTTTTTGCTGCTCAAATCTCCAATCACCCCTGTTTATTGATATAAAAGAATATTGAATTCCCTCGAGTTTTGCTTATTCAGCCTCTTTGCTTACTATTGTTGCCTTTCGTCACCACTTCCTTCTCTTGTTGGTGTTTCCTGGCCTGTGTCTCTTGTTTTCCCAATCAAAATGCCAGAGATATTGCAATGGGATTTGCTGACTATTTTAAACCAATTTTCTTTGCTTGACTGGACTTCCCATGTCATCTCAAAGTGTACCGGCCTGGTTTGTATTGCAAAGATTTCAATCATGAGGCAGAAACTTTTTTATTTCCATTAATGTCTCTTTTGCTCCTAGAATCACCTAAGCACTTAGGCTGGAGTTATTTATTTCTTGATTTTTTATGTGATTGAAGTTTTCATATTTGGCAACATTCAACCTTGTCACGCACTGTCTATGTAGCGGCTGGGCAGAAATGCTCAACTGTGGCACAAGTGCACAACTAGTTCAAGTTCTTCCAGAATGGAAAGCTCTAGATAATTCAATTCTTGTGGTAGCCACTGTTTCGGATCCACTTCCTCTTAAATATTTAATTCAGGGTGTGCCATGGGGGATTATATCTGCAACAATTGTAAAGTAATGAAAATGAAGGGAAAGAGATGTATGTAGTAACCTATTCATGTTTGTGAGAGGATTAAATGAAGAGGTAGAGGGTACTGTAAGTAAACACCTTAAAGGAAGAAAACAGGGCATATGGTAGGTGCTGAGGGCAGAAATGTAATAGAGGGAGGAGGTAGAGATTGGAATATATAAGGAATGTTTTTCAATAATTGTTTGATCTTACCTACCTCCCCTACTCCCTAAATCAAAGTGTAATAAAAGGAGGTGTAGTCGTGCAGGGATGGGGAAAGTACTCCTACACTCTGATACCTTCCCTCATCTCCTTTTATTTATCTAGCATATCTGCGAAACAGGGGTAACCAACCACCCTTCCCTCCCTTTCCATTATTTAAACCTCCTTGCACCTCATCTAAACAAGCTGTAAAGGTGGTTAATTCTTTTTGGAAGTTCTTATTTACATAAATATTTCATCAGCTTACTGTATTTCTTCTTCAGTTCCTCCACCGTCCATTCTGGTTTTCAAGGCTAGAATATACTATGTTCTGTTTCGCTAGGATGTAGGGTAGTGTCAGTTTAGCTATGCAGTGTACTTCTATTTTCTACTTCGTTTCAGATAAATCCCTGTGAACATCATTGACTTCAGATAAATTCTTTGCTTTAATGTTTCTTCTTTGGTTGCTTGTGTGTAATAGAGCGTTGCTTATGACCGGTCCAGTGCTCCAAAGGACTGCAGAGTCTCAGGATGGCTCCAACGGCAATACTTGACTGATGTAGCTGTTGAAGCTGAGAAGGTGTTTCTTTTGGCAGAATTTAGGTACGATCTTGAGAAGAGCAATGCTCAAACATTCAATGTACTGGAATCTGCAGCATCTGCTGTTGTCGACACAATCAGGTTCGATTTTGGATCAAACCATGGGCATCCCTTGCATACATCCATCTACAGGCTGAGGGTTCATGGCAGTGAGCCCAACTCTGTGTCAATGATGCCAGTAGTGTCATCACACTAGCAGCAGTAATTCATTGGTGGTTTACATCGTTTTTTGTTCTTTCTTTATTCCTATGGGTGTATTTGTGTTTGTAATCTTCCTAGTACTGGTTGATATTCGAAGAAGTCCCCAATATTATCCTTCACTGTCATCGTTAGGAGTATTGTTTTCTACTTAGTAGGAGGATAGTTGTGTAAATTTGTTTCCTTTCTCTGCTTGACCTGATTTGTAAGGTTGAGAGAAACTCGGCGGACGTGATAGTTGTAGCTAGCAATGCTCTTTTCAAAGTTTGAGTAACCTCTTAAATAGTGAGTTTGTGTCGTTCTATAGTACCCTACAAAATGGCTGGGGTTAACAAGAATAAAAATGTATTTGTGTTTACTTCTACTTTTGAGATTTGATATATTTTAGAGATTATATGACATGTGATTAACAACAAATATTGATACTTGATAGTGATGGAAAGGAAATTTGACTTTATCTAAAATTTAATAGGTCAAACACTTTGTGCTTAGGTGGTATCACATGTGTCTTCCTAACATGGACGTTACGGATCGAAGGCTCGAAGCTATCTTTGAATATGTAGTGTAGTAGATTAGAAATGTTGTCAAAAAGGGTAAAAATAAGGGCTTGTTTGGTATGATTTGCATGTAAAGTGTAGTGAAATAAACATTTTACACTGTTTGTTTTAAATATATAATGTAAATGTAAAGTGTAGGGCACTTTTTTTAAAACATTTTACACCGTACCATGTAAAATATTTTACATTGGGGAGCGTAGTAAACTATTTTACATCCGTTAATAAGGAGCGTAAAATATCAATTTACTACGTAAACCTAGGTTTAGAAGACCGCAGTTCGGCGGCAAAGGAAAAATCTGTGCGGCATGTTTTATATACATTGGAGAAATGAAAGGATAAATATCTTTATTGGGAGGAATAGTAAAATAAATTTGTCTCCTTATTCATTGAATGAATACTCCCACATTTCTCTACATGTAGAAACAATTGAAAACCATCATACGATAGTATAATATAGGAAAAATTGAAAATAATAATCTCAACTATTGTCGGTCTGCTCACAATAATTTCAAGTTTTCAGCTATTCATTATTTTTGTATAATCTCAACTATATGGACCATCCGCCAATAATGGTCCATGACCAGATATTACATCCTATAACAAGTGCATTTTGAATAGAAATTAAGCGTAAAAATTAAAAGTTGGGACTATTTATAGGGATTACTTGCTATATCTATTATCGTCCACTTTAAAAACTACAAGAATTTATTTATACGAACCATTATTGGCAGAAGGTCCCTAAAGTTGGGATTATTATGAAATAATCGATAGTTGGGATTATTATGAGCGGACCGCCAATACTTGGGATTATTACTATCAATTTTTCCTATAATATATTGGTCTTTCGAATAGAATAAAAGTTACTCAATTTGAAATTGTATGCTCCCTCTGTCTTTGAAATAATGTCTCGAACATTTTTTATATAGACGGTAAATAATAATAATAATAATAATAATAATAGGATTTTATTAATTTTGTTATTGCTTTTGTTAAGATGAGTGGTTGAGGGTGGTTTTTTGGCCTTTTGAGTGTTTGACACAAAAACTAGCATTTTAATAACCACCTGTATGTCTAAAGTATCAACAAGACTACACCAGATTAGCCTTTGGTGCTAGCGCAAGATATTACTTCTGCTACAAAACTATGTGGGAGTTTCCATTTGGTTCTATTTCAGCTTCATGAAGGATCGAAAATTAGGAGCAAAACGAGAAATTTATTTTCACATTTGTAATACTTTTTTTATTGAATACACCATTTAAAAGAAACGAACAAATAATACTATGTAAAAAGAAAGAAAATTAATTCAAAAGCTTCAAATTTGTCTCTCTATATAGTTGGCAGGTGATTTGCAGCGACACACGAATTATACACAATATACACATAGTTTTCAGCTAAAACACCCCCCCCCCCCCTACTCTCTGAAAATTCCTCAGTGTTCTTGATTTGTTTCCGTTCGCCGGAAAAATCGATTGTGTGATCATACGGTTGTTCGTAGTCACCATATCCTGGGAGACTATCGCTACAACACTCCTAGCCAAGGTTGGTAAAATCTCGATTTAAATCGTAAAATCGTACGATTTTACGATTCTACAATAATAAATCGATTCAAATCGCAGGTAAAATCGTAAAATCATAAAATCGTACAAAATCGTAACAAAATCGTACAAAAATCGTGTAGAATCGTATAAAATCGTATCAAAATCGTAGCAAAATCGGAATAAGTTTTTTTTAGTGAAAATGGTTCAAATTTATTAAAATTAACTACTACAAATTGAAACAAAATTTCAATAATAATAACATCAATAGTATATTTAAAAAAGTAATGGATTATTGTGTTATTTAATTATTTTTATATTTTACATATGTTTAATGTTATTTTTTTTTTTTTGGAAGGAAGTAAATTAATTGCTATTGATCAAATCAAAGTTCAATACAGGAGTAATAAAATTAGGTGGGTTATACCACCAAACACGACTATCAGACAAAGAACAAGCCGCTCTAGCCAATTCGTGAGCGACTCTGTTCGCTGATCGCCTAATGTGAGAAAAATGGAGTTCATTAAACCCCGAACACATCTCTCTAATATCTTCCGCCAATATTCCAGTAGTAGAAATATTTGACCCTCCCCGAATTTCCATAATAGCACGTAGAGCATCAGATTCAACTTCAACAAGCTCCCACGACTGATCTTTCAACCAGCTAAGAGCTTCACGAATTCCCAGTACTTCAGCTTCCAAAGAAGAAAAATTTCCGGGCCTAGATTTTGCACCCGCTGCAATAAATTCCCCAAATTCATTTCGGAGAACCCAACCAAACCCACAATTCTCCTCCCGTACAGCCGCATCCACATTCAATCTAACAAAACCCACTGCAGGTCGTTTCCAAAAGCAACTCAAACTCTGAATTGGAGCTAAATCCACCCTCTTCAATTGTGCCTCCTGCCAGCCATCAACGAAGCTCTTAGTTTGAGAAACAATTTGAGATGAAATCAACCTGCTATGGTTCCAAACTCTCCTATTTCTTTCAGTCCAAATTCCCCAACATCCCCAAGCCAGCCTTTGTAAATCTTCTTTTTTTACCACCTGAAAAACCCGCTCCAACCATTCTAAAAAAGAGCCAGCTGACCGACCTATCTTATCGAAGTTCCTCCACCCCGCTGCTCCCCAGAACTCAATCGCCACCGGACATCGGACAAACAAGTGCAGCAGCGACTCGTCGCCCGACCCACACAGACCACAGATCACCTGGCAGTCCACCCTGCGACAAACAAGGTTGTTCGTGGTTGGAATACAGTCAACACAAACCTGCCAGAAGAAAGATTTAATCTTAGGGGGAAGCTGCCAATTCCACATCACAGTCCATCCCGTCCAAGAATTAACCTGGACCTCGCCCATGAGCTTCCGGTAGCAGCTCCGAACGGAGAATTTGCCGCTATCCTCCCACCTCCAGATCAGTTTATCAGGTACCTTTCTCTGGCTAATTGAAATGCTTTGAATTAATTTTGTGTCTCTGTGATTAAACAAGTCCCGAATGATATCTGTATCCCATTCTGCAGTTTGACAGCACATCAAATTACTAACCACCGTATTTTCCAGGCCCTCAATTGGTGGTGAAGAAACTTCAGGATTTACTTCATCTGGAAGCCAAGGATCTTTCCAGACTTTAATTGAATTTCCATCCCCCACTCGCCACCGGTATCCCTCAATTTAATGTTATTATTCACTCTATTTACAATATAAAAATAGTTTATAAATCTTGTTTTTGACCTTGTAGGTATAGTGGTATGTAATAAAATGACATAATACCATTAAATTGTAACTTAATTTTAATATTTATTTATTTTATAATTATTAAAATATGTTTGATAAAATCTTACGATTTGCGATTCGATTTTACGATTCGATTTTCAAAAACATCTACCGATTCGATTCAAAAATACGATTTTAACAACCTTGCTCCTAGCACCATGAGAGACAGCGAATACGTTTTCAGAAAATTGTGTGTTGCATAAGCTTTAGCTTTTTGTACCATCTAGTTTCTGGTTTCATGCCAATTTTTTAAATTAATTTATTTATTTTTCGATAAACACGCAAATCACCCAACAATGCAGACCTGCATCCAGATTTCTTCGCACGGTGGTACGCACGGCATGAGTCCTACCGTGCGCGCACACCCGCAGCTCCTGAACTTCCTAAAACTCAATGTTTGCTCCGTTTTTCCCACACGCGGGCACATTCTTGGTCCCATTTATTAGCCCTAGCATAATAACTATCTACAGGCCTCCCAAATGATATAAATTGTCGTTTTAAATTTTTCATCAAATTTTTGGGTAGTACACAAGACATCTGGAATAAATTGAAAATTGGTGTTGCACTGTTGCTAATAAAAAATTTGAATATAATAAATAATACTTCCTATTATTCTAACTTATACATGAGTTTTTTCATTAACAAGAAATATAACTGGAGTCAAAGTAATGAGTTTTGGTAATAGAAAAATAGAAATTAAGTATTTTGAACACTAGTTTAACTTTTAAAAAATATTTATTATTCAATAAAGAATTTGTTCTAATCATTTTCTTTAGCTTGATTGTGCATTGTGTTACACACTTTAAATCACATAACTTATCCGAATAATATCTCAAATTTGTGGAGGTACCAGAACGAATATATTGCAAAAAACAAAAAAAAAACATTTATGATTGCAAACATTTGAAACATATATTTGCATTTCCTCATAGTGTTCTCTCTCTTTAGTGGAATATTCAATATTTATTTAAATAGTAAGTATTGCACTCAAGAGAGAGAGCACTATGAGAATGTGCAAGTATATACTTAGGTTTTAAGCAATGCCAATAATCAAAGCAAGTATTTGATCTTGAGGATAAATTATGAACTATCTTAAAATCATGTGTTTTTCCGGTGTGGGAATTATCGAAATCTTAATGTAGAAGTGTCATTATCTTACAAATCATCATCCATCTTTGTCTCCCCTTTTTTCAATTTATCAATCATTTTCTTAGTATAATGGCTTTGACATTTGCATCGAGAAGTTTTTGGCAACCGACAAGTATTCCTTGTTTCCTTCTCTCTTTTATCTTCTAAACCACCTGAGGTTAATCCTAAGTCATATGTCTCCAAAGTTTGAAACATTTAAATTATTTTTATCTTCTTACATAGTATTATTTCTTCTTTTTAAACGGTGAATTTAAAAAATAAGAAATAACATTTCTGCATGCATATGGTGGATTGCCTTCTTCAACAAATTGGTGAGTAGGCTTAAATGAAAAGGGGTTCATCATTTTATTAGAGATCTTTAAAATTGCGAATTTGATGAAAGAAGGGAAACTTTCCCAAATGGGACTAAAAAAGTTTGAAAATTCCAAAATATGACTGTCATGTTTTTATTCCCAAAATATGACTAATTACTGCCACATTTGAAAAATACTGCCATGTTTGAAGTCTGATACTGCCAAAACATGACAGTAATTAGTCCTATTTTGGGAATAAAAACATGGAAGTCCTATTTTGGAATTTCCAAACTTTTTTAGTCCCATTTTGGGTAATATCTCATGAAAGAATGGTGATAAGTTCATATTTTAACGCGCATTTGATACGCGTAGGGATTGAGTTTTGCCACTTTTTCTAATGTATATGAGTCACAAAGCGTTTAATTAGCTCAAGTCACGGTTTACCGGGTTTGGTTTGCATTTGTTAAGAAAATCATGAATTTGAACCCGGCATCAGCGTTGGAGAGTAATTTGAGAAGATTTGGAACGCTTTTGAGAGATGAAAAGAAGCATCGGAGGTCCACAGGACGATTCAAGAGCATGATTTGAGTGAAAAGAGATCAAAGAATGAAGATGAGATTGATCGGAAGCGAACGGGGAAGAAAAGAGCAAGAAAACGGTTCAAAAGAGGCCCGCGCACCCCGCGCATAATGTCCGTGTTGGAAAAATGGTTTACAATTTAATATTTAAATATATTATTTGTAGAAAACCATTTTGAAATGAATGAGAAATTGTCCCCCGCACACGGTGAGCGTGAAATTGTACTTCACGCGCCGCCGCTGGCTGGCCCGGATTGGTCGGGTTTCGGGTACGGGTTGGTACCCACATGGCTTTAAGACTTAAACATTATTTGGAACGATTAATTAATTTCAGATAAGGCAACACTTAGAAGAAAGGTTGCCACCTTTTTCTTAATAGGTGCCTTTTGGGATTAGTCTCCTGGCCAGAGTACTTATATCCCAATTGGCTCCTGCGTTTTGGGAGAATCATAAGTCCGAAAAGACAATAAAGTCTTCTTCATCTTCCTCATCCAAACTCCACCACTCTAGTACATCGTTTGGTTCGCCGGAGTCCTTCGGGAACGAAAAATTTGTCTCAAGGAGACAACAATCATTTGTTGGGCTCGGTTCAATCTTCTACAATTCCGTACACTTCTCGTTCTTCATAATTATTTATTTAATTATTTATTTTGATGATTTATGAGATACGCAAACAACAGTTCGGGCACCCTGCAATTCAGAACACACTCTCAGGAGTACCCACACGGTCGGATCGTGCGGGCAGCCGCACGCCGTGCGGGAGGAAGGGGAGAGAGACAACGGAATTTTTATGGGAGGCCGCACGGTCAGCCGCACGGCGTGCGGACGACCGTGCGAATCAGTTTTCGGCCACTTTTGTTGTTTTCTATTTAATCAACCCTGTTTTGTCTGTTTTCGTAAACGGAGCTTGGGGAGATAAACCTTATTACGATTTTTTGAGATCTTTTCTGCCTTGTTCACCAAGACTGTGGGATTCTTTGTAAGTTCCAACTTTTTAATTAATGACAATTACTACGTAATTTTTTTCATCCCAATTCTGTTGATTCTTCAATTATGAATTGTGAGTAGTTTTAATTAGGGATTTGGGATTGATGAAGGGGTTAATCATGATCTAGGGTAATTTCTTGATGGATTAATTGCATGATCTTTATTTAATTTGTGTTTGAATGATTTAATTGATATCTCTTGTAGCCCAAAACTGCAACTAGGATTATAATTGCACATAGAATAAATTAAGAGAGATCTAATTTTTTCTACGACACTTTCACACACACTTAATCGTTCGCTAAGAGATTAGTAACGATTAGGGAGCCATACGCTCGCTCATTTTGGCAATAATTTAGATGTCTGTCGCATGAGAAATCAGTCTTGTTCCCTAAATTATTGTACTTTACGCCGTGAGAGCGGTAAGAATTTAGTATTGACCAGCGATTCTCAATTAAATAATTTTCATGTGAGTAAGCGTGATAGCCCCGAAATCTGATTACCCCGGAATTCATCCATGTTCCCTTTTGTCATTAATTAGAAAGGACCCCTTTAATTTAGCTGCTTATTCACATTTTAATTTCCCAAAAATCCAAATCTTGCACAATTGCATTTTATTTATTTTAATCGCTGAATTTAGTTAATTCCTGATTCCCTTTTTCCATCCCTATGGAGACGATACTCGTACTTTAGCCCTATACTGGTACATATTTTAAGTGCGAGAAAACACATATCAATGGTTTGATTTTTATAAAAACAAATGTGAAAAAAAAACAAGGAACATCATCTCTGTGTGGGATGTTTATTAGGTATGGATGTAGGTTTATCCGACTAAATATGCGAGGAACGTGCCAAGAATCTTGGTGGCCGGGTAAAACGGTTTGGTTCAAGTGAATCAAATTGAATTAAACTTAAAATCGGTATTCATTCTCTCCATTGAGATTTGGCCAAATTGACCTTTCTTGATCTAACAACAATATAATAATGAATGGGGGTTGGTACCCTTGATTTATGTCAATACACCTCTAGCATAAGATGTTGTACATTGATGTTAGAAAGTGGAACCTTACTTTCCATTTGGCTTATTTACCCTTACATGCCGTCTGAATTTTAACACCGTTAGTTCCGTGAGCACATCTTCCAATGACACTTCCGCATCTCAGTCCTCTTCGATTTTCTCTTATTTCTCCTCTCAGCAAGTTCACAACCTTACTGCTCCTCCTCGTAAACTCCCAGCATCTCAGAAAAACAGTTTTGAAGTGCTCGATTTCATTACAGATGATGAAACCTCGAAAAAATTGACTAATCTACTAGTGATAGTGCTTAAGTTTTGAAGCCGTCAAATCATAGCACTGTTTTGAACATGACGGTTTCATCTAGGTTGAACAACGAACCATCAACCGTAAACAACCAGACACGGAGTAAATTTCCCGATGATAGTTAAGCTGGACCGGTGAACTCTAATCGGACTACAGTTGACAAAAGTCAAAAACCTCCGGTGAATTTGACCATCCCTTCTCTACCAAAGCCCGTTCCCGTTGAAAAAATGTGACCGAGATGGGAGAGAAGCTAATTTTCAAAAAGATACACAACAACTGGACAAGTTCTAGTGAGGATATGCTGAAATCGTTGTTGAATTGCGATTTCTTTGATTGAAATTGGGTTAAGGACGAATTTTACCCTCTGTACAAGCCTGGCTGGCTGATTCTTGTTCTCTCATTGATGAGCAATTTAACTGCTTTGTCAATGGAAGACCCGATAAAAAGTACCCTAAATATAGATGGAAACCATCCCAAGGTAATAGTAGTATGCCGTTTTAATATTATCTGATATGCAGTCTTGATTATCTGATTTTACTATGTAAGTTAATGTTTGGACTTCACTTCAAATTGTACCTAATCAGGAATGGAGATCATTAAAACGTTTGACTACTATGTTATTACTATTTTTTTGAACAAATTCTTACTATTAAAAATCCTTTTAATTGATACAATATTAAATGACTAAACTGCTAAAATATTCTACGTACTAAATAGTTAAAATATTTTATACTTAACAATTGTTGGCTTTAACCTTTATATTAGTTACAAAAAGAAACCCTTTATTGAATTAGAGGTAAGGGATTTGTCTATTAAGATTCAAAAATGAAATGTCGTTGCGTGTTTGTCCCTAAAAATTGAATTGCGCGAAGCTATCAAATTATGAAGAGATGGTGTTAAAATATACACCGTATCTTGTTACTACATACTTGTATATGTGTCTCAAATTCAAGACGGGAGTAGGGGTTGGCCTATAAGCTGTATTTTTCCTTCATATTTATTGAATTATATTTCCTAAAAAATGTTAAAAGCATCTAGAAACTCCTTAAGACAATCAAGCAGGACCTTCTAATAAGTTTTACACAATTAACGAGGCTCTAGCCTATAGTTTGGTCAAAATAGTCTATAAATTGCTTTATTGTGACCCTTGCTAATGTTGAAAATGTGTAATAAACCAAAATGATATTCCTATTTGGAGCCCTTGAGGTATGATTAAAAAGTAGGTAGTATTATATTTCATCAATTTCTTGCTTAAGCTAATTTTTTATAATGGTACAAAAATGTTCCAGAGATGCTTAGATGTCATTGATGGTACTCATATATAAAAGGATAAGTATATGCAATTCATAGAATCACATAGTTTTATAAGTACATGCACATATCCGAACAATAATTGATAGGATCAAAATTAATTGATTTGTCAATTTTCAAAAAATATAAGAAACTTGTATACACTATTTAAAAAAAACTCATTACAAAATCATATATAATAATTATTGACAAAAAAGATATTATTTTAATTAATTGGGCAAAAGCTCTCGCGTCTTGCGCGACCAAACGCTAGTCAATGATAATAATCTTTGAACTTTTGTCCTATGATTTTAGCTAATATATTTATGTAAAATTTACTGCTTTCAGACTTTTATGAAAGTATTTTTAACAAAGAACATTTTAATAATTTTTTATTCTAAATAGTTTCATATTAAAAAACATCATTGGTAAAACTTGACCATCGTTGACCAACAAAATTAAATATGGTCAAGTTTTCTGAGACACAGGGATAGGGCCGGTCCCATCCCTGGACCGGCCCCATTTCTGACCATCATTGGACCGAATGTACATTTCGTGACATATTGGGATGACCTCCCACATGAGTGGGTCCACCCCATGATTTTTTGTGTAGCAATAAATGTGTAGAGCCATGTTGAGAGATTGGAAATAATTAGAGGTGATGGGGGACAAGAAATGTCAAACAAGGTCCATCTCACACTCCATCATTGTTCTACACTCCTAGAGGTGTAGAATGAAGGGTTGGAAGGATAGATTTGACCATGAACGGACTTATGACCGGAGTAAGACCGGTTCGCTGGAAAACACCTTCTCGGAAGGTTTTGATGTTTATACAACTTTTGGTTTATGAAACCTTATTAGGGATTTTACCAAAGTATTCTAAACTTCTCAAGGAATCTAGAAGTGGCCGGATCCGCCGGAGTTTTTGCTGGAAAATTCCAAAAGTCGTTGGAGTTCAAAAGAAGAGGATAAAAGCTCGATGGCATCATTTCAAGGTGAGTGGACGACTACGTGTCTTGTAACTCTTGGGTCAAACGTGAGATTACTTAAATAAATCATAACTATGATTCGATAAATGATTCAATGGAGTAAAATACATGATTGGCCATGACGAATATGAATTATGAAAGTATTATATGATTAATGAATAAGAGATTAATTTGTGGATTAATCATAAAATAAATTATTGTCAAATGTATAAAAAGGCATACTTGGACTATGTATGAGACTAACTAAAGTAATCTAGTATGTGAGTATGTATAGAAATGTTTAAAAGTGTTTAAACATGTGATTAACCATACTGATTATAAATCAGTGGAAGAATGGCATGATATATGAACAAGGAAGAAACTAGTTAATAAAATCATGAGGATAATGATGTCAAGAGTATAATGAGGTTTACTTGATTATGTGTGAAACTTCATAGACAAATCAAGTAAATAATGATGTATAAAATGTTTAAAGGAGTTAAACATATGATTAGCCATGCTAATGGAAAGTCATACGAATAAGGTATGATTAATGAATATAATTGGCCTTGTTGATAAATTGTGTGAATAAAATATTCTTGATGAATCATGAATGGCTCATTTTATGAAATGACCAAAGTTAAATTCAAGCAATATTCTTTTGAAGAATTGAGGAATGCTTAAGTGTACATGTTACTTCTTTCAAAAAAAAAGTATACATGCTACTAAGATAATCTAATTTATGAGAAATAAACTAGGGTAATACACAAGAATGAGTAACTAGTGTCAATGACTTGGTTAATAGTTTTGTGAATACAATATTCCAATTGAATGATGAACCATAAATGGCTCATTTTGTAAAATGACTAAAGGAAATTCAAGGTGATATTCTTGTAAAGGGTTAAAAGTGCTTAAACATGCAAGTTATTAAGTTGATATAGTTTATGAAAAATAAATTAGAAGAAAATGATTTGAAATATTTATATGAAACATAAGAAATGTTTTGAATGTCCAAAATGGCATATATTGATTTTTTATGACTCAATACATGTTGTATTTATGTTTCGGAGCAATCGGAGTCGTTTGGGGCAGTCAACGGGCCATTCACCAGATCCGACACAGTGGACCGGCGCCAGTCAGGGGATGAACCGGCGTCGGTCAGGGGATGAACCAGTGCCGGTCAGGGAATGAACCGGCGTGGCCGGGTATTTAATTAAATTGGTGAATCGGCGCCGGTCAGGCAGTGAACTGGCACTGGTCCGGTCTCGGGTTTCGCGGTCGTTTTTTTCTAAAATTGCAAATCGGAGCCGGTTCGAGGTAGGACCGACCCCAGACGTTTCATATAAGTATATTTTGCATGTAATTGCATGAAATATGTTGTTTAAAATGCTAAGGTTTGGAATACCAGGTTGAAATGCTAAGGCTTGGACTAGTCATTGGTAAAGAAATTATATAGACCCCGACGGGCCGGGGCGAGGTACGTGGTAGATTATATGTGGCGGGTGAATACCTGATGTGTGTTTTCTCGCACTTAAAATAGTTGTAGAAAAGTGGTTGAAAGTACGAGTATCGTCTCCACAGGGACGGACAAAAGGGAATTAAAGATTAACTAAATTCAGCGATTAAACAGAAATAAATAAATTAAAATGCGATGTGCGAGATTGATTGGTTGAATTAAAATTAAAACTAATGCTAATGAGCGATAAAAATAAAAGATTGGTTTCTTCTCAATTAACGACGAAGGGAACAGGGATTGATTCCGGGGTAACCAGATTTCTGGCAGATCAGGCCTAATTACATGAATTTAATTTAATTGAGCCTAGCTAATCATTACTAAGTTCTTACCGCTCTCGCGGCGTAGAGTACAATAATTTAGGGGACCAGGCTGATCTCTCATGCGACAGGATCCTAAATTATTGCCAAGACGAGCGAGCTTACGGCCCCTTAATCGCTACTAATCTCTTAGCGAACGATTAAGTGTGTGTGAATGTGTCCTAGAACAAATTAGATCTCTCTTAATTTATTCTACATGCAATTGTAATTCTAGCTGCAGTCTAGGTTACAAGAGATATCAATTAACTTATTCAAACACAAATTAAACGGCATTCATGCAATTAAACCGACAAGAATCTAGCCATCAATCATGATTAACCCCTTCATCAACCCCAAATCCCTAATTAAACTACTCACAATTCATAATTGAAGAATCATCAGAATTGGGATGAATAGAAATAATTGTCATTAATTAAAAAGATGAACTTACAAATAATCCCAGGGTCTTGGAAGAAAATAGCGTAAAAACGGTGTTAAATTCGTCCCTAGGCCTCTCCGTAATGTTCGTAACGTCAAAATATGGGTATGGGGGTCTTATTTATAGAAAACAGATGAGTTTGGGCTGAACTGGGACTAAAAAAGGGCTGAAATCCGCGTCTCGGGTGTACGCACGATCGTGCGTACCTTGCCACGCACGATCGTGCGTAGCAGGCAGATTTGTTGCCGCGTTTTTTGCTCTTACGCACGATCGTGCGTCCTTTTACGCACGGTCGTGCGTCCGTGCTCTTCAGCCTTTTTTCTAGTCCGAATTTGACAAAACTTCCTTCATGAAAGTTGTAGATAATGAAGTCCTCTATCCACCCCAATTTGCCGAATGTGATTTGAATCATCCAATCAAGAGATATGATCAAAACGGTGGAAGGTGTCTTTCTGAAATCGCAGCAGAGATCATCTGACTTCATCGTCTGTTTTCACCTTCTTCCTCTCAGATTCTTGCAAAGGTGTCTTCATATGATTTGTAGCCATTGAAGTTGGCTTTCCTATGGAACTTGAATCGTGTATATTGGATGTTTCTTCAAAGAGATATGCTTGAACGATTGACCAAAGGTCATCCTGATCGTCGTTTTCCAACTTCATTCATCTTCTTTTTGATCCCATAGCCAATCCTAGAGCTCTTTTGTCATTAAATCTTCATCGTAAACCTACCGGTGACCTCCATAGCTCTCAAATCATTATAAAATGCTTCTCAAATCATCCCGATTGTTCCTCAAGTGCCGGTACCAGGCTCAAATTCCCTGATTTTGACTACAAACAACACAAAACTCGAACCAACGCCCGGTAAACATAACTTGAGCTAAAATTGAGACTTGTAATACCTTAAAGATAGGAAAATCATCAAAAACCGATCTCAACACACATCAAATGCGTGTCTAAATACGGACTTATCAGATTCCCCCACACTTAAGCCTTTGCTTGTCCTCAAGCAAACTGAACAACGGGACTTACGATAATCACCACAAGGAATTTAAAACAGTTAGCATGCACATGTAGTTAAAGGGATATTCACAGAACATACAATCTAAACCAAGAAAATTCTTCCCTAAACTACATCTTTGTACTCAAGCTAAACTATTTGACAAAGTATTCACAACATCCTTAGAGTAATGACAAAATACACAAATAAACTAGCTATTGATCAGAAGGACTTGTGAAGGTGGTGGTGAAGGGTGAATGGTAAGGATAAACAGTTCCTTCTTTTTTTTTGAGAGTTTGGAACATCCTGACAAAGACTCAATGCATTTGGGAATTTCGGGGCTTTTTTTAAGAACAAGGAACTTAGTAAGCCACAATTTAGGAACAATCATTTAAACCTATGCAAAGAGTAGACATGGTGTACAACTAAGCTAAACCGTCTCGGCACATTTGTGCTTTGACGTATACTTGAAGTACGCGAAGGAATAAAGCTAATTTTCAATAGCCTCCAAGTTCATTAATTATGTTTAGTTTTCCTTGTCATGTTGGCACGAGAACGCCATTTCTTTCGAAAGATACCCAAGTCTCATCTTACATTTTTTGACCGGGGCTCTCATTCCCTTTTTCGCAAAGTAAGAGGTCTAGCTATATTAATTTTTCACCTTTCGGATTCTCACTAGACATTACCCCATTCTAATCTCGGCCTCACCAAGGAAAAATGACAATTAAGGTTCATGCCTACAATGCAATCCTCGAAAGTATCAAATTCCTAAAAGATGACTGCTCTTACCCCATTTGGGGCATAGGTACAGTGCCAAAATTGGCTCCTACACAAATTCCCTAAACTTAGCAAATTAATCCTTTAGTTCCCTAAACATCAAAACTATGTCAGAAATATTCACGGGTAAGGAACACAGGCCATTTGGCTATGGAGCTCAATTAATTGGGTAACAAAGAACAGTCAGGCTCAAAATGGCTTCTCCTAAAGGATTCTTTCAGGTGGGGTGGATGATTATTGGAAAATTCAATGTGTGACTAATGCCTTCATCCTTTCAACAACTAGATTACCGTGCAAGCAATTTAAGCCTAAACACTTCAAAGATGTCCTAAAAACATAGTCAAAACGCTAGCCAGCTCACAAAGACACGGTTTAAAGAAAAAATTTCAAAAATTTTGACATGAATTTTCTATGAATATACAACTAACACCTGTGCATGCTAACTCTAATAATCACATGTAGCAACTACTGCCCGAATGCCCAATTCACTCCCCCACACTTAAACTTTGGCATCGTCCTCGATGACAAAAAATGCACTATGCACAAGGGGGTAAAGAGGATAGGGTCACGCGTGCTCAACTTAACTCAAGTCAATATTTCAACAAGCGAGTAAAAGAGTCAAAGAAACTTCCCTATAGCGCTGGTCGGTGCAGAACTAAATTGAGTCAATGATCCTCGGCACATCATCCCTATAACAAGACCCCTGAGCTGCAACAAAAACACAAATCAAAACAACCAAACAACAAACAAAGCAAAAGCAAAAACAAAAGCAGAATTAAGCTCGGGTTGCCTCCCGAGAAGCGCTATTTTTAACGTCGTGTGCCCGACGATACCTCATAAGCTCTCAAATTGCAAAGACTGTAGTGGTGCACTAACAATCAACGTTTCCAGCTTCCTTTCAACAAATGCCATTAAGTGGCGCAGACCTTTAAATTCTCTAGTAAACGTAGGTAGCAAATGGTCTTCATAACCCTCATCAGCACAGAAGTGAAGTATGAAACTCTCATCCTCTTCAGGTGGATAGGGAACATGAGTGAAAACTTTGATTACTCTATGCATCACCGGAAGCTCAAAACATGTCTCTAAGCAAGGAGTAGGAGCAACACCGTAATCAAACTGCAACATAGAAAAGTCTTCTTCTTCCTCACAAATATCATCTACATTCACAACCTCTCCTCCAGACTCTGTATCACTCCCCATGAAGGCATCCCAACTCTCGTTAACATCGTTCTCATCAGGGTCTTCAAAAACATCAGGAAGTGTATCATCCATCATGTTCCCACCATCATAGTCTGACTCGCTCACGTGATCATCCATATTGGTCTCCTCAGGTTGGGCTTCTGTGTCGCTAGGATGGGATCTCTCGGACTCCTCAGATATGGCGTTAAACAGTCGATCCAAGTGATTCTGGATGTTCTGAAGTCTTGACTGTGTTAACTGTTGATTTGTCTCAGTTGTTTGCATGAATTGCTTGAGTGTTTCTTCCAGGTCAGACAGCTTCTCTGAAATTGTCTCTTCCCATTCATCCTGTGGTTCATAGCTCGGCAAAGACGTAGGAGTGACTGAAACATTTGTGTTCGTAAATTGTGGGGAGGAAGAAGTGGGGTAAGCAGTTTCCCGGAAAGGATGGTCATATAGAGGTTTGATGGGGCAAAGACATAAATGGTGACCTCCTCCACAGAAGGAACAAATGCTACCCTTAAAACATTCAGATATTTCCTCAGGCGTTTTATTTAGAAGCATAAATTCAAGAATGGAGCCTCGTCTTACGCTTACCCAAGGGTATTGTGATGAAGGATAGTAAGAATCAGAATGAAAGGGTCGAGTGGTTGGAGTGTACGGATAAGAAGGCTAAATGTTTTGTGGTGTAGGAGAGTAATTTTGATGAGGTGTGTAATATTGAGGAGGAGTGTAAGGAGGACATGGCGTATATGGTGAATATTCCATGGAGGTTTGAGGGTAGGGAATTCCTCCAGGAATGTGGCTGATTGGGTTCATCTCATGCCTCTTTGAAAATTACCTGAAAGGTTAGCACAGAAAAATCCTACGGAAAAACTAAAAGAAAACAAACTAAAAAAAAATCTCGCTGAAATTAATTAACCCTTAAAACCGTCCCCGGCAACGGCGCCAAAAACTGATGTGTGTTTTCTCGCACTTAAAATAGTTGTAGAAAAGTGGTTGAAAGTACGAGTATCGTCTCCACAGGGACGGACAAAAGGGAATTAAAGATTAACTAAATTCAGCGATTAAACAGAAATAAATAAATTAAAATGCGATGTGCGAGATTGATTGGTTGAATTAAAATTAAAACTAATGCTAATGAGCGATAAAAATAAAATATTGGTTTCTTCTCAATTAACGACGAAGGGAACAGGGATTGATTCCGGGGTAACCAGATTTCTGGCAGATCAGGCCTAATTACATGAATTTAATTTAATTGAGCCTAGCTAATCATTACTAAGTTCTTACCGCTCTCGCGGCGTAGAGTACAATAATTTAGGGGACCAGGCTGATCTCTCATGCGACAGGATCCTAAATTATTGCCAAGACGAGCGAGCTTACGGCCCCTTAATCGCTACTAATCTCTTAGCGAACGATTAAGTGTGTGTGAATGTGTCCTAGAACAAATTAGATCTCTCTTAATTTATTCTACATGCAATTGTAATTCTAGCTGCAGTCTAGGTTACAAGAGATATCAATTAACTTATTCAAACACAAATTAAACGGCATTCATGCAATTAAACCGACAAGAATCTAGCCATCAATCATGATTAACCCCTTCATCAACCCCAAATCCCTAATTAAACTACTCACAATTCATAATTGAAGAATTAACAGAATTGGGATGAATAGAAATAATTGTCATTAATTAAAAAGATGAACTTACAAATAATCCCAGGGTCTTGGAAGAAAATAGCGTAAAAACGGTGTTAAATTCGTCCCTAGGCCTCTCCGTAATGTTCGTAACGTCAAAATATGGGTATGGGGGTCTTATTTATAGAAAACAGATGAGTTTGGGCTGAACTGGGACTAAAAAAGGGCTGAAATCCGCGTCTCGGGTGTACGCACGATCGTGCGTACCTTGCCACGCACGATCGTGCGTAGCAGGCAGATTTGTTGCCGCGTTTTTGGCTCTTACGCACGATCGTGCGTCCTTTTACGCACGGTCGTGCGTCCGTGCTCTTCAGCCTTTTTTCTAGTCCGAATTTGACAAAACTTCCTTCATGAAAGTTGTAGATAATGAAGTCCTCTATCCACCCCAATTTGCCGAATGTGATTTGAATCATCCAATCAAGAGATATGATCAAAACGGTGGAAGGTGTCTTTCTGAAATCGCAGCAGAGATCATCTGACTTCATCGTCTGTTTTCACCTTCTTCCTCTCAGATTCTTGCAAAGGTGTCTTCATATGATTTGTAGCCATTGAAGTTGGCTTTCCTATGGAACTTGAATCGTGTACATTGGATGTTTCTTCAAAGAGATATGCTTGAACGATTGACCAAAGGTCATCCTGATCGTCGTTTTCCAACTTCATTCATCTTCTTTTTGATCCCATAGCCAATCCTAGAGCTCTTTTGTCATTAAATCTTCATCGTAAACCTACCGGTGACCTCCATAGCTCTCAAATCATTATCAAATGCTTCTCAAATCATCCCGATTGTTCCTCAAGTGCCGGTACCAGGCTCAAATTCCCTGATTTTGACTACAAACAACACAAAACTCGAACCAACGCCCGGTAAACATAACTTGAGCTAAAATTGAGACTTGTAACACCTTAAAGATAGGAAAATCATCAAAAACCGATCTCAACACACATCAAATGTGTGTCTAAATACGGACTTATCAATACCTGGGACCAAGTAAGGTTAGATAATACTCTGTAGGACCAGGAGGAGTCCTCTACACTCAAACGTTAATAAGGGCATGTGTAGTCCTTGAGGTGTGGTATCCTCCAACAAATTAGACATAGGTAATAAGGGCAAATGCAGTCCTTGAGGTGTGATATCTTCCATCGAATTACATATAGGTAAAAAGGGCCTGGGTAGTCCTTGAGGTGTGGTATCCTCCAGCAAATTACACATAGGTAACAAGAGCAAATGTAGTCCCTGAGGTGTGGTATCCTCTATCAAATTGCATATAGGTAACAAGGGTCCGTGCAGTCCTTGGGGTGTGGTATCCTCCATCAAATTACATATAGGTAACAAGAGCCTGTGTAGTCCTTGAGGTGTGGTATCCTCCAGCAAATTACACATATGTAACAAGGGCAAGTGCAGTCCTTGAGGTGTGGTATCCTCAATCAAATTGCATATACGTAACAAGGGCCCATGTAGTCCTTGAGGTGTGTTAACCTCCAAGAAATTACACATATGATGAGGGTGTATGTGTACTCCTCGAGGCGGGGTTATCCCCGGAATGTAAACTATAAGAGTAAGGATGAGTAGTCCTCGAGGTAGGTGAACCTCAGGGTATTAACTTTAAATAATTGAATGAATATGCTTGGTCGGGAACGAGTTCCCGATAGAATGCTTTCCTTGGTCTAGGAATTGATTTAAACCATGTCCGTGATATGGGAGCCCGAAGGGCCACCCATGGGTATTTATCTTTTGATATCAGGTGAGTTAGCCTACAGGTGACTCCATCCGAAGATAAGACACGGGGAGGGTGAATTTAATGGGGGCGGTTATGCCTAAATGATTTGAAAGACAAATGAATCCACGGGCCGAATATTTTACTCATATATGTATATATGTATATGATATGTTTTGAAAAGGGGTAGCTAAGAGTTATGTCCATAATTATACTATCACCATATGTTGAGGGTAGCACGTGAGAAACGTTAGGTACATTACATACAGTTTGCCTTCGCCAGTACTTTTTGTAGTATTGACCCCTCGGGGGGACCACCATTTCAGGTTGAAGCTAGAGCTTACTTCCTGCACCCGTTGTTCGGAAGATCGATGGAGAGAAGATGTGATTATTGCTTCCTCTGATTCTATTTCTAAATAATTAAATAATGTTTGTGGAACTATTTTGACTTATAAATTAATGGAGCCTGTGAGCTCTTGTTTTACCCTTGTGTGGGTTCTTATTAAACACTTATATTCCGTTATATGTTTAATTGTATGTTGGTGTTGTTATGTGTGCTTACTAATCGGTTATGGAATATGTATCTATCGGACGTCATGTGCAATTTGGTAATGATGAACTACGATTATTCTTATTGGGTTGTACGACGGCTGTCTACGTGACACAGCCGCGGTCTGGGGCTTGACATATATATATAACTAATATCTTCAATGTTGAGTGTAGTTTACATAACCATCATTACTCATGTGTCATGTGCCATGCTCAAAGGGATGCCCATAGCATTTTGGTTTATAAAAACAGACCTAATGCGCATGAACCTTTCACACTCATTCGCAACACAATTCTTCAAGCAAACCATAGAAGTCCTTTATCAAAATGGTTGGCATGTGGTCTCTATTCAGAGATATCAATCACATCAAAACTACTTGGGCAATGAAAGCTAGAGCTACAAGAGTCACCATAATCCAGCCCATGATGTTTACCCTCAATAGATGGAAATAATATTTCACGACGAAGAGGTTATAAATGTTTAGACTTATATTTCATCTTGAAAAAATTATTCTGAAATTTGCAGGGCTCTAAGATCCATACACACATTTCAGAGCAGTTCTTATCAAAATTTAATGGACCCTTTAGAGAAGGTTGCATCTATGCTGTTGAAAATTTTATGGTAGAGGAAAGCTGCATGTTTTTCAAGGCCACGACCCACCCTTATAAACTCTATTTTTTTAACAAAAGCCAAGCTTTTGAAATCGAAAAGATTCCCTTCCCTTTGAGAAGGTTTCCATTGATTCTGTTTGTTGTGCTACATGGACAATATATTATTAATGAAAAAATAGGAATAGGTACGTATTTAGTAACTGAGATCACCCTGGAAGTTTACTGTAATATTGGATTTTGAATTTGTGATAAACAATTCTAGATATTATTGGCCAAGTTGTGCATTACCAAGATCCAAATACAATATTATAGAATGAACGTCCAAGAAAGTTGATTGAACTCATCCTTGGGGACACAGAGTTAGTAAAAATGCGTAATTTATCGTTTATTGGTATTGAAAAGTTATTACTTAATACTTAACTAGGCGATTCTAATTTCATAGGGGGAATGTCACCGCATGCTCACTATGGAGTCCTATGGTTGAGATGATCTTGAGATATAAACAAACCACCTCCGAACCCATTGCAAACCAAAGAAATACCAATTTTTTTATGAATTTTGCAAAGTTTAGGAAAAAGTCAGAGTCAGGGATGGGCTCTTATGTGGTCTCACGAGTTGAGAAGACAAATAATGACAGTCTCACACAGTCACCAACCTCCTCTACACTCAAATTTGTTCTCATATACAGCAATACTATGTATTCAAATTGTAAATGTATGTGCGCATGCATATACAAGTGTATTTATAATCATATATCCATGCAAATTTTTACATTCTTTTTATTTCTTTTTGCCATCAACTATTGATATTAATGACACTACATTTTTAAAATCACCTTAGTGCTTTTGGTTATAATTTTTGAAATAAAACAGTTATTTAAAATTGTCTAAGTTATTAATGGAAAACATTTGATTTTCTTATGTGAATTAAAAGTATAATTATTTTTTCCCATATTCTGAAATAGATATTTTCAGGAAAAGTATAACACTGAAATATATTATGTTTACTATATATTTTTACTTTGGTGTTTACTACATCCAAAAACTATAATCCAAAAGGACATGTACTCAGATGAATTAATAAATGTTATAACAGAGATAATGCACTTATATTTCCAAAGAGAGAAGTCAGTGCGTAACATCATTATAGTTGTGATGGGTTTTGGTGAGTTTAAGCAATGACGGTTCCTGTCATGCAGCAGTGGCCAACTTCAAACAGGGAAAATAAATCCTTCTCCATACTCTGATGAAGATCTCAGGTAATATGGAGTATATATGTAAACACCACCTTCTTAACTCTAACTCGTTTCTACATTTCACTTAGCAAGGTTGTTTTTTATTTTTGGGATTGAAGAGCTAAGTTACTCTGCATCAGTGTGGTGCCTTGGGAAGGTAATTATTTAGCACCTTCTCCTTCTCATATAATACACATTTATGCTACGAACTACAGTCATCAAACACTATCCTAATCCATTGTTCATACCTGAATTTTTTCACTTAACTTTTCTTCTAAACCATAAAGTATGAACTTCTCTTTTAAATACAGTATTTTGATCTTATTATAGATAAGTGAAAGTTTGGAGTGAAGTTCCAACTCGTGTGTGTTATATTTGTGGAACTAGGGGTACTTGGGCGTAATTATTCGTTGATTGTTCATACGGGTACTGTGAACTATGTGCAGATTCACTTAACCTTCATTTTATGTAATCACCACCCCCACCATTACTATACACGGCTCAAATTGGAGGTTTGGATGTGTTGCAACGAATAATCTATCATTTTGGGTCTTCTGGAACACCAAACTCAGCGACCAAGATTGACGTTGTACTGAGGTGTTCAACCCGTACAAAGAAGTTGAACAAAAAATATTTTCGGGATGGCTATGTTGTCGACTTGGATTTCGGATTGTTCAGCAAAGTAGTCATGTGTAAGTTAACTAAATTCATTGTAATACGATCCAAGAGACCCTTTCAGGTAAATTCATCTGCACAACACAAATAAATATAACATTTATATGCTAGCAAGTCATTTTTCAAATACTTTAAGTAAAGTGTGTAACGAAATCAATGAAGCATACATAGCGAGGTTTCGACAACTATATAAAGGAAATTTTAAAAAATCATTGACTTTTAGGTAACTTTAAAAAATAAACGGAACTCAATAAACATGTGCATATGAAATATCAACATAGGATGATATTGAGTTATGTTTTTTTTTTTTACAAAAAAAAAACTTGGATGCTTCCAGTAATCAATTGTTAATAATAAGGTAAAAGGATTCCTTATAATTCAGTTATAAAACATCAAATGGGTATTTGTAAATTGAGAGTGTGTGGTGCAATTTATAAAGTAGTGGGCTTTTGTTAATGGTGAGGTTGTTTAACAAAAGAAATTGTATAAAAAAATGTGCATTAATACGAACTACTGGAGATCCCATAGTTGCCATTGTTCAGTCCATATTCCCAGAATATGTAAAATCTTCAACGAACATCAGTTGCTTGCGTGTTCGCGCCATACTAGCACCCACACTAGCGGTAGTTGAGGTTGTGAATGAGTATATGATGAATCTGAATGTTGGCAAAGTTGCAAGAACGTATCTTAGTGCGGATAGTGTGTGTAAAGTGTATTCCACGACCAATCCTATGACAGAACTTCATACACCTAAATTCCTAAATAGTTTAAAATCATCAGGAGTACCCCATCATAAACTGACTTTGAAGGTCGAGACGCCCGTAATGCTTCTGCAAAACATAGATCATTCGCAAGGATTGTGTAATGGAACTCGGCTTATTTTAAGAATGCTTGGCGATCATGTTTTGGAATGTATGGTTTTGACCGGTGTCAGTGCTGGGCAAAAAGTCCTGATCCCTAGGCTATCCTTAACCCCTTTGGATGCTAACTTGTCATTCAAATTTCAAAGGCGATGGTACCCAATCATGACTTCTTATGCGATGACTATAAACAAAAGTTAGGGGCAATCACTATCCTGTGTTGGAATATTGTTGCTGATGTTTAGACACAGTCAACTTTACGTTGTTGTGTCTAGGGTGACTAATCACAGTGAGCTGAAAAT
This sequence comes from Cuscuta epithymum, assembly GCA_945859915.1. Lineage (NCBI taxonomy): Eukaryota > Viridiplantae > Streptophyta > Magnoliopsida > Solanales > Convolvulaceae > Cuscuta > Cuscuta epithymum. The sequence continues at coordinate 487,204 of CAMAPF010000024.1, forward strand.
CCTAATTGTGGGCGAAGATGGAGGAGCGGCTAATGTCACTCAAAACGTTGTGTATAAGGAAGTTTTCCATAATGTTTAATGTTGTGTGCGATGCAATTTTACAATATGTCAGTTCTTTGGTGGTGTTATGTATTTGGACGAAAATACTTTGTCTCTTATTTGGCTTTGTATTGAATTGTTTATGTTCCTAACTTTTTTTTTGGAACAAGGCGGCTTAAATTGATAATAAAACATTCAGCAAGGGACAAAGGAGATAAAGGAACCGCTTCCAACCACTGACCCTCGAACCAGCCTGAGAACCAATCATCCTGTAGGGAGCAATATGATTCGTTGATCCTGTAGTGGGTCTAAATGAGCCTAACGTGGCCAGAGCAAAACCCTCATCACCCATACCTAATGTAAGAATCTGACAGAAAGAAACAAAAGTAATAGAAACAAACATAGTCTGATCGCAAATAAAAAAAAGACAAAAACAGCAAAATCGTGGAACTCCCACAACCCTAGTCGCACAATTCCTCCATGGCGGCGGTTCGGGAGGGGGATAGATCAACACCTCTTCGTCTTCTTTTGCCCGTAGACTCCTGCTCGGAGCTTCTTCCTCGCTCGTGACCTCCTCTTCCAGAATCAGATCGTCCTCCTCACCCTTGAGAATCATGTTATCACACTTGTTGATCATCTCCTCCATCTCGATCTGTCTTGACCACATCCCGTCCGGACTGCGCGTGACTCGCTCGATGAAGTCACGAACCAGTTGATCGCAATGCTTCTGCCCGAGCACCCAAGCCACCAGCCAATACAATTTCTGCCGCCGCCGTTGCAGAACCCCAGGAGAAGACTCGATACAAAGAAACACGGACCGGACAATCTACAAGCTTCCAACCGAGAGCACATACTCACCGGATGAGATGACCTCTGTCAGGAAAACCCTAGACACGACCACATACTATTCTCGATGTTCCTAACTTATTTTATATCCTGAGTTCTTAGTGATTGTACAATGTCATCGAATTGTTTAATGTAGTATCATGATTGACAATTTCATCAATCGTGAAACTATTTCACAGGCACATCTGTTCTATAGTTACGTGAATATTATTAATTAGAAAAAAAATCTCCAAGCGTGCATAAAAAATACAAACAAGACAATATGTTTTTAAATATGTGAGATCTATCGGGTTGTGAATCGTGTGACAAATATATAATTCCGATCACGCCCCCCCCCCCAAAAAAAAAAAAACTTCAATACTATAATACTCCCTCTGTCCCGCTATGATTGTCCCATTTTATCATTTCGGTCCGTCCCACTAAGATTGTCTCATACCTTATTTGGTAAAGTTTGTGTGGTTCTAACTCATTCCTACTTTATTCTTACTTTATCAATTCAATATCAACCACATAAACCCACCTTTATTAATAACCGTGCCACCTTCTCTTGTCCCAAACATAGGGGGACGGAGGTAAAAGTATAATGTCCCCCCGTGCTTTGCAAGTTTACAAAGGCAATTATTTTAAAAAGTGCAATTCGTATAAATAATAATCAGCATATTAGTTCACGATTGTTGTGTATAAACAAGTGTTTCATAACATTTAGCAAGGAGTCTATTGTGTTTTCAAATTATATTTATATTGTGTGTAATCGGTGGTTAATCGAATTTAATATATTGCATTACATATCAAAATTCATTATTGTGGGGAGTATAATCATAAACCATTTTTTTTATTCTAAATGATTCAATTATAATTACAACTTTATTATTTATTTCAAATTTGACTAAACATGAATGAGCATGTGAAAAATGCACCAACCGTGCATTGAAAAAATAAACCAGGCAATATGTTTTTAAATATGTGAAATCTATCAGTTGTGAATCATGTGGTGAGTATATAATTCCGATTACGGTTGTTTACTCTAAAAAAATACTATTTCAATACCATAATGTCCCCCGTGTTTACAAGGGCAATTCTTTTACAAAATGCAAAACATATAAATAATAGCCAACATTTTAGTTCGCGGTTGTTGTGTATAAACAAGTGATTCATAACATTTAACAAGAAGTCTAATGTGTTTTCAAATTATATTTATACTGCATGTAATAAGTGGTTGATTTAATTTTTAATATATTTCATTACATATCAAAATTCATTCTTTTAGGGAGTATAATTGTACACAATTTTGTTTTAATTCTAAATGATTCATTATTTAGAATTACAAGTTTATTCTTTATTCCGACTAAAAACAATTAAACATGTGAAAAATTCACCAACCGTGCATCGCATGGGTGTTCTACTACAACAAACAACAACATCTAGGCCTTAGTCCCAAACGATATTGGGCTCAACTAATTAACATGAATCGATACATGATATCGCCAAAAGGAAAATAAAGGAAATAAAGATAAAAAAAGATAAGCTATAATAAAAAAAAGATAATATAAAAGAGATGAATATACATATAAAAGATAAAATAAAAAGGAAAAAACAATATTTATATAAAATGATAAAAGGATTTAAAACGGGGGGGAGATGATACAAGATCACTCCTCCACACGAATGCGCACCCTCCACTTTGCTCTCTTCAAAGTCATACCCTCATCCAATCCAAGAAGAAGCATATCACATCTGACTCCCCTAACCCACGTCTGTTTGGGCCTTTCTCCCCCTCTCTTCCCTGCCTCTTCTCCACACATCTCAACTCGTCTGATAGCTGCATCACTCGGTCTTCTATGCACATGACCAAACCACCGTAGGCGCGACTCCCGCATCTTATCTTCAATAGGTGTTACTCTCACTCTTTGTCTGATTGTCTCATTCCTCACACGGTCCTTTCTAGTATGCCCACACATCCAACGCAGCATGTGCATCTCTGTCACACTCATCTTTTGAATGTGACATTGTTTCACCGCCCAACACTCCGTACCATACAGTAATGCCAGACTAATTGTTGTCCTATAAAATTTACCTTTCAGTCTAGTCGGCATACCTCGATCGCATAGAAATCGTGACGCACTCTTCCACTTCATCCACTCTGTTCTGATTTTATGCGATACATCTTCATCTATCTAACTCACCGTCCTTCTGAATTATGGAGCCCCCAAGTAACGAAACATATCGCTGACCAGTATCTCCTTACCATCTAGAGTAATTCCGTTATTACCACTGCTTCTACCTCCACCAAACTTGCACTCCATATGGTTTAATGTCGTATTTTTATTTGTGAGTTGTGAAGAGTTCTTGTGAATGTGTGTATTCAACATGAATCAAATGTTTTTATATTAATTTCACCGGGCTTCTTATTTTACTTTATAAATCAATTATCTCACATATCCCCTATGTTTCACGTTTTATTCATTTTAGCTGAACATTATATATTAATTTCATTATCAAGTATTGGTTGTTCAAATATAGGTAATGGTTTCCATTGAGTGATTTGAGTCTCACTTACCCCATGGCCAAGTGTTCAAATACTTGTTAATATGTTCAAATACATTCATTGTTAAAATAAACCAAGCATTCCAGCCCAGCTGGTTGTGAGGTTACCGTGCCTAGTGGGAGGTCTCGAGTTCGAAACCTACTAGGCACATAAGGGTTTAAAACTCAATGGAGTGAGTTTCAAGTACTCCAGGCCCCAAGCCCTCCTCCCCCAGACCACCTGGAGTAAATAAAACATTCATTGTTAAAATTCGACTTTGTGGCTTTAAAATTGTGTCCAAAGATTCGAACAATGTACATGTTTTTAACACGTGCCATTCACGGCTTAAAACTTGACCAGTCAACCCAATTTTTGCAAAATACTTGTTATTAGTGAAACATAAATCAATCTAACACAATAACTAAGAGTGCAGTGCAAACAAAGTCGCCAAAGAAGACTCGAAAAGAGCAAGTTGCATTCCGATGGAATGTATGTTTTTTTTATCATGAAATGTTGATGTGTAAGTCAGAGCCCATTTGGTAACTATTATTTCCACTTATGAGCTTTGTTAGCATTTTTAAACAAACGTCTGACTTTTAATTTCACGCTCTGAATTATTTAATGATCAAAATAAGTAAAGTTGCAGTTATTTGTCTGGACTGAAGTGATTGAAATTACTATATAAGACCAGTTTTTATATTTTTCATCTATTTTTTATTTTATTAAAAATATATATTTTACACATATTTTTCAATAATTAAGAAGATTTAGTTGTTCCAACCATTTTTTCAATTTCATCAAATATTTTAGTAAGAATACATAGAGACCGTTTGATAATAGTCAAATCGAATGTATTGGGTGGTTCTGCTGAAATTTATGAAGTTCTGGTTGAAGTGGCTCGATTGGCTGATTACGTTGTTTTATGAAAAAATTAAATTTAAGATATGTTTTATTAATAAACTAAAGATAAAATTTATGAAAAATAGCTAAGAAGATCTTTTATAGTAATTTCAGCCAATATAGTTAGAAAAGTAACTTCAACCTTACTTTTTCTGATTATTACACAATTCAACGCGTGAAATCAAAAAATTATGTGTTTGCCTGTTTGTTGAAAAAATGGGTTGATAAGCCTGATAAGCCGAAAAATAAGGTTACCAAACAGGCTTATAATTAATTTTATTGAACAATTTCTAAAAAAGAGTATTATGTGGTGCCTTGTAGTAATTTTGAAAGTTAATGACTATTTTTGGAATTGGTAATGCGAAAGGACCATTTTGAGTATAATGCATGTATCATAACATCAAATGGGTAATTTGAGTTTGCACCCCATATTATTGTCTAAATTGGACTTTGCACACCATTTTTTAAAATCTATGTTTTTGCACCCTAACCCCATATGACAAAACAAAAAGGGGTAATTTGAGTTTGCACCCCATATTATTGTCAAAATTGGACTTTGCACCCCGTTTTTAAAAATCTTAGTTTTTGCACCCCCAAGCTCATATGAAAAGACAAAAATGCCCCTCCATTAACAATTATTTTGGCCTTCAACATATTCATGATCGAGGGGCATTTTTGTCTTTTCATATAGGGTTGGGGTGCAAAAACAAAGTTTTTTAAAAACGGGGTGCAAAGTCCAATTTGAACAATAATATGGGGTGCAAACTCAAATTATCCCAAACAAAAATGTCTCTCCATTAACAATTATGTTGACCCTCAACATATTCCTGGTTGAGGGCATTTTTGTCTTTTCATATGGGATTGGGGTGCAAAAACAAAGATTTTTTAAAAACGAGATGCAAAGTCCAATTTAAACAATAATATAGGTGGAAAGTCAAATTACCCCAAATCATATTCCCCCATTTTGAGTACCGCAGTATAATACTATAATGTAGGGAGGTATATAACTTAGGGGTGGGCGCCAGACGGGACGGTTCAGAATTTGACTTATCCCGGTCCCGACCCGGTATTATAATAACGGTCCGGTACGGTTCAGGATAAGTCATTATCCCAATGTTGTCCCATTTAAAACGGGTCCGGGACATCCCGAGAAAAACCGGGACGGTTCGGGACGTCCCATAAAATATACATTTGTGAAATGTGATATGAAAATAAGCATAACATCAAAATAAAGATGTAACTATTTTTGCAAATTTAGCTTATCTAAAAAGTTACGTAAAACCTCTAATTAACTATTTTTAATTACTGTCTTATAATTTTTTTTTGGTCCCCCCATTCTTATGTTTCCTCGTAGAATAGTAGCGCAAAATATTTTTATACTTTGTAGTACACTTGTAACTTTTCAATATCACATTAAATTAAATATCATATCTATAAGGATATATATTTACTAGTTGTTATTTTGGAAAATATTAAATCTATAACAACACTATATTTTGGAGTAGTTGTTATTCCATCATAATAATATTCCGCACGTAATAATATATTACGGAGTAGTATCAGAATGAGAACTAAAGAAATTTAAAAAAAAGAAACGAGATGAAGAGAGACATGAAATACGATAAAATGACATTTGGGAGACTAAGGGCTAGAAAGTTTTAATTGGGTTTGACTTTTAGATATCATTAGAAATTTAAAATAACCTACTATTTTCAAACGGGACACCGGGACGGGACATGGTATTCTATAGCTATCCCGGTCCCGTCCCGGTTAATATCAGTACGGGACCGGTTCAGGATGAAAAAATTGCATCCTAAATGGATCGGGATAGTTTCGGAATGGTATCAGTATTTTTCTGTTTGGGACATCAGGACGGGGATTTTTGCCATATTCAGTGCACACTCATTTCTACTGCAAATCTTACCTAGGAGAGAGCAAACCCGACCCTACCTGATTGACCCGATCGGATATATCCGATTTTATTTTTTGGGTCGGATAACCCGACCCGAATGACCCAAACCCGGTCCAATTTTTGCAACCCGAGAGTTAAGCGGGTAGCGGGTAGGGTTACCAATTATGCTACCCGACCCGCCCGAAAACCCGAACTAGGGTAGTATATATACTACTTTGAATTATTATGCATGTTCAAATATCTCAATTATTGTATGCCAATTACCATATTATGCATATTCAAATATTCCAATTCCCGTATTTGTAAAACTATAACTTTGAATGTTGTATTGTTATGATTTTGAATGATATTTTGACCAATTATCATTTTATTTATCACAATATCAAATATGTCAATCACCGTATATTATTATTTTACATGTTCAAATATGTCGATTACCGTATTTATACAACTATCACTTTGAATGTTATACTAGTATAACTTTGAATGATATTTTTACCAATTACTCCCTCCGTTCCCAAAAATACTTCTCACTTTCCTTTTTGGGCCGTTCCCAAAAATTCTTCCCACTTTCCCTTTTTGAACAATTTGTGTGGCTCACATTCATTTTACCTTTTTCACACACAACCACAACCACACATTTCCACTTTATTCCACTTTCTTAATAAGCGTGCCAAGTCAAACCGAGAAGAATTTTTAGGAACGGAGGGAGTACCATTTTATTTATCACAATTTCAACAATAATAAATTAAAATCGGGAAAAGTGTCAAATAGGCCCCCTTACTAATACGAAAAAGTCAATTAAGCCCCCGAACTCAAAAAACACTCAATTAAACCTACGAATTATAAAAAACGAGGCAAAACAGCTCTTTTAGCATGTAATTAACCGGTTCCCGGTTCCATTAGTCCACGTGTCGCACACGTGTTGCCATTTGTGGCCACCTGTCGGCTGTCGCCACGTGTAAAGGTTTATCTGGAATCGGTTAATTACATGCTAAAAGGATTGTTTTGCCTCGTTTTTTATAATTCGTGGGTTTAATTGGGTGTTTTTTGAGTTCGGGGGCTTAATTGACTTTTCCGTATTAGTATGAGGGCCTATTTGACACTTTTCCCATTAAAATCCGAATGGACCCGAAAACCAAACCCGACCCGTGCTCTGCCCTAATTCTTACCCAAAACCTAGTTTCTCTTATTCTCCGGCCCAAATCTTCTCTCCCAGCTCCCCGTTGGCTTGCTCAGGGACTGTCTTCTGCGCCCCATATCTGCACCTTCCTGATACCACTAACTTCTTGGGCGTGACTCTCCGTTCGTCGATAATACCCAAGAACAACCCTTGTTGCGGTAGCGAAGATGTCTCTGAGGGTGCTGAATCCGAACGCCGAGGTGCTGAACAAGTCGGCCGCACTTCACATGAACATCAATGCCGCTAAGGGGTTACAGGACGTTCTCAAGACGAATCTTGGACCTAAGGGAACTATTAAGATGTCTGTCATCTTAATCCGCTTACCTTCATGTGTTGTATTGCGTCTATCCGTTTCTATTGGCTTCTAATTCTTGCTTTCGCTAATATTTACTTTCCAGGCTTGTTGGAGGTGCCGGTGATATTAAGCTTACCAAGGATGGCAACACTTTGTTGAAGGAAATGGTGGGTTCTTTCTTTAATTGCTCTCTTTTAAATTACTGCTCTGAATCCTCTACTAAATGAATTAGTGAATTACTGTATCATTATATCAAAATTCTGTCTTTCTGAATGTTGTAGCAAAGTGCATTGAGCACCTGTGTCCATTTTTTAATTTTGAATCCTCAACCTTTCAGCCTTATTTTAGTAATTATATACATAAGCTACAAATAATGCTACATAGCATATTTGAGTAGTTCGTAGTGTTATAGAAGATAGTAGCTAGATGCATGAGTGAAGCACGATGAAATATTGGCAAATAAAGACTATGATGGGTGCCAGTAATTTTGCTGTGGTGAACCGTGTCTATTATGTACTATCTATTACTAAAGTTAAATTATTCCAAATTTACCTGTGAAGGATATGTCCCTATCTTGTGACTGAATTACATTTTGCTTGATAATTGCAGCAAATTCAAAACCCAACTGCTATAATGATTGCACGGACTGCAGTTGCACAAGATGATACTAGTGGTGATGGTACTACATCGACAGTGCTTTTCATCGGTGAACTTATGAAACAGTCTGAACGCTACATAGATGAAGGTATGTTATTCCCTGAAGCCATTTTCCAACATTCAAATATGTCTGAATAGACTTATATGGAGTTCATTCTCCTACTTTTTGTGCAGGGATGCATCCTCGTGTGCTAGTTGATGGTTTTGAAATAGCTAAAAGAGCGACCTTGCAATTTCTTGAAAGATTCAAGACACCTGTAGTGATGGGTGGTGACCCAGATAAAGAGATATTGAGAATGGTAGCAAGAACAACTCTAAGAACCAAGGTTTCTTCAATTCTGATCTTGTTATTCAGTCTTCAAATGACACTTTCTAGCCTTTTCTATTGACCGAAATTAAATATTTCATTAAATTTATCTTGTTTGATGCAGTTATATGAATCAATGGCAGATCAGCTTACAGATATTGTCACAAACTCTGTGAGTAATCAGATATGAGTATTTCCTAGATACTTTTGTTACTTCTCAGTTCTGATTGTTTTGGAGGTTGAATGGTGATCAGGTTTAGGTTTTAACATTTGAAATAATAAGAATAGGAGTGTTTAAGTCACATGGTTTGTGATTGCATGGATTTTATTATTGTTTTAGTTTTTAATTTGACAATTGTCCTGAGTTCTCGTTTTCTAAAAAAGAGTGATGTTTCGAAAGTCCCTTTTTGCCCATGGATTTATTTATTGTTTTAGTTTTTCACTTAACAACTATCCTCAGCTCTAGGTTAATATATACCATTCGTCCACATTACTTGTAGGCTTGTAAAGTTGTAGCAATTTTTTTATTTTAAATAAAACACTCATGTGTTCGTAAAAAATAGTCATGTTTCAAAAGTTCTTTTTCCCACATGGAAGTCTGGTTTGATCAAACAAAACTAATTTTTATATGATTTGCCAAACATAGTACTAAACAATTTAATTCCATCTGATGATTTTAGTAAAAAAAGAATCAAAGATTTAGATATGATTGATGACTCATAGTTAAAATTAATGTACCATACCAATTCACAAGTTGTGCCTTTTTAAAGCCTGAAACCCTTTTTGGGATAGAGGTAGTAGTAATGAGGTATTTTCATGTTCATTCCCTTTATGATTTGTATCCCACGCAACAGGTTCTCTGCATTCGTAAGCCTGGGGAAGCTATTGACCTTTTTATGGTTGAAGTAATGCACATGCGTCACAAGTTTGATGTGGACACTCGCTTGGTACATGATATGTGCTCTAAATACACCTTTTAAATTTTCAGTGTTGTATGGAAGTGCTGCTTACTGCATTTAACACATGAAAAGTTTCCCTTTGATGAACCTTTAATTTGTACATAACCATTGTTTTATATCAGTTCTTATGTAACTGCATCAGTTTTTATGCTAGTATCTATCTTTCTTTTTAAACCAATTCAAAACTAAATTATTTTTCTGCATGTCTGCGTCTTTCAGGTAGAAGTTATTATCTATCTTACCTTGCAGATATATTATGGGGTGTATGTAAAAAAGGGCCCACACTTGCATAGTTGTTTCTCATATTTTAAATGGTAATAGGTGGAGGGCCTTGTACTTGATCATGGTTCTAGACACCCAGATATGAAGAGACGGGCAGAAGATTGTTACATTCTAACCTGTAATGTTTCCTTGGAATATGAGAAGAGGTAATAGTCTTTTCTGTGGTTCTGTCTTACTTTAATGTTATTGATTTTCTAAACGTTGTTGTGTTGTTGATGCATTATCTTTTCTTTTCCTCAGTGAAGTAAATGCAGGATTTTTCTACTCAAATGCAGAGCAAAGAGAAGCTATGGTTGCTGCTGAAAGACGCTCTGTTGATGAAAGAGTGCAAAAGATAATTGACCTAAAGAAAAAGGTATTCAATATATGAAGCATTATAAGCAGCACATGCGGTTAGTTCTTTATATATTTAATATTCATGTTTATTTTTATGGTGGCCTACAGGTCTGCTCAGGTACTAATAACAGCTTCGTTGTCATCAATCAAAAGGGGATTGATCCTCCATCACTGGACCTCCTTGCTCGGGAAGGAGTAAGTTTCCATCAAGTTCAGCTTGCCGTTTTTAGAGTACTTTGCAATGTGAATTACATGACAATAAGTATTCATATAGGCGGAAAATGCACTAGTTACCTCTTTGTGGTGGATATAAAAAGCAACTTATCTCTGTTGTCACCCTTCATTTTACCTCTTTATTTTATATTAGGTGATTTTGAGACATTTCACTACCCAATTTGCCATTGTTTTCAGAATCTCTTGTGAATTAAACTTTCCAATGCAACTGTTTTTATTCTATGTAAATCTTTATTAAGTGTGAAATCTATAGAAATTCTGTATGTTGAAAACTTTTCGAAATCATTAATCTTTAGGCCCTCTTTGATCAGTAGAGTTTTCATTGACTGATTGAATCACTAAATCTATGTATAGTATTTCACCTCAATGATGTAGTGAATCCTATTTTTGTTTATCCTAGTCTTGTTTCAGACAATTACAATTGGTGTTGTTATGATATTTTGGCTATTTAGATTATTGCCCTTCGAAGAGCAAAAAGGAGAAATATGGAAAGGTTGGTCCTGGCATGTGGGGGAGATGCAGTTAATTCAGTTGATGACCTCTCTCCAGATTGCCTTGGCTGGGCTGGACTGGTATATGAGCATGTTCTTGGAGAAGAGAAGTACACGTTTGTTGAAAATGTTAAAAATCCTCACTCTTGCACCATCCTTATTAAAGGTAATTTCAAATTTTCATGCCCGTTGTAGAAAAATAGGTGCAAATGTGCACTAGGAACCTCAATGAATCAATTACTGACCAGGTTTTTATTTATTTATGTTTAGGACCCAATGATCATACAATTGCTCAAATCAAGGATGCTGTACGCGATGGACTAAGAGCAGTAAAAAATACTATTGAAGATGAAGCTATTGTATTGGTATGTGATACGAATATAGATATAAATACTAATAAGAGTACTAGAATAATAGATAAAGAGTGTAATAGGTACAAATAAGGATGCTGGGCCATGTCATATAATGTGGGCTGGCCCATTAGGATATAATTACTATAAAAAGGGAAAGGGGAGAATATGGAGAGGAAGGGGGGATTTTGGGAATCGGGAATTGGTTTTGGAGAGCTGAGTGCCTCTCGAAGTGCCTCATTTGTATCATCTTCTTCGTTTCTCAGTTTTACATCAATAATACTCCTCAATTTACTGTTACAATACTGGAATTTCTATCAATGGTATCAGAGCATCCTTTCTGGTGACCTGATTCTTCGTTGAATTACCAGATTTTTTTTTTCCGTTCTTCCTGTGAATGGTTCGTATCAGAGAAAAAATGGAACAACGGATGGAGCGGATTCATGTTATTATGGAGCGTAATCATGATATGATGGTAGCGATGACCAGAAAGCTAGTTGGGATGATAGGAAAGATGGATGCGATGATCGAGGAAACCCGTGAGGGTAGGAGGTCGCGATCTCATCATCGTCACCAATCCCGGGCTGTTTCTTCTGGTTCGCAGGAATCGCGAACTGTTTCGCACTCCGGAAAGGATTCGCGCGATTCCAGACGAGCGAAGGTGTCCTCACACTCGCGGAAGGATTCAGTGACAAGTCGAGCGCGACATGAATGGTCCCAGTCAACTGCGCAGGTGTATTCTCAATCGCGAGAAACTTTTTCCCGTTCTAATACGCCGTCGCAGTCGCAATCGCATACAGGAACTACAAGTTCATATCACAGTTCGCAGTCGCGAACCCCATCTTTCAGTTCGCTATCGCGAACTCATTCTCTCGTTTCTCCAAGATCACAGACTTCTTCACTGGCGGACTCGCACAACTTGTATTCGCTAGACTTCACGCACCAGATGCAATTTTCATTGTTTGGAACTCCACCACCTACACGGAACACTGAGTTGAAGCAAACGTTGTCTAAATCTTCAGTTCAAGAATTGAAGAAGAAGGATGATATTCAGGAAGGGGCAGAAAGCATTGAACCATCAGATAATTGGGAAGAGTCCGAAAAGCACAAACCAGATACCCATGAAGTCCGAAGGTATACTAGTGCCTTAAACAGGAAACCAGAAGATGTTAAATCTTGGATTGGTAGAGTTCTTGAACTGGAATTGGGTGTCCCAATAGATATGGTGCATCAACCTTCATCAAAGGGAATGTTGGAAGGGCAGAAGCAGATTGAGGATTTTAAAAGTGATGACTGGAATTCTAGGAATCATATCAAAAAGGGATTGGGAGTAGGATTGGCTGGGAATGATAAGGAAAATGGTAAGGTTACAGATAACCAGAAATACGATACATCGGGTGTGTTAGTCGTTGATCTGCTAACTACAGTTCATGAAGCTTCAGCAAGAACTGCTATTCCTTGGCAGTCCAATTTACTAGCTACTGCTCCATTTAGGAAGCCATGGAAGGATTGGATGTATGTGAACAAGGAGGATGTACAAGCGGGATCAGTTCAGAGGGATGCTAGTGGAAGACTATGGTGGAAGAGGGAATTTGATTGGACCACTAAGAGCTGGACTTCAGGGATGACCGGCTGCAAGTGGCTTACAGATACTCCACCTCAGTTTGCAGCAGATTTTGCACCCAGAAACCCAGAAGATTTTAAAGCTGGGATTGGCAGCATTCCAGAACTTGGATTGGGTGGTCTTAAGGAAATTATGCAACCTTGTTTACTAAACAATAGTTTGGAAGAGCTGAATATGACTGATGGTTTCAGATTTGATAGTGATACTTGTATGAAGTATATTCAAAATAGAATGAGGTTTATACTTGCTGGGAATTATACGAAATGTGGTATTGTAAATGCCTTGAATAAAGGATTTCTTGACAGCAACAAATGTGCAACAATAATTGTGCATAACCGAGATGAGTTGGCAAACTGTGTCATTACTCTTCTGCAATTAAAAGAACAGCAGGTCCACTCAGGGTTGAAGAATACCAAAGCTGCGAGTTTTCAGAATCACAAGTTCCTTCAATTCAGTAAAGACATGGTGGATACATTCAGTGCTGGAAATGATGATTTGTTTCTAGAAAGTCTGGAAGCAACAATATCAAAGCAGTTAACGGTTAAAGACAGAAAAGAACAGCAAAAGGAGCTATTTGTTCCTATTGAAAGCTCAAAGGCGACTGAAGAAAATAAAACTTCTCCCGATATAACTTCTGCAACAGAAACATCCTTCATTTTAAAGTTTCAAGCATTGAAGCACATGGTCCAATCAATAGGGAGATACTGGGAAGGAAGAGGTGCGAGAAAGAAGTTGAATGGCATGGCTGGTTCTTACTCCCCACCTTGAGGACAAGGTGGTTGTTCAGGGGGGAGTATTGATACGAATATAGATATAAATACTAATAAGAGTACTAGAATAATAGATAAAGAGTGTAATAGGTACAAATAAGGATGCTGGGCCATGTCATATAATGTGGGCTGGCCCATTAGGATATAATTACTATAAAAAGGGAAAGGGGAGAATATGGAGAGGAAGGGGGGATTTTGGGAATCGGGAATTGGTTTTGGAGAGCTGAGTGCCTCTCGAAGTGCCTCATTTGTATCATCTTCTTCGTTTCTCAGTTTTACATCAATAATACTCCTCAATTTACTGTTACAATACTGGAATTTCTATCAATGGTATCAGAGCATCCTTTCTGGTGACCTGATTCTTCGTTGAATTACCAGATTTTTTTTTTCCGTTCTTCCTGTGAATGGTTCGTATCAGAGAAAAAATGGAACAACGGATGGAGCGGATTCATGTTATTATGGAGCGTAATCATGATATGATGGTAGCGATGACCAGAAAGCTAGTTGGGATGATAGGAAAGATGGATGCGATGATCGAGGAAACCCGTGAGGGTAGGAGGTCGCGATCTCATCATCGTCACCAATCCCGGGCTGTTTCTTCTGGTTCGCAGGAATCGCGAACTGTTTCGCACTCCGGAAAGGATTCACGCGATTCCAGACGAGCGAAGGTGTCCTCACACTCGCGGAAGGATTCAGTGACAAGTCGAGCGCGACATGAATGGTCCCAGTCAACTGCGCAGGTGTATTCTCAATCGCGAGAAACTTTTTCCCGTTCTAATACGCCGTCGCAGTCGCAATCGCATACAGGAACTACAAGTTCATATCACAGTTCGCAGTCGCGAACCCCATCTTTCAGTTCGCTATCGCGAACTCATTCTCTCGTTTCTCCAAGATCACAGACTTCTTCACTGGCGGACTCGCACAACTTGTATTCGCTAGACTTCACGCACCAGATGCAATTTTCATTGTTTGGAACTCCACCACCTACACGGAACACTGAGTTGAAGCAAACGTTGTCTAAATCTTCAGTTCAAGAATTGAAGAAGAAGGATGATATTCAGGAAGGGGCAGAAAGCATTGAACCATCAGATAATTGGGAAGAGTCCGAAAAGCACAAACCAGATACCCATGAAGTCCGAAGGTATACTAGTGCCTTAAACAGGAAACCAGAAGATGTTAAATCTTGGATTGGTAGAGTTCTTGAACTGGAATTGGGTGTCCCAATAGATATGGTGCATCAACCTTCATCAAAGGGAATGTTGGAAGGGCAGAAGCAGATTGAGGATTTTAAAAGTGATGACTGGAATTCTAGGAATCATATCAAAAAGGGATTGGGAGTAGGATTGGCTGGGAATGATAAGGAAAATGGTAAGGTTACAGATAACCAGAAATACGATACATCGGGTGTGTTAGTCGTTGATCTGCTAACTACAGTTCATGAAGCTTCAGCAAGAACTGCTATTCCTTGGCAGTCCAATTTACTAGCTACTGCTCCATTTAGGAAGCCATGGAAGGATTGGATGTATGTGAACAAGGAGGATGTACAAGCGGGATCAGTTCAGAGGGATGCTAGTGGAAGACTATGGTGGAAGAGGGAATTTGATTGGACCACTAAGAGCTGGACTTCAGGGATGACCGGCTGCAAGTGGCTTACAGATACTCCACCTCAGTTTGCAGCAGATTTTGCACCCAGAAACCCAGAAGATTTTAAAGCTGGGATTGGCAGCATTCCAGAACTTGGATTGGGTGGTCTTAAGGAAATTATGCAACCTTGTTTACTAAACAATAGTTTGGAAGAGCTGAATATGACTGATGGTTTCAGATTTGATAGTGATACTTGTATGAAGTATATTCAAAATAGAATGAGGTTTATACTTGCTGGGAATTATACGAAATGTGGTATTGTAAATGCCTTGAATAAAGGATTTCTTGACAGCAACAAATGTGCAACAATAATTGTGCATAACCGAGATGAGTTGGCAAACTGTGTCATTACTCTTCTGCAATTAAAAGAACAGCAGGTCCACTCAGGGTTGAAGAATACCAAAGCTGCGAGTTTTCAGAATCACAAGTTCCTTCAATTCAGTAAAGACATGGTGGATACATTCAGTGCTGGAAATGATGATTTGTTTCTAGAAAGTCTGGAAGCAACAATATCAAAGCAGTTAACGGTTAAAGACAGAAAAGAACAGCAAAAGGAGCTATTTGTTCCTATTGAAAGCTCAAAGGCGACTGAAGAAAATAAAACTTCTCCCGATATAACTTCTGCAACAGAAACATCCTTCATTTTAAAGTTTCAAGCATTGAAGCACATGGTCCAATCAATAGGGAGATACTGGGAAGGAAGAGGTGCGAGAAAGAAGTTGAATGGCATGGCTGGTTCTTACTCCCCACCTTGAGGACAAGGTGGTTGTTCAGGGGGGAGTATTGATACGAATATAGATATAAATACTAATAAGAGTACTAGAATAATAGATAAAGAGTGTAATAGGTACAAATAAGGATGCTGGGCCATGTCATATAATGTGGGCTGGCCCATTAGGATATAATTACTATAAAAAGGGAAAGGGGAGAATATGGAGAGGAAGGGGGGATTTTGGGAATCGGGAATTGGTTTTGGAGAGCTGAGTGCCTCTCGAAGTGCCTCATTTGTATCATCTTCTTCGTTTCTCAGTTTTACATCAATAATACTCCTCAATTTACTGTTACAATACTGGAATTTCTATCAATGGTATCAGAGCATCCTTTCTGGTGACCTGATTCTTCGTTGAATTACCAGATTTTTTTTTTCCGTTCTTCCTGTGAATGGTTCGTATCAGAGAAAAAATGGAACAACGGATGGAGCGGATTCATGTTATTATGGAGCGTAATCATGATATGATGGTAGCGATGACCAGAAAGCTAGTTGGGATGATAGGAAAGATGGATGCGATGATCGAGGAAACCCGTGAGGGTAGGAGGTCGCGATCTCATCATCGTCACCAATCCCGGGCTGTTTCTTCTGGTTCGCAGGAATCGCGAACTGTTTCGCACTCCGGAAAGGATTCGCGCGATTCCAGACGAGCGAAGGTGTCCTCACACTCGCGGAAGGATTCAGTGACAAGTCGAGCGCGACATGAATGGTCCCAGTCAACTGCGCAGGTGTATTCTCAATCGCGAGAAACTTTTTCCCGTTCTAATACGCCGTCGCAGTCGCAATCGCATACAGGAACTACAAGTTCATATCACAGTTCGCAGTCGCGAACCCCATCTTTCAGTTCGCTATCGCGAACTCATTCTCTCGTTTCTCCAAGATCACAGACTTCTTCACTGGCGGACTCGCACAACTTGTATTCGCTAGACTTCACGCACCAGATGCAATTTTCATTGTTTGGAACTCCACCACCTACACGGAACACTGAGTTGAAGCAAACGTTGTCTAAATCTTCAGTTCAAGAATTGAAGAAGAAGGATGATATTCAGGAAGGGGCAGAAAGCATTGAACCATCAGATAATTGGGAAGAGTCCGAAAAGCACAAACCAGATACCCATGAAGTCCGAAGGTATACTAGTGCCTTAAACAGGAAACCAGAAGATGTTAAATCTTGGATTGGTAGAGTTCTTGAACTGGAATTGGGTGTCCCAATAGATATGGTGCATCAACCTTCATCAAAGGGAATGTTGGAAGGGCAGAAGCAGATTGAGGATTTTAAAAGTGATGACTGGAATTCTAGGAATCATATCAAAAAGGGATTGGGAGTAGGATTGGCTGGGAATGATAAGGAAAATGGTAAGGTTACAGATAACCAGAAATACGATACATCGGGTGTGTTAGTCGTTGATCTGCTAACTACAGTTCATGAAGCTTCAGCAAGAACTGCTATTCCTTGGCAGTCCAATTTACTAGCTACTGCTCCATTTAGGAAGCCATGGAAGGATTGGATGTATGTGAACAAGGAGGATGTACAAGCGGGATCAGTTCAGAGGGATGCTAGTGGAAGACTATGGTGGAAGAGGGAATTTGATTGGACCACTAAGAGCTGGACTTCAGGGATGACCGGCTGCAAGTGGCTTACAGATACTCCACCTCAGTTTGCAGCAGATTTTGCACCCAGAAACCCAGAAGATTTTAAAGCTGGGATTGGCAGCATTCCAGAACTTGGATTGGGTGGTCTTAAGGAAATTATGCAACCTTGTTTACTAAACAATAGTTTGGAAGAGCTGAATATGACTGATGGTTTCAGATTTGATAGTGATACTTGTATGAAGTATATTCAAAATAGAATGAGGTTTATACTTGCTGGGAATTATACGAAATGTGGTATTGTAAATGCCTTGAATAAAGGATTTCTTGACAGCAACAAATGTGCAACAATAATTGTGCATAACCGAGATGAGTTGGCAAACTGTGTCATTACTCTTCTGCAATTAAAAGAACAGCAGGTCCACTCAGGGTTGAAGAATACCAAAGCTGCGAGTTTTCAGAATCACAAGTTCCTTCAATTCAGTAAAGACATGGTGGATACATTCAGTGCTGGAAATGATGATTTGTTTCTAGAAAGTCTGGAAGCAACAATATCAAAGCAGTTAACGGTTAAAGACAGAAAAGAACAGCAAAAGGAGCTATTTGTTCCTATTGAAAGCTCAAAGGCGACTGAAGAAAATAAAACTTCTCCCGATATAACTTCTGCAACAGAAACATCCTTCATTTTAAAGTTTCAAGCATTGAAGCACATGGTCCAATCAATAGGGAGATACTGGGAAGGAAGAGGTGCGAGAAAGAAGTTGAATGGCATGGCTGGTTCTTACTCCCCACCTTGAGGACAAGGTGGTTGTTCAGGGGGGAGTATTGATACGAATATAGATATAAATACTAATAAGAGTACTAGAATAATAGATAAAGAGTGTAATAGGTACAAATAAGGATGCTGGGCCATGTCATATAATGTGGGCTGGCCCATTAGGATATAATTACTATAAAAAGGGAAAGGGGAGAATATGGAGAGGAAGGGGGGATTTTGGGAATCGGGAATTGGTTTTGGAGAGCTGAGTGCCTCTCGAAGTGCCTCATTTGTATCATCTTCTTCGTTTCTCAGTTTTACATCAATAATACTCCTCAATTTACTGTTACAATACTGGAATTTCTATCAGTATGCGATCTTGTTATCTTTATTTTACATGATGGAAATACATGTGTTTTTTGTATGGCTAGACCCCTTCCTTTTTTGTGCATAGAGTTTTGAGTTTTTTTTGGGTGTTTCCTTGCCCAGGGTGCTGGGGCATTTGAAGTAGCAGCAAGACAGTACTTGATCAATGAAGTGAAGAAAACTGTCAAAGGGGTATGTTTGCATTTAATGTATCTGTTTATGAATCTTAATATTCAAATCCTCAATTGACAAATTTTGAACAGCGAGCTCAACTTGGTGTCGAAGCTTTTGCGAATGCCCTCCTTGTGATTCCAAAGACACTTGCTGAGAACTCTGGCCTTGATACTCAAGATGTGATCATTGCTTTGACGGTAAATGGATAACTATTTCACTAAGGGGCTGTTTACTTGTGATTTAATGGGCTTAATTGGACAGATTTAATCACCCAATCATAAAAGTGTATTTATTTAAGACCTAATTGGAAACAAGGTGTATTCATTCAGCCAAAAACTGACAACTATTAAGCTCCAATACTTCCATTCAGGTGACTATTAAGACGTCTTTTAAAACCCTTTATGGGATATATGTTAGTTAACAAGTGACTTACTCTGTTACTCATTGACAAGGTAACCTAAAAATAACCTTAACTTGGTTATTAAATCCAGTTCAGAATGTTTATTCAGTACAATATAAACAGTATCTTACTTATAACTACTTAATCTGGATAAAGATCTTTATACAGACTGCATTTTAATCAAGAGCAGTCTTAGTAAAAGTAAACAGGCCTTATGCAGCTTAAACTTGACTTTTATCATACCTAAATTAGTGAGCTCATTTATTTTTTAGTACTTATGATGCACTTGCAGGGTGAGCATGACCGGGGAAATGTTGTGGGTGTATGTCAGCACACAGGAGAACCTATAGATCCACAAATGGAGGGGATATTTGACAATTATTCTGTCAAGCGTCAGATCATCAATTCTGGGTATGTAGAAAGTGTAATCGCCCACTCCCTCCATCCCATCTACTATTATATCTGCGGGTTACACATAATATTACTGTTCATTGCATCCTGGCTGTCATTTTTTTCCCACCTCAATACTGTAGAAACTTGTTTCTTGGATGTAGTCAGTAAGTCATTCAAATGGTTGTAGACTTTTACCATAATGCTATTATTTGGGAGATATCCTTGAATAGGAGCAAAACAGTCATTTTTCCTTAAATATGACTACAAATACAAGCAGGACTTAAATGTATTACATTACCCAAAATATCCTTGATTGTATAACCTTGAATAGATTACTTTGATCCCCGGATAGAGACCACCACAAGGATGCTTCTACTGCCGCCAGGTCACAGGCTGCCTGTTGCCTGAAAGTCACATATTGCCACTAGGCAGCCGCCACTAAGCCTTAAGATTGGATTGGTAACCCTAGAAATGCTTACCCAAAACCTTATTGTTAAAACGTCAGAGTGATTTAGGCTAGAATTATTACCTTCTCCAAACTAAGGATTAAAACCTAGGTAGTGTTTGGAAACTCTCAAGTTATATTTCTATAAAGAGAATTTTTCTCTATTTGACTTGTTTTCAGTTTATGCCTGCTAAATGCTTCTTTTGTGCTGCAGCCCTGTAATAGCATCTCAGCTACTACTTGTGGATGAAGTCATCCGGGCAGGGCGTAACATGAGGAAACCAACTTAACTTTTGTAAACCAGTCTTTAGATGATGTGGTTGTGCCATTGAGTCCCCCCACCCCTCGATTTTTAGGTTTTCAACAGCATTTTTGAAGGTTAGTTCTATATTTTGTGATATCAACAAAACAATGTTGCTGGTAGTAACTAATTTCCCTTTTAAGCTTGTGATAATATCTGATGTATTGCCTTCCCGTTGTATTTATTTTGCTACATTTCTGTATCTTTATTTGGTTGACCTGCGGATCGATGGATGTGTGCCCTAAAAATGAAGTCTCCTTACCGTTTATTAAGCAACTCACACCATGGTCAGGCCTTGCTTTCATTTTAAGAATGGCATGTGCCATAAATTTTGATGGTATTGAATGTTTTAAACGTACTTTATGAATTGTATGCTGCTATGCCCCTTGATTTTCTGAAATGGTATGTTTGACAAAACATGATGGCATTAGAGCTGTAGTTGTCACTTATGAGTTATGACTTGGTGATTTTGTTCCTTGTATAATCGAGACTCGCGGAGTCACGGTATCAGTGACTGAGATGCACGAAATTAACTGCCAAACATCATAGGCATTTCAAGACCATTGTATATTTTGTACATGAGTACATGATACCCACTTTGTTAACAGTGAAACCTTTGAGCGAACAACAAAATGTGACATAAAAAAACATTATCATGCATTCATGCCTGAGAAAACATGCGATTGCTTTTCAAAATTTATTTAATGATCATGTTGCCAAAAAGCTGGGGAAAAACACTTCTAAGTATCTAGGTTCGGTTCTTAAAAGAATCAAACTATCAAATTATTGGTGAAATGTTGTTCCGTGCCTCGGTCTTGTGGAAGAGGGATACTCTCATACTCTTCGAGTCATCGCTGAGATATATTTCATCTAAAAAGTATAACAGCAACACTGTATGCTAATTTAATCTCTATTTGTTTGTAAAATTATCAGTTGATGGCTTGATGCTCAAAAATTCATAATGTTTTCATTAACCATGAAGTCTCGAACCATAACACACCAATATAATTAGCAAGTTACTGTATAATATGAAAAAAAAGGTGATAAACACAAAGTCTTGTGATAGACTGGTCTCACATTTCGTAATATCAAAGTTATACACTTGCTCATCCTTGTGCTTAGTGGTGGACTCGGGCCGGGCGGCCCAGCCCGGAACCGGCCCGGCCTGGTTACTGTTTGGCCCGGCCCGGGGCCCGGTGGGTCCACCGGTTCGGTTCGGCCCGGCCCGGCTGCTGGGCGGTTCGGGCTCGGGCCCTGTTTTTGGTGAACCGGCCCGGCCGGTTCGGGCCCGGTTCAGGCCGGTTTTTAATTTTTTTTTTTTTTGAATTTTTTTTAAGTTTTGGGTTGGATTAGGTATTTTGGGCCATTTGAGGTGGTTTGGGGTTGAGGGGGAGGGGTTGGGGGTTAAATAGAAGAGCCAAAAAAAAAAATTAGAACCGGTTAGGCCCGGCCCGGCCCGGTTTGGCCCGGAACCGGAACCGCCCACCGGCGGTTCGGGCTCGGGCCCAACTTTCCTGGCCCGAGGCCCGGCCGGGCCCGAACCGGCCCGAGTCCACCACTACTTGTGCTCAGGACGCCTCAGGCCAACTGGTCAAGTAAATTGGACTATTTTAGTAACCAATGCACAGAAATAACACCCTTATTTAGAATATTATATGCATGCCATATAGCTTGACAATGAATTGTGTTTTAACTCTGTCCATACTTTATTTCCATTCTTTTCCTTTTATGTTTTATGACTTTATCCATCGTCGATAACACCATTTGTTTCTGTTTTTTTTTTATTTTTATTGTTGGCATTATTTTTGTTTCATCTGAATAAAGTTAATCATACATGTTTCACCTTCCAAAAGCCTTCCAATCATCTAAATAAAGTTTATCATACATTTTTGTTTCACCATGGCACTATTTCTTAACTTTGATCCAGCATGACCCTCAATCGCTCCAAAGTCCGTGGTCCAAACCCACAATAAACACCCCTGATTTAATGAGAGGGAACAAAGCATTTTGCGCACAATAAGCTTATACAAAGTGTATGCATTGAACTGATTTGAATAACTCAACAATAATTGTGTGGAATTAGGTCTGTGTGAAAAATATAGTAGTATTTGAAAAACTTGTAAATTAGTCGTACATAGATAACTATTGTCTTTGTGTGAAAGTACAACTGAAAACATATATTTTGTTCACACAGACAATTAAAATTGGTCACATGAACAACTATTATTTGTGAATAACATTGATTTACATGTATAGAGACGTCTATTATTTGTGTGAGAAAATTTACTAGAAAAATGATAATTTGCTCGCACAAACAATTATTTTTTGTATACAAAAATTAGTTTACATGTCACAAAACATTAATATGTGCTTTTGTACGAAAACTTTTAGCACAAAAATCAATATGTGAACACATGCATCAATTGTTTGTGCGAAGACATTAATTGTTTTTATCAGCGCATAAATGTCATGTCAATGTTACCCAAAGTTGGTTATTGACGCAATTTGATTCCGGATTGATTCCAGTCCCGGATCAGCCAGTCTTGGTTGTGGGGGTATGATGAACCGAGACCGGCACCCAAAGGTCATTCCGATTCCACACCGGTTTCAATCAATCGGCCGATCCATGCTTTTTTCTATTATGAATGTAAATATGTACGTATAATATTGGAAAGAATCTATTTATTAGTGTTAGTTATGTCGAATTTAAACAACAAATTTTTCGTCTCTCATCCTAACGGCTAATTATTGGTTATGCACACAATAGTAGTGTGTATCGATTTTAATGTATGATTCGAATAATCCAGACGTACACAAAAACACAATAACGAATCAAGGAATGCTTGATTCGTTGAAGACATGTTTCCTTGCAAAACCAAGCACGTCAAAACGAACGTTTGATATAGCTATAAAAAATACAAGTGAGGGGTCCGGAGATGAAGCCGAACTCAGGCGAAACAAATGTGCTAGAATATATAAATCCTTCGGTCCGGATTTGTTTACCTACTTAATATAATTTGATTCAGACATTCTAACTTGTATGGTACAAAATGATGAACCGGATTTTCTAACATGTTTGGTAGAAAATGAGCCACGGACTTGCAAGGAAGTTGTGACGTCTATTGAAGGTCCGATCGATGTGGAAAGAAGCCATCAAAAGAGAGGTGAAATCTATCCTACAAAATCACACTTGGGAATTGGTTGATCTTCCTTCGGGATGTAAACCTTTAGGATCCAAGTTATTCTTTAAAAGGAAAATGAAACCTGACAGTTCCATTGACAAATACAAGGTCGGACTTGTAATCGAGGGATACAAGGAACGTGAAGACCATGATTACTTAGACACATATTATCATGAAATGAGAATAAACTCCATTAGGATGATATTAGTCATTGCCGCATTACAGAAATTCGAAGTTCATCAAATGTATGTAAAATCCGCTTTTCAAAACTGCGATATAGACGAAGAAATCTATATGGACAACCCGATGGATTTATTGTTCCTGACCAAGAAAGCAAAGTGTGTAAATTGATTAAGTCATTATATGGATTGAAACAAGCCCCTAAGTAGTGACACGAAAAGTTCGATCATGCAATGTTAGTCAATGGACTTAAAATAAATGAAAATGACAAATGCATCTATGTGAAGAGCACAATAGTCGACTGTGTCATGTTGTATTTATACGTAGATGATAAACTCATCGTTGGTAGCAATAATCTAATGATTAATTCTACCCAATGCATGCCAAATTCTAAATTTGAAAGAAATGATATGAGGCTAGCCGATTTAATCCTTAAGATTAAAATATTTAGGGGACCGGACGATTTTTTCCTAAGCCAATCCCATTAGTAAATTATATTGATAAAATCCTTACGCAGTTTAATAAGGATGATTGTCAAGAGGCAAGGACACCATTATATAAAAATTACACTCGTCCAGAAATCGAGGGGAGTGTATTTCTCAAATACAATACGTCAGGATTATTAGAAGCTTGATGTATCTAATGATTTGTATCGGGCCTGATATTGCCTTTGTGGTTAGCAAGCTAAGTAGATATACTAGTAACCGCCTCGGCGATGAACACTTTGAGGTATTTACGAAAATTCCAAAACCTTGGACTACACTATGCCAGATCTCCAGTTGTATTTGAAGGGTACAATGATGCTAGTTGGATATCAGTCATTAAGGAATCAAAGTCCACAAGTGAATATGTTTTACTTTGGGAGGTGCAACCGTGACATGAAATCCTCGAAAAAAATGATAATAGCTTGTATAAGTACACTGAAGAGGCTAAATGACTACACCATTTTCTCGAGGATATTCCAATATGGAAAAAGTACGTCCCTCTAATACGCATACATTGCGATTTCCAAACGGCAATTAGAAGGGTATAAAGCAACATGTATAATGATAAGTCTAGACATGTTCGTCGTAGACATAACACCATTAAACAACTCCTCACATGTATAATGAAAAGACATGCATGCTTAATAATAGAAATATAGCCAATAAAATAATATTTGTACAAACTCAAATGTTGAACAATATCATATAATCATATTTCTATATTAATCCCTACTTTAGTCACTACTATAAGTATATTATGTGTGCGCGCGTGTATATGAATAACTCAATACATATATGATATAAATGATACAAAGTATTAAGTAAGTTGATGAGATTATATTAGAGAGAATATATATGATGTAGACGAGATAATTCAAGATTTGAAAGGTATACGAAAAATGAGAAAAATGAAAGATGTTTATAGATTTTAAGAGATATTTTGACTTTTCACCTCGTTTTTTTGAGTTATATTGGATATTGTACCTCATTTTCAAAAGTTTAAACTCGACATTGTATTTCCTCTATAATGTCTTTTTGTTTGCACCCCATTTAGGAATTTTTCTTAACAAAATGTTGTAGATAGGGTGCAAAGTCTAAAAGTTTAGAAAATGAAGTGCGAAGTCCAATATCACCCAAAACCGAAGTGCAAACTCAAAATTCTCCTTTTTAAACTCCTGCCACAAGGCCCAGCACGGCAGCACCCCCTCCAACGATCCCAAAAGTCATTGAAGGAGGCTCCAATGCACCCCAATAGCTATAATTTGTTGCCCAAAAGGAAAAAAATGAAAAAAATAAGAAACATAGGCCAACTCGGTTTGATTGACCAATCTCGACCCCCAAAACCCTCAATCAGGATCGGTACTCAGGAATCGGCCAGTTCCGATTACGACCAGTCTCGAACTGTGAATCGCGTCCACCCATATTGAGGCATACATATTTCAATTCCGTACTCCCTTTTGTCTCATTTTATCTATCTTACTTTTCTTTATGAGTTGTTCCATGATAAGTGTCACGTTTCTTTTTGAAAAGAAATACATAATCTCAGGGCCGGCTTGAGAACTGCGGAGGCCCTAGGCTGAAACACGCTTACACTTTTAATGAAGAAAATATATCATATTGATGTGATTTCTATAACACTAGTCTTAGAAAATTAGTTGAATATATATCTAGAAACAAATCATATGTGAGTTCATATTCAAAGTGTTTGTGAGTTGTGAACATGAAAATGATACGTAGTAAATTTTTAAATGTAAACATATGCAACCCATATGATGCTTGTAAATAATTTTAATAGGATGTTCTTTCTTTTTGAGGTAATACTCCGTAATTGCTAAGAACATCACCATAATCAAGATTCACCAACACTTTAATTTTTCCTTTCAAGTAGTTTGTGATAATACCACTCAAAAAAGCTAATATTTACAAATACAATCATTTGTGAAAATTACAAAAAATGATAGCTAACACAGTCACATTAATTAATTTTCTTTGCCCATTGGCTCTGCTAAAATTACTTTATACAACATCTATGACTATGCAAGTGCAATTCTCAAAATAAAATCATTCTTTTTAAATCGGGGTTCGATTAGTGCATTCTGCCCATGTAGGAATTACCAATATTTACCCTCTAATGCCCTAAATTTTACACAATTCTAAGATTGTACCCTTAAGAACTAAGCAGCTAAGGTAGAGAAATTTGGAAACTATGTATACCGTCGATCAAGTTTGGAGAGGGGTTTAGGATTTGAGTGAAACGGGAATTACTAGTTAGGAAGGCTACGAGGCAAGCTAAGGAAGCCAATGAAGATTGATAAAGGCTGAACCGCAGACATCGGATCGTTGGTCGGCGGCTGCCTGGTGCGCCGGAGCTTACTTTTGACTCTTGAAGCTTGTTCTGTGTGTGGCTGCTTCGTTTAGGAGAGTTGTTAATACGGAGTACTACGTATGACTAATACTGAATATAATTTTTTTTGAGGCCCTCAGAATTATGAGGCCCTAAGCAACTGCCTAGGCCAACTCCCCTCTTAGCCGGCTCTGCATAATCTCTATCATTCATATCATTATGCTCAAATTTCAATCACAACTTTATTTTTACAAGCACTTTTTAATAATTGTACAGCATGCAGCACACATAATATTTGACTAAATTGAATGAATATTTGCTCAAGAGAGTCCTACAAAAAGATGCACAAATTGGCATAACGAATGGAAAATTGGAAAACACACGTGCATTTAACTTGGCGCGCAATAGTGCAGTCATACTAGGGTTTTCATTTCAATTTCCGTTTTTCCCGTCTCAATTTTCTCCCTCCATCAGACAGACTCAGATAACTTTGCTCGCTCTCCAACATACAGCTTCTATGGCATGAAACTTAACACTCTTCATCCTAAAGCTGCGCTCCAACTATCCAAACCAATGGCTTTTGCCACTGGAATGCGGCTACTCCGCAGAAATCACCCCAAGTTCAACCTTCCGGCACTAGCACATTCCTTTCCGGCTCTCAGAAGAGGAGCGTCAGAGCTCCGCTTCCTTTCGGCAGCGGTTCCTAGGAGGAGAGTAGTGAGCTCTAGCCGGAAGGAAATTGAGCAGGCGGAGGGTGGAGACTCGGGAAATGGGAACGTCATTGTGAAGGATGGCAGTAGTAGCGGGAGTGAGGGGGGTGAAGGTAGAGTTGTCCTCACGGAGCTCCACAGAGAGGCCACTGATGCGTACATGGCTTATGCCATGTCTGTCCTACTTGGCCGAGCGCTGCCTGATGTTCGTGATGGGTTGAAACCCGTGCACCGTAGAGTATTGTGAGTATTCCCTTGCATAATATGATATCAAAACGTGCTTCCTTGATCACATATGAAGTGTTTCCATTTCAATTTACAATCCTTGAATTCAATTTGGTTTGAAACTTTGATTAATTTAATGCTCAGTAATATTATTTTTGAGCAGTTAGCCTGTGAAATATTTGTTGTCTAATTTTTTACCATTGGCTGTTTATGTACTTGCGAAAGAAATTTCTATAGTTTGGCCCGTTTAGCACCAAGCTAATTTTGCTTTCTACTTCTAATGCAATACATATGCTGGTTAAAGTTATTGATGCATCTTTATTTGATATAATTATTGGGTGTAGGTTTGCAATGCATGAGCTCGGCCTTTCTTCAAAGAAACCACACAAGAAATGTGCAAGAGTTGTTGGTGAGGTAGGTTCATAGGTAAATTATTTCGTTGTGTCCATAGCATTTTACCACTATTTTTTGTGTGTGCATGCTACGCTCCTTTAGTCCTTTATTCTTGAGTAAAGCATTTCTTTAATATATAAAAGATTCACTGCTGGTTTTCCTCTATTTTTCTGCTTTTATGTACAGGTTCTTGGCAAGTTCCATCCACATGGAGATACTGCTGTATATGATTCCTTGGTGCGCATGGCACAGGTGAAACATATTTTCATAGAGAAGTGTCAATATTTTGAACGATGGCATCCTGTTATCATCTTCTCCCGGTAGCATTTGCTAACTTTGAGATTCTAAAAGAGTAATAATATGAACTATGAAGAGATAAAATATTTGAATGCCATTCAATTTATTTTTAATATCCTGTGCCATCTATATTACTCCCTCCGTCCCGCTAAGATTGTCTCGTTTTACCTTTTCGGTCCGTCCCACTAAGATTGTCCCATACCAAATTTGGTATAGTTTGTGTGGCTATAAATTTATCAATTCAATATCAACCACTTTTTGTTAATTTGTTAATTTGTGTGCCACTATCTCTTGTCCCATTGTTAGTGGGACGGAGGGAGTACCTCTCAATACACATATTTCTACATTACAAGGATTAGCTTTTCGTGTTAAACGGTTGTTACCATTCCTTATTACTAATGTTATCATCATGATTTACCATAATATTATTGTTCTGTTCATTATCACTCCCATTGTACCTATTCAATTTACCCAGTTGAACTATGCCTTGAGTTTAAGAAAAGGAAATTGTGTGCTTGAGATCTATTTTGAAAGGAACTCAATATCAACCACAAATGAAATGGGAAGATGAAATAAGGTAACTTAAAAGGGGACTAAGGAGTATTAGTAATTGGATATTTTGCACACACCAGTCAAGGTTGTCACAGTGCTTATAGCGACATGGTGCCAGCAAACTGCTTTGTGACCTAAATGACTAGGTGGCCACTTAAGCGATTCTTAAGCAATAAGTAGCTGTGGGTAATTTTGGAATATAATACTCCATCCTGTTGGACATTGCCTACTTTGATATGAGTGTGGAATAAGAAAAGTAAAAACTGCGTGATTGAGGTTTGTACAGAGGGGAGGGAAATAAGGAGAACCACAAATTCCTTACTCTAAAAGGAAAGTGGTAATGCTTTTGGGACAAATAAAAAAGGAAAGTGTTAAAACTTTTGGGACAAATAAAAAAGGAAAGTTGGCAAAGCCCAATGGGTCAGAGGGGGTATATTATAAAAATAATAGAAATTATTGCACATGAATTTCTAATCTATCATAATATCATCTTAAGTCAAAACAAGAGTCTAAAATCTATTTCCAAGTAAAATACAAAACCTTAGCAAAAAGCAATGATGTTAATCATGTAATTGATACCTAAAAAAACTAAAGAAGTCATAAAGAACAAAGTTAACTACAACGATAAATGAAGCAACAAAAAATGAAAAGAAGGGAGGAAAGAAAGAAAATGCAAATTAGCGGGTTGCCGGTTTGAAATAGATTAGGTGAAAAGTCAATCGTGGGTATCCTTGTCAATGCCTAGTAGTTGGCTAGATGCCCGTTAATGTTTGAAGTTCTTCAGGCAAGGCGACCAGCCATGGTGAGTGTTCACCATTGCCTAGATGCCTAAGCGTTGCCTAGTCCACATGACACCGGTATTAATCTTCACATTTTCCGTATTTGTTTTCAGGATTTTTCATTGCGCTTTCCACTTATTCAAGGGCATGGGAACTTTGGGTCAATTGATGCAGATCCTCCTGCAGCAATGCGATACACGGAATGCAGACTGGAAGTAGGTCAAGATTAATACTTTTATTTTTTATATGAGTCGTTTTGTGCACTTTACAATTGAGATGGGTAGTCAAGAATGTCTATGTTTTTGTATTTGTAGACTTTTTCAAATTTGAGAGTAAATACTGTTATGTTGCAATCTTGAATCTATTTAGTACACATAAAATAATGTGAAATTTACTTTAACTTGCTATTACAATTCTTATATCAGTAATATATTTTTAATCAACTAATTTAGATGGGGGAAAATAATTTAAATACCCCAAACTTTGATGAAGTGTGAGATAAGTACTGCAAACTTATATATGTAATATATTATATATATTATATATATAGAGGAATGATCATGTACATATGGATGTACGGGGGGCTCCGTACAGACAAGGCCATTAGAGGCCCTTCCGGGTGGAATTTTTTGATGAAATTTTTTGAGCATGTTCTTCATCAAGTCTAGTTTATCCATACCAAATTTCAGCTCAAAATTCGATCGGGAAGGCAGTCAAATAAATTCTTGAAATATATGGCGCATTCTGCGCACATATAATGTGCAGTATATTTCAAGAATTTATTTGACTGCCTTCCCGATCGAATTTTGAGCTGAAATTTGGTATATATAAACTAGACTTGATGAAGAACATGCTAAAACAATTTCATCAAAAAATTCGACCAGGAAGGGCCTCGGATGGCTTTGTCCGTACGGAGCATCCTGTACATCCATATGTACAGGAACAACCCTCTATATATATATATACCCCGAATTTTATTTAAAAAGTTATTTTAACACCATGATTGTATGTTTTTTACAAATACAAATTTATTGGAATAAATACATAATTTAAAATACTCTAAGCTTTGTTAGAATGTAGTTAACATTCTAAAACTTCATTTGTGAAATAAATAATATTAAATCCGATTTAATTAGTTTTAATTGCATCCTCATAAAGGTTTTGTGTATATTAAATTATGTCTTAACACCATAAAATTATATTTGTAAAAACATATATGATCATGGTGCTAATACAACTTTTTACATAAATTTTGGGGTATGTATATTACATGTGCAAGTTTGAGGTACTTGTCTAACATAGTAACATCCCTTCAAAGTTTGGGATATTTAAGTTATTTTCCCCATTTAGATTTTATTTAATTATTTTATTTATTTATTTATTTATTTATTTATTTATTTATTTATTTATTTGTTTATTCGTTTATTCGTTTATTCGTTTATTCGTTTATTCGTTTATTCGTTTATTCGTTTATTCGTTTATTCATTTATTCATTTATTCATTTATTCATTTATTCATTTATTAATTTATTTATTTATTTATTTATTTATTTTACCTATTTACCTGGAATTTAGTTATAGACTTTAAGATATAATTATATCGAGTAGCATACTTTTGAATGCTCATTAAATACTTTGTGTAATTCTATCTGGGGCGTGGGGCATTTCGTTCAAGGTTTTAAGGTATGGTATGGTCAACTGAATTGCTTGAATGATTTTGGTAGTACCATCAAAACCAATAAGCATTTGGAAATGCTTTTTGTATTATTAACTACCAACCTCATGTCGTTAGTTGTGGGGTTTTGATTGTGAAGTGTGGAATGGATGTAGAGGAGAAGAAGAAACAATAGAAAAAATGAAGGACATAATGTATATGAGGTGTTTGGAATTGATTCTACTTTGGTCTCTTCCAGCTTCTCAAAACTGCTTCTAGGAGTAATTTGGAGCACTTAGAAGTACTTCTGCACTTTCATCCAAACAATCCAATATTTGCTTTTACTCCCTGAAGGAGTAGAAGCAATTTTAAGAAGTAGATCCAAACACCCCCATAGCCACCAGTCACAACACTTCAAAATGTTACTCTATATCAGCCTTAGTCGGTTTGCTTATCAATAAAATTACTTTGACACTCAAGGCTTCTCCCAGCGCAATCACCTTGGCCACCGTCACTGTTGCGCACTTGCACAACCACATCACATCACCAACCCTCCACCCTTGCTAAAGTGAGCAGATATGCACCACAACCTCAATGCATGCGTAGGCTGAACCAGAGTGGTGATAATAAGAGCATGGTTATTTTGAATTAAAGAGTAGAAAGAGCAAACATGTCTGCTAGTCTGTAGGATACAGGCTTCAACTTGAAGGGAGAGTAGGAGCTGAAACAAATAGATGTACTAATATTGATGCTCTGGTAAAATGACCCTAGCATGTAGGTTCCGTTTCTCCGCTCGTTCGGTTTTGGAGGCTGAACTCAAAGCAATCAGAGGCACCCTCTCCAGGGTAGGGGTGCAAACGAGCCGAGCCGAGCCCGAGTTTATGTAGGCTCGAGCTCGAGCTCGATTATGTTGTATTGGCTCGAGCTCGAGCTCGGCTCGAACGAGCTTAAAAAATTCGGGCTCGAGCTCGACTCGCAAATATTAACCTGGCTCGATTAGGCTCGAAAAGGCTCGATAAGGCTCGACAATTTTGGTTCGTTCAAAAGTTACAAGTTCAATTAGCTCGAAAGTTCGGGTTCGAACTCGAGCTCAAGTATGAAACAATCTTTAAATATTTGTGCTTAACATTTGCAAATTGTAATTTACATGCCCAACAACAAAACTTACGGGAAAATAAACAACATATAATCCTAACTTCAAGTCTCCACCGAGTTGTACTTCTAATATAAATCAAAGTGGCCAAACCATGAAGAAATAGTGGATGAAACGTTGATTATTTTTGTTAAATTACTTTATCATTAATAATATCTCCCCGGTCCTCATATACATCTATGAATCGGTATTATATATATATATATATATATGTATATATATATATTAATTTATATTGTATATTAATATAAATATACACGTATATAAAACTTTAACATATTAAAATATATATATATATATATATTAATATAAATATACACATATATAAAAATAAAAAAATACACATATATAAAGCTAGGCTCGCGAGCCGGCTCGCGAGCCAACGAGCCTAAAATTAATAGGCTCATTTATGGCTCGACTGCTTAACGAGCCGGCTCGAGCTCGGCTCGAGCTCGAGTTTGACCGATCTCGAGTCGAGCTTTGACCGAGCGGCTCGCGAGCGGCTCACGAGCGGCTCGGCTCATTTGCACCCCTACTCCAGGGTTCTCAACGCCGGGTACATGCATCTCTCAGTTGAATCAGACTTCTCTACCTCAATTTATCTATTCAGTAAAGGCGTTGGCTCTGGTCGACTTCTCTACAAAAAAACCATTTTAAACCTGGCCAAACAAGGAAACATTTCCTTCTCTCACAGCTGTCACGAAGCCAACTTGGTAGCTCACCTAATTGCAGGACGGCACTCCCTCTCTGAAACTGTAGTTCACAAATTTTCCGATTTACCCTATGATATTAGGGGTGCTATTACTTTAGATACTTTAGACATTCCTTACATTCGTACCCTGTATTTTTTATCTTGAGGAGAACTAGCTTTTATTATCCCCTAATTCCATTATGTACTCCTTTAATTTAATAACATTCAGGTACTATAACAACATCCAAGCCTTAGTCCCAAAAGTTTTTAGGGTCGGCTCCCCAGCTGGGAAGGTTTCTTTGCCATAGCCATAATCATTTCTCAATGTTTAGTTCCGATTCTGATAGCCATGTTAAACCAAATGCCCCCTTCATTTCATATGGGTTTCCTTTCTTGTTAGCAAATTTTAATATGGGGTGATGCTTACATTTTCTTCATGAATAACCTACCTAGATATGATTAAAACATACAATGTTTCCTTTCATGTGACAACCATAACAATCTTTATTTACTACACCATTTATTTTATGATCTTTTTATGATAAAAACAACTATGTTTTTTGAATAAAAATGCTGTGGTCATACTTGGAGAAAGTGGCTATGTTTTAGTAAATTAAGGGTAACCGTTTCTTCTTTCATTGCTGATGATGTTAATAAATGGTCCCATTTCCAGGCA
Organism: Cuscuta epithymum; assembly: GCA_945859915.1. Classification (NCBI taxonomy): domain Eukaryota; kingdom Viridiplantae; phylum Streptophyta; class Magnoliopsida; order Solanales; family Convolvulaceae; genus Cuscuta; species Cuscuta epithymum. The sequence continues at coordinate 521,072 of CAMAPF010000024.1, forward strand.
CTTACAGAAGCGATGCTGCTTTCAGACATAGAGCAAAATACTGTATGTATGCTGTGTTACATACTTACATGTTGTTAATAATGGATTTCTTCAGTTTATTCACTTTTTATTCATTGACAATCAGGTTGATTTTGTCCCAAATTTTGACAACTCACAAAAAGAACCATCATTACTTCCTGCTAGAATTCCAAATCTGCTTCTGAATGGTTCCTCTGGCATTGCGGTAATTTGTTCAGTGTACTCAATAGCTTTTGTCTAGTGCTTATTTCTATGTAATCGCATCTTCTCCCCCTTTTGATGTGTGTCATGGATTGTATATGTTCCTTTATGCTTTCAGGTTGGCATGGCCACAAATATCCCTCCGCATAATCTTGGAGAGCTTGTTGATGCGATGTCTTCCTTAATTCATAACCCAGAAGCAACGGTAAAGATTTGTTTAGTTATTTCACCCAGCTATTTTGAGATTAATAACATATTTACTTCCCGTTTCCATTTTTAAATCAATCATTTTGCTCTGCCATTTTGAGACCACCTTTATCCTTTTAAAGATCCCCTTTCTATTCATCTCTTTTATTTCTTAACCAGGTTGGTGTGACTAACTAAAGCTTAGGCATATTGTGTATGGTAGAGATTTCATTTCTTCAAACCTTAGAAAACTTTTTGGTAGTGTGGCTTTTGTATCAGGGCTGAAACTCTCTTCTCTATCATATGTTTCAAAGCACAGACTTATTTAGAGTGTTTTTTACTTGGACTTATTTCAGTCCCAAACCAGATCAGACCATACCAGACCAGACTCTCACAGTTATAAAATATACAGAGACCAGACAATTACCAGACCAAACCCGACCGGACCAGAAAATTTCAGTCCAAGTAAAAACATCCTTAGTCTCATATAGTGCGAAATAGGAGATGTAGAGAGCATCTCAAGCTTATATTTTGCTAGAAATAACAGAAGATAGTTACTCAAACTCTTTGACATAAAAAGGGAGTACTATGAGTGTTAGAAAATATATGTAACGTATGTCGAAAGTACCGCAACTTATGATACCTTTTCGTTTGTTCTTGTACAACTTGTTCTAGCTACTGCAAACCTAATGCAAAAAGATCTATGATACTTGTTCAATAGGATTTATCATCAAATTAAACACGACTCTTTTCATTTGTTCTTGTATCACTTGATCAATTGATCTTGCTACTGAGAAAAGTTAATGCAAAAAGACCTGTAACAGCTGTTCAACATGATTGATCGTCAAAGTAAAAAAATTGATATAGTTAATCCATTGAAATGTATTTTACTCTGCCTGCTTTTAATTGCTACCCTTGTTTAATGCAGCTCCAAGAACTACTTGAGCACATGCCCGGACCTGACTTCCCTACAGGAGGAATCATAATGGGAAATATTGGGTAAATTCTCATCTTCTCTTTTTGAATTTCTCGCCATCTACCTGACCAATGGGGAGGAGAACAAACATGATAAGAAATTAAGAAGCCCAATACCCCGTTTTTAACCTATATAATAAGCACTGATCTGGGGTAAAGAACAGTTTGTTATTGTCATGTAGCCATGTAGGCATTGTGACTGACCTGTTTTGCACTACAACTATTGGTACATAGGAGTAAAGATAGAGATATAATTCCAGTTTCATCCTTTTGAGTACAATCAATAAAATAGGAACATTATAGAAGAGGTTAGTGAATAGGAACAATATTGAGGAGGTTAGTGGCTGGCCTGGTTTAAGTTTCACTTTTTTGAAATATTAATAACAGTCCCTCATCAAGGACTTGTAAACTTAACTTGTATTCTCATCCCACCTTTCTTCTAAGCTGATGGTTTGGACCTAAGTTATCAGATAAATGCGTACACTCCAGTTCGTGGTACGTACAAGGGCATGTAAAGGGAATATGAGATACAACTTCTGTAATCAAATTTAATTTGAGACCTTAGGATCAAAGGCTCTGCAATAAAAGCCTTGCTCATTCTGAATATTTTAAACTTAATTCAAATTTAATCCTTAACAAATCTATTCGTACAGCAGATTTCTATAATAAATAATTAACAATAATAGTACTACCTCCATTCCCCTAACATTGGTACAAGAAGAGTTGAAGCGGTTACCAATAAAAGTGAGTTAATGTGGTTGATATTGAATTGATAAAGTGAAAATAAAGTTAAATGGTTTGAATCACACAAACATTACCATATTTGGTATATGATACTCTTAGTGGGACGGACTAAAATGAAAACATGGGACAATCATAGCAGGACAGAGGGAGTGATAATTATAGCAGTTGTAGTACTTATTATAATTAGGAAGGGAAAACTGTCAAATAGGTCCGCGTACTTTTATTAAAAAGTCAATCGAGTCCATGTACTTTTTTCGAGTCAATCAAGTTCTCGAACTATCAAAAAATGACCAAATCAGCTTTTGAATAGGTAGTCAACCGGTTACCCCAGGTTAAACGCCTACGTGGACGTCCGAGCTGACATTTTTTTTTACTGTTTTCCAATTTTTTTATCTTTCTTTTCCTTTCCTTTTTTATAAAGTCCGTGGACCTATTTGACAGTTTTCCCAATAAGGAATGTTTTAAAGCCTGACCCTAGCTCCTAAGTTGGTCAGATTGAGTTACCCGGCTTTAACAAAGCTAAAAGAATACAACTCAGGCCCTAAATGATGTCAATCCTTCATCATTAAAGACAAAATCCTAAACTTTAGTCCAACATAAAGCCTAGGTCATCATCTTCTTCCTCTCTCTGCACATTCTTCATCTGTTTTTTGAGAAAGCATTTTATTTGCAATGTTTCTCAGTCAGGTCTTCTTCATTGAATCATTGCAATATAGCTCACAACTCAATGACCTCAAATTTGTCATCTACATTACTAGTCTACACTCAGGCCTTCCCTAAATCATACAGAGTAAATCATAATCATACTTTGCGGCACTTGATCCATGGCATTTCTGAAGCAGTAGCAACATGTGAATTGGTATGTTGTATGCTCGTTCCGGAACACGATACACAGGAGATATGAGCGAATTAGGTGACTTAGCTCTGGATAATATTCGATATTGAATAATTGAACCTGATAGATGCAATATATAACATACGACAATGACCGAAAATAGAGGCTAGTAGTCCAAAGTCTATTGCTACCTAGCCATTCCAAACAGGATTCTGAGGCTTGTTTAACTTGTGTACTAATTTATGTGAGTGCACTATTGGGGCATTTTTGGATCTGAAAGTTAAGTATCTAAAAATGAAAAAAGAGAGCCTTCATGATGAAACTTGGCATGATTTCATGACATAAATCATTAAATCTACATGTGCTCTTTAATGTTAAGCATCTTAGAAGCGTATCGGACTGGAAGAGGACGTATAATAGTAAGAGGGAAGACTGATATTGAAATACTTGATTCCAAAACAAAGCGAGCTGCAATTATAATTAAAGAGGTTTCATTTCCTTTCCCTCTGATTTATATATTGTCATTTGGATGCTTTCTTTCTTCTTATGGACAGAATTGGGTTGAAAGAACTGATATTTTTTTTCAATTGGAAAATGATTGAAACAGATACCATACCAGACAAACAAAGCATCCCTTGTCCAGAAGATTGCTGAACTTGTTGAAAATAAGGTAGGTTTTAGTATATGATATTTATCTTTGCAGCTTCTTATATGGAACAAGAAGTTTCTTTTGATAAAAGCTTAAATACTGATTATAATATATAGACTGTATTATATTAGGTGGCATAATATGCAAGAGACCACACTGAATATATCACCAATGTTTTATTTTAGAAAAAGTTTAGACCATAAAGCAAGACATGTTTTTGTTGTTGTTGAACATTTGCAGCTATCCTTTTTACAGCCATTATATGAAGGAAATCATGTTGGAAGGATATGTATTTTAGTCATTTTATATTCCTCAGGGCTGTCCATGTTTATACATTTGCAGTACCTAAAGTTCATGGTTTTGAAAACCAGACCAGTCTGGCCCATCAGATATTGCAGACTGGAAATCAGCTGGTAAACTGGTCTTGTCTGTAATTAAAATCAGTGGGCCAGGAATCGGTGGTCAACCGACTGAACTGGTTCAATACTGAACAGACTGGTGGGTTCACGGACTTCACTCTTTCAGCTGGTTTGTATTTTTGTTAGACTAATATAACAATTCTCACCTAATCCTTTGATATTATTGCTTTATTTAGCCATACTACTAATGAGTTAACATTTAAGGAGTGTCAATCTCAATCAGTTTTAGTTTTTTCTTCACTTTTCATTTCAAATTGCAAAAATGTAATGTTTTCTTTTCACATAGATTTTTTCTAACATTAGAGTCATATATGCGCGTACGAATACATTTGTATATGTGTGTGTATGCTGTTTTGAATATAATATCACTAAAGTTGTACTAGTTTATCCACAATAGGTGTGACTGGTTCATTTACCTTTCTGATTTGATATGACAAGTTAAATATTGTCTCAACTTGTTCACTCACCGGTCTTATCTGCTAAAATTTTGCAATCAACATTTTACCGGATGACTGGCTGTATCAGAGTTGGTTTTACCTCTATCCTTGTTTTCTAGATTAGTTTTTTATCAGATACATGAATTTTACTGCTTCATTTTTCCCCTGTTCAGTTTATTATCTTAGTAAACTCTGTTTTCTCTTTTTTACTTGATGGGCTCATTTATATATGGTAGTCCTGATACTGTAACAATTGTTGCTGCTAAAGTTAATGCTCCCTAACCTTTTTCAGAGTTTGGAAGGAATAAGTGATATTCGAGATGAGAGTGATCGATGTGGAATGCGCATAGTCATTGAGGTAGTAATTACATAAATGGTAAATGTGGAAGAAATCAATGTCCACAACTGTGTAATCACTTTACGTTAATTTATTTAGTTGGATCATTTGACAATAGTTGTCCTACCATTTCATATTTTGCAGCTTAAGAGAGGAGCAGATTCATCCATTGTACTGAACAATCTTTATCGTCATACTGCTCTGCAATCTACTTTCAGCTGTAACATGGTTGGGTAAGTTCTTTTTAAAGGGAAACAGTATGACAAGAGATTAAGCAATCGGTACAAAAGTCTTACTGCTTACATTGTTGGATAGCTTCATGTTAGTTGCATCCTATGTTGCACTACTACTTCAAAGAGCTACTATCCTATTTATCTGCCAATCCAATTATTTTTCAATAAATGTACTTCCCGATGCCAACATATGAGAGGTATATCAGCAATTTCCAAAAAAGTATTGTGCCATTTTTTAATTCAAAAAACAGGATATGCCTACATCACCTAACAATTCCATGGAGATATACATGTCAAGTCTATGGATGCCAATTGCCAAGTCTAATCCGATACTTAACTCAACCTGTCCCTATCAAGTATTGAGGATTAGATTATATGCAATTTAAAACAGTTTTTTAATTGATTTGTTTCATACGTAGTATCTTGTTTGGCTGATTACATATAATTTGAAGTTAGTAAATACTAGTACTATATAATTTTTTACCTTTTTTAAATTTCTAAAATAGATAGTAACGACTCTAGATTTTTGTATACATATCATACAAAAAAACCATTTAACTTTTTACATAGTTATTTTTTAAGAAACAATTCCAAATATATAACCAAAATAAAAGTAGTGGACAAAAATGTGACTCTGGTAACTTTAGTCACTATAATTGTATTCAAATGTTACATCTTATTGACTATAGAACTTACACATAGTAATTTGTAGTCACATTTTTGTCCATAGATTTTTTATTAGCAAGACTTTAGGAAAAAACTCAATTTTAAACTAAGCTTTTTAACATTTTAATTTATATTTATAATTCAATATATTTTATTCTTTTTTACAAACAAGTCCCTGTCATTTTAATATTTGAAAAGAAGCCATTATATTTATAATATTTGTAAACCATCTTGCACACACTTTCATATATTTAGATTGACATTTTGCTGTACTTTGATCAACTTATCATTGCATATGTAATGATGTAACATAGGTTGCACCTTGTGAGTTTAATTAGATTATAGTTGATTATTGATCTAAAGCATTTCTTGATATGCTTTTGTTATGGTCAGTATCCTCAATGGGGAACCAAAGTTGATGGGACTGAAGGAATTGCTCCAGGTGATAATTTTTTTTTACAGGTTCTCCATGCATGTATATAAAGTTTGTCATGCAGCAGCAGTAGATCGAATGATTGAAATAGTGTTTTCAATTGTTTTAGTTACTGACTTGCTGCTTTTAGTAGTCATAAACTTAATAAGAAATAATGACTAGTAGTAAAATGCAATGAGAATATAATGACTAGACGTTCATTTTGTTCAACTGGCAGTACTTCTCAAAATCTGTTTTCATGTGTTCCTCATCTGCATAATATTGCTTGAAATGTTGTTATCCCTACAGAGAGTGGAACTGTGGAAGTTTGTTTTTAAATTTTTTGATTTGTTCAACTTCACTTTCAGTGGAGACATATTAGTGTTTCATACTTTGCACTACTTCCCGTAATACAGGCATTTTTGGACTTTAGATGCTCTATTGTTGAAAGGCGTGCTAGGTTCAAACTTTCACAGGCACAACAAAGAAACCATATTGTAGAGGTATGCTTAAAGAATATTTTAACTTCCATGCCCTGAACAGTGTTTCTCTACATTCACTTCTATTTGAGCAAGGTTTAAAAAGGATTTTGAAGCTTATTCCTTGGGGCCTGCTTGACTGCCTCAGCTGAAACTTCAGAAAAGGTATTGGGGACTGTAGCCCCATGAGTGAATTTAAGGCGAATGCCCTAGTAGGGTGGATGTTTGTTATTACTTGCTCCACTTTTATATATTTTCCCCAACTTTTCTATAAAGGACATAAATATCCTTACTCTTTGATCTTCTCTTTCCAACTTTTCCTACTTTTTTATCTTCTCACTCCATTTTCAACACTATTTACTACCACACAAATTTACTCAAACTCCGTGAAAACCCTATAAGATCAAATTAAATTAATATTTATCTGATCACGTATGTTGCTATTCATAACACAGTATGCTACATTACGACTTCAGTTTTATACTATTGGTTGCTCAAGCTGAAGAATATAGAAATGCTTCAAGCTTGGTATATATTTATCATAAGACAATATTCTGATTGCTGTGTAAATACTATAATTGGGTTCACTTGAAAATGAACGTTTGAGCACATGTTTGGTGCTCTTGTTGGGGCACATCCACTCTTTTTGCTTCCTCCTATGTTGCATGGAAAAACGAGAAGCGTGGGAAATGTGAACCGTAGAATGTTATCTTTCAATAGGAAAACATGTGTCTGATGAGCATGTAAAGAGTTTCTGAAATGCAAGCATACTCCTACTATATAGTCCAGAGTTTTCGGCTTTTCACGCATCATAGTTCCCTCTTTTGACCACTCTTAAACACTTCGGGATAATGAGTCGTGTTCTTATTTCTTTTCAGTAAAACTAAATCGCAAGGCACACACCTTATATAGCTCTTTTTCAAAGAGAATGGCTTTTGATTCTCCTTATTTTATCTTTTCTCATTTTGTTGGTTTATGATTCAAGGGCATCATAGTCGGGCTAGATAATTTGGATACGGTGATTGACTTAATAAAAAAGGCACCAACCAATGCGCTCGCAGCTGCTAGTTTGATGAAAGGTAATGTAAATCCCCTTATTATTCACTCACTAATTCATTCATTAATCCTTTTTGTTTATATATTATTTACTTTTGTTTGGGGGGGGGGGGGCTCTTCTAGTTTATTACTACTTTATCCATTGTTTTGGTTGAGGGCCGAGGGGCTCAGGTTTTAACCATCGCTACGCTAGTTTAGGTTCTAGCTTGTGACTAGCTAATTTTTTTATATTTTCTAAAAAGACTAGCCTTTTCTCCCCTTGTTTCAGAATTTGAATTGACAGAAAAACAAGCTGATGCAATATTGGATATAAGCCTAAGAAGGCTCACTGCACTAGAGGTGTGCTGCACTTATCTGACTCATTAGTCATACTATAATAGATATGACATTGATCAAGGTAAAATTTACAAATTTCATGCTACTAATGCAGAGACATAAGTTTATTGATGAAGGGAAATGTTTAACAGAACAAATCAACAAGCTAGAAGTACTTCTGTCTAGTAGAAAGAAAATACTCCAGGTAGTACTTCATTAAAGACCTTGCTGCTCAATTCTCTTCCTTTGATGTATTTGCAGCATTCGCATTATTATGGCATGAAATTATGTTTTATTGCTGAGTTCTTTATGTAATATTTTATTGCTTTAAATTTTGAGTAACGTTTTTTACTTACCAGTTAATTGAAGAGGAAGCTGTTGAAATAAAAAACAAGTTTTCCTCTCCTCGGCGTTCGATGCTGGTGGATTCGGGCAGTGGCCAAGTTGAAGATATTGATATCATCCCGAATGACGAAATTCTTCTTGTACTTTTCTTGAAAGCTAAATATTTGTCTCAACGTAATTTTCTCTCGGTCTGTTATCTCGAGTTTATAGTTTTTTTTGTTATTTCAGGCGGTTAGTGAGAAGGGATATGTTAAGAGGATGAGGCCTGATACGTTTAACCTTCAACACCGTGGGACTATCGGAAAATCTGTTGGTAAACTAAGGGTAGATGATACAATGTCCGATTTCATTGTTTGTCATGCCCATGACCAGGTCCTTTATTTTAGGTACCTATACTTGCATGCTCTGCTGCATTATGATCTTAAGATTTCACTATCTCACAATGCTGTCCTGTCTACTACCTTATCAAACCCAAATTCATTAGCTGGCCTTGTTTCACTGCAAGAATTGCAGATCTTAATTCTATCTGTATTTTCTTTTATTTTGTCAGTGACAAAGGTGCTGTGTACTCTGCTCCAGCTTACAAGATACCTGAATGTAGCAGAGCTGCTGCAGGAACCACCTTAGTCCAGGTATATCCCTGGCTAAATTTATTATTTTCTACTTCCTTCACTTGCTTTCCCTTTTTACTTGTAATCTTTTAATTACTTCCATTTTATACATCCTGGATTTAGATATTATCGTTGTCGGATGGTGAAAGAATAACTTCAATCATACCTTTGGATGAATTCACGGAGGATCAATATCTTATAATGCTAACTGCAAAGGGTTATATAAAGAAAGTTTCCTTGAACTTTTTCTCCTCTATCAGGTCAACCGGAATAATAGCAATTCAATTGGTTAGTCACATGACCACATCATTTTGGTGTTATCATTTCGTTTATAAGGTGTCTGATTAATGAGTCTCAAACACAATAGTTTTTTTGACAGGTCCATGGTGATGAACTCAAATGGGTAAAACGTTGCACTAATCATGATTTTGTAGCAATGGCATCACAAAATGGATTGGTGATTTTGAGCCCTTGTGAAAGTGTGAGTTCTCGTTAGTCTAATATAATTTATCTTATGGTATGTATTTGATAAAAAGACATCAGGTCTTTAGTTTTATTTTTCTTCAGTTCTATTATCTAGCTAAATACATAGTAAATGCCATTATGAAAATTTGTAAATTTTAGTTGTTGAAAAAGTATGATATTTTTGCTAGAGTGGGAGTTTCACTCGTGATTAGGAATTCGAAGTTAAATACACATCCTGCTACTGTGGTCCAAAATAATTTAAAGTTTTGCAATCTTCTAATTCCAAAATTAGGTTCAAGAATTGCATCGCTGAAACAGGGGACATGAAAAAATTGCAACTTTTATATAATAAATAATTTTTCCAGCATAAATACAATTTCCCACAATAATCATTCATGAATTATGACAACATTCTCCACTTCGTAAGTTTCAAAGTCTGTTCAGTGTGACCTTGTTCTTTTGTATCCTATTATGATCAAACCAATTGTGGTACATCCTTAGAGTTGTTCTTTTTGTTAGTCCACAAAACTTATCAAGTAAGATTGTATTTATGAGAATAAGCAATTCAAAGGTTGATTTTATTAATAATAGAGTTTAGAAAAGGAGAAGAGTTTAGGCAGAAATAGTAAAATGAATATACAAAAATGAAATGGTATGAAGCTGAAATGGGCATTTCTATTTCTAGATATATTTCCAAATAATTAATCTCGCTCAAGCATCAATTACATTTAGAATCCCCCCAATAATACCTACAATGAAACATATGCTCAAGAACTATAACACTCTCAAATTGTTGCACTCTCAAAGAACTGATCCTAGGCTTTTCAGAAGAAGCATCTATGGTCCCTGTCGCACACTACTAAACAGCAATTTCTGTTAATATGGACATTGATAATAGGATTCTGCCAATTAATTGAACTTGCTGTTGAGCATCAGTGATTAGTACTTTTGACTCATATAGTTTTTTTTATGTGTTCCAGATAAGAGCTCAAGGAAGAAATACTAGGGGTTCTGTAGCTATGAGAATGAAAGAAGGAGATAAAATGGCTAGCTTGGACGTAGTACCTGCTGCTTTGTGGAGTGGATTTGAGAAAATTTCAGATGCTCCTGAAAGCCAGTAATTTTAAATCTCTCAAAACGTTATTAAAATCTCACTTTAAGATTGTACATTATGCTTTAGACTAGCTTCATGGCTTTAGACTGTATATACAGAACATACTTCATGGCTTTATTGCTTTATATGGAGCATGCTCTAGGCAGGATGCAAAGCTTTTGCTAATGGATTGCTTGTATATCTGTTGTCGCTATTTTGAAAGAGATATGCTCTTTATAGTTGCATAGTTGCCTGACGTGGGTGCCTCGTGTTTTTTTCTCTTGTTTGCTCTTAGTTGTGATTTTCAGCACAAGCATGGTGCACAAACACTTATTAGTAGTTTTGTACTCACTACTCTCTTTGGAATTATTACTCATATGTGTATAAAGCCATGAAATGGGAATTTGGAAACCCCGTGGCACCCTCTGAGTGGGAATTTGGTAACTCTGGTATCTTCTAGGCATTGTGTGAAATAAAATCTAAACTTCCTTGGCAACCAACCACTGTGTATGATTCAGTTCACTGATCTATGCATGAGATGTAGTTACTTTTCTAATTAACTCATGCCAATTCTTTCTGAATTCGTCCTTCTGTAGTTTTGATCTACATAGTTATGTTGACAATTTAATGCTCATTAAGCTAATTGTGTAGTCGTAGGAACATAACTGGTCCATGGTTGCTGTTTGTGTCAGAGAGTGGTTTAGGAAAGAGAGTCCCACTTAACAGTTTCCGCGCATCACGATTGAACAGAGTTGGTCTAATAGGTTACAAGGTAATGTGTCTTCTCGATCATCTTCTTTTCTATGCTGGAAAAGTATTGAATGCAACGCAGAAAGAAAAAGGCAATTATTTTAGTTTATTTTGGAAACCAAGAAAGACTTTTTACTCTTATCATGTCTTGAGTTTTCACAGTTTTCACATGAAGATCGGCTTGCAGCAGCATTTGTTGTTGGATTTTCTCTGGGAGGTAATGCTGTATAGTCTTTTATGAACTGATAATTTTTGCTACTTTCAGAAGTGTTTATTCACAAGATTAATACAATATGTTCTTCGATTAGGGTAATAGATTTGGAACTATTGGCGCTTAAATTACCAGAAATTAAGCCAATTCAAACGTTTTAAATTTGTGTACTGTGTACTCTTGGTTGGATGAGGCGAGGCATATGGCACTTTTAGTTGTTCCACTTTCTTATGTGGAAGTTTATTATTCCTTGCTCCACTTTTCATTTTTGGTAATTTCTACTACTTCATCTAGTAAAGACATACCTTACTTTTTCAATCTCTATTTAATTTGTCCTATTTTTGCATCTTTTATCTCCTATCTTGTCTGCATTATTACTCTCTGCCTGTACAATTTTACTCTTAATTTCCATGAAAAAACTACTGGATTGGGTAAAAGTGAATGAAGGATAAGTTATAAAGTAAAAATAGATATTCTTAATATAGTAAAACTTTCATTGAAGTTGAAGAAACTTCATAATCAACCAAACTATGTGTCGACACTCCCAAAAATCTGTCAAATAATGCCAAATATTACATAATACAAAAATATGTAAAAGTAGTTAGATTGAGGAAAGTACAATTAACTATCAAGTGGGTTGAAGTTAGGGATGGATACAGTTTCGAACCAGATCAGCACCTCCCAGTTTTGTTATCCGAAAATGAACTGAAACCTCAATCTGGAACTAACTATTTTCATTTTGTTTTAGAGTAGTTTTAAAAGCCGGGTTCGGTAACCGCGTCTGGAACCATTGGTTTTGAACGGCCCAGAATTGAACCGGTTTCATTTATAGTTCTTGTGTTTGAAGGACCAAAATTAGAATGTATCGAAACCTAGCTGATAATTTGTATCAAATCCACTAGGATCTCCCACTTCATCAAGATTAAGATCAAGATCATCTCCTTCTCATTATCAAGGAAATAATGTACATCAACTATCTAATTCATATTACTCATTGATCAAGCGTTGTGCTCCAGTTACATTCACAAATAGATGTTTAACATGTTAGGATAAACCGATAAACTGTGTTTTCAATCATGTAAGTTACATTCAGTGGGTTTGAAGTGATTTCCATCCTAGAGGCGTGTAAGCTTTGCGGTATGAGAGAGGCACACATTTCATAGATTTTTAAAAATGAAAAATATAGGGGCTGATTTCAAAATTTGAAATAAGAATGAGAAGATCAAGGAGGAGGAGGACAAAGTCGGGAAGAAGAGGGATGGAAGATGAGGTTTTATGGTCGCACTTCTGCAGAAAGAGGCGTTGCTCTGTAGCAGCAAATTAGAGGAACCGTTGGAGCATTTCTTCATTTTCTCTTGTTTTACTTTTCGTAGTTAGATTCATTGGCTAATCTCTGGGTGCCTTAATGACCCAAATAATATTTTAGAGCATTTAAATATAATTCCTAAGAAGTGCTTCACTTTTGCAATCTTACACTGCGCCTCAACTCCGTCAGCTTTTGCTTCGAGGGGCACACCTCTAACGAGTTGTCAAAAGTACTGTTTTTAATGTCTCAGGAACCTAGCAATTCCTATAGAACTGAAAATTATCACTTTCGCATCTATTGAACTCCGAGTTTCTTGTCCAGTGTTATCCACATTTCTCCCTTATGCATAGAAGGTGACTTCATCTCAAAACATAGTTAGTCTTTTTGGATTGGGTGTGGTTCATTATGTGTTTTACGATACCCTTTGAAGCATGTTCATTGACCCTAGTAGTCTTTCTTCTGACTAGCACGAAATTATCCATCATAAATTCATAATCATGTATTTCTTCCTTCAAAACTTGAAATACGTTTTCACTCTAATTTCCAATAGTTGAGGGATTCAGAGTACAATACTCAAAATTCAACAACGACCCACCATATATTGGAATCTGGGAATGGTCACCAAACTTTTGGAACCTAGACAAAAAGTTTTATACCATTCAACAACGAAGACCATTGCTGTCGAAATTTCAATGGCCCGGGACTGTGGAAATGTGTACAACAGTTAGCTCTCATGTGGAGGAAATTGTGTCACATAAATGTTACATGTCTTTAATTATTGCTAATGGTTAGATCATTGTTTCAGATGATGGTGAAAGTGATGAACAAGTAGTTCTTGTAAGCCAGAGTGGAACAGTAAACAGGATAAAAGTACGGGACATATCTATTCAATCACGCTTTGCAAGGTATGCATATATTAAACCTAATAGCTTTTTAGGTGTTGTAAATCATTATCACCATTCCATTGTTTCATGACTATTTATTACTAGGAGTAATTAATATTATTAGCTTCTCATCAAGGATGTTATCTGGACTTATTCTGTGTCTGTTTTTTTATGTCCTGTTGCAGAGGAGTTATTTTGATGCGGCTTGATCTGCATGGAAAAATACAATCGACTTCTTTGATCTCAGGAGCGGATTCCGAGTGATGAGAGTGAAGAAGCAATTGTTGCTGCTACGGCTTCATAGGGCTTCAGCCTCTGTCTTCATATCTTGAACATGGTTGTGCAGCTGAAGCCATTGCATTATCCTGTAGGCATTGAATTTTCTCAGAATTCTAGTTGCGCTAAATATTGGAAGATTTCCTTAGAGGAGAGATGGACAGATTGATGTGGTAACTAGTTAGAAGCAATCAATTTAAATAGGGGTTGACTTCTGACTGAATTTTTTCCAGTCCCCCTAAGGTTTTGTAGTTATCCATTAGCAGATTACGGATGTAATCAGCATTTGGTCAAGGCTTTTTTTTGCGTTGTAAACCACCAAACTGTCTGGAAAGTGGGAATAGTATTTATTTTAATTTATTTTATTTTCTTTATATTTTGTAAAGTTACATAAAATATTCATTTGCATTGTCTTCATTAATTGTTTCACATGGAGAACTTTGCGTGATTCCTGAAGTGTCTCAACTCTCAAGTGCTGTAAATTTCACTTAAAAAACTACATAGCATAAGACCAAAATAAAGTTAGTAACCTGATAGAACCGAAAGTAAAAAAGGAAAAGTTCTTGTGTTGTGTATGAACTAGGAAGGATTTGAAGCTTAATCGGAAAAGGTGAAAAGCGAAGTAACATATACGAAGTAATGAAGTATAATGATATTCTGTTCAAAATCAAGTCAATTATGATTAATTTAAAATTTAGGAGTAGTACACCTACTGTATAACTTTGTAATGTGATATTTTTAAACAACCAACCCTTTTATTTAAAGATGTAAATATGTAATTAATACCTGCTTCACAAACCAAAGTGTGAAATCTGTTGATGAATTGAAATTTTCAATTGAACTAGTTTAATTATAACCATGTAGAGGCAAATGGAAAAAGATCAAAATACTATTTGAAGAAAATCTATTGCCTACCGTGTGGGATTGGTTAAATTGTTCATTTTGTCTACAATTTATCTACATTTTCTTTCTATAGAAACATAGGATTCGACAATCGACATCCAATTCAGGTGGCCAGGTGTATGAACTCCAAAATAGGATTCTATGTTCATACCAAAATGTAGGTGGCCAGGTGTATGAACTCCAAAATAGGATTCTATGTTCATACCAAAATGTGGTACAGATAAATTGTCGAATCCTATGTTCATACCAATATCATAAGCCCAGGTGGCCAGGTGTATGAACTCACTCCCAAAAGATCATCCAATTAAGAGGAGATAACATCTTGCTTATAAGCCACCGGTCAAGCCCATACTTAACCGGTGTGGGATCGTTATCGTGTAAAGTGTATGTAAATTGCTTCCGAATTATTTGAATTGGGATTTGTGATTTGTTTGGATTTTTTCCATTGAAAGCAAACCGTGTCTTTGTTGTATGTAGGCTGTGCTTTGTATTATTGGATACAAAAAATAGCAAAAGTAACACCGTTGAGCAGCTATTTACACTTCACTTGTCATTTACCCAATTCAGTTATTCTTGTGGGTTCCAGTTGTTCTTAGCAAAAGTTAGTTGTTTGTCGCGGATCTGAAATCGTTAAAAAAGTAACTTAATAATTGCAACACGATTGTTATGGTTGTGGAAGCAAATAGGGATAGGCGATCAAAAAATTGAGAGAATTTTTAGTACTCACGACTCTGAATGATTATGCATTGAGGTCCGCAAATTGTACCTGGATGGCCAAGTTTGTCCCAAGTAGGAAGATTAAGGTGCCCTTAATTTCTTTCTTAGAGCGGTAGGATTTGTTAATCTGTAACTATTTGTAATATGGTTGTTTGAGTTGTGGTTATAAGAGTGATCAATAATCAATAATAATATTATAAAGCTAAGATCTACCATTGTGAGACGTGAGTTTTCTATTTGTAGCATGAGCAAAGAGTTGATCATTCCCACAATTTAATTTAAGGAATTTGCCCAAAGGAGTAAAAACGTTTGTGAATTCCAAAATGTGATTACTAGCCAATAGCCACTAGGCTTTTGTTTCCTAAATATAAGTAATTACTACTGCGTCTAATTTTTCGCATTATCAAACTTTTAAAAATGACAGTGATTTTCAAATTTGATACTCAGTAGTAATTAGTACTCCCTCTGTCCCAATTAGGCCTGGACTCGGGCCGGGCGGCCCGACCCGGAACCGGCCCGGCCCGGCCACTGTAGCAACCGGCCCGGCCCGGCCACTGTAGCAACCGGCCCGGCCCGGTGGCCCGGTCCACCGGCGGTTCGGGTCGAACCGGCCCGGTGGTTCCCGGTTCCAGGCCCGGGCCTTCCATATGGTGAACCGGCCCGGCCGGTTCGGGCCCGGTCCGGGCCGGATTTTAATTTTTTTTTTTTTTGAAATTTTTTTTAAGTCTTGGGTTGGAATAGTTATTTTGGGTCATTTGAGGTGGTTTGGGGTGGTTTGGGGTTGAGGGGGAGGGGATTAAATAGGAGAACAAAAAAAAAAAATTGGACCGGTTAGGCCCGGCCCGGTTAGGCCCGGAACCGGAACCGGAACCGGCCACCGGCGGTTCGGGCTCGGGCCTCCCCTTTCCTGGCCCGAGGCCCGAACCGGGCCCGAACCGGCCCGAGTCCAGCACTAGTCCCAATTTGATGGTCTTTCTTTCTTTTGGGCACAAAGATTAAGAAAGTGTGGTAGAAAGACTAAATAACCTTACTTTATTATATTGTTCATCCTTTTACTTTTACTGTTCATTAAAGAGGGTGGTTATAAATGGTAATTCACTTTTAGTTCTTTACCAAAAAAGGAAACAAGACCATCATTTTGGGACATCCCAAAAAGGAAATACAGGACCATCATTTTGGGACGTAGGGAGTAATGTTTAAGGAATACAAAAATAACATTCTTTAATTTTGGAATTACAAAACGTTTTACTCATATTTTGGATATTCTCTCCTTATCGTTATTTGAACTCTTAACGATGTGCAATCACGGTCAAGGACTATCATTTCCACAGTTGGATTCTCGTCGATAATTGTTTTATTGTATTTCTAATTTTTACCAATATTTGATTCATTGGTGTTTTCATCATTTAGCATGTGATCTACAAACTCACTTGCATGATATGCATTGCCCTTTTTATTATCTTAAAATTAGCTACTGCCGTTTAGTTTGTTTTGTTAGTCATTTAAAGGTTTTATGTCTATCTGGTGACTGAGGTGTGCCTCAAGGTGGACCCGGTCCAGTTCCCATTCCAATTAATATGAGAACCTGAACTGATTGGATCACTTGTGATCTGAATTCTGAAACCAGAAAAACAGCCCCCACTGGTCAGTTTTTTACCCGCAAGGTTCTACTCCACAGAACCAAAACCAGGTCCACCCTCTTAGCCTCTTAGGTATGCTTAGTCATGGACTTGGGCCGGGTCGGGTCCAGGGCGGGCCTAGGCCCGGTCGGGCTTTTGATTTTTGGTAGAAGGCCCGGGACCAGCTCGGGTTACCACCGGGTCGGGCCGGTCTAGGGGCAGAGCGAGAGCACTGGGCCGCACTGGGTCGATACAAAGAATATTTTCGAGAAAAAATTTATACCAGAATTTTTTACATTGAAAATTAAGGTATTTTTAAAATTTGGGGTGAGCCAGGGCCTAGGTTGGTCCACCCCTAGCTCCGCCCATGGGCCGGTCCATGTCTTTTTCTTTTCTTATTAACCCACGACCCCCCCCTTCCCTAGCCCCCAAACCCCCCTAAAACACCCAACCCAACTAAGGATGGCAATGGGGGCGGGGGCCCGTGGGGGGGAGTTGGGGCGGGTGGTGGGGTGGGGGATATATTTTCTCCCCGCATAAATATGGGGCGGGTGATGGGTTATGCACCCCCGCACCGTCCCCGCCCCGTCCCCCGTAATAATTAATAATAATAATCTCAATAATAATACTAATAATAATAGTAATACTAATACGAAGTAATTAAAATAGCATGGTGGCCCGGTGGGTTTAGTGATTTCCTATCTAATGGATTGTGCCTAATGAGTCTATCTAATTCTTGTTTAATAACTAAGCTATCTTGTAAAATTGCTTATCAAAATCATAAAGTAAAATGATTTTTTTAGGGATAAATTAAAATGAATTTGGGAAAGTTATAAAGTGATATTAGCTTAAACGCCCAAAGCACGGTGTGAAAGTTTTTTTCCTTTACTATTACAATGCATTAATTCTTTTCTTTTGAATGTCATCTTTATGATTGTAGTTAGGGCTCTTAAAATTTGGTGATCATAGGTCGTCCTAGATGCCGTCAAATGACCATGATTGATTGAATGCAGGGTTCAAGAAAATATTATAGAGCTAATCAATGCTAATTTAGAGTTTGATAAAAATGACTAAATTAGAACGCGTATGATGTGCTCTAGATTTGAAATGGGATGTAAGATTACATTGACACTTAAAAAGTAAAAGTTTTTTTTGGCTACTAGAAGTGTTGTTTAATTTTTGAAAAATTGTCAGAGTCTAAAATGATGTTGATTTTTGACTAGTACTTCCCCCGTTGGGTACCCGTGGGTCTAGCGGGTCGGGGCGGGGGATTGGGCGGGTCGAATAGTAGTGGGGGATGGGGCTGGGGTGGGGGAGATTTTTTAGACACGGGGCGGGGATGAGGGAGTGAACCCCCACCCCAACCCCGCCCCATTGCCATCCCTAAGCCCAACTCAGGAAAAAGCCCAAAACAATGAAAAAACCAAAAAAAAAAAAAGGAAGACCCGAACCGGGCCTGCCCGGGCCGGTTCCAAAGAAGGGGGTGAACCAGGACCGCCCCATTCTAATTTCTAATCCCCGGGACCGGGCCTAGGCCCGGAACCAAAACCGGTTCACCAGGCCGGGCCCGTACAGTAGCGGGCCGGGTCGGGCCCGTGGCCCCGTACAGTAGCGGGCCGGGTCAGTTCCCGAGTTGGGCGGCCCGAACCGGGTCCAACACTAGGTATGCTCATGGGCATACTTACATAATATTTTTGTTGCTTTACGTATATATAGTTGATCCAAAGAAAAAGGGAAAAAAGAGTATAGCCCACTAGCCCAGCTGTGTTCCATTGACTTGGGTGCAATTACTGGATTTACTCATTTACTGCAATGAAAATATCAAAACGCTTGTACATATCTCTACATTTCAGATCTCATATACAAGTACAATTGTATAAATGAATAAATAATTCCTAAGGTACATCAAAACGCTTGTAAAGTCATCAAGCTTTGTTCTATTACTCATGAAGATCTAAGGTATATCACTATATCCATCCATACATCTCGAGTGGTTGGCCTTCGTAAATAGTCAGACATCTGGGAGCGCCGTCAATCACTGGTTCACAACTCACAAGGCATAATGCACCTGGGGGTACATCAGCCATTCTGCGTGATAATAACAGACATGTCATCCTCAGCGTTTCTTTGACTTCCGTCGCTTACAAAGAAGTTTCAGCATGTTGTCAGTAACGTCTGGTGGGGAGTTGTTGTCTTCAACGTTTTTATCATTAGTGTGAGTTAACCATGCCAATGCCTCAATTGCAGCATCTTTCTCAGCTAGAGCTTTGTTTCTCTTTGGTTTTCCCACAAACTGCATTCCTTTGAACTCCACAAGTGCCCTAAACTCATTTGTCTTGAGATGCTTTGTTTTATACTTCGGAGGATGGTGGCCCGCTCTCATCAGGAGAGTTTGCAATAAGCTTTTGGGGTTTGTCCCATCCCTTGTAAACCTGTCATCATTACTAGACTCCTTAGGCTTCTTGCTCTCCCGGCCAAAAACAAACCGTCCTTCACATTGATCACCTGATACCAGTTCCTGAACAGCAAGCATGAGGTATCTACCTTCCTTGTGCATGTCCTTCTCTGGATCCTCTAGCTGCATTATTTGAAATTCATGGTATATAATCAGAACTAACTCATCCTGAAAAGATCTTTAGAATTGAGGTTTGTCTCACACTTCATACTGGATATAGATCGTGAAAATATCCAATATGTGACACTTGATACGCCCTCTCAACCAAAATCAAACTAAACAGCTTGAGGGTAAACAAGCGGGTCACCCAAACATGCTACTCCAAACCATGGTTGCTAAGCAAACAAATAAACAAACCTCAATCGAGTCAAACTCTGATATGGTTTTAAATTAGGCCCAACTAGCCACAAAAGGATCCATCTAAAGGTGACATTTACCACACACTAATATATTAAATATAGATACAGTATCAGATGTCGGACACTTAACAAATGGAGCTCAGAATAAGTGAAGCTAATGTGAATGTCACCCAACTCCAACTTTTATAAATAAAAAGATGACTAAATATACATACATCACAACACGGTTGGGCCTTTCCTTCTATAGATACAAGTATACAACCAACTACCAATTACTGTCGTGGCATTGTTATAGTAGAGGGACCATTGGAGTACTAACCTATTTTTGGGATGGGTCCTAAATACATATATGCAACTCTGATAGCCATATGAATTTACATGTAATCCTACTTTGACTAAACATTGGACAATTGGCCAACCAGCCCTATCCCAAATTTGTTGTTGCTGATTTCTACCCCCCCCCCCCCAAAAAAAAAAAAAAAAAAAAACTATTTTTATCTGCTTTTATTGAGTTTTATTTGCACTATATCAATGCAAACTTTATACAACTAGAACCTCTAGTATTTTTTAACCATATTTTAATCCCAACTTCCCCGTGGTTTAAGACCTTACTTACCAATTTTTTTAGCTGTGTTATCTACACATGTAACTTTACTCCACCTCACTTATCAAAGAAAACATGTTTCATAGAAATACCTTCTTTTGCAAAAGATCATCAAGCTGCTCTTTGAGGTTCATGTAACATGCAGCCAAGCTGGGATCCATGAAGAATTCTAGATAACCATCCAACATTTTCAAGTGGCCAGCCTATGACAGGAATCACATTTAATAGGAAAATATACAGTCCATTAGCAATGCATTACCTATTTACTTTCATTAATTATCAGATAAAAAATCATGTTTGTGGTAGGGAAAGTATTACCGTAGTGCCGAAGTTAAGACTACCCCCAAAAAGGATCAAAATAGAATCAGACACTCCAGTAGAATCACGTATGAAAACGGTATTGACCTTCACCTTTTCACCAAACACTAACCACGGGTATGGAATTGTTTGATAACGTGCATTCACAGAGTTCTGAAATAAAATTATTGAATATAAAACATCTAACTTGATAGAAACTTTTTTGAAGCAATGCATAGAGCTCAAAGATGAAACTCTCAATTCTGTGAATATTGGTCTTCCTTGAGACCTTAACTAATCAACAAAACCATTTTATTCTCTTGCAACTGAAGTCTAGGCCTGTGATAAATATTTTAGTATGTGAGAAGTTGAAAATGGATAGGAAACTGGGTCATATTGTAGTATGGTAGGAAATTGATTAAGCTAATTTCTGGATACACTTTGCTAAACACGAGATACAACTATTAAAAATAGTAAGGACGCCACACATGGAGCAGTTATTCAGCAACAGTACTGCTAAATGCTAATTGTAAATTATGTATTTCATTTTTAGAATAATGTCACAGGTATATTTTTATTATTATAATGATTATGATTATTATAGTTGACTATAAATAAAATAGATGGTTGAAAATAAATATGTGCTCATGTACTTCACTGAGCCACTGTGTAAAGAACTCTCCACATTTCCAACAGGCCAACAGCTTTGGCTTCTTACAGTTGGATCAATGAGACACACAGATTGGCTGGCAAAGATTTCCACATACTGTATTATATTTATTAAAAATAAATATATTTATTCGGCATCTAGGTATCTCATAGACTATAAATCTAGGCTCATGCAATGATCTTTCTCTAATCAGTGAGTCCAACTGTTAAAATCAGACTCAAATTATATTTTAACATCTAAAGCAATTAGCTAGCGGTGGTTCTGTGCCACCAAGCACACATTTCAACTCATTATTATTTACTAAAAGAGACAGAGAATTTCCTATCAATGGAGCACATGTTCTGGATTAAATAATATAAACAAAAGAAAAATGTTAACGTTATTGATTGAAAACTTGAATGCAACAACATCAAAGCCCTAGTCCCAAAAGAGTTTGAGGTCGGCATGTAAAACTTGAATGTGAGAGAGAAAAATTGATAATAGGTCAAATAACAATCTATGATTTTTCGTACTTGTATTCAATGAAGGTTATTTATCCAAGACTATTGCAATCAAACAATCAAGGTTTTCACATGTTTGGCACAAGATTATGGAGTAGGAACTGTGCAAACTCCTCATTTCATTAATTAGGTAAAAAAAAGTCTACAAGTTATAGTTGTTATGATGCATAATCACATAGGTTTGTGAAACCTGTAGTATATTAAACCGCAAAACCTTGTACTTACGGCATAAAGTAAAACTTGACCATCATCCATTGTCTTGAAAGACATTGACGTCTCTCTGTGCTGCATATGGACAGGAAATGAAACTCATTTTTTTTATAAATTAAAGAATAAGAGTACCACAAAATGTCAGAGTAGAGAATGCCTTACAACTACAGAAGAAATTCCAGGATATAAACCAGAGCATATGACAGCACGTACTAATGATTGGTTGTGACTTAGCTTATTATTAGCCGCAGTTTCTTCTTCAAGCAGTCTGGCATCTTTCAAGATGAAGGAAAACTGCTTGCGAAGGGAATGAATGGCTTGAAGTGTTTGAGCAGAAAGAAAGTTTCTCCAGCAATATTCATATGCAGATCCTTCTCTTTCAGCATCTTTCCATCCTTCATAAGCACGGACAAGAGCCATGTGATCACTATAGTCCTTTGCTGAGAACCTAGACTTTGCTGTCCCAGCTAACTGCATCATAGGAGAAAAATGTAACTAATAAAAAAATAGTCAACTTGGATCCTGTAGATGCATAAATATTAGAAGAAGTTTTAAAATTTTATAAACAAGAAAACAAAAGCAATGAATAATTGCTCGTCTAATTGTAAGACATAAAGCGGTAGACTTACGTCCTTCTTATCCTGAGGCAAAAGAAAAGGATCCCTGACGCTAAGGCCAGCAACAATGGTCAATATGGGGTCGAAGCAACATAAAATAGCACCCATAACTAGCATTTTTCCGAGCTTAGGATCCACTGGAAGCACTGACAAATATTTACCTGATTGAAAATATGAATCAGTATATGCTTGAGCAGATGCGAAAAAAATATAAATCATGCGATAGAATACAAAAATACTTTTTATTGATATGACTTTTAACTAAAAACTCCATAATTTCTAAACCCTTGAAATGTTTCTATAGAAAAATAGTGGACCTAAACTCAATAGGAACATGAAACCCTGGGTTTTCTAAACCTACTATTTTTGAATTTCTATACGTCTATATTTTATATTTCTATATTCGAACACATAATCAAGCTTAAGCAGGTGGAAAATGCTTCAAGCTTGTGAAACTAGAAACATAAATTTCAGTTCGGCTTAAATTTGACTGGAAAAACTTGATATTTGATCTCAACCTGAAATTCCAGGCCCAAATTCTACACCTGATGAAACTTGACATGAGGGTCGCTGCAAGCAAAAAAACAGAGCAGGACATTTTTGCAGACAGATGCTGAGAATCAGCCTCCAAGAGTTGGGACCAGAGGCATGTGGCCAGAGCTCGGACAAAGGTGGTGCACATTCGAATATTCAACGATGGATGCCGGAAGTTTTTCAATTCCAGGTTTGGTTTGGTTATGTCAAGAAATGGTCGGGGATGCTTCAAAAGAAGGGAGGAGTTTGTGTGTTACTGTTCATGATGAAGGAAAACATTAACTAGGTTTTTGTGGAATATTTTAAGAATACAGCTCCAATACTGTGTTAAATAAAATAATACTTTGTTATACTCCTTAAGTTTTTCATTTTTTGGGAAGTTTTTATTAATTACTCAATGTCCTAATTTGGGAAGTTTTACCTTATACGCTTACTTTTGTATAAATACCCTTAATTTTCATTGTCTCTTACTTTTTCATCCTCTCTTGTACTACTCACAACCCCTACTGTTTTCTATCTTAAAATCTGTAAAAACCCTACTTGAACAATGAGTTAAAACAGAGGGAGTATAACTTTCTTAACTTAATAATTCACATTCATCAATTCCTTAAGACTATTACAGTATTTAAGTAGAGAAAAATTGGACTTGGACCCAATAAGATTGTGAAATCATAGGGTTAAATATCTATACTTCTACACTCCAAATGTTAACTCAACACCATTGATAATGTAATACCGAGATGCGTAAGATTTTCATGTTCATCTAATGCCCCAATCATCTTCAAAAAGTCAATAGCATTTTGCACCTGCAACAGATTGCAGCAACAATTATATACTAAAAGAACTAAAAATGAATGTATTCAGCGACAAGTTGAGAAATAAAGCCAGAAGAATGAAATCTAGGTGCTAGATTACCAACAACAACAACAACAACAACAACAACAAAATACTCTAAAACATTTAAAAACATGGCAGAATTGTGTGAATAAACTCTGACAATTTCCAGCTTTGTAACGTCATATATGCCATATAAATAGGTTAAATGCCCAAAACTCAAAATGGAAGCTATTATTAAAAGGAAATGGATGATAGAGACTCCAAATTCATAACAGTAAATCTTCGTCTATTATGAAGGAAAAATGCAAAAACTGAAAAGGAAAATACATATGAGGCAACTTTGAGGGTGCCTCTTCTCTCCCAGTCCTATTCCAAGCCCAATTTCTGCCAACCTTATTCTCCTCTCCTCACTCATTTATTCTTTTCCTTATGCGCCAGCCCACTTCTACTTAGTTACGGGGCCCAGACCCCTTATTATACACTATTAAAAGACTTAATATTATTCTTAACTATCTAGGTCCCTATCATCGGATGACAATGGGTTGGGGAAAAAAGGGGGGCTTAAGCTAGTCCATCATCATCATCATTACCCCAGTGCCGCAAAAGCTCCCACCTACGGTGAGGTAAGGGGGGGTTGGATACTCGGATGTACGCAGTCTTACCCCTGCACTAGAGCACAGAGAGACTGTTTCCGGTTGACCCATAGAGAAAAACGCGCCGAAAATTGCATGGACCGACTGCTGCTTCGTAATAAAGAAGCGCAGACAGTTCAGTGAACCATTTTGCTTTGTTCCATCATATTCCCAAGCCAAAAAATAGTGAGTCTTTGGCTCCATAGCAAATGATGGAAAAAGCTTAAGCTAGTCCATGTCCTTCAAAATAAAAAAGAAGCTACTAAAAGGGAATGTAAGAAAATGGGTTGGGTAAAAAAACATGGGACTTTTTGTGAACAGAAAAAACATGGGGACTTTAGATTCATCAATGTACTCTAATAAGAATTAACATGGTTATTCATGACCTAGATCTTCTGTCCATCACATTGCTGAAAACAATGTTCTAAATATGAAGAGAACAAAACCCACAATATGAAAAGGGATATTTCTGGAAAATTTTCCCCGGGAATTGAAATTTAAAAGGGAATGGGTCTACATCAGGTGAGGAAGATACTCACTCACAATCAATTTCATTGCCCCTGAAGTACAAACAACATCCAAAGTTTAAAATAAAACGAGAGAATATGAATAATATTAGAAGAGTTTATTGATAATTATTTGCAATATAGCATTGGAAACATGTCACAACTAACTTATATAGAAGA
Source organism: Cuscuta epithymum (assembly GCA_945859915.1). NCBI lineage: Eukaryota > Viridiplantae > Streptophyta > Magnoliopsida > Solanales > Convolvulaceae > Cuscuta > Cuscuta epithymum. Next base: position 546,615 of record CAMAPF010000024.1, read on the forward strand.
GTGAATGCTTACAGCCAATGCCTCTGGTGGTTGAAGAGCCGCAGACAAAAATTCAGTAATACTTCCAACTTGTAAACTTTTTATTTGCAGACAAAGTGAATTTAGAGGAGTTCTTAGAAGTTCAGGTAATTGATACTCGGCAAAAGCTTCATAAACACAATGTGGATATAAGTGGTAGCACTCACCAGGCTGCACACGACCAGCCCTGCCCCTTCTCTGAAAATTCATATGCAAAGAAAGATTTTTATTCAGCCTTATGTATTTGAGGATAACTTGGTGGAAACCTAAGTCGACTAAAAGGTTCAAATGCCCATGTCATTAAAATAATAACAAAAATGTAAAGCGTTGGCCACTTATGGTTAGATAAGCAGCCATAATACAGATGTAGGAAACTAGGCCTGAAGAAAAAAATGATACCAAAATCAATTAAAATGCTTCACCTATATGATCATGCTTACAACAGTTACCAGATCTTGAGATGACAGCATCGCTGCTGATGGTGTTAGTACTTAGTACCTCCAGTCCAACATATACCAGGGGTTACACGGGTCAGGTATGTGCAGAACATCTAGAATGAGTCCCGAGACAGAATGTTGGTCAGTTCTACTTATAGGTTGTACACCACCTTACCTTCTTTTGTTTTTAATCAGGAGTATCCAACCATCATCGGGTGGCCGGGGTGGGATAAGAGTCCGGCAACAACTTAGCTTCTTCTATAACAACTTACATATCAATATAGTTAACTACGAAGTATCATACATGGAAATTCTAATCACAACTTGGAAGCTTTGAGCCATAAAACATGTTTGGAATGTACGGCACCACTACTGCTCTATTTATAACCTGATCTTTTGCTAGAACCCTACCACCTGAGGTATCTCATTGGTACAGGGAAATAGAGCCCTGGTCTACTAACATGAGCCAACCCATATAGTGAAGCTAATACAGTGACCCATTACAATTCTTTTTTCCCACTTTTTGGGTGATGATTAGATAAACAAAAAGGGAACAAAGGACAAGCTGTTTTTCAAAACTAAGCATAAAGCAAATTGTATGCGACTACATGTAGCAGGTCAATGATCTAAAACCATTTCATTTTACCTTTCATGGGAAACATGGGGATAATCTAAAGTGGATACTGGAGCATCATGTATAAGATGGTGCTTAAACAGACTTGAAATCTGTAAGACGACTTTCTGATCACAATAACAAAGGGAGAAAATGATTACCTGTCTAGCAGAGGCTTGAGATATCCATGAAGGTAGTAAGCAAGGAGTATTATTTAGTGCATCATAAGTTGTCTCCTTTGCTTTTCCACAATCAACTACGAACACTACATCATTGATAGTAATACTTGCCTCAGCCATATTTGTAGCAAGTACAATTTTCCGAACATTTTGAGGAGGCCTCTCAAATATGAGTTTCTGTTGGTAAACAACTACTATAATAAACCACACGGCAATGGAGTGCATTGTTCTAGGGAATCTGTGACATGCGTATAAAAACCCAAGAATTGGATAAACATGAAGTGCAAATAAGTCCAAGGTAAATTATTAGGAATTATCAATGTACTATTTTCCAATTATTTCAAGATGGCCACTAAAATATGATTTTTGTTGGTAACAATTATAATCACTACAAAATCATTACAGAATCATACCCCCCCCCCCCCTACAAACGAGTAATTAGTAATAATCCATAACTGGGTGCAGATGCAAACAGAAACATAATTTTCTGGAAAGAATGAATTGAAATTTTATATGTGAAGTGAATGGGTCATTGTCAAAATCAACTTCCTTTTATCAAAAAGTCCATATATCATTCCTATTATCATGAACAATCAGTATAGCACTATAGCAACAATCAAACTAAAAAGTATGGAACCTCATGCAATATTCTCTTCACTGTGATGAGAAAACAAACCCAAAATTGTAAGGAATGTGGACCAATCTTACCTGCTCTGAAGTTGCCATTGAACCATGACATGTAAGCACCAACACCCTATTGGGGTCGCCCAACAGAGGATGAGCCTTAAGCTGTCCCCTCAAACAGCTAATATCTTCCCACCCAGTCATAAATACTAAAACAGCTCCTGGTCTTTCCTTACGACATATATGACATAAGACAGCCTCAATAAGATTAAATCCTACAGAATCAGGAGACCAGGATGCCAGGGAATCCCGTGCCCTCGCACTATAGCTTTCAAAGTTCGATCGGCTTAGCGCATCCTGAGATATGAAACAAATGAGTAAGCATACTTTAGGTCTTTATTTGCAAGCAATGTACCTTTCAAATTTAGAGAGAAAGATGCAAGGTTGCATTGGAAAGCAGCAGCATAAATATTTGGTAAATGTAGAAGATTGTGAAGGATATAAATGAACGTGAAAAATGTTTATCTGATTTCAACAGTGCAAGAAGAAAGTACAGAAGGCAAAATATTAAATAATAAAAAAATATTATAAATAAAAATGGAAAGTATGTTTTGGTGCCTACCCACCTCAACAAGCGCAGTAATCTGGTTTTTCTTTTTCCGGGGCGCTAGCTGTTTTTGTGTTTTCCACATCTTATCTTGGCCATAGTCATCAATTTGGTTGAATGACGTCAGCTTATACCCGGTCACTTCCAATACATCTTCAAGAAAATGTACTCTTACAGGGTATGTGAAGCCCTACAATTTGTGCATGCCCCATTAGCACAAACCATCTATGCATGCTCTGTTTTCCAACAGGGTTCTACATTCTATAACCTTGGAATAAAATAAATCGGAAACAAATACACTATCCTTGAAGTCTGAGGCCAATAATTGTTGTACATATAGAAGTCAATGGGTGTAAATTGAAAAAAATACCAAATATTCAAGTACAGTTAGGAATCCATGAGAGCATACTAAAGGTCACGTATTCACCATGTGTACAGAATAGTTATATAAGACAAGCTTATGGGTGCATGTTGGAAGTTTACTTGTAAATAGCAGTCCAATATAATAGTTACTTTAAATAAATAAATAACTTATAATCATAATTATTTACATGGCATAGAAGCCAAGTTCAAGAAAAGCCCTAGCTGCTTTCTTCCACTAAAAATGTTCCTCTTTTTACTGCATCAGTACTACTACTGTTAGCAGCTTCTATTCCATTCCCATTACTGATTCCATACAGGACCGCCTCTATAGATGATAGTGCTAGACGGAATTGTAAATTTTTATTAATTTTAGCTTATTAATAAATGCTAATAGGCTGGTTGGAATTGCTCACTAATTGTTGTTTTGCTTGTGGTATCTGTTGTCTGTGTGCTATGGAAAATACTGAAGGAGAACATTTCCAACCCTCCTTTTTAACAAGTAAATTTGTCATCAGTAAAAAGTAAACCAGCTGCAACTTTCCACTGCCTTCTACAGTCCGAAATCTTGGATGATTGATTTAGGTGTCTCAGATTACATTATGGGTGCCAAGATAACATTTGGACTCGGGTTTTCATAGAATTGCTAAGAAATCAAATCGCTGATTATTTTCATCACAAAGAATGAGCTCATCTCATTTTGAGAAATTCAAGACTCCTAAAATATAGTAGCAAACTACTCATTCCAACAGAGCCTACATAAAAAGTTCTCCACTTATTATTGGAATATCTGAGAAAGCAAAAGCCAAATGCAATAAACAACCCCAGTGTGAATGTGAGGCTGCAAACATGGCTGCAAGATGGAACCCTAACCATAGCTTGGGTTCAAGAATTTTGAACTACATTGACCTTTTGTTCATGCTCTCATTGTGTGTGGATGTGATGTAATTCTAAAAATTCATATATTCTCATCCAGTTGATTGCCCAAAAATAAAGAACAGATCTTCATAAAGCTCTCATTTCCCATGCTTTACATGTCAAACAACATATTTTATGTACAGCAATGTATGTCAGGGAGGTAGTTAACTTCCAAATAATAGAATCATGCAATACTTAATATAAATCAACAACTCCCCCTCCCCCCTCTCTTTTTTGTATTAGCATATGCTGTATTACATCTGAGACAGAATGAACGGCAACTAATAATTTATGTAAGGACAAAAAGCATACTGGAATGTGAATAGTAGGTGCTCCACCAAAATAACTAGAAAAAAGATCAGCATTAAGAGTAGCACTCATTAAAATCAGTCTTAAATCTCGACGCCGAGCAAGAAGGTCCTTCAACACAATCAGTAAAAAATCTGCAAAGACGAAAAATAACACCACAACAGAATCAAATTAAATACTTGTTCTCTTGAAAAAGAAAGATGTGACCAGATATGTTAATGACTTAATGTATTACCTTCATTCATACCACGCTCATGAATCTCATCAACAAAGATGTGGGTAATACCATCAAGATTGCGGTCACTTAAAAGCCTCCGTAGCAAAATACCACTAGTGCAAAAGAGAAGATGTGTATTTTTTCCTTTCACCCCCTCCAGTCGCACTTTATAACCAACCTGTCAAAAAAACGGTGAAAGAAAAGCAATGAAATAATAAAAAAAACTGCCGAATTGGAAGTAAATAAGCCAGCTAAAAAATATCGGACAATCCAAAGCACTTTGTTTCACAAAAAGAGAACTGTCATTCTATATCGAAGAACTTTAAAAAGGGAAGTGGCGTACTGATTCTCCAAGAAGTTCACCCCTCTCCGTAGCCACTCTTTCTGCAACTGCCATTGCAGATATTCTTCGAGGCTGTGTACAAATTATGCTACAGAATGCACCACGACCAGATTCAATTTCAGATTCCAAAATGTACTGAGGGAGTTGGGTAGTCTTACCGCATCCAGTTTCACCAGAAATGACCACAACCTGTGTAAGTATAGATAAATTATAGGTTCTGGTAAGGAAGTAAATATTTATACTTGAGATGATATAATTTATCATTGTTACAATTTCGAATAAGCACATTTTTTAGTAAATTCATATTCAAGAATTAATGCATCTTTTTCCTTTATCACGTTAACAGCAAGGTTAGGTGACTTTATTTTAAATAATAATTAACGTACAACCATATGACGAGCACATGGGTGACATGGCCCTACACTTGATCCTCAACCTTCTTTATGTTCTAGATTTTACTTGGGTGTGCTCACTGTCGTTAAAAAACACTCCTATTCAAGCAAATGTAGTCACATAAGCCTTTTCTTGCAATCAACTGAATCAAGTACTTCTTCTACTAAATGAACAGTTAGATGATCTTCTCATCGGCTTGAAGTTGGAACTTGGAAGACTCTTTAACTTCAGAGAAACTGATGAAGTCAATAATATAGTACCCTGCACTCCCCTCCCACGCAGGGAAAAAATGCCCTAACTCAACAGATTTTCTTAAATCAAATACTATGTATTTAAAGTTCCCTTTTCCTTAAATTGATATCAATGATAGATAAAAAGAACACTGCATTCGTGACAGGCAAAAATGAGCTGTACAATGTTTATGTCATTAATGGTTAACTCATCAAGGCATCAACCACAGTTTTCCTAAATCCATCTTCGAGTGGGAGATATTTTGTAGGCTGGGGGAGTGGTAGACAAAGACTATCCTCCATTCCAAACAGAAGCTGTTACAGAATGAAATAAAAAGCTTCAGAAGTTTCTGTTATGGGCGAGGTGGCCGATAGGGACCTAGATACTACTAGTAATAAGAATAATATTAAGTATTGGATATTGTACAATAAAAGAGTCCTAGGCCCAATAACTTAGGGCTGAGGGACGGCCCTTTAGGAGAGTATTATAATACAGAGTGGGTAAGAGGAAAAAGGTAGGCAGAACTTGGGACTTGGGCTGGGATTTTGGGAGAGACAGGCTGCACTAAGTGCCTTATCCTGTATTGTTTCATTTCAGTTTCTTCATTTACGTTCTTAATAGACAACAATTTCCCTCTTTCGATTCTGGTTCCTATCAGTGGCAATAGAGCAGAAGTCATAATAGTAGTATTAGTATTAGTTTCATGTTAGCAGTATTCATAATAGCTGAACTTTCTAATAGCAGTATTGTATTAGATATATAGAATAGGACTTTATTTACTTGATCATCAAGACTCTTGTGAAGGGTATCAATAGGGGTTTAACCTAATTAATTAATAATATATACAATTCCAGGCTTGATAGTGTATGAACTTAACAAGATTAAGTCTTCAAGTTTCCTTCAGGGAAAATAATGTTTTTCAAATTGAGTCTTTCTGGTCTACTGTAAGAATAACACCAGCATTAAAGCAAGTACCAAACATGATAGAGTTTAGAAAGATAGTTAGAAGCTAACAGAATTATCTCTTATTCATAACAGTGTACGGGTACAAGTATTTATAGAGTTGTTAAGTCAACAGACTTCTTAACAACCTGAACACTAGCTGGTAGTATATAATAGACTATATCAACTCAGAACTTCTAGTCTATTACAAAGATATATGTCTAACATTCCCCCCTCAAAACTAGGGTGATTGTTTTAAAAGCTCAATGACACTAAGTTTTGGTTTTAATTCAAGGAATCTGGAGCTTGAAAGTGGCTTGGTTAGAGTGTCAGCAATCTGATAAGGAGAAGGAATGTGGCAGACTTCAAGTTGCTTCAGAAGAACTTTCTCCCTGATAAGGTCAATTTCCATATGTTTGATTCTTGAGTGCAAAACAGGATTGTGGGCTAGCTGAACTGTGCTGAGGTTATCACAGTATACTTTGGGAATAGAAAAAGACACCTGAAGTTCTCTTAGAAGAAACTGAATCCATAGGAGTTCTGCTGTAGTGTCTGCAAGACTCCTATATTCTGCTTCAGTAGATGATCTTGCCACTCTGAGCTGTTTTCTTGACCACCATGAAACAATATTGGTTCCAAGAAATATACAAGAACCAGAAGTGGATTTTCTATCATTTGGATCAGATGCCCAGTCAGCATCACAGTAAGCTAGGATAGGCAAAGGCATTGCAGATAAAGGAATTGGTCTGATGATGATACCATGATTGACTGCCAGAGAGATATCTAAGAATATGCTTCACTGCCTGCCAATGGTCCTGCAATGGTTCAGCCATAAATTGGCAGACTTTGTTGACAGCATAACAAATGTCTGGTCTAGTTAAAGTGGCATACTGCAAGGCACCAACAATAGATCTGTACCGAGAGGGATTTGGAAGAGTATCACTGCCTTGCTTCTGAAGTTTGCAGGTGCTTACCATAGGTGACTTAACTCCTTTAGAGTCAAGCATATCAGCTTGATTTAGTACATCTCTAATGTACTTACTCTGAGAAAGATGAAGACTTCCATCAGGAAGTTTATGTGCCTCAATTCCTGAAAAGATATCAAGGTCTCCCAAAATTCTTCAAAGAAAAGGCTGAGTGAAGTTTCTGAATCAGTTTCTTGATAGCAGTGGAGCTGTTTCCAATGACCAATATATCATCAACATAGATAAGGATGTAAATTTTGGTCTCAGGAGTGAGATAAATGAGTAGAGAGGGATCAGATTTGCTTTGTTTGAAGCCAGCAGTGTAGAGAACTCAGTGTAGAGAACTGAGGTGAGCTTGTGAAACCATATAATGACTTGTGAAGTTTGCAAACTAGAGAAGTATCCTCAGCTTGAAATCCTGGCGGTTGCACCATGTAAACCTCCTCATCCAGTTCCCCATTCAAGAAGGCATTGTTGACATATAATTGTTGGATGGGCCAATTGTTTGAAACAGCAAGAGTTAGCAGGATTCTGATAGTCACAGGCTTCACCACTGGAGAAAAGGTTTCTCCAAAATCAAATCCAAACCTCTGATGGAAACCCTTAGCCACCAACCTAGCTTTATATTTGTTAAGGGTTCCATCAGGATTTTCTTTGACCTTGAAAACCCATTTGCACCCAATGGCTTGTTTTCCTGGAGGCAAAGAAACAAGAGACCAGGTTCTGTTACCAAGTAAAGCATTGTATTCAGTTTGCATAGCCTCAAGCCACTGAGGAGAAGAGAGAGCCTATTTAACTGACTTAGGCTCAATATGAGTTAACAGTAAGGTAGGATGAAGTCTTGGTTTTACTATTCCTGACTTAGCCCTTGTCCTCATAGGATGTGTGTTAGTCAAAGGAACAAGAGGAACTGAAGATGTGGAGGAAGGAGATTGTTCATGATTACTAGGCTGAGATTGAGAAAGGGAATTATGAGGAAGATCAGAATTGGGTTGAGTTAGAGATGAAGTATCAGTAGAATCAAATTGATTAGACTGATATTGTTTATTGGATGAAGATGAAGATTGTTCTTGGGAAGAATTTTGAGATTGATGGTGAGAGGGAACTGACTCATCAGAGGAGAAGGAAGAATTATTGGAAGAGTGAGAAGAAGACTGAATACTTATGGGAACAGAAAGAGGATAGGAGTTAGTAGGGGAAGAGGATGATTTGGATGAAAATAGAGTGGGATAGGGAAATTTTGATTCTTGGAAAACAACATCCCTAGAGATATAGATCTTTCCAGATGGTGAGAGACACTTGTAGCCTTTGTGACTGGATGAGTACCCTATAAAAACACATTCCTCAGAATGGAAGTCCAGTTTATGTTTATTATATGGTCTAATAAAAGGGTAGCAGGCACACCCAAATACTTTTAGGAAGGTGTAATCAGGAAAAGAGTTATACAGTTTGAAGTATGGACTAGAATTGGAGATGGATTTTGAAGGAGTTCTGTTAGTAAGATGTACAGATGTGGCAAAAGCTGCATCCCAGAACTTTAGAGGTAATGAAGAGTGAGAGAGAAGAGATAGACCTTTTTCAACAATTGTGCGATGCTTTTTTTCCACAACACCATTTTGATGGTGTGTGTGTGGACAAATGACTCTATGAATTATGCCTTTTTCAGTTAGAAGTTTTGTGAAAGGTCTGAATTCTCCTCCCCAGTCAGACTGAAGGGACTTGATTGTTGCAGAGAATTGAGTAAGGACATACTGGGAGAAATTATTAAAGGCAGTAAGTGCATCAGATTTTCTTTTGAGGAAATATATCCATGTGTATTTAGAAAAGGCATCAATGAAGGTTATATAATAGGAATAGCCATCAAAGGAGGCCATGGGAGCTGGTCCCCAGAGATCTGTGAAGATAAGTTCAAATGGTTTGTTATAGATGGCAGTAGAAGTGTAGGAGGGTAACCTGTGAGCTTTACCAATACAGCATGCAGAACAGAAATCATGAACACTTTTATTGATAAAGGAAACATTACATTGTTGAAGTACAAGTTTAAGAGCCTCAAAATGAGGGTGACCAAGCCTAAGATGCCAAAGATTACATAACTGTGAAGGACTAGACACTTTGGAATTATTACATGTAGATAACAATACACTAGACTTATTTGATGATGGACTTGTGTTTGTTGCAGATTGATGAAGACCAATAGCAGGAAAAGACTTGAACCTATAGAGGCCATCCTCTCCCAGAGTACCATGTAAAATGTAATAGAACTTGATTAGAAACCTGAGATTTCACAAAGCATTCATAAGGATGAAACTCAAAAAAGACATTGTTATCTTTTGCAAATTGACTAATACTGACAAGATTTTTAGTAATTGAAGGAACATGAAGAATATTTTTGAGGGAAAGAGAGATAGAGGACTGATAGGGGGAGGGAAAGGAAGTAAAACCAATGGACTTTATATCCAAACCTTGACCGTTTCCCATAAACAGCTTATCAGTTGTGGTGACAGGCTCACTGTGCTGAAGATTGAGAGGGTCTGCAGTGACATGGTGAGTAGCTCCAGAATCAGGAAACCAAACTTGAGTTTGAGCTTGAGGAGGAGGTCCTAAGATGGAGGTGTTTGCACTGGCCCAGGCAGCTGTAGGTTGGTGATGAGCAGGAGATGATGCAGATTGATAATACTGATGTTGTGGTGTGTACTGATATTGTTGTTGCAGATTCTGATTCCGATCAAAATGTTGTGGTGATGTAGGTGAAGGATAAGCAGCCGGAGGTCTTTGAGAATAAGAATTTGTAGGTGAAGGATTAGGAGATGTATAGGGTGGATTGTAGCGGTGGTAGCAAATGAGAGCATGATGACCTGTTTTTCCACATACTTGGCATATGATAGGATTTCGTCCTCCATATCTGCCACCTCTTCCTCGTGTATAGCCTCCACGGCCTCTTCCTCTGTAAGAATTATTACCATTGTTATTATTGAACTGAGCAACCTGTGTTGAAGCATTGGCAGAAACATTTTCATTGACTGAAGGAGTATTTGGAGTAGAGATCTCTAGACGAGCAACATTTGCAGATAGAAGACTTTGCTGAGATGATTCACGAAGCTTCTGAAGTCGTATTTCTTTGGCAGAGAGAAGAGATTCAACTTCAGAGAGAGTTGGTGGATCGAGAATGCTGCGTGAGGATATTGATGAAGCCAGCGACTCATTCCTCAGGTAGGCCTTCGAGAATCACATTGATATGTTCCTTGGATGATATGGGTTCACCAATCGAGAGAAGATTGTCCGCAATTGTTTGAATACGAAAAAGGTATTCAGAGATAGATTTGTCACCTTTCGCTGTGTTATACAGCTCGGATTTGAGTTGCCTAGCCTTCGCAACAATACTCGATCTGAAGAACATGGTGATTTCGCTCCATAATTCATGCGAGTATCTGCAATGTATGACACGAGCATGAAGTGCTTCCGAAAGTGATGCAAGCAACCACGAAAACAACATTTGATCTTGTTGTTCCCAGGTAGAGTACTCCTCGTTCACAATTCCTGCTGCTTCATCTTCGTTATTGAGAAATTGCCGAGGAATTACTGGTTTGACAATGAACTTCAAAAGTTTATGTGCGCGCACCACTGATTCTACATGGTGTTTCCAGAAGATAAAGTTGTTAGCATCGAGTTTGATTGGAAGCGGATGTGCGAAAGTCACCAGTGTCGTGGATTTTGTGGAGGTTGCAGAGTCAGAGGCGGAATCTGAGATCGCCATGGATGGACCGAGCTAATGCTCTGATACCATGATATAGTTTAGAAAGATAGTTAGAAGCTAACAGAATTATCTCTTATTCATAACAGTGTACGGGTACAAGTATTTATAGAGTTGTTAAGTCAACAGACTTCTTAACAACCTGAACACTAGCTGGTAGTATATAATAGACTATATCAACTCAGAACTTCTAGTCTATTACAAAGATATATGTCTAACAAAAGCAAGTACCAAACATGTATCAAGTCAAAGGAAATAGTAAAGTCGTGTATTTGACCTGATTGCGAGCAATTGCTTGAAGCAATCTTTCTTTTTCCTTACACGATGGAAGCGATTCTCGAATACCCATCATTTCTTTCCCTTCGGGTGACTCCTGTATTAATCAGCACAGGCGTTGCTAAGTACAAGAACTGAATGAGCAAAGAATAAGTCATAAGATAAAACAGAAGAGGAATACATAAATATTTATTGAAGGTAACTATTGACTGGTAGGTCCCAAAGGCATTGTTGGACATGGACTAATTTATGCAATTTTAAGGTGCAATTTTATACATCTTTCTGCAAAATATTTTATAAAACGATAAGACCACAATCACCCTGTTGATAAGATAAAGGATCTCGGTGGGGATCGATGTAGGCGGAAGTGGGAAGTTTTTGACCCAATCAAATTTCAAAAGATATACTATTATCCCGTCGATTTAGAGTAATTTGGGTGCAGTCAACTTGAAAGTGTTTATAAAATATCCGCACATAAACAATTTTGTATCCACCTCCGATTAGAACAAGTGAACTGAGTACGTTAGTAGCCCAAATTACCAATGCACTATCCCCAAGCGTACAAAACCATTAAAGCCTTATGAAATTTACCATAGGCATAAAAAATTGCAAGGACAAGCCTGTCTTACACAGAACATCAGAACTTATCATGAATCTATATAATAATTGCTGTCATTAAAGCTCCAAATAAAGAGTGAATAATGTGCGCAATGATGATGAAATTTATCAGAATTTCCAGTTCGAAAAGTCTGTGGCAAGAACCTTTTCACTTGCCACAAACGTCAGATAAGTTCAACATCTAAGGGGGTGAGACCTGCCACGTTCTCTGCAAATTGCGCATGCGCAAGCTTCGCCTCTGAAGAACCTTCTCCATAACCGAGTCATCTAAGAAAGAATCCAGATTTTCATCCATAGTTGCACTTTCAACCTTATCAGTTGTTTCAGTTTCACTGGATATAATATCTGACTTCCCAGAAAGCTGGATTCTGTCCAGATGTTCCTGAAGCAAGCCTTCCACTCTCCTTTGTAAACTTAGTGGTATGACAACCTGGACAAGTGATGAAGTGAATGGTATAAGCTAAACTTCGTTTGAATTCACATAATTTTTAGACCTAATCAAGTTGAAACAATTTAAAACTGAAAGAACTGAGGATTTATATGAATACAGCTGAAAAGAATAATATTACCAAAGCTAAGAAAATGGTTTTAAAAGGCTTTTTGAGGTGTGAGGCTCACCTCAGTGTAAGGCAGTGAAAAAAAGTGTTGGCCTTAAGCGAATGAAAGGTTTAAGCCTCAAACGGTTGAGGCATTTTGTGAGGCTTAAGCCTCATGTTTTTACCTCTCAATTTTTTGTTTTACCTTACGCTGATTAACTTTAAACAAAATTCATATTGAAACTACTATTTCCAATCATTAGTCTCTGAGCCAGAAGCTTTAAAATCTGGTTGGCATGGATCTACGTAAAAGTTCACATAACCTACAGGCTACAACTACTATGCACTCCTCCTGTCCTCCATAAATGTGAACATATCTTGGGAAGGTGGCATGGTACTGAGCTAATATCGTTATTTTTCTCCTTTTCTTTCCAGCAGAATAACTCAAACAATTGCTGCTATTTTTTCTTTTTATATGGAAAATAATAGCAGAAGTAACAGAACTGCTTTAATTTTTTACTTAAATTCCTACTGGATATAAAATTTCAAGGTTCCATCCATTTCTTCTCTGTTTTTTCATTTTAAAAACTTTATCTGATGTGCAATAAATCCTACGTAGTAAATATTTTTCTTTAAAGAGGTGAACTTATGGTAGTGGTTTATGGCACTTATTTATGACATACTACCTCCGTCCCGGTGGACTCTGTCAAGTTCAAAGTAGGTGAGAAATAAGAAAAGTAAAAGTTGTGTGGTTGAGGTTTGTGCAGAGGAGAGAGAAACGAGCAGACCCATAAATTAGTTGCTTTGATAGGAAAGTGGCAAAGTTTATTGGGACAACCAAAAGGGAAAGTTGACAAAGTTCAATGGGACAGAGGGAGTATTAATTAATGGTTGATGATATGTTTTACATTGTTAGTCATTTTGAATTGTAGGAACTGCATAAAGTTTGACTGTTTGAGGTTTACGTCTTGAACCGCCACGAGCCTTAAGCCTCGAATCATAAGTGCAAAATGCCTCAAGGCTTAGAAGTATTTTTTTAAACATCAATAATAAATATAATTGCATAATAAAGTTATAGAGTTCATGAAAAATAACCAAATGCGTGGGCCGATTAGTCTTACACAACTAAAAATAGCCACAGTAACTTAAAATGAACGGCTACTAAACTAGCACCATGCATCAAGATTGACCTTTTCTTTTACATTGCAGACTTCCAGCAAACAGTGAAGAGAAAAATTGAGCTTTCCAATTTTCCAAAATGCAGAAAACTTTTGAGTAAGTAAATGGTCCCTCAAGTCTAACTCAAAGACTACCAGATAAAGAGAAAGCCTTAATTGGCATGATCTGTGAAATAAAGCTGGATCCTAAAAGATTTGCATGACCATTCAATTGGTAAAAATGTGGCTCAACCCTGGACAGCATCACAAGGCTTATGCCCCTGGACAAAATATTGAGGCTTAAGCCTTAAGGCATTTTAGCTTTGATTCGCAGTGAAGCATGCCTTGAGGCATACATCTTGAAGGCCTTTTCAAACCATGTTTGGAAAATATGCATATTCCTGTCTACAGAGAACTGTAATTGAATATTTTGAAAACTTTGTTAGGATTGACAATACAACTGCATTTTCGATATCAATATTTTATGACCAACAAATCTGATTTTCAAATTTTTGTATATCTTTCTTTTTTTCAGAGGTGTCTCCAAGCAATGTGATTTGATCTTCATTCCCTGAAAAGTTCACTTTTACACTCTTCTCAGATATGAGTTAAGTTTACCTCTCTTTGGGGCCGCTTGTCATCAAGATCTGGCCTGTAGTTGGGGAGAGGAATTTTGCTTATGACCACTACCTTACCATAAATTTCACTGAAAAAAGGAAACGGAGTCTATAAGATTCTCCAATTGGAGCAACATTAACAAAAGCAACACAAAATAGAAGGCTAAAAACTTACCTGTGGAGGCCCATCCTTTTAGCAAGGTTGGAGATTTGTTCATAGTCACGTCTATCCCTTTTATCTCTGGATACAACTTCTTGGTCCTCGCTGCCCAAGAGTAAGCTTAGCTTCCATTTCCACTCGTCGATGTTGGCCACGGATGATGATGCCTGCAGTTTATTCTCGCTTATGTAATCATATATCTTCATAATTCTGATCTACACAACTCTAAAAATATTTTCTTTGTTGTGTCTTTTAGTATTAACACTAAACATATTGCTAACTTCATTCATTTGTTTGAAAATGTCAGTATCCAACTTTATAATAATGATGATGACGATGATGACAAACACTTTTGCCAAACAACAATGCCTAATTCATTCCTAGTAAAAGTAAGTTATTGAATGAAAAATATGCACAAAAGTTACTTAAATGCTGCAGAGAAATATTTTTCCTACGGTTACCAAATTCAGAACTTCAAGATTACATAAAAGCTGTTATCTTTCTACTAATAAAACAAGAAAATGTAAAAGAGTGAAAGTTTGACGAATTGGTATTAACCGGATGAGTCTCAAAGTCGCATTCGTATTCATCGTCGGAGAACTGCTCAAAAGCGTAGCTACTAAATTGGCGTTCCCAATGCCAGGATACGGCCAAATGGAAGCCGCTTAAGTTTACGCTGTCGCCTGAAAGTGAGGCTCGCCGGCAGACACGTGAACCAACTACTCGGAATTCGTGGGTAGCAGCGTACGGCAAAATAGCTGAGAACAGTGAAGATGAGGTTCTTCTGGTGCATGCCAAGACAAACCCTATCCTCGAATGCATTGCTTATGCTCTCATAGCGGGGATTTTCTCTAACGAGTATGGAGATTCTGAGTAACTCACTGAGTGAGCAACAAGCTGTAAACTTTGATCACCAGTTGATGGGACTATGGGAGTGTTCCTAGTAGTTGATAAAACAATTTGTTCCGAGTATTTGACTGAGGTAGTGGTAGGCACTCTCCTTAAGCTCTCCTTCAAAACGGGGTTTCTTAACGGTTTAAATAGAAAAATATGGTGAAATTTGAGTTGGATTGGGATTTGAGGAGGCAGGCACGGTGCCAGGCACGATCGTGCCTTCGATCATGCCTTCGGAGCAAAAACGCGCATTTTGGGCACACAAGATCGTGCCTCCATCCAGGCACGATCGTGCCTGGCTGGCAGTAATTTTCTCTTCAAGCACGATCGTGCCTAACTTTGAGGGCACGATCGTGTCTAACTTTGAGGGCACGATCGTGTCTAATTAACTTCCGAATTTGACGACGATTCCTTCAAGAAAGTTGTAGATAGTGAAGTCATCTATCCACCACAACTTGCTGAATGGGATTTGAATAATCCAATCAAGAGATATGATCAAAACGGTGGAAGATCACATTCTGAAATCGCAACAGGGATCATCTGACTTCATCGTCTGTTTTAACCTTGCTCCTCTCAGATTCTCAGAATGATGTCTTCTTATGATTTGTGGATCTTGAAGTTGGCTTTCATGTGAAACTTGAATCGTGTCCTTTGGATTCTTCTACAAAGAGATATGCTTGAATGATTGACAGAAGGTCATCCTGATCGTCGTTTTCAAGCTCTATTCGTCTTCTTTTGATCCCGTAGCCAATCCTAGAGCTCGTTTGTCATCAAATCTTCATCGTGAACCTTCCGGTGACCTCCAAATCTCTAAATCCACCCTCGAATGCATCTCGAATCACCCCGATTGCTCCTCAAGTGCCGGTGCCGAACTCTAAATTTCTGACTTTGACTCCAAATGACACAAAACTCGAACCAACGCCTGGTAACGTAACTTGAGCTAAAATTGAGACTTGTAACACCTTAAAGCTAGGGAAAACATCAAAAGCCGATCCCAACACGCATCAAATGCGTGTCTAAATACGGACTTATCATCCTTCGAGTAGGATGCATCTCACACTATATGCGTCTTTGAAGCACTTTAGGGTCTGCCGCCTCGCACACCTCTGGAATCTCCATCGCCTCTCCAGTGTCAGCCACCATCACCTCTTCACGGTCCGCCACTAGATCATCTTTACTTTTTATGACAATAAGGGAGTGTTTGCAATAACTTAAAAAATCACTTCTCGGCTTTTTGCTTAAAAAACTAAAATTAGTGTCTTCAAGTGACAATTTCTACTTTAAAAAGTGTTTCTCGACTTTTTGTGTGAAAAGTGTTTTATACTTTTTCTATTACACAAAAATACTTTTTTTATTAAACACCACAAACTGTTACTTTTCAAAATCACCGTTTTCTCAAACACTATCAACTTTTACCACTAACGTCTTTTTCCAAAATCACTTCCAAAAGTGCTATTTTTAATAACAAAAGAAGTTGCAAACACCCCCTAAGCTCATCATGGTTAGGGACAATAACCTCTCCACTGTTCTCCGCCATAACCTCTGTCGGATAATCACAATTGTCCTCTGTAAGATCGTCTTCACTATCAGGAATGATCAACGGGTCATCATCTTCCAAAGAGTATGGATCCATGCAAGTTCGATGCAAGGTCTGCGGTTGAAGGGGTGAGTTATAGAGTTAAGGTCTAGATCCAAATCGCTCGCTTCACATATGAGAGGTTAATAATGAAGGTTGTGAGAGAGGGAGGCGGAAAGCTGGGGGTAGATGGATGACAGAGGGGAAGAGGATTGGAGTAAACAAAAGAGGGAGATTAATGAAGTAAATGAGGAGTAAATGAGACAGAGGGAGATAGATGGAGTAAATGAGAGAGTGAGACAAATGGGGTAACGCGAGAGATGATTGAATTAAAAGGAAGGCTAAAGTCGAGTTTTCATGATATGCTTCTTTCTATATTTAGTATGAGGGGAGATTTTTTTTGGACGACCCAAAAAAGAAAGTTTGAAGAATTTTTTGGGATAGAGAGAGTAATATACAACAAGACCAAGGAACTCCTCGATTATAACTCACACTATATTGATAGATTGTTATTTACGTATATGTATATCCGTAAAATAATTTTTCAAAAGATGTATATTTATATAATTAGCAGGTAGGGTCGGGGCGGGCCGCCCTGCTCCAAACATCTCGAGGCAGGGCGGGTCTCTATGGGCCATTTTTTTTTACATTTCGAGTTGTTTAAATATGAAAGAGTCAAATAGTTGTAACATAGTGACTAAAAGCATATTTTGAGAGAATTTTTTAAATTGTTCATACAAAGTGAAGTATATTTAATATTTCAGTTGTTCGGTTAAGAGAATATGAGTTTTTTGTGGAACCATAAAAGTACAACGAAACATATACTTCCTCCGTCCTATTGGAATTTGTCAACTTTCATTTTTTGGTTGTTTCAAAAACTTTGTCACTCTCTCTCCTCTTCACAAACCTCAACCGGACAATTTTTACTATTCTTATTTCTCACATTATTCAAAGAGTGCAAAGTCAATTGAGACGAATGTAGAGTCTGCTTGGTAAAACTGAAATCGGCTGAATCGGCTAATTTTGCCGAAATGTATGAAGTTTTGGCTGAAGTGACTGTATTGACTGATTCTGCTCATTTATGAAAAATCATATTCAAAAATATTTTGTTAATAAAACAAAGAAAAAATTATATGAAAAATAGTTAAAATGGCCATCTGAGAAATTTTAGTCAATACAATCAGAAAAGTAACTCCAACATTACCTTTCCTTCTTATTACACAATTCAATGCGCAAAATAAAAAATATGTATTTGATTAAAAAGTTGGTTAATAAGTCTAATGAACCGAAAAACAGAGTCACCAAACGTAGTATTTATATTGATCGGTTAAAATCAGCACGACTTTAAAAAAAACAGTACAATTAGCTTAAAAAACTTTGTTTTTTCGATTTTTTAACTTTTCAATATTTCATTTTTTTTTAGACTTTTTGATGCCAATTGCCAACCCCTAAATATATACTTTTCAATATTTCATTTTTTAGACTTTTTGATGCCAATTACCAACCCCTAAATATATAGGACTTAGATCATCTTCAATGCTACAATGTTCACGTGCACATGTGGCAAGAGAGGTAGCCACATATATATTAACAAATAAATTATCTCTCTACTTATTTGAATGATTTTGTACAATTGTGGTAAATTTTTCTCTGCAATGTTAACAACAATGTCAAAATTCAAACGATCTTCTTGACATTGTGGAGAAAAACTTACCAGAATTTTATAAAATCATTCAAATAAGTAGAGATACTTTATTTGCTAATGTTTGTGTGACTATTTCACGTACCATACCTTCCATGGAAGATGCTCTTAAATTACTTGAAAGAAACCCATGATAGTTGAGGTCAAACTGCCAAAAGTCCAAAACCCCACCAAAAATTAAGCAAACAACAGAGAAAAAGAGCATCGTATGAATCGCCTGCTCTTCGGAGCTTTCGATGTCAGCATAAAACTTGAAAACACAATCTTCTTTGTTCAAATAAACAAATCTGCGTGCTTTAGGAGCTACAGTTCTTTGTTTTCTAAAAGGAGTATGGCTACCTTCGCTGCAGGATCCGCCGTCATTTCCTTCGGAGCCACCGGAGTTTCCGAGAAATCTTCGCTCCACGGCCACCGGAAGTTCTCTCCGTTGCGGCAACCTTGCTCGCCGCTCAAACTCCAATGTGGATCTGGGTTTACATCAAAATGCGGATCCAAAAGCTCTTTTCCTCGTTATGGTAAATTTACTAACTTCCACGTTATACCACAAATGCAGAAGTGTAAATACAATATTTGTTATCTCAACTGCATATTGATCGAGTTGGTTCAGAAAGTGATCTAGGTATCAATATAGAATATTTGGACATACTATCTATAAAGGAACCGTATGGCCTCGCTCCATTTTCCCAAAGGAAATTTTTGTCCAAAAACGCTTCTATTTTATTGTGCATGGACGCAGAGGCTGATCATATTTTATCTGTAGAGGATTCTTTTATTTTCTATGCAAACGTCTTCTTCTTTTAAATTCTGAGTAGATAAGTTGATTTTCCTGAACAATTGTACTGATAGAACAACTTGTTTTTCAGCCATCAAATGGAGTGGTTGTTTGATTTGCGCTCCAATATATATAGTTCAGAAATTTCCCTAATTAGGAGTATAAACAATGTGATATCCAAAATAGTTGGACCATGTTTTCCCCCTAAGTTGGAGTTATTAAGGTCATTTTTGGAAAATACTACCAATTATGGCATTAATCCTGACATACTAATGCCTGTTAATGCCAAAATACGGCAGTATGATTTCTGATGGCAGCAACTTACCCCTATTTAGAGAAAAATACTCCTATTTTAGAAATTAGAATAGCCCATTGATTGTATTCATACTTTGGGAAATTTACCTATATAGTTTATTATGTACATGTTTTTTTTGCCAGATGGAGTAATATTTATTACGGAGTAATTATTATCCTTATTTGTTGTGTTTTTGAACTTTGAAGTTTGTTTATATTCTTCTGCAGTGCCGCTTAGAAATGCCAATCTTATACTTGTAAATAATCAGTCATCTGATTTTTATTTCACTTTCGATATGTATTCTTGGTTTCAATGGTTTGTGTAGATGTAAAAGCCCAGGTTGCTGCAGTAGAACAGGCTGCTGAAGTAATTCCAAAGGTAGAAGCTCCTGTAGTTGTTGTCACTGGAGCCTCTAGAGGAATTGGCAAAGCCATTGCCCTTGCTTTAGGGAAAGCGGGATGTAAGGTATTTTTTTGGAAATGATCTCATCCTTCCATAATTGAGATTTAAATTTCAGTAATGCTAATATAATGTTAGTACTGTTTTAGGAATTCATTTTGCTATCTGAGAATGATTGACATGTATTCTGTGTTGTAGGTTTTGGTTAATTATGCAAGGTCCTCAAAAGAGGCCGAAGAAGTGTGCAAAGAGGTAAGTAGCGGCTTCTAAATCAAATTATCAAAAACATTTTCATTTCTGTAAATTCAGTAATAACATGGTCCACCTTATTCGATGTTGTTATATTCTGACTAAGTTCTGCAAACGTCCCTTCGCAACATTTGCAACACTTTGTATTCTGACTGTCTTTCAGTGCTCGTATTGTGCTTCTAAAGACTGACGTAAAATTTAATAGACTATCATATGACCATGTATCAGAATGTTAGGTTTTGAAGGGGAAAGAAGATTAGTGTATAGTTGACTAGTAATACTAGAAACGATAGGATTCACAGTGAAGGGATCTATGCGAAAGTGGGTGTTACTGGCATTGAAGATGAGGCAAGGAAGAGTATTCTATGTCGGTCTGAGCACATTTGTCGTTGATGAGTGCCCCAATATGTAGTGAAATGCTGGAATGCAAGAGATCTTAAAAGAAATTGAGATAGACTGGGAATTGGGATGATAAAGATTTTGAGGATTTGAGGGTGTTAAAGAACATTAGTGATTTAGTGTCGGGGGTCTCAGGAAAACAATGTGCATGATGATAACACACAATGTAGAAGCAAATCGTGAGGCCCCTGGCACCTTATAGTTATAAGATGTTTTTTAATCTATCAAATTCCTAACTCTTAAACTTGCATCAATTCACTAATTAGAGTAATGTCAGAATTATTACTATTCAAGCACAGTCAATGGGCAAACTTTTAGCAGGCTAACGTAGTGCCATTTCCACAGGATTTTTTTGGCTAACATAGTGCCATTTTCCACAGGGATTTTTTAACACTACTATATCTTGCAGATCGAGGCAGGTGGTGCTCAGGCTCTTGCTTTTGGTGGAGATGTTTCTAAAGAGGCTGATGTGGAAGCAATGATGAAAACTGTGAGCAAACACAATCTTTGAATTCTGTGAGAGTGCCTTTTAAGCCGGTGTTCTAATTTTGGTTGATTGAACAGGCAGTTGATGCATGGGGAACTGTAGATATATTGATCAATAATGCAGGTCATCGTTGTGACAGTTTCTTAGTAAATGATGAATGCTAAAAATGTACACTGGCTAAAACAGCTTCCTTGATTTCAGGCATTACCAGAGATGGTTTGCTGATGAGGATGACTAGATCACAATGGCAGGAGGTTATTGATCTGAATCTTACTGGTGTTTTTCTGTGTACACAAGTAAGCTTTGCATATGGCTAACCATTTAAAACCCAAAAATTCTTAACTTTGGTTTTCAGGGGTCTAACATTTGTACCTTTTGCAGGCAGCTGCCAAAATAATGATGAAGAAGAAAAAGGTATTCTTATAACAAGTTGTCGTCTCACATAATTGAGTTGGAGTTTGGTGTTATCTAGTGGATGTGATAACTAAATTAACTATAGCAGCTATTGGTGACATTGAGAAGATATTTTTTTTTTTGTGGTCTTTCAGGGAAGAATAGTCAATATAGCCTCAGTTGTTGGCCTCGTTGGCAATTTTGGGCAAGCGAACTATAGTGCTGCAAAAGCTGGTGTAATTGGACTGACTAAAACAGTGGCAAAGGAATATGCAAGCAGGAAGATTACAGTGGGTCCTCCATTTCTTTTACTTCATTTTAGTGAAGCTCACTAGTTCTTATTTCTTGCTCCTCCCGTGTTGTCATGCTCCTTCCCCTTCACATTTAACACTGTTTTCTAGGCAGGAATTTTATGGTTGGGATTTATCAAAAAGGTAGAACCAATATAAACCATACCAGTTTTCCCTATAAAAATCTTTTGGGACGACCTGAAAAGGAAAAGACGACCCAGAAAAGAAATAAGGAAAAATATTCTGGGACAGAGGGAGTATTAACAAAGTATTCATAATAATGGGCATGTAAGTATCTTAAACTCTTGTTTACAGGTGAATGCCGTTGCTCCTGGTTTCATTGCATCTGATATGACTTCTAAGCTTGGGGAAGACATTGAAAAAAAGATTTTGAACCAAATCCCATTAGGTGAGATAACCACCACCTGTCAAGTCATTGGAGGCGGACTTTGTTCCCGTTTTTGTATCATTTTCCTTTTGTACTTTTCATAAATCAGAAAGCGTATGCCTATACTTGACGTAGTGGTGCTACTGTAAATGCACAAAGAAAGGCTATACTATGCATAATATTAAATTATCTCATTTTTGTATTATTTCAGCAAGGTATGGCCAACCGGAAGAAGTTGCCGGATTAGTGGAATTCCTTGCCCTTAGTCCCGCTGCAAGTTACATGACAGGGCAGGTAATCTTTAACATTCCCCTTCTATTTTAAGTGTAATTTTTCACATGCGTCTTCTATTTTAAGTTTGAGAATGTGCTTTGCTTGGCGGAGTCCGTTTCATCCTCTCACTGTAAGCAACAATGTGCCTGCAGGTTTTGACAATTGATGGAGGTATGGTAATGTAAGAGGGGTTGCTTCCATTGTTTAGTGTTGGTTAGGAAAATCGATTTCATTGCGAAGAACTTCTCGTTGTATCTTTTCTGCTCACTTTATACTTGGGAGGATGTTGGAATAATCATTTTGTTATACATGTAATCTTAATTTCCCATTCAACATTACAAACACCAAAAAGGACCTATCGTTGAATCAGCTACCATGAAGCATCATCTTCATATGTATTCCCATTTACATTCTGACTTGGGTTACTTGATTCATACTCCGTATTTCATAAGGCCATTTGTAGTGCTAGTGTATTTGGAGTCCAAAATGTTCAATTTGGAGGTTTTGGACTCCTAATTTTGTGTAGTGGTAGATTAAATGAGAGGTTAAAAGTGGGAATGGAGGTGGAGGATGTTAAGAAGCTGTTTGGCAACACTGGTTTTCGGCTTTTCAGGCTTATCAGCCGACTTTTTCACCAAACAACGTAATTTTTGCTTTGGCGCGCTGAATTGTGTATGAAGTTACTTTTCTGGCTGTATTGTCTGAAGTTACTGTAGATGACCATTTAGCTATTTTTACATATAATTATCTATTTATTTTATTAATAAATTTTTTCTTAAATCAGCAGAATCAGCCAATGCAGCCACTTCAGTCAAAACTATATAAATTTCAACAGAATCAACCAAAATAGCCGATTTTCGTGCTACCAAACGGGTTCTAAATGTAGAGGGAGGGTTGACAGGGAGGGAAGAGTTGGTGACATCATCCCTACAACATAAATCCAAAATTTTTACATATAAAGTGTATCAAAATCAGAAATTTTAATCTTTGGCTTAAAAAGCCGAAACACAAATTTTAAAAGGAGAAATGGATATATAGCCTTTTAAAGTAGCATACTTAAAGTTAGTTGCAACCATTTATATTTTATAAAACATATAGCACTTTTGTATGAGATTTGCATATAGTAGACCCGCAAATAATGGATATGGGCACAGTGATTCCGAAATAAGATATACTATAGTAGGAAAAAAATCAGGTCCGAACGTTCGGACTAGGCCTGGACTCGGGCCGGGCGGCCCGACCCGGAACCGGCCCGGCCCGGCCACTGTAGCAACCGGGCCGGCCCGGTGGCCCGGTCCACCGGCGGTTCGGGTCGAACCGGCCCGGTGGTTCCCGGTTCCGGGCCCGGGCCTCCCATATGGTGAACCGGCCCGGCCGGTTCGGGCCCGGTCCGGGCCGGAAATAATTTTTTTTTATTTTTTTTTGAAAATTTTTTATGTTTTGGGTTAGATTAGGTATTTTGGTCCATTTGAGGTGGTTTGGGGTGGTTTGGGGTTGAGAAAGAGGGGTAGGGGATTAAATAAAGAAGCCAAAAAAAAGAAGAAGAAAAAAATAGGGCGGGTGGCCCGGCCCGGTCTGGCCCGGAACCGGCCCGGAACCGGCCACCCCCGGTTCGGGCTCGGGCCTCAATATTCTGAACCGAGGCCCGGCCGGGCCCAGGCCCGAGGCCCGAACCGGCCCGGTTCAGTCCAGCCCTAGTTCGGACAGGACCTTCCGTCCGAACATCCTCGTTTGGGGTCCTTCCCGGTGGAATTTTTTGATGAAATTTTTTGAGCATGTTCCTCATCAAGTCTAGTTTGTCCATACCAAATTTCAGTTCAAAATTCGATCGGGAAGGCATTCAAATCATTTTTTGAAGTTGACTGCGTTTTTATATGTATATTTTGACGCAGTCAACTTCAAAAATGATTTGAATGCCTTCTCGATCGAATTTTGAGCTGAAATTTGGTATGGACAAACTAGACTTGATGAGGAACATGCTCAAAAACTTTCATCAAAAAATTCCACTGGGAAGTGGCCCAAACGTCCATGTTCGGACGGTGCTCGGACGGGGAATGTTCGGACCTGAACATTAACTTGATAGTAGTCAAGAAAAGGCTATTCATTTTATTTTTGATAATACATAACATTAACTTAAACATATGTATCTAAACTTGTATATATAGCCAATTTTCTCAATTTTAAATTCGTGGAGCCTCCATAAATAATCATATATCACATGAACTCATTTTTATATCTTATTAAAACTGGAATAGTAAAAAATGATTTTTTTTATTTTTTAACATCGATTTTTTTTAATTTCATAATTATTCATAAAGAATAAAAAATGACATTACTTATAATAATTTAATTAATGTTTTAATAAATTGGAATGTAAAAAAATATGTTGATGTATTTTATTGTTGGTGTTAGAATGAATAGAAAAATGGTATTGACTAAGTTTATATATTGTTCTCACATCGATAGAGTCCATATTTAAGTTTTTCGGATGTTTTTACTTAGAACTGTAATTTGCTGGTCTGGTCTGTTTGAGTGTGGTCTGATTTGGTCTGTTTAAGCATGGTCTGGTCTGAACCAGGGGCGTATCTAGGATTGAAGATCGGGCTTGGCCGGTACAAAGAATTTTTCAGATAATTTTTTTTCACACAAATTTTTACACTAAAAATACAAAGAATTTTCAAATTTGGGGCGGGCCATGGCCCGGTTGGCCACCCCTCTAGCTCCGCCCCTGGTCTGAACTGGTCTGGTTTGGTCCGGTAAACGACTGGTCTCTGTGCATTTTATACATACAGAAGTCAAGTCTGGTCCCGTCTAATCAGTTTAAGTCTGGTTTGGTCTGGTCTGTTTAAGTTTGGGACTGAAAACAATCCTAAGTAAAACATTTTTAGACGGTGCAGAGATGCAGATGGTCTAATCGGGGTTATTTGCCTTCATAGTAAAAGGACAATGGGATGGAGAGAAACTGGGAAAGATTTCTTTTTTGAGTTTTTTCAAGTTAAGATAGAGTGCAATACGGCACGAAGAAAACCCGGACATGTAAAAACTAGACCGACACTCTCGTTACAGTTTCGGGCCACAATTGATCCAAATCATAAAACTAGTTCAAGTTCTATCACAGGCAATTCATCGTATCAGTTTTCTCACTTCATTTGAACAATGATTCCTGGTTGAAAAATCATTCGGATATTGGAAGGAATGAAATATCAAGATTAAGTTGCTAAAACCAGCGGTAGTAGCCCAATGCAAGGAGGTATTAATAGCAATGAGGGCAGTACTCAGTATGAATGCAAGAGAAGGGTGAGGAAGGATTTGAAGCTCGATTAGAAGGTGAATGACAAAGATAAGGTTCCCCTTAGCTTGACCGTTATGCATGATGCACTACAACAAAATAAGATCATGCAACACTTTGTGTGTAACACTTTTTATTTTGTTACATAAAAATCAGCAACACTTATTTATAGTGTTAAATGTGAATGATACAATATGCAACACATAATGAAAAGTATTATGTAACATGTATTTTTAAAGTGTTGTACTCCGTATTAAATAATACTTCACCCGTTCGGTTGAGATTGTTTCATTTTACTTTTTTGGAAAATCCACTAAGATTGTTTCATACCAAATTTGATAAAATTTATGTGTCTCTAAATCAATTTTACTTTATTCTTACTTTATCAATTTCATATCAACCGCATAAACTCATTTTTCTTAATAATTGTGTCACCCCCTCTTACTTCAATGTTAGTAGGACGGAGGTAGTGTTAAATTATAAAGAGTGTCATTTTGGTAAAGTTATTGAAGACTGTTGCATCTAAGGCTATGTTTGCCACAACGAGCTGAAACGAGATGCTAATGTCTGAATTATGAGTTATTGTCTGAATTAGGAGCTATTGTCTGAATCAGAGACTATTGTTTGCATATGAACTGTTAGTAGACTTGTTTGACAAAAAAACTGAAAAATATATGAATAATATGAAATTACATTAAAGTACATGTTCCGTATAATTTAATATGGAGTTAATAACAAAATAGTTGTTGTAAGAAAATCTACTAATATTACTCTTGGAAAAGTGATGGACAAAAATATGATTTTGTAACTTTTAGTGACTATAATTGTGTTCAAAATTACTATGATACAGTGATTATGATAGAAACTTTGAACACAATTATAGTCATTAAAAATTATTTAGTCACATTTTTATCCATACTTTTTTCTTAGTAATATTTTAGGAAAAAACTCTTATTATAATGAGTTTGATATTTCAATATAAAAATTAATATTGTAGAACATATTCCAATCAATCACTACACTTAAAGCTCCAATATATCTGGGATTGAAGAAATTAAATCTGAATTGTTCTCACATTTTTTTTATATGGAGGGAATGTTTATAAATGCTTTTGCTTTTTTAAAAAAATCACTTTTTAAAGTGATTGTGGTTAATAGTAGAAGTTGGTAGTGTTTGAGAAAAAACTGATTTTGAAAAATAAAAGTTGGTAGTGTTTGGTAAAATATGTGTTTTTTATGTAATTGAAAAAGTAAAAAGCAAATTTTAATTTTTCAGCTTTTAAGTCTTTAATTTAAGTAGAAGTCGTCACTTTTTTTTTATCATAAGTAGAAGTCGTCACTTGAAATCACCATTTTCAGGTTTTTAAGCCAAAAATTGAAAATCATGTTTTTAGTTTTAATTTTTTGAAAACATGCCTGGAATGGTCCAGTGCGTCAACAAGAAAGTCAAACATTGGTGAAGCATATTGGAGGTTTTATTCGGAAGACGTTTCCGTGCAGATGTTATCCGACTAGAACGCCATGCTCTCTTAACTTCTCAATCAGCGAACCCAAACGTTAGCTTTAGGAGCGTTTCAGTTTATGCAGTTTTGTTCATTTTCAGGCTTTCAGCTCAATTCAGCCATTTTTTCAAACCAGACTTTTGTAAAGAATTTTAGCCTCTTTTGAGGTGAAGTGGCGCGCCAAACATAGTTTCAGTCTCTAATTAGACCAAATGCAAAATAAACTTTAAAAAAATAATTTTTTAATTCAAACCTAATGTACTATTGCAGCTTCGTTCCAAAAATGTACCATTACAACTGATATCTAGCGAATGTTTGGTAAATGACATTTCAGTTGAAGAATGACGATTTGACCACTTTTAGTGTTTTCAATAAGTGGAAAACCTATTTAGATATAACAATTAGGCACTAGTGTTTTTGGACGAAAACGCTGAAATGGAAACGCTGCAAATAAGAGAATTTTGGGTTAGCATTTTGAAATATGGGTTCTTCTACTAATTTTATAGCTACGACTAAGTTACTAAGTATCTTCTGACAATCTACCAACTTATTCCGTAAGTCAAACATGTTGATTGAATTCTCTCTTAATAACCCGCTAACATAATCTCTTATGTGCTTGCTAGATGCCAAACATAGGCTCAAATTGCATAAACATTTCCATATATGCTTCGGAAAGCTTAGAATGCTTGAAAGTATTGGTCTATAATAGTTTTCTGTTAATGGCCTTGTCATACCTCCCTAAAACAATCTGAATATTAGTAGCACTGCCTCTGCTTGGATTAGCTCTGTAGCAAGACTATTTTTTTCAAAACCCTTTGTGAAAGTTGTTTTTGTTCTAAAGCCTTCTCATCCTTACCTAAACCAGTGTGTATGATCCCATGACTTTTTTGTCATTTGCAACCACCACAGAGTTTTTCTTCAGTATGATCCCATGCTTATATGAAACTCTTAATGTATGCTTATAAGAATTTTTATGTAATAGCCTTGTTTAATTTTATTAATCACTTGATTAGTTGCTTACCGCTTTTTACTTACAGAGAGTCAGAGACAGTAAAAAATGTTGTCCAATTATTTTTACTATTTATTCTGCATATTACCAACTCCCGGGCAGCCATCGTATTCGGTATTCCTATGAGATGTTATAACAAAAATGATGAGCTGCCAGCTTGCCATCCTTCCGTGGACTGAAAAGTAAATGAACTCCTTGTTCTAACAAAAATGATGAGCTAATATATGGCCAGCATACTTTAAAAAAAATGGATGAATGTAACATCCAATGTATTACATACCCACTCAAAAATTAAGCTGGCTTGTCTGAGAATTGCCTCTGTTAGAATCCATTGAAAATCTAGATATGTATTGTAGTTCTTATTCTTTTAACATTTAAAAATCTTGGGATGTCGTGTTATATGTCGAACCGGCAAGTGATGTATTTTGTTAGTTTAGCTCTAGAGAAAAGTGTCAAATGAGTCCACGTACTATATTGAAAAACTCAATTGAGTCCATATACTATTTTATCAATCAATTGGGTAGGGTTTAATGCACCAAACCCCCCTTGTGATTTGGAAATTCGGCGCATTAGCCCCATGTGATTTAAAAAATGCGTCAAACCCCCCTGTGTTTTAATTAATCATGCACAGAACCCCCTTTATGAATAAATTTAACGATTTGAAAATCACTTTTCCTAATATTTTGATTGAATATGCAAATAAATATGTCAAAATCTCTGAATCATACAAAAATGTTAATCATTTTTCTTTTATTTGACAATTGAATTCAGGGGCGGAGCCAGGACACTGGGCCGGACTGGGCCGGTACAAAGAATATTTTTGGAAAAAAATTTACACTGAATTTTTTACCTTAAAAATTTAGACATTTTTAAAATTTGGGCTGAGCCATGGCCAGGGATGGCCACCCCTGTCTACGCCCATGATTGAATTTGTTCACATAAGGGATTTGGCGCATGATTAATTAAAACACAGGGGGGTTTGACACATTTTTTAAATCACAGGGGGCTAATGCACCGAATTTCCAAATCACAGGGGGGTTTGGTGCATTAAACCCCGATTGGGTACACAAAGTCTCAAATTTTAACAAAATTTGTCATTTAACCAGTAAACAACCGGTGACCCATTTTTTTTCCTGATGTGGAGGCCACTTAGACTTTTTTTTTATACTTTTTCCTTTTTTTCCATTCCTTCTTCCTTTCCCTTTTTTCCTTTCTTTTCCCCTTTTTTCTTTCAATTCTTCCTTTTTCCCTTCTGGTGACCCATTCCGACGCCTGCAACCCCCCCCCCCTTCATTCCCTTTTTTCTTTTTTCCCCTTCTTCTCCAATCTCCCTGCAACCCCTCTCCCCTATTCTTCAACCTCTTCTTCTCCACTGCTTTTACCCCACGCCCCCACCCAATTCAACATTTCAACCTCCCCTCTATTCTTGCAATCTTGCCCACCCCTTCTCCTTTCCTTTTTCTCTTCTCTAATCCACTTCTTCTACTCCACTCAACCTTCTATCCCTGTCTTTCATGGCTGGAGAAGGCAACCCGACTAACACCCCAGATCTTCTTCGATGGCAACCAGACGGCAACGGAGAAGGTGGCGGCAGAGCTCGATGCCGATGGTGATGCCGGCGGCAGAGCTCGACGCTAATGGTGATGCCGGAGGCAGAGCTCGACGCCGATGGTGATGACAGCGGCAGAGCGAGACGCCGGGGAAGACGGCGGCGGAAGTGTTCTGCGGGGATGGCAGTATAAAGATGGAGTGTTGTAGATGGGAAGAAGCAAGAAAAAAGAGTATGGGAATAAAGAAAGAAAAGAGAAAGAACGAAGAGACCAAGAGAAAAATGAAGAAAAGGCAGAGAGAGAAAGACTTACAGAAAATAAGAGAAGGGAATAAAAAAAGAAGATTTTTTTAAAAGGAAAGAAGACTTTAATGTCACATGGACGGCCAAGGAGTGCTTACAAGGAAAAAAAGCCACATGGATGTCCACATAGGCAGATTAACAGGGAAAACCGGTCAATAACATGATAAAAGGCAAATTTGGTCGTTTTTTGTAACTTGGTAGACTTAATTGATTAGAAAAATAGTATGTGGACTCAATTGACTTTTTTGAAATAGTAGATGGACTCATTTAACAGTTTTCTCTTAGATCTAAAAACTGATATTAATTTTCTCTATAAACTAACATGTATCACTTTCATAGGCCACTTATTAAGGTGATGATAATAAATATATTTTTCTGTTTTAAATAATGTTTTAGATATATATTTGATTCTTTAAGATTTTAACACTAAAGTTAGTGGTGACTATGAGATAGAAACTTGTTCTTTGTTATGAAGTTTGTTAGTGCAGTCAAGAATAGTTTATTTTGTCTCTATTTAACATAATTCTCTTGGGGATCGGACCTGCCTTTACTAGTGAATGCACCGGACCAAACAATGAGACTGCTCGTCTATGAGAATCCACTAGCTATGTGAACCTTCTGTACTGTAAGTAGAGAATTTAAAGTTGATTCGATTAAGCATGATAAGTCTATTCTCAATCTGACTATAATAAAATAATTATCATCTTGGAAGCAGGGGCGGACCCAGGAAATTTATCTTGGAAGGGCGGGTAACTAAAAAAAATATTTTTTGGGAGGGCGAAAATTATTTTTTGGTATATATATACACTAAAAAAAATTGTTGGAGGGGCCGCTGCCCCCCTGGGTCTCTACTACGGTCCGCCCCTGCTTGGAAGTAAAGGAGTAAAGTAGAAACCAATTTATATATATTAACATTTTATTCATGCTTGGATTAGAAGCTACACAATATTTTTGTTGATAACAGGTATAATGAGTTCATAAGTAGTATAGTGCAAGGAAATACAGTGTGAAAGCATACGAATATTGATGCATGGATGGATGATTTTTTTTATAACACTGGTTCTGAAAAACCATAAGGTATGAGTTTCTAAATTTGGAACGAAAGTATTTACTTCGTACTTTACATGAAAACGTGTGATTCTGGATTTTACTTTATATCTTTAGAGAGCTGAAATATTCTTGATATAGTGATTCATTATTATTATGAATATTTAGTTCAGTTATTTATACATATTAGTAGTTAACAAACGAAAAGTTAATAAAAAAAGAAAAGAAGATTACTATGCTAAATCTTTAAGGTCAAAAGTAAACTATCTGCTATATTAACAAACGAAAAGTTAATAAAATAGATGTCCAGTCAAGACCTTTTTGACGTCAAAATACATATTTGGCACTCGACGCGGGGAATATTCAACTGTGAATAAATGGATTGGGGCTGAAACTTGGAAACTCATGAGCCAACAAGATACTCTTTTTGAACATGTGACTAGACAAATGTAAGCTGTGGAGAGCCACATCTTAGTCCTCCCGCACATGTGAGTACCTAAAGGATCATGAAGGAGCATAAAGGCTCGAAGCTAAGAGCAAAGGCGGCAAGATTGGCGTTTTGCGCCACGACTTATTACATTTGGCATGCTAGGAATGCTTGTAGATTCGATGGGAGCACGCCGAAGGAAGAAGAGGTCGTTGCGAAGATAAAGCATGTGGTGTACAAAATTATGTACTCCCTATATCCGCATGACTTGATTAGGTTTTGAAGATTGGCACACGAGAGGAAATTTGGGCGGCCGCGGCATACACCCTTGGACGACATTGGTTGCAACCGCAACATTATAACTAGTGATTGATTCTATGATTTTGTGAGATCTGTGTGCTTGCATCCTGGCAGCACCGATTATTTTTGATGTAGGAGGCATTTAGTATTTTATACTTAGGCCTTTGTTTTTTGGACTTGGAAATAGATCGAATAAAAACCTCTCTTCACCCCTACACTAGGTAGGGGTGGGGGGGGGGTTTAGGAGATCTTCATCGTGGTTTTTGATGTACAGTTTTGGGTGTTAATATATATTTACATTCATCCAAAAAAAAAAAACTAAAGGAGCAATGCTCCATTGGATGTGTTCGGGTCAGATGATGAGTGGGGATACTCTTTCATTCACTAGGGCTGTTAACAATTTGAATTGGATTACCTTCTACTCGATTTGAATTTGTATTTGTTTAGAACTAGTGTTGAACCCGGACGTTGTTCCGGGCGGTGTTTTTACCATATGTGGTTTTCTTTCATAACTAAACAATTTTTAATAACAAAAAAAAGTTAAAATGGAGAGGTGCTACTTTGAAAGACGTTGCTAAGGAGAAACAGACTATGATATGCAGTGGTTCCTAGAAGATATGCATACATTATTAAACACATTGAGAAAAGGAACCTCAGGAAAAGAATGTTGAAAGAGAATAAAGGCGGAAGGAAAGCATGAGATTGAGCCCTGAGAATCAATCATATTCTATAAAAACCTGCTATCATGGTGTCAATTTTTACCGTCCATCACCAGGAGTACATCATTGAAAAAATGGAGTTGCTTATTGTTTTGTATTTGATCTACGTAAGTTTTCAGTCAAAGAAATGTGATATTTTGGAGAATATTTTGTTAAATCTTCAAACTTGCATGGGTTGCCAAACGATGATGTAAATTCTAGATGATTTTTATACAATTTAATTCTTCTTATGGCCATTAGATATATATGGGTTGGATGTATGCTCAATTTAAATTCCTTACACATTTCAAATCTTATTACAATTTAAAAGTATTATTATACATGTGTTGCATTATTACCAGTTATCTTAAAAATGTGTTTCGTCTGCAGAAGAATTGTTGCATGATGTATAATATAGGTGTTGCATAATATATAACGTAATGTTGCAAAATGAAATATTGAATATGTTGCATAAATATAATAAAAATGCTGCATAAAATAAAGTCATTTTGTTAGTGATGTATTTTATTTAAAAACTGTTGCTTGATGTACTTTTTAAAATGTTGGGAAAAAGTGTTGCATTAGGAGTACATAAGCAACATTTACGTTTAATGTTGTTTAACATGACTAAAATTGTTGCATAAAACCTTATGCAACAAGACCTTATGTAGTGTCTATAAAAGTGTTACTTAAACGCTTTTGTAACAATTTAACTATTTAATGTAACATTTTAAAAACATTACAAAAGCTCTCTTTTGTTGTAGTGATGACACCTCCATTAATGAGTTCATTTGAGGATCATCTTGATATTATGAAGATGATCAATGGAGATGCCCTAACAATTTGAAGAGGGATTATGCCACGTCAAAGTGGACGGCTTGTGGTTCGTAAGGAAAGAGGAAGGGATCATCATAAACAAAGTTTCAATTCGTTAAATGTGGCAACCATATAATTCTGAATAGATATGCAATTTTGCATAAGAGCAACATTTTAACAAATCAATAAAAGTGAACACAATCACTCAGTTCTTACGGTGGGTCACTTGGCGTGAGAGTCTCTAATGGCGATTAGCCACAGGGCGTTGTACTCACTATGCAAATGTAGGGGTAATTTACTATCTTTCATTATTAAGTATTCACTTTCAAGACTTGTTTAGGGATGTTTTTAATTGAATTTATTGCAAATACAAACCAAATAAGTCTAGACTTAAACAAGTTAGTACGGGCTTAAAAATTATAAATACATATAGAACATAAACCTACCACATTAAAGTAGACTAGATCAGAATAGATTATATCAGATCAGACCAAAAAAACTTTTAATTCAATTAAAAACATCATTACACACTTTTTGAAAGAGTGCGATTCGCAAATCGTTTATTTTGAATGTCCAGAGAATCTTCTTCGTTGGACTTATCTTCCTCTTCGATCTTCATCGAATCTCATCCCACGACGATGACGATGAATGACCTGCTTCTGAAGATGAATAGGGACGAGGCCAATGTCCTACTATCTAAAGACGATCTTAGATGGGCCAATGACTTATCGAGAAACCTGTAATAATTGCAAAAGAAGTAAATGTGAGAGGGTGTTCAAGCAAGTATATATGTAGATGATGAGGATTCAAAAAATTTGAAGGTGGCGGTACTGTCTGGACAACATCTCCTTGCCACTGGCTGAAAAAACTGGATACTATTCTGCTTATTTTTCTTTGTTTTCTCAGGACTCTTCTGTTATTTTTGCCTTTTCTTCTAATAGCAGATGCAACATTGTTGTTAATGGAATCTACCACATTGCGTAATTAGCGAGTCGAACCTATGTTAAGCGTGATTCTAACTCTGAGTCTTATCCCAGTGTTAGATCGCACGTTTTTAATACGAATTAAGTTATCTTTTGCCCAAAAAATAAGGAAAAAAGAAACAATGAAAGAAAAGAAAAAAGAAAGAAATGAAAACCAATAAAAATAGGACGTGAGTTTGTGTGACTTGTTGAATAGGTTTATGCAGGTCACGAGGTTGTTTAGAGAAGACTGTCCTTATAAATGAGATTAAAACAAAATTATAAATAAATGAGATTAATATCGAAAAAACGCTAATAGTTGGTGTTGGGATATTACGTCCTGGTCCAGTGCATGTGCAAATATCCCTAAGAAGCTCAAATCTCACAGGGACCGTCAGCAAATATCTCCAGCTCGGGATAACTGCACGGAGTCTGCCGCACGGACAGCACCGTACAACCCGTTATCTTAACTTTATTTTCTCACACTCCATCAATCTGCCCGTGGTGGAACGACCCAAGGCAGTTGGCGGGAAACGCCAGAATTGGCGGGAAACACATTTAAATATTTAATGCATCATATATGAAGGATTTTATGGTTGAGGTTACATCCACTCAGGGTCGCCACATCACTCCCTCCAACTACTTACTCATAGTATAAATAACAGTATTTATTTTATTGTAAGAGGTTAACAACTTTGTATTCTTAGCAATTAACACTATACTTCTCTCTAGCTGTCCCAATAGCTTTCAGCTTTGCCTAGAAGGTCGGAATTGCCGTTCGGCAATACTGTTGTAATCGATCTATTGGCATGAATAGAATTGGATCTACTTGTATTTGACTGTGTTGGACCTTTGGATCATGAAGAATATACCTCAACAATTGGGATTACTCCTATGAATTTTTCCTTTTAAATAATAGAAATTACCTCAATAGGAGTAAAACTATGACAAAAATAAAAAATAGGTCTTCTCATTCTTTTATTTCAAAATAGGATCATATTACTCCTATTTGGAAACATAACTATTTTTTCATTACATTCTTATCCCTCCTTTAAATATGAGTAAACGGTAGTCAAAACTCATAATTAAATGTTTTAATTCATAATAAATTCGTAAAAAAATTAAAAAGTCACAGGAAAATAATAATAAAATTTATAAAATATTTATAAAATATTTTTTTATTTATTTTTAAAATAATAATAAATAGTAAAAATCCGTAAAAAATTAAAAATATATGGATGCCTTTTCCACCACCTGTACTGTCTCCCTGCACCCACCACTTCCGACCTGTGTAAAAAAATGTCATTTGTTTATGAAAATGCCAAAAAATGACATATTACTCTTTGAGAATACCAAAATTTTCATTGAATCTGCCATAAATCTGCCACCCCCCCGGTGACTGGAGGTGGTGGTGCTGAGACGACAGAGGCGGCGGCGATTTTTTTTTTTTTTTTGCGTTTTTTTTTTAATTTTGTAAATACTAATTTCTTAGTATTTTTTACGTTTTTTAATTATTTTTTATTATTTTATGATGAATTAAAACATTTCAGTAGCTAAAAGGGTATATTTGTCCAAGACACATATAATTAGTCGTATGAAACATGATTTATTTTTTGGTTCAATTTGTGCAAACAGACCAACTTTTAGTCATATCTGGATAATTAACTCTTTAAATAAGACTATGGAAAAAAATAATTAAAATACCCTTAACTTTAAAGGAATGTGAGGTAAACACCTCAAATTACATATGTGATTTAAATATCTTAAACTTTATATAAAAAGTTATACTAGCACAATTGTTATGTATTATTTCTTTAAAAATGTCAATTTATGATGTTAATTGCATAATATAAGATAGCAAATTAAAATCTTTGCAATTATAAAGATTGGGGGAGCTAATAGTATATAATTCACAATGGAAGTTAGAATGTTATTTGTTTTCGTAAATGCAAAATATTTTAAATCATGCAATTAACACTATAAATTTATATTTTGGAAAGAAATAATTCATGACTATGATGTTAAAATAACTTTATATATAAAATTTGAAGTATTTAAATTACATATACAAATTTAAAAATGTTTACTTGACACCCTTTTAAAATTTGAAATATTTCAATTATTTTTTCCTATTGTACATATGGTACATAATATAAGAGGCAAATAGACAAATAATGAGTATGAGCTACTCGATAAAAGCTGTTGACAATGATTGCCACAAGTGAGATGCCAGCATGCCACTACCATAAACGATCACAAATAGTGATGTACGTAAAGTAATACACTTAACTTATGTTTGAAGTATTTAACAGAGCCGATTAAGAATTTAGAAGGCCGGTTTCAAATGTAAATTAAGGTCCACATTAATATTTACAAAAATAAATTGAATACTCATTAAATAATGTGATTAAAAATTCTAAAAGTTATTTAATACTTGATTTAAAGAACACAACTCATTCTCAAACAATTTGAGTAAAAGAAGATAAAAAGGACCGACAAAAAATGATGAATATGTATTTTCTTCCTTACTAACAATATTTTACTGATTAGAGTTGATATTTTCCCTAAAATATTACTGAAAAGAAGCTATGAACAAAAATGTGAGTATAAGTTACTATGTGTAACCTTTAAAGTAACATTTAAATAGAATTATAATCACTAAAGTTACAAGAGTCACATTTTGTCAATTACTTTTATTTCATTAGTATTAATATGTATTATTATTACTATATAATACTAATAAATTCTAGATAAGAGGGTTACAGTGAAACTTTCCTACTACTTGCGTACCAAATTGATTTGCAAAATTGATTTTTTTGAATAAACAATTTTATTTTATTCACTTAATTAGGATGCCATTTCTTAATTATATCCTAAATTCCTAATTTCCAGTTTGCAATTTTGAAAAGATTTTAATGTAGTTTTTGTATAAGTAAATTTTAATTATTAAAAATTAAATTATTATCCAGAGCCGGCCATGGTGAGCAGGCACCTAGGCAATGGCCTAGGGCACCACTTCCATGGGGGCATCATTTTTTTTAAACCACTATTATATTTATTAATATATTACTCCGTATTACTTTACTTCGTACAAGGCAAAAGAGTTGAAAGAGCCATTCAACTCCCAATCACACGTAGCGGCCGCAGGAGCAAAAATTGAAAAGTCAAAGCTAGAAAACAATTTAATACTCCTAGAGTGCCCAAACCACCCATGGCGCCCAATAGGAAATTAGGAGTATTACCCTAGAGTGCCCATCTGAATATCTGATTTTTAAAATTAAAAAATACGGAGCATACGGTCAGGCAAAAAAAGCGGCCGAGAGTATCCATATTTGAGATTTCAGTCTTGATAATTCGTTATATTTAAAATTTTAATTTCTTGAATTCTTCCGCAATCCACAATTCATAGAGATTAAAAACTGAAAGTGGTAAATGAGTTATTCTTATTTCTAAATGACCAAATCCAATTTATTAATTACTATTTCTAAATAAATTGTACTTGTGGTAACCTGATGAAACATATTTGTGTTACATTGTTTCTCTACTTTTCCCGAAGTTATTCATTTATTAAATTTAGTCTGAAATTTGTTTTTTTTTTTGCACTTTTTAAATGGTATTTCAATAGCCCAAAAACACGGTATTTCAGTATTTACTAACTTGTAATATACGAGTAACTTATCAGGATTAAATTATTATTTTGTATTGTGTACTATGACGGGGAAACGAAAACAAAAGTTAGGGGCTTCAAAGAAAAAACTTAAGAAAAGAAAAGATGATGTAATGCAGTCTTTTGCGGGCGCAATGGATAGGTATGTAAAAACAAAACTTTTTCAATCAACCTCAAACAAAAATCCCTACATAAATCATAAATGATAAAGATGAGAATGAAAATATTGGTGTTTAATTTGAGAATGAAATTAAAAAAAAAGATGAGGGTAGATCGATGTGTTGTAAATGATGAGGAGGTGAATGCTGATGTTCAGAATGATATTGTAGATGTGTAGCCTGTAACTCTTGATATGACCGAGTTATGTGATCCGGGTAACTAACAGGAAAATACATATTTCTTAAAAGATAAAGATTTCTTAGTTGAGAGGGGCCTAATGAAAATAACTGGTCATGATATCATGTTGATAAAAAAACAGAGTTTTACTGACAAACACTATACTCGGTGTTTAACAAATGGTAAAAAATACGACCGCCCATGATTAGTTTACCCAATGTGAAAAAACAAAGTCTTTTGTTTTTATTCTAATTATTTCATCTTTAATTTTGTTATTAATTTTAATTTCTATTTTATCTCATAAGTCATTCTCTGTCTGGGACACCAAAACTCCTAGAGACGGCCCTGTTATTATCCATATGTGAGGTTTAACTTTAACATTTTTGGTAAAAAAATGTTGATTTTACATAATACGAAGTTATCTCCCTAATCACACATATCTCAGGAACAAGATTCTGCGGGCACCGTTTTAAAGCCACCTACTCCGCAAAAAGTGGACCAGAACTCAAAATCGTTTTTATCCCGCCCACGTTCCACCCATTTCCGAAAGAATATCTTTCCTTTTGGCCTGTTAGTTTATCATTTATTACTCGGATTTTTTTAGTAACAGAGTATTATAATCCCACTACTCTTCCACGCAGCACTTCCATATCCCGTACCCGTTTTTGGCTGTATCTGCACATACAGTTATACACTGCTTTTTTTAGAGTGCCCTTTGGCCCAGTATTCATGGATCGGTAGCTAAAGCTGTAATCTTGATTAGCTCAGAGTTGGAGAAAGCAATGGCTATTCATAGTAGAGTTCGATGCGCAATGATGTCGTGGTGGTGGGTGGGGATGTTGGTCATATGTTGGAGCTGCAGGTCGGCAATGGCGGAAGAGAATTACGTCATGTACATGGACCCGAAGCAGGCTGTGGGTGACCGAGTGAAGGATCTGCTGGCACGGATGACCCTGGAGGAAAAGATTGGTCAGATGGTTCAGATTGATCGGAGCGTTGCTTCCCCTCAGGTCATGAGGGACTACTTCATTGGTACTAACCAGTTCTACTTGACCATTCTTAATTTGTTAGTATGATACTATGATTGCATTTGGATTATTCTGCTTATCAGCAAACAATACATTGTTGCAAGTTATTTTATATATAAATGGAGTAACTTATATGTGTCTGGAGTCTGGACTCTGGTGATTGTTATTCTTGATGATAGCATTGATTCCCTTTTCATTTTTGTAGTTACGCCCAAAATACTTATTTACATAATAGAAAATAAAGATCAGCCCATTATTTATAGATTTGTTCTTTTACCTCTTCAGAATTGTGTTTCATGTCAACCCAGAGTGGGGGAACTGGGGATGTAGGATTAATGATTTCCTTTGTGACCTGTAAATCCCCCACCATGAGTATCAAGTTTACAAACTGAATAAAACTATTCTTGTTTCTTTGGCTGTAGGCAGCGTGTTAAGTGGAGGAGGGAGTATACCACTTCCTGAAGCTACTGCTTCTGATTGGGTTGCAATGATCAATAACTTTCAAAAGGGATCGCTATCTACACGTCTCGGAATCCCAATGATATACGGAATTGATGCTGTTCATGGACACAATAATGTTTATAATGCCACCATATTTCCTCATAATATTGGGCTTGGAGCTACTAGGCAAGTTAGGAATCTTATTTTGGACTGAGGCTCCATGCCATATAATAAACACATCCAGAAATAACTTAGTAATTTTCCGAATATAATTTCATGCATTCTAGATTTTGCCTTAATGCTCTGCCTAAAGGCCCTAAACACATAATGTTACTTCTGAAGAAAATCATTAACCTTGGTACTATTGAGGTGGTTAATTCATTGTAGACAATAGTATTTCTACGAGGTTTATCCTTTAACATCATCCAAGTGACATATGTTTGTTCGCTT
Organism: Cuscuta epithymum; assembly: GCA_945859915.1. Taxonomy (NCBI): domain Eukaryota; kingdom Viridiplantae; phylum Streptophyta; class Magnoliopsida; order Solanales; family Convolvulaceae; genus Cuscuta; species Cuscuta epithymum. The sequence goes on from CAMAPF010000024.1 coordinate 586,826, forward strand.
GGGTTTGTGGTGCCCACACTATTTGATTAACTTTTCACTTATAAGGAGGTATGGAATTTAATTAAATTTTTAATTAATATATTTAGGGATCCTAAACTTCTGAGGAGAATTGGGGAAGCTACTGCCCTTGAAGTCAGAGCCACAGGGATTCCCTATGTGTTTGCTCCTTGCATTGCGGTAAGTTCAGTAAAGAAATCATTTAACTTAAGAAATTACCTTACTATTGCACTAAGAAAACATGTATTTGAATTGTTACTCAAAGGCTTGATGTGGCAAGTTGTGCTTAGGTTTGCAGAGATCCTAGATGGGGCCGGTGTTATGAAAGTTATAGCGAAGACCCAAAGGTTGTACAAGAGATGACAGAAATTATACCTGGTCTACAAGGAGAAATTCCCAATGGTTCAACTCAGGGTGTTCCTTTTGTTGATGGAAAGTATGGAAACTTTCAAAATAATACATTAAAACTGATGCTAACATTTTCTTATTTTTTCTATGAGATTGCTATTCTAGACCAATAGCTTCATCTTTCCTCCAATATCAGAAAGAAGGTTGCTGCTTGTGCAAAGCACTTTGTTGGTGATGGAGGCACGACTAAGGGTATTGATGAGAATAACACCGTAACAGACATGCACAGCTTACTGAGTATCCACATGCCTGCCTATTCTGATTCAATCATTAAAGGTGTCGCAACAGTCATGGTTTCTTACTCTAGCTGGAATGGAAAGAAAATGCATGCAAACCGTGACCTAATCACTGGGGTCCTAAAGGGTACACTTAAGTTCAAGGTAAACAAAGATCTTGACCTTCACATTAAGTCAAATATAATAATGCTCCTAAACCCTTGAATTTATCCTTGGTTCTGTCTAAGATCAAGTATGTTCTAATCATTAGATCTGATGTTATTTCTAATGGATCATTATGAACCACCAGGGATTTGTTATATCAGACTGGCTGGCTATTGACAGGATTACTTCTCCAGCTCATTCAAACTACACATACTCAGTTCAAGCTAGCATTTTAGCTGGAATAGACATGGTAGGTTGACGGCTTTTCTGTTCCACTGCAAGACTATTTTGTGCATGTTTAGTCAACAAAAACACTTGTCGAAAAGAAAGTAAATGAAAATTAGAATAGCTTCTAGTCACTTTTGCTCATTATAATTCCATGCAGGTTATGGTGCCTTTCAATTATAAAGAATTCATGGATGATCTCACTTCCCTTGTAAAGAGCAAAATTATTCCAATGGATCGCATTGATGATGCAGTAGGGAGGATATTACTAGTTAAGTTCACAATGGGACTTTTTGAAAACCCCTATGCTGATCTAAGTTTGGTAGAAGAGGTTGGAAGCCAGGTAGGTTGATGGCTTCTCTATTGGTAATCAGATCTTTTCTTTATATGTTGCAAAATAAAATTATTTACCAGTAAGTGAATTGTGATGCTAAAAGTTTGGATTTTCGGTTGTTAAAAGTGTATGTGGCTATATTTCTTTGCTGTCCCTTTATCAGTTTCCGAAATGAATGGTATAATGATATCTAAACAGGAACACAGGAATCTGGCAAGAGAAGCAGTTAGAAAGTCACTTGTACTGCTGAAAAATGGGAAAACCGCGAGCGACTCATTATTACCGCTTCCCAAGAAAGTGCCCAAAATATTGGTTGCTGGTAGCCATGCTGATAACTTGGGTTACCAATGTGGTGGATGGACAATTAATTGGCAAGGTTTTAGTGGGAATAACGGTACACGGGGTATGTTTCTTTTTTTTTACCCTTTCAACCCCCATCAAAGTCTCAAACTTGCAATTGTAACATATCATTGAATATAGTATCCTTCTAAGTTCTAACATCATTAGTATGAGCCCTTTTGGAGGCTGCAAAAACAAATGCGTGTGGGCTTGACCCGAAACTGAAAATATCATCCTAGTGTGGAGTTCATGTGGCGTTTGCTATTATTAGTAACCATATCACGTTCTTCTGCTGTTGCATGTAGCTAGATCGCTCGTCATTTTGCTACGTCCCGTCGATGTTTGAAATGCAGCGAGTGGACAATATTATATTAATGTGCAGTTTGGTTTCTTCCTTCGCTGCATGTAGCTAGATCACTTGTCATTCTTTTAAGTCCCATTGGTGTTTGAAAGTGACCTAGCTAACTCAAGGCTTTCTTTCACAGGAACAAACATTCTTAATGCCATACACTCCACAGTAGACAAAGACACTGAAGTTGTTTACAGGGAGAATCCTGATTCTGATTTCTTGAAATCCAACAGCTTCAACTATGCCATTGTTGTTGTTGGTGAGTACCCTTATGCTGAGCTGGAAGGGGACAGTCAAACCCTTGAAATACCAGACCCTGGGCCTGCTGTCATTACCAATGTCTGTGGATCAGTGAAGTGTGTTGTGGTCATCATATCTGGTCGCCCGCTTGTGATCCAACCTTACATTTCATCCATTGATGCACTTGTGGCAGCCTGGTTACCTGGCACGGAAGGTCAAGGGGTGACTGATGTCCTCTTTGGTGACTTTGGTTTTACTGGACGGCTTTCAAGAACGTGGTTTAAAACTGTGGATCAACTCCCAATTAATGTGGGTGACTCGCAGTATGATCCACTGTTTCCATTTGGGTTCGGGCTAACAACCGACTCCTCAGTGTTCAGGTAAAGTGTAAACAAGAAGAATTTATGTTTCCTCTTAATTGAATGAGCTACTAAGAAAAGATTGCTGTCAAGTCTGGACTGGTCTGAAATTGAAAACAGTCCAAGCAAAAAGATCGCGGCTATATATGTGGGCACTAATTGACTTCAATTAAACTTTATGCAGAGCAACATCAGCAGGCGTTGATATGCGGCCATATTTGTTTGCCCTTGTTCTTTATGTGCTTATTGGATTGCATTTCCAAGGTATTTATGTTGTTTGACATCACAAGCTCAAGCAGAAGGTGGGGCATTCCACACAAATTGTCTGCGATAAATATTCTTCAGTCCTGGAAGCTGCAAATTAAAATGGAATGAAATTTGGGCAATATTCTTTTTATATACCCAGTTTTTAGGATCATGTAAAAAATGGTAAGATACTGTACGTTATGGTCTTAGACTCTGATTTTTTTTTAATACATACAGTTGCAGATCCATTTATTAATGAGAGATTGATAGACAACTAAAAAGTAAAAAAAGTCACGAGTACTTAGGATGTTTCTTGTTTTACTTGGGCTTTTTTAAGTCCGAGACTACAACCGACTTAAACAGACTAGATCAGAATTAAACGGATCAAACTTTCAGACATTTACCAAACCAGATCAGACCAACAAATTTCGGTCTAAATAAAATCATCCTTAATTCCTTACTAAACACTCCATGAAAACATCCATGTGATGATTTTTTCCCAAGAATTGGTTAAAATATCAGGATAATTCTTGATGTGCACTCTTTATACACTTTTTATAGATAAACAAGTAAACAACTTCTATTTTTTACTATGGACTGTCACGGAAATATATGACAAAATCATGAATGTGTCTTTACTATTGATTATGTGGCATGTGTGTGTGTCAATACGTATAATATACAAAAGTAATCATTAAAATTATTTTGTTCATTTGGAATAATTTAAGGACATGACCCGAATAAAATAAACTCCATCAACATAAATCTGGACAATAGAAACACACATAATCCCAACTCTAGAAATCAAACTCCTTAGTCCTTACAATGTTATTCACACAAAGTTTTCTATTAGCAGACGGCTGGTCATATGTTTAGAACTATAAATAATTGACAAGAATAAAATGCAATTAATAAACAACAAATCAAACAGCTTATAAGCTACTCCCTTCATTTCGTTAACATTATCTCAATTTTTTCTTTTCAATATGTCCCAATTTTGATAATATTTATGTGGTTCTAAATTATCATTCTCAATTTATTTTTATTTTATCAATTCATTATCAATCATATAAACCATCCCTTTTAATAACTACACAACATCCTCATGGCCCAATGTTAATGTAATGGTAGTATAAAACAATTGATAACCATAGAAGTAACTTGCACAGTTGCACAGACTATAGTGATACTTTTTCATGGGAAAAGTTCATAAATTACATAGTACTGTCTTGGTGCTTATGGCTTACCCACTTCTTGCTGTGTTGCTACTGACCCTTAACCATAGGACACTGGGGAGCGTTAAAACAAAAAAGCATTTTGTACACTATTAGTGTTTATACACTTTACACATCGTTTGTAAAGGCTTCTTTTGTTTGTCACATACAAAACGTGTTTTGTTTATATAGACAAAACACATTTCGTCTGTAAAAAAACAATCTTCATAGGCAATTTGTACAAGTGTGTAAAACAGTAAAGTTTGTACACCAAGAATGTTGGTGTTAAAATCCCTTCTCCCAACCTTCAAGGTGTCAAAGTTAAACCGTTTTGAACTCACGATCAAAAGTAATTTGAGGTCACTAATTCGAATCCTTGTCACTAGAAGTTTACCTAATTGTTCACTTAAGGGCATGCGGGATTATTTGTACAAAAAATGGTATGGGCACCCACATTATTAAAAATCCTCTCCTTTCATAAACATCGGTTTAGTGTAACTAAACTCCATCGAATCCATTCCAATTAAGACTGACATATTAAATCAATTCTTACTTTATCAATTCAATATCAGCATCACAAACTCACTTTTCATAATATTATTATGCTCTAATATTAGTGGGACAGAGATAGTAGATGTTTAGGGGAAAAGTGTACATCATATCACATTAGTGGGACATTAGTGGATAAACTGCGAAAGTTAAAATTTTAAATAGGTATCCCACATTATGCAACCCGATTAGTATCACATCTACAAATATGTAGTACTCTATCCATCTCCATATTATCTTCCTACTTTTATTTTTCGTCCGTCTCAAAATAATTTTGACTTTCCTTTTGACAAATAATTTGTAGTTTACAATAATTCTTACATATTTTCCGTCCTCTGCTAAACTCATTATTGTCATAATTTTCACTATCTAGATCTCCAATATATTTTGAAAGTTACTTTTTTTTTGGGGGGGGTATCATTCATTTTTTTTTACAATCTGAGTATAATAATTTCCTATTTGCTAAAGATTAAACTAAGTGTTTTTCAACTTTTGACTTAAAAAAATTATAACAGTGTTTTCAAACACCAACTTCTACTTAAAAAAAACATTTTAAAGTCAAACATCTCAGTATTTGACCGCTTCTAAGTGCTTCCACATTTATTTGTTAATAAATCAAACATCATAGTTATTATTTTGAAAAGTCAAACATCACAGTTATAATGGCTACTTTAGTCTGCACAACCAAATATTTCCTTATACCTGTCATCTATTTCGCTCAGTTGTATCACATTTGTTTCTCTTGGCTCCCCTATTGTATCCCAAAAAACCTTCCATATATATGGTGCAAGGCCTTCGGCGGTAAAGAAATTGGGTGCTGCCGGCTTCTCGCACATCCAATTAGGGGAGCTATTAATAAATTGAAAATGGAAAAAGTCCTCTCATTCCGACCGACCTAATTCTCTGGCAGCAAAGAAATCGTTACCTGGTATGGGGATGCTGCGTTTTATCTCCAGGGAAGGAAATAGAGGGGACCAATTTTTTGAGGACACAATGATACGTAGTATATACTAGTACGTATTTCTACTTCATATCATTTATGTAAAGGAGCTTCAAAACAATTTATGAAAGGACTTTTGTGTACTGACTTTTGTGTACTTTAATCCAATCATACATTTTTTTAGAAAATGAAACTAATTATATTATAGCAATCGATAATTACAACAAACCCACAATCACAAAACGTCAAACCTCCTTATGAGGCTCCGCATGGCTAAACGCTTCTTCCACTCTCTGACTAGACATAGAATAGACCACTCTAAAAAGAGGGTGACTAATCGCTAACCATGTGAGAGTTTCAAAGCTTTTAACGGTCATACAAGTCTCATCACTTCCACCCACAAACCTAACCTGAATAATGAAAATAAAACAAACAAAGAAACTACCGCTAGTGTCTGCAAAGCAAAAATTAATCCATAAGTGCTGAACGATAAAATAACAAATGAAACAAGCAGAATTAACTAAAAGAAGCATCCAAACCCTAGCCGCTCGTTCCTTCTTTGGGGGCGGTTCAAGAGGGGGACAGACCAATAACGCTTCGCCATTCGCCTTCAATCCCAACTGATCACATACCTACTGGGTATCTCTGACGTCTATCTCTTCCTGCCGCTGGTGTACAACCTGGCCTCCTGCCGCTTGAACTTTTGATTTTTGTTGTTGTCGGCCTAGTGACACACTCTGCCATTGACATTCGCTATTGCTGGAGTCCATCATGTCACCTTGCTGTCGCTGCCGTGCAAGAGAAAGAAAAACCGTGGACAATCGAGATCGCTGCTCCAAACCCTAGGCACAAGAGCTACCGTCCGCTCTCATGTAGGAAATAAATTAGGTACATAATCTAATTATACATTAAAAATCACTTTTTTTTTATCAAACACCCTAACTTTAACTGCACAGTTATCTTCAAAAATTAATTGAATGCGTTCCCGATTGAAGTTTTAGCTGAAATTTGGTATGAGTAAACTAGACTTGATGAATAAGATTCTAAAAAAATTTCATCAAAAAATGCTATCGGGAACTGTCCCAAATCGCGACGACCAGACGGAGCCTCTTATATAAGGACTTATATAACCTTTTTTTATGAAAGTTCGAAGACCTATTTGATAGTTTTCCCAACAAAAAACGTCTGATATATTTCTGGTTGAAGCTTAAAGGCTTAGAAGCTGTTCTCTTCACCTGATCTGAATGTTTCTGATATGAATTTTTTAAGTTCTGATCTGAATATTTCTGATCTGATCTGAATCTTTCTGATCTGATCTGATCTGAATCTTTCTGATCTGATCTGAATCTTTCTGATCTGATCTGAATCTTTCTGATCTGGTCTGATCTGAATGTTTCTGATCTGATCTGATCTGAATCTTTCTGACATGATCTGATTTGAATATTTCTATAATTATAATTATAATTATTATAAATATAATTTAAATAAAATTATAATTATAACCACAATTACAAAAAAAATAATAGTAATTAAACTTAAATTCAAAATTTTAATAATTATACCTATTATATTAATTATAACTATAGATACAATTATAATTGTAATTATATTTTTAATTATATAATCATAATTAATTATATAATTACTTATATAATTATAAGTGTAAGTATAATTATTATATTTATTTCTATAATTATAATTTTAATCACTCCGTATGACAATAATAATTACAACAACCATAATATTATTATTATTATTATATTAATAATAATAATTATAATAATAATTACAACAACCACAATAATAATATAATAATAATATAAGAATAATAAATAACAAATAATATTATATTATTATATTAGTATTATTATTATATCATTATTATTATATTATTATTATAATATTTTATATTATTATTATATTATATTATATTATTATATTAAAATAATAATAATATTATTATTAACATATTATTATTATTATTATTATTATTAATTACTCCGTATAATGAAATAATTATAATATCAATCAATCAATCATCATTTACCCCAGTGCCGCAAAAGCTCCCACCTATGGTGGGGTAAGGGGGGTCGGATGTACGCAGTCTTACCCCTGTACTAAAGCACAAAGAGACTGTTTCTGTATGACTCATAATGAAAATCGCGTCCAAAAATTGCATTGACTGACTGCTGCTTCATAACAAAGAAGCGCAATCAGTTTGGTGAGCCATTTTGCTTTATTCCATCATATTCTCAAGCCAAAAAATAATGAATCTTTGGCTCCATTGCAAATGACGGGAAAAAAATAATTATAATAATTATTATAATTAATATAATAATAAAAGTGATAAATTATGTTTGAACTTTTCTCATCTGATCTGATCTGAATGTTTCTGATTTGAATCTTTCTGATATAATCTGATCTGATCTGAATTTTTCTGATCTGATCTGATTTGAATAAAATAAGAATAAACAATAAATAATAAGAATGATTATCATAACAGCTCCTCAAACCCGGCCCATTACCCGTCGCTCCCATTCTTTGTCTATCCATTCTTTCCCTCCATTTCTCGTTGGCCATGGCTCCCGCCAGCGCCTTCAACCATTTCCCGTCCACTCATTTCCTTCTCCAGCCAAGCCACAACACTCTGCTTAACAACTTTTCCTCCTTTCCTCGATTCTCCAGAATTGTTCCCCCATTTTGGAGCTTCTCCGTCACAGCTTCCGACAACCCGAGGCCTTCCGGCGGGAGACAGGCTATCAATCACTCGGCCAACAGAGCCAGAACCACAAGCCCGAAAAGTTCGAAGCCCAAGTCTTCTCACGGAACTTCCCGGAGGTCAGCGCTTAAAAAGACCTTCAGGCAGGAGCAGGTGAGCTTCGCTAATCGGGTTCCCGATGACCCGGTGGTTGGGATTATTGGAGGTGGGATGTCTGGCCTGGTCTGCGCGCTTTACTTGGATAAGAGAGGCATCCCGTCCACCGTTTTTGATTCGGTTGGTCGTTTTTAGTTTCCATTTATTCAAAATGCTTTGAGTATTCAGTTGCAGATGAGAGGAATGCGAATTCCTAAGAGGGTACATGGCTTTCTGTGCAGTTTGCAAAATATTTTTTAGATTGTGCTATTTAGTGCTCTGTAACAATTAAGTTACACATATGTCCCTTTAGATACTTATATTATTGTAGCTCATTGTTTTTTTTTCCTTTAAATTTTGGGCGTGCTTTAGGGAATTCATGGCTTAGGTGGAAGAATGGGCACACGGATAATTGATCCCCAATCATTGATATTTGACCATGCAGCTCAGTTCTTCACTGTGAATGATCCCAGCTTCTCAGAGTTGGTAAATGACTGGTCCAACAGGGGCCTGGTTGAACAGTGGCATGGTACAATTGGGGAGCTTCAAAACGGAGGGATATTCACCCCTTTTCCATCTTCTTCACCTCCAAGATATATAGGGGTCAATGGAATGCGCCCACTTGCAGATTCAATACTGTCCCAGGTGCCTAACATTTTTTCATTTAAGTGGGATGCCTAGTCATTTCCTGTGATGGATTTTGAGCGAGTGCACTTTGGTTCCTAATTCCTATGTAATCACGCAAACTTGACCTGGGGATAGGGTTATGAGAGGGAAGAGAGGTTGGAGAAGGAAATGAGATTTGTGTTTTTCTCTACTCTCTTAATCGGTATTATTTGACTCTCCAACTTTTTCGGTATAGAAAAGGTCCCAATGAGTGTTACGTAGTACATAGTATTATTTAATTAAGGATTAATTATGGTTCTCAATGATTACACATGTACATTTCCAGAAGTCTCATGAAATATTACTGAAGCAGTGAAGTGTTTTGGGACAGGAAGCTCAGCTGATCGCCGACTCAATCTCCCTTATGGGAGGTCCCGGGTTCAATACTCAATGGAGTGAGTTTGATCCCAGTTTACCCCAGCCCCCTCCCCTCGACCCCCTCTGAGGTAAAAAAAGTGAAGTGTTTTGGGACTATTTTTGCAAATAAGATAATTTCTGAACACAAATGAGACATGTTCTTACAGGGATTAAATTGCACAATAAGTAATAACAGTAAATCTGAAGGCGGTTCCACATGTCTAACTCGATTTTTCCATCTGATTTCTCAACATATATTTGGATACCTCAACCTTGCGCTTGTATTCTTCAATGGAGCTGTTATTGGGAAACACTATATAATAAAAACATCAAATTTGAGAAAGTTCTGGATATTTTAATTCTTACTTCAACCTATATTTTTATTATTCATTTATATTGAAGGAATAATGCTTGCAAATCTATTCCTTCAGATTTTCTATTTTTCATGATTCAAGATTCTGATAAAGAAGACACTCAGGAAGCCAAAGTAAGTCTTTTTTTTAAAAACTAAAACGACCATAGTTGTTGAGAGACTATTTTTTACAAGTTTATATGAACTACTGACAGCTACTATTGCTGCAAACTACCAGAGGAACCAATGGCACCAAGCATGTCAGTGCTACTGGCTAGCATATCATCAAAGGTGGAACAAGCAACACCACCTGTTCTCATTGAGGGCCATGTTATTAGACACAAGAGCTATTGTCTGCATGTCCCTTCCCTAGTCAACTTAGCTCTTTCTCTCTATCTTTCATCTTTTATTCCAATGCCTTCACTCCTTCTAACAGGTGTGTCCATCAGATGATACTGTGCATGGCTATAGTGTCAGTGATTCAATGGGTAGAAAGGTACATGAAAACACTATGAAAGACCTATGACTTAGTATGACTTTTTTTTTCCAGTCCCCTCATAGTTTTGTTGGCATCTTCTTGATCTCACCCTTCTGGAAATGAGGATATCTATAAGGGCGAGTGCTCATCAGCTTTGAAGCCTTTGACCCTTCCATTAAATGAATCTCATGATCAAACAAGTGGTGTGTGTGGGGGAGGGCCTGTGGGCTGAGTGAAGACCTGAACTTTCTGGAAATTCAGGTCCTGATTGTGCGCTGCCACATTGCTCATTAACTGGAATATTTGAAAGAAACCGTGTATATCATCCTTCTGGACCGAGGCCCGTAAGTGAAAGTTCTCCCCGGCTCTGTATTTTAGTCACCACGTAGCAAAATTTCCTTACCCTTCCACCTGAATTCCTTTATCAACATAGCATAATCGTGTGTAGCCTTACCCAGTTCTTGTAGTCACTGTACAGCAAGGGAAAAAATCTGGATCCATTATGGGAAGAACAGTCCTAATGCAAACTGCTTTCCTTGCACCACCAGTCACACTCTAGAAAATTACCAGTAACAACGTAAACAAAAAGTGTTAATATTGGTGCTACAGGAAGTTGCATCTTTTCGACCACCGATGGTTGAGCTACATTGTGTACATTTTTGCCATCAATGAGCACCACAATTTACTGATTATGAATATCCTTTTAATCACATTAATTCCAGGTTGCCCAGGCCAGCCAAGCTATTTAGACTCGAGATATCACCTTGAATGGATGTCTGATAATCTAACCTTCTAAATCATTTTTTTTATCATCTAACCTTCTAAATCTTGTAATGCCTATTTTTATTTTAAGCAGTCCACCATAATTTTTAGTTGCGGGCAACTTATCTATATCATTTGTTGTTGTCATATTGTACTATTATAGTATTGAAGCAAAAACCTGCTGCTCAAGGGACAAGCTTTGGGTGTAGAAAAAAGACCATTAATCTTTTCCATTTTCAATTTTTTATATTTAATTTCTAGCCAAGAAGCCAACTGGATGTATGGAACTAATAGTATTCACTTGATGCTTTAAGTCTAGACAAAAGCTATCAAAATATTATTTCATGTGAATTTCTAGAACTATCACTCTTGCGTATTTTTCTCTAAGAATCCTTGAAATTTGTCGTGCACCGGGCTGCCTTTTTTTTTAAATCTTGGAAATTTGGATGTGATGCAGACTAGCTTAGTCAAAGTTGTACGTCCGTGTTGGATTAGTGCCCTTGATCCATATAATGGGACATGGCACCTAAGTGAGAATGGGAAATCTTGTGGCCACTTTGATGCAGTTGTCATTGCACATAATGGTAACTATGTACACTTTCTCTTAGTAGTTTATCCATTTCAGTAAATCCTTGTTCATTTTGGATTTTGTTTTATGTATCTCAAAAACATTCCCTTTCACTTGGTGAACATGCTTACTTTGCTGCTAAACAAGCAGTCAAGGTAATTATGGAAGTGAAATTAGCACATGAGGTGCGTAACTACCGCTTATTATCCAGGTTGGTCGCTTCAAGTGTTGCCTGATAATCCCATATTCCCATGACCCCATGTATTATTTAGATGGTGCTTTAAGTTTCTCTATAATTACTACATGATCCTTAGACACGGCAATATTTGAATCAACGTGTACTCCCAACCTCACGCGACTTCTGCTAACCCTTTTAGAGGCAGGCAGCAGGATCCACTTTATGAACTCCATGGTCTCAGTCAGTTGCCAGAGCTCCACCATCACCCTTGTTGCCTTTTGATGACCTTTGTAACTGTCGACCTTTGAGCCTCTGCCGCTGTTGGCCATTGGGCCTCTACCTCCACTGACATTTCCATTTGTCACCCCTCAGCCACACCACTTCCTCTACTCACTGGATGTCATATAGCGTTGTGTGTTACTCCACCTATATCACTGTATGGATGCTGTTTTTGAGTCCTCTACTTGCCTCATCGCTTTCGTTCTACCAATGGTCTGATATGCATTGCTTTTGTTGTCGGCAGAACGTAAGCCACCACCATCAGATAGCGACCATCAGTGTTGGTGACCTGAAGCCCGTACAACTTCGTACTCCATGTCTCTACACCATACCTCAGTTTGGGAACGACTACCATGCCATTTTAGCTCAACACATGCTTCAACCTTTGTAAAGTGTAAAGTAAATGTATGGACGCATTAATGAGGCTAATATGACTATGGAGTAAACAATTCATTATTATGTAGTCGTGTTTATTTTATGGGAAATTACCCTAAATAGGACTAAAACGTTTGTATATTCCAAAATAGGACTATCATGTTTTTATTTCCAAAATAGGACTAATTACTGCCATGTTTTGGCAGTACCAGAGTTTAAACATGGCAGTATTTTCCAAAACTTGGCGGTAATTACTCCTATTTTGGGAATAAAAACATGACGGTCCTATTTTGGAATTTTCAGGCCTTTACTCTTATTTCGGGATTTCTCCCTTAATTTATTCATTAAGCATGAGTTTATTACTAATATAAGGCTTAATAAGCACCGTGCTTAATAGTCAGTCAAGTTAAGTTAACATTGTCTGAGTGTATATTCGATCCTCTCATGAATGATCATTTCTTTTTCAATCCCGCTAATGAAAAAATACCATTTATTTTGCTCACTTGATACAACTATGATATACAGGAGAGTAAATAGGCGAGTAGAAGACAGAGGTGTACAATAAATGTACTTTAACCCTAGGTCTGCTATAGGGTATGCTAAGGCTACTTATGGGGTATAGGTCTGCATATAGGTCTGCTTGTAATGCAGATATGTTGTAGATTTGAACAAAACCAAGTAGTATCTTTTTGCTGGTATGGTTGTTCTGTTTTCAATTTACATAGCTGATGGAGTAAGCATTTGCGGAAGTACTACAACCCTGTCATAGAAGCTAAGCCACATTTAAAAAAATCTCAATTGATGTGTTTTACATTTCTGCTGATATTTATGTTTTGGATGTATTGGTGCATTATTAAACCAGGAAAATGTGCAAATCGGTTGCTTGCATCATCAGGTCTTCCAATAATTGCAAGACAAATGAAGGTAATCACATAAGTCACTCTGGTATACACTGTAATCAATCCCCAAAAGTTCTAAGCTTTGTTTAAGCAATCAACTATTCAACTGTATCTCCTATGACCGTTTAATATCTTCATGTTTTGCAGCGACTTAAGTTGAGTTCGATATGGGCTCTTCTCACAACATTTGAGGATCCCCTTCCAATAGCCAATGCAGATTTTGCTAGCTTTGAGGGAGCCTTTGTTAAAGGGGTTGATTCTGTCTCATGGATGGCAAACAATACCAAGAAACTGTCGGGTTTCAAGACTATTGGTCCTCATTGTTGGACAATTTTGAGCACAGCAGCATTTGGAATGCAAAACAAAGTTCCACAGGTAGTTCTCACATATATCGTGTTTGTATGAGCTAACCTTCAACTAACCTTATAAAACCAGCTGACTTCTTACTACCACTTAGTCTTCTTCGCACTCCCTCTCGAGTCGAAACAATATAAGTCATATTGCTCCAACTTGTCGCAAAATATTACCCCATTCTGGGACGTACAAGAGGACCAGAAAATTAATGAAGCATGTAATGGTGTGTCGGAATAAAGCAAAATGGCTCTCTAAACTGTCTGCTGCTTCTTTGTTATGAAGCAGCGGTTAGTCCATGCAATTTTGGACGCGTTTTTCACTATGGGTCATCCGGAAACAGTCTCTCTGTGCTTTAGTACAGAGGTAAGACTGCGTACATCCGACCCCCCCTTACCCCACCGTAGGTGGGAGCCTTTGCGGCACTGGGGTAAATGAAAATGAAATGAAATGTAATGTAATGGTGTGTCGGAGCACAATCTTCTCCTTCGTGAAGTGACAATCGACCAGCTTGGCCCTTTCAGAATATAGTGAGTTTGAGGTCATGTGGATGCTGTTTGGTTATCAAATATAAGAGTCAATTCACTCACTTGCGCATTGCTGCTACTCTCTGTCGATTCCCATTAGTAAGTGCTTCAACTGTACAAGCTCATACATTGCCTAGGCCATAACACGACACTTAGCTTCGCTACGTATCTTGGTAGTGCTTATTTTATTTTTCTCCTTTTTTTTGAGTTATTAAATTACAATACTCAATATGAAGATGTAGAACGCCTGTCTTGTGGACAACTTTCCGATTAAACATCAGAATATCCAACAATCTGGAAATGAAATCTTTTGACCCAATGCCTTGATGTATCTCAAGATCCAAATAACAGCATGCCAATAGCAACTATGTGGATAAGCTATAAACAGACTAAGCACACTAAGCATACAAGAGATACCATGTTGTGAAGGTAAGATGGTTCAACTTTTCAATGAGTCTCCCTCTATTGCCTTGGATAGATATTAGCTGCCACTCATTGAAAGGAAGTTTGACGTTAGGATTATATACATGTCTTCAATCAAGCAAGCTGGTTTCTTCATGAACATTCTGGGCATACTTTCACAGGGAAATGACTATACCACTAACGGACTGAGATACCAGTTTAGCGACACAATCCTGCAGGTCAGTCAGCTGGTGTTCGACAGTAGCTGGTGTTGGTCAATGCCTCAATCATGTGTTTCAATGCCTCGGCTCCTGCTGCGTCATTGTCCATTGTCCCGGGTTCTGATACCAAATTGTTAAGAACCTGTGTTATTGAAATCTATGATTTCTGAAGAATTGAAATCTTAAGCAGGAATTAAAATATTAAATTAATGTCTGCGTAGTCAAGACACACAAAATCAATTCTTCCAAAAGTACTTTATTTATAATAAAAATAATAATAATAATAATAATAATAATAATAATAATAATAATAATAATAATAATAATAATAATAATAATAATAATAATAATAACAACCCTTATATAGAGGCTAATATAAGATTCCTAAAGACAAATAATAATTAGGATGTTGTTCAAAACTGAAATAGTAATAACAGTATAATTAGGAAGTTGCCTAAAACGGAAATAGGAATAATAGTAATAAACTAATAATTAATTATTAGTAGTTTCCTAATCAATATGCAACACTTAAGATTACCGATTAATTATTCCTGCAACTTATATTTTCTTTTAGCCACTTTGTTTTCCATCATATTTGGGCTCACTGTCCGGGTATGAATCTGCAAGATTCTGGGTTTGTTCTTGGTCCTGTCGCCTGCTGGATTGTTTGCCCCGGAATGTATCCTTAACAGAAAGTATCTCAACTTGCCCAGATCCTTATTTCAAATGACTTTTAAGATTCTTTGCCAGATTAGCATGGCTCTCACTCTAAATGTAAAAATTGAATTCTAAATACTAGGATGACTCGAATGATCAAATAATTGACCTGGAGATTGGTGGAATGCAGGCCAGAAGAATGATGGTTAAAAACAGATCTAGAGGTAGATTGACAGATTAGTCTTTGAGACTCATGTCAACCCTTGTACCCTGTATATGATTTTGCGCAGGGACATATGATATTATGAGCCATGCTCTAAGGGTAAAATTGACAAGGTTATAAGTCTACCAACATCTGCAAAATTTGTGTTTGACCTATTTGCAACTGTAAATTTTGATGAGGCATGGATTATGACAAATAATAATAAAAATTGAATACGCTGTATGAAATAATTTGGGTGCCATTGTGATTTGTGACATCCTCATTTAGTAGGCTTTATTTATACAGGGTCAACAGTTTTTTACTTTATTTACTTCCAATAATTCTTGATCAGTTCAGTACCTGTGCAATTGGCATCTCTCTCTCTCCTTCAGCAATTTAAATACGATTGTACCTTTTATTAATGCCATAGTGATATCAGCTAGGCCGCGTTACTTGCGCGGATAGATTTTCAGGCAGGAGAATCTTTTTAATATAAGATCTAAATTGATCAGAGGAATTCACTTTGCATTCCCCGGTACTTGGGTCGGGTTTGCTATATTTGTTGGGTCTACCCAATTTGTTCGGGTTGATTATTAACCAACCCGCAGTACGCAAAATAAGTTGGTAAACCATACATGATCGGGTCGGGTAGGGTCGGGTTTTGAAAAAAAAAACTTCGGGTTGCATCTTTCATGTGGGATATCAATGTAACTAATTTGAAACTCGATTAACTTGTTTCCAAAACACACAAACAAATACAAGTACTTGTATCTTTTATAAGCAAAAACATTAGGTAATAGTATTAAAACATCCTTCCGTAAAGGAAGTTCATTGAGAAGGAAACATAAATATATAATAATCACCTAGTCAAAATGGTAAATGTTTAATTATAATTCTAATATCATAAAGTCCTAGATAGAGCACATTTGTCTTAAATTGAAATTATCCAAGAAAACATTGTAGCATAATAATAGTAAAATGAACTTTCGACCGGGTCGGGTACTATTGGGTTTGAGATTTTAATTCCGCAACCCTACCCATTAGGTGCGGGTTCAAACATATTTAACCCATGAATATTTTTTAAAATCAAATACCCGATTAAATAGGGTCGGGTAGGGTTGGGTCGGGCGGGTTATGCAGGTTCGGGTTATTCTTGTGCAGCCCTACTAAGAAGGCAGAGAGAGAGAGAGAGAGAGAGAGAGAGTTTATCTATAAACCTGAATCAAAAGATGTCTGTGTTCAATATTTGTGATTATTGCAATTGTATTACCAAAGATATTCTTGGTTTAATACTGACACATATTGCAATTTTATTAGGAAAGTATTCCAACTGATACAGCTGTGAAAGTGAAGGAAACTATGCTTGAGGGCGTTGAAAAAGCATTAGGACTTCCACACAGATCACTTAAAAGTCCATCCTATACTCGGTTACAGTTATGGTAAAGTGAAATCTTTTAACTATTATGTTAGTTGTTTTTTAATGATGACTAATAAAACTTATCAGGTTGAAGTGAAAGGCAAACATTCTATATACTGGCATTTAATGCAAATCAATACAAGAGTATTGTCTTTAATATATATTACTCCCTCCATCCCACTACAATTGTCCCATTTTTTCTTTTCCGTCCGTCCCACAAAATTTGTCTCATACCATATTTAGTAATATTTGTGTGGCTCTAATTCATTCTTATTTTATTCCCACCTTATCAATTCATTATCACCACATAACTCTACTTTTCTTAAAATCCGCACCACTCTCCTTTGTCCCAATTTTAGGGGAACGGAGGTAGTAATATATATGCCATTAAATTAACTTCTATCCAATTAAAAGTTGCTGTATATATTCTGTTCTTCACTTCTTTGCATAAGTTGCTTTGAGCCCATTTTCTAACGTTCAAAAGTTTTCTACAACTTTGGAAAATGCAGCTTTGATGAACATTTTGATTATTTGTGATTTTACTAGTTTTACTATCGCTTTCTTTGTGGTAACTGGTAATACTCTTGGTTTTCTTAAAAGTACAGTATACCATTTTGCTCTGTAGTGTGGTTGGTTTTCAAGTTACAAAGGCTAAAGGATCATGTGTTTTGGATTTAGTTCAAGATATTTATTTATACAGATGAGCTCATGAGCTGTAATTTAAGACATGTACATCCTTGTACCAGGGAACGGCTATTGCTGTATACAATCTTAAATAAGTAAAATATATTTTCTCTTTAAGCTCACAATTCTGTGTGCGGATCTTCTCAACTTATGTGCTATTAGATTGCTTTTCCAGGAATGATAAGTCATTTAATGTTACTAATTTTCAGGGGTGCAGCACTTCCTACAAACACTCCCAGCATTCCTTGCATCTTTGATCCTTATGGAAGAGCAGGTGTATGTGGTGACTGGTTACTCGGTTCAAGTTTAGAAGCCGCAGCCTTAAGTGGGATGGCTCTTGCTAATCATGTATTCTCACTTCTGTACCCTTGCTCTCTGTTTTTTTGTCAAAGGGTGATTGCTTCTAAATAAGTGAAACTAAAGAAAGTAAACAGGCAAATTAATATCAAGAAGAAGCTGCCACTAACTGCTATATGTTCCTCGAATCTTCAATACATACTAGTGGGTGTTATGCATATATGGTAACTTGGGATACGATATAGGAGTGCACAATCTAAGCCTACTACCTATAACCATTTTGGGAGTAAGAGTAATCAAGGAACATGCACCAAAACTAGGAAAAGGATTCAAAACTAGTGCACCAAAAGACATGGTGCAGTGAAAAGGATTCTAAGTTCCACAGTTCCACTCTATTTTATGCTTACTTTTATCAGTTTATTTTGCGTGTGAATAGTTTTTTGTAACACTTTTCATGGGATGGAAGGAGTAACATTCTAGATTAGATGGGATGTGTTCTTTTTAATGCTTCATTTTATTCCATTCTGCAGATTGCTGATTACATGCAAAGTGGTGGAGAGCGTCCTGAAGGGTTTGCTGCTGGTTTGCACGATGAATTTGAATCAATCGATGGGCATGATATTGGTCAATTTTCCCATCTGGAGCCCAATGGCCACATTGAGAATTCCTTTGTTCCTCTCTGATCGTGACATGACTATTTCTGTAAACCATTGCCTGGTACTCTGGTAGTGCTATGTTGTGAAAAGAAAAAACCGGGCGGAAGGCTTTTAGAATATCTGTGCCACTTTTCCTTAGAGATAAAAGACAATTACATACGAGTATACAACTAACAGCTAGGCCCATCAATAGATCAGGTCTAGACCAGACCTGATCTGAACCTTTTCTTTTATGTGTATTGGTTTGCGCTTCTTCATTCCATTTATTCAGACCCGAGCTCTAATTGAACCTGAACTCATTATTTATATTGACATCTCTTTTTGCATTTTTATAGCACATTTACAGTAAAAACTTTGTACTAAAAAGTAAAAAGTTGATCTAGTCCACTCAGTAATGAAGACTTCTGCAAGAACAAGTCGGTGCAAACATTCAAGATTATTCTTTTTTCAAAAGCTCTATTGATAAGGTGATTCGGAAATTCAATTTTGTTACAATATGTTACTCCGTATTAGGGATGGACCCGGGCGGGTTCCGGTTCGGGCCTGGGCCCGGCCGGGCTTTTTCACCGGGAAGGGAGAACCGGAACCGGCCCAGGTAGGCAGCGGTTTCGGGCCGGGCCGGTTCTGGTTCAATGTTGTTTTTTTATTTATTTTCTTTTGCTTTTGTAATTAACCCCCGCCCCCCCGCCCCGCCCCCCCTTCACCCCCACTCCCCAAAACACCCAGCCCAACCCGGTAGAAAAAAAAAATTGAAAAAAAAAAAAAAATTGGCCCGAACCGGGCCTGGACCGGCCGGTTCCACTTTTAGGAGGCCCGAGCCCGCCCCGGGAATTGAGCGGTTCAGTAGGCCTGAACCGGCCCAAAGACCGGCCAACCAGTCCGGGCCGGGCCCAAACAGTACCGGGTCGGGCCGCTCGACCCGAGTCCACCCCTACTCCGTATTACATAATCTGAGTCAATAGGTAGGAAAAATAAATGTTAGGCTCATTGTTGGATGTGATACAAGCATTTGGTGATGGATTATTATTTGTGATTGTGGGGAACCTGACTGTACTAGGGTAATACAAGCCTGTCCCGAGTTATTCGGATGGTTTTGGTCCCAGACACTCTTGGGCCTAGTCCGATCTCCAACGATTGGACAAGTTGAAATAAATTGCCCACTCTACCCGGTCCGGAACTAGACCTTCCAATCTAATGGACCCAGATATTAATACACATAACACATTTACACCCCCTTAAGATAATTATCTCTATAACAAAAAAGCACCAACCATTCAACCTAGGGGTGAGTTCGGTTCTTTCGGTTCAGTTTTTACCTAAAACCAAATACAGAACCAAAGTAAAAGTTCGGTTCGGTTTTACACTCCAAAACTCGGAACCACGGTTTGATTGGTTCGGTTTGTTTCGGTTCGGTTTCGGTTCTTACGGTTTTTTACCAAAAATTTGTCATTTGATTTAAAATTGATATAATAGTTGGGGGGATCAAACATATTACATAAAAAAATACAAGCATACTAGAATAAATGAAGTAAAAATAAGAATAAAAAAACATGTCTTGAATCATATGAGTATGCAGGAGAGATATAAGCGTATATATTCTTAATTAACATTGTTTGTGACTAATTTGAAAAAAGTTTATAAATACATACATCATATGTGATTATGTGATATAGCTGAGATGAATATTTATTTGTTTTATCAATGTAAAAAATGCAAGTTACATAAAAATATAATTTAATTACTACTAATAACCTCTAAAAACAATAATCATGCAACAAATTGCAACATACATACATACATAAAAGACATAATCGATCAATATAGCTACATTATTATGGGCAAATGAATGAGTAAACGCATTTATAAACTAAACATAACATAAACATTATTTCTGTAGCACAAAAAAATCAAAGACTATTGATGATATTAGGATTAATAATTAAAAATTAACAAATAAAATTTCATACTTCGTATTTTAATTAGTTCGGTTTGTTCGGTTCGGTTCGGTTTTGAAGGGTAAAAACCAAAACCGAACAAAAAAACTACGGCTCGGTTTGATTTTTTACATTCGGTTTCGGTTTTTAGCGATTCGGTTTTTTTTTGTCACGGTTTGGTTTAATTTGATTCGGTTTTCGGTTTTCCGGACCCAGCCCTAATTCAACCAACAACCAAGAAACGCTTCAGAAGCAAAATACTTCGTACATATGTATCGGGAAAGAAACCATATTGAAAAACTTGAAAGCAAACCCATATATGAACATAAATCAAACCTGAAACCACTCCTGGCTTTCAATAACACCTTAACTTTCAAGGATGGGAATGAAACACCAGAACTTCACTAGTATAGATTTATCATGATTCCCAAATTATATTCACAAATGAAAGAGAACCATTTTACAATACTGGGGAAAGAACCGTGCAACAACTGATTTTTTAGGGGGTGATTAGGGTTTTACAGAACGAACACGAGAGAAGACAACTTGTGTATGTAACAGAATTCGCCTGCTTATTTTGCGATAGAACAGATTAGGAGCAGAGCAGTGCTTTACATGTTGACGCACACAACTACACAAAGCAGAGAGATGAGGAGCAGTGGGTATGAATAGAGTAGAATAAGCAAAAGGAGAAGGGGAGAATGGAAACAGGAAGAAAGGGCCATTGTTTTCTTTGCTGCATTGGCTTCAATTGAGTGAAGAAGAAAATTGCTTTAGAAGTCTACTGAAATCTTATGGGAGACGATGAGCAAATAATGAAGAATGATTACTCATACTAAAGGCTTTCAAATCCATCCATATGAATGATTTTCCAATTCCATGAGTTTTATATTCCGTATTTTTTTTCAATATATCAAAACTTTTAGGAATCAAATAAGCCAAATTACCTGATAATGACCTGCAATAGCAAGTCACTTTCTCTCTCATATATTATTTTAATTTATCTTTTCTTTGGCTTATGTAATACTCTGTACTTCTATACTAGGAGATTAGCAGCCAGCCAGCCAACGTATGCCACATTGCCACCCACCCAAATTTTGGCATCTCCAATTTTTCATAAAAAACAATCCAGCAAAGAGATTCGATCCCACGACCTGGGATCAACAATACCAACTCGGCCACATTGCTTTTATGTCAAAACGTACTCACAATATATAAATACTTGGCTAAAGGGTCAAATAGGCCCTTGAACTGCTTTAAAGTGTTCAATTAGCCCCTTATATAGGATGTTCTGTTCGGCCGTCGCTAATTGGGGCGGTTCCCGGTGGAATTTTTTGATGAATTTTTTGAACATCTTCTTCATTAAGTCTAGTTTACCCATACCAAATTTCAGCTAAAAAATCAACCGGGAAGGCAGTCAAATGATTTTTCGAAATGTACTGCACTGTTTAACTTCACAGTTATCTTCAAAAAATCATTATCTTCAAAAATTCAACCGGGAAGCCTAAATACTTTAACACCTTAAACTATTACTCCTTCCTTTCCCTAAATTTTTTCACTAAAACTATCACATACCAAAATTGATAAAGTTTGTGTAGATCTAAATATCATTATATTATTCTTATTTTATCAATTAATATGAACCAAGTAAATACATTTTTCTTAATAACTGTGACAACCTCCTTGCATCCCAGTATTGGTGGGATGGATGTAGTGCTATTATATATATATATATATATATATATATATATATATATATATATATATATATATATATACTAACTTTGGGTATTTTTTGATGTTATTATATAGTACTATTTTATTAAAACATAGTTTTAATATATAATTATTGTTTGCACGCATTGTCCATCCAATTCTAAACACACTTTGAATTTGTTGAAAAATTATATGTTTTCGCTCTTTTTTATTAATTCTTATAAGAATTATTAAATTTTGAATGAGGATAACTATTGATCATATAAATTTAATCTAATACGAGTATATCATTAAATATATTTTATGTTTATTATTTCACTAAATTATTAATTCTTTCACGTTTGCCAACGCACAACTTTGACTGCAATTATATTTAATTATGTGTTAGTAAATATTATAAAAAGTTGATAATTTAGAAATTCACATTGATAGGAATTCAATAACATTTTAAACATAATAATTTGATTATGTATATTAGTAGAAAATTGTGATCAAAGTAAGAACTATGAATAGTACAAAAATCACAATATTGCAAGAATTAAAGAACGGAGGAAGTATAATTTTTCAACAAATTCAAAGTGTGTTTAGAATTGGATGGACAATGTGTGAAAATAATAAATATATATTAAAACTATGTTTTAATAAAATAGTACTATATAATAACTAGACCTACACCTATATATATTTCACTAATAAAAATTTAATAATTCTTATAAGAATAAATAGAAAAGAGCGAAAACATATAATTTTTCGACAAAATTCAAAATGTGTTTAGAATTAAATGGACAATATGTGAAAATAATACTTACTCCCTCCGTCCCATTTATTTTGTCCCGTTTTACCTTTTCGGGAAATCCCACTTATATTGTCCCATACCATATTTGGCAAAATTTGTGTGGGTCTAAATCATTCTTACTTTATTCTTACTTTATCAATTAATATCAACCACACAAACCCACTTTTTTTAATAACCGTGCCACCCTCTTCCGGGACAATATAAATGGGACGGAGGGAGTATATATTAAACCTATGTTTTACTAAAATAGTACTCCGTAATATATAATACTACCTCCGTCTCACTATGTTGGGACAATTCGATTTACGATGTTGGAATGACGATAAAGCAAAAAAATCCCTATCCCCACTCAAATTATATCTATAAAAAATTTACATATTAAGAAACTACATTAAAAACTTTACAAAGTCACAAAAATTCTAGTTTGGAGAGGGAAGGAGTAATAGTTTAAGGCGTTAAACTATATATACAATGGGAGTATGTTCTATTACAAAATAAGTGTAGCCGAGATGGGATGCTAGACGAACTGCTCACTCCAAGTCGTGGGTTTGAATCCCCTTGAAGTTCCATTTTTTTTTATGAAAAATTGGAGAAGCCTGGCTCCCTGTAAATCTGCTACAAAGAAAAAGATAAATTAAAATTAAAATAATATATGAGAGAGAATGACTTGCTATTACAGGTCATCATCCGGTAATTCGGCTTATTTGATTCTTTTTTTAAGTAGATGGGCTTATGTAATGTTTTTTTAGTACATGGGTCTAGGTAATGGTTGTGAAATAGTAGAAAGGCCTATTTGACCCCTTTTCCAAACTTTTATTCATTTTTAACGGTCTTTATTGAATACCTCTAAACTTCGGTGGATTTGTTATTGACTTTCTAAAATTCTAATTGAATACACCTAGATTTTTATGACTTTTAATAATCAATATTCAATACACTTAGACTTTTGAGTTCCAAGAACTTCTAAAATTTTACCCCTAATTCCATATACTCCCTCCGTCCCGCAAAGATGTTCCCATTCGATTTACGATGCTTGACTGACGATAAAGCAACTCGATCCCTGTTCACACTCAGATTATTTTTAGTAAATAAAATTTACATATTCAGAAACTACATTAAAACCGCTACAAAGCCTGATCAAGAAAATTTCAATTTGATAAAAAATTGATATATAAAGTAAAAGATTAGGAGTGACCTAAGTTGACCAATGAATAGTGAACGGGAACATCTTTGCGGGACGGAGGGAGTACAATACACCCCTTAGCATTTTTCTAAAGAAACTCATACTCCCTACTCCCTCCAATTATCAAACAAATTCTTACTTTTCTTTTTTCAAAACTCTCAAATTAAAATTCTCATTTCCAATTATTTGAAATTTTTATTATTAAATGATCCTCATGCACTTATACAATTTACCTTTCCTAACACCCATTTTTACCTCTTGGTTTGTGAATTGTGAATGGAAAGTTGGTAAATATTTTCCAATCATAATAGGGTGAGAACTTTTTGTAAAGGGTATAATGAGGTCAAAAACAAAAAATTCAACTTTCTTAAAAATCATAAAATCAAAGTGAGAACTTGTTTGAAAACAGGAGAAAGTTTTTTGGAATTTTCACTTTTGAGGAATCTTCACTAGCAACATACGTAATACTCTGTATAACAGAACGGATAGCAAGTAGTTCAGTCATTACACGTATACACATTAGAGAAGTGTTTTTTTAACCCCTTGGATGAACATATTGGGCTTCCTTCAGTAACATGGTTCTCATATCCCACTACTTTTACTTCACAAGAATAACATCTCCACAGACAACCAGATTTGCTAATCCAAAGACCAACTTTTGAGCAATAGTGATGAAAACAGGTTCCAGCCATCAGCTTACAAGTGTCCATGAACTTTTTTGTTCATTATTGCTCTGAGTGTGATGTCCAATAAATCAGCCCGCTGATCAAAACTAAGACACATTGCAGGACACCTGCAATTCCAGTCCAAGCTGAAGGACCAGTTTTCACAAGTGCATCTTGTATCAAAAGACCCACGGAAGCAGCTAAAGAAACAAATGACACAACATATGCAATGAAAAGCCAGAGCTTCAGTCTCCACTCGCCTTCATCGTATGGAGAATAATCAATATCCTCTTTTCTCACACAATTGAACATCAAGGCAGCTAGAGATGCGAAAATCCCTGGAAGGTAGTGAAGAAAGGAGATTTTGATGTCGCTGCAAACGACGGCATCTACCCAGAACCACCACCCGGCTCCGAACACGGCACCGGCAAGTCCTGGCCCAAAAATCGCACACAACTCCCCAAATTCCATTTTGCTCAAAACTTTCTTCCAAGAGGGTGGTGTATTTTGTCAACTTTTTTTTGTAGTTCGATGACTTCTTTGTTGGATTCTTGGATTCAAGTTCTTTCTCTATAAGGGCAACACTGGGCTTCACTCTGCTCTGCAACAAGTGACAGAGACTCCTCAATATGTTGATAATATAGCAAGGCAAGACAATTGTATCTTTTGGAAAACATACAATGCTGCCATAGATATATGTGTCTGTGGTGAGGTTCAAATGAGAAGAAGCCTCTTTAGGTGAGAAATGAGAATGAATCTCAGCCATTGGATTTAACTATGATGCGGTAAAAAACAACTTCATGTTGCACTGAAATATGCAATCTAGCACAGTGGCATTTTCATAAATACTTCTAAAAAATCCGTATTACATTTCTCTGGTGCAACATGTTGTTTTGGTGCAACATCGTCAAATTTTAGTGCAACATGAAACAATTTTAGTGCAAAATTACAAATACTAAATTAGGTCATATTTTTAACTATGACCTGATTATACCAGCTTAGGTCATATTAGACCAAACTACACTTAAACATACCACAAAAGAACAAACTTAAACTAAAGGGATCATATTAGACCAAGTCAGATGATACTCATGCCATAGTAAAATACACTAGTGCTAAGCTAGTTCAGACCAGGAAGCATGAGAAAATCTCCAACTACCTAGACCTTGATGCAGCAATAATCACCACCAGACATTAGAAATTGCTCCCATTCAATTATAATGGTACTCAAATCTTTTAGACTTGTTCTAATTTCCAACTGTATTCACTAATTAACAGACGAATGGGTGGCCCACAGCCAGATCAATCAAAATAATACGAAAGCAACATACTGTTTCTCCTCATCCACGCAAATGTTACTAACGAATCAAGATTCAAGAAGAAACTTAAGATGCAGCAAAGAAACAATAACAATAGCCAATGAATATGATATTGTAGTTCTTTATACATCTAATGTGAGAAATGATAATGAATCTTGGTCATTGGATTCGATGATGTCGCCGCAATAAATGAGCATCATGTTGAAAAACAGAAAGACAAAGAAACAAAAGCTAAATTAAGAGCAGCATTCCATAGAATAAAACACTATTCATAGCCGTTTTAGTAACTAAAAAAACTGCATTTATATGCCATACAGAAATGTATGCAACTCGAAGTAACTCAATGTATAAACTGGGTTATCTACCCGGCGAATACTTGGCGAGTACGGTCTCTTACCTTGCAGAGTAGCACCTTAACTCGGCCCGAGTTAATTTTCCGAGTTACTCGCCGAGTACTCGGCGAGTAAGTCAACTAGGTGAGTTAGTCAAATTGGCGAGTACTCGGCTATTACTCGGTATTCAAAAACAAAAAGACATGTGCTAACGAAACCTTTGAAATTAATCGCTACTGGTCATCCGTTTGGAGCTTCAACTACTGCTGCTACATCGTTTGGAGTTGCGACTGCTACTGCCAGGAGCTCCGACCGCTATTGTGAGGAGCTGCGACTGATACAGTGATACTGCAAGGAGCTGTGAGTGCTACAGTGCTACTGCGATTGTTAAAAAAAATTAAATTTCTTAGTTATTAAATTCCCTATTGTTTAAAAAAATTAAATCAATCATGTGATTATCCAAACTGCTGCAGCCGCAATTTTTTACTATAGAATTCCAAGCTGCTAAGTTTCTTAGTTATTAAGCTCCTTTCATATTAAACTTTCATTTTTATATTAATTTTTCCTTGGCAGTGTGTATGTTTGGAACTTTAGTCAAAATTGATATCACCTCTTACGTATATTCCCCTCTCCCTTGTCTAATTTCTTATTATCCTTCATCATAAATACACACTCACAAAATCTTTTAATTTATAGTCATGAGCTCTGCTCAGTCTGCGTATAGACTGCTAGATATTGATTTAGATGACCCAGAAATGGAAGAGGAAGAACAAGTGGGGAATCTGACTACTAAAGATCTATTTGGAGAAGATCTATTCGGGGACATGGAGGATGAAGAAGGAAATCACGATCTTGAACCCAACGAAGATTAATATCAGACCAACTTATTAGATGATTGACTGCTTTATGACTTTTGCTTTATGACTTTTGCTACTCCATCATTAGGATAATAGGATTTCTATCTTTGTATTCACTTCTATGCATTTTAAGACAATTTAAAGACTATTTTAAGACTATTATATTTCCATAATCTCAGTCACCTATATTATTATATTTAATTAATACAGGCCCGAGTAATCACCGAGTAATCCCGAGTAATCGGTCCTACTCGCTACTCGGCCCTTGACCGAGTAGCTACCAATAGGGGTGGGCATGAAAAACCGTAACCGCTTAACCGTGGTAAATAACCGAAAAACCGGAGTTTTTTTGGTTAACCGTACCGTGTTTTTAAAAGTTTGTGGTACGGTTAACCAACCGAAAGAGTAAGTCGGCTCACAGTACGGTTACGGTTTTTAAATTAAATACCGCCGGTTAACCGGTAATTCAAAGTTAAAATATTATTTCAAATTTATGTCACAATAAGCTTTAGCCGAAAATGTTTTCTCCATTTACGTTTAGTATATATAAATTGAAGTATCAATCGATGATTATTTAATTGATGTACTGGAATTAATATAAGCCAATGGCCATTGGCCGAGAGGAAATTGGCTGTGCGTGAAATGTGTAAACCCTACCAACTAACCGGCTACCTGATCAGGTAGTGGTTATCTACAAGAATTTCTAATTGAATTAATAATTGAAAACAAATATGAACTAAAATCCATACACGAAAGATTAATTCTATACGTACTAACTGATTAATAATTGAATCTATTAGTTATTAATTCCATACGTATGCCATGCGGATGCACTAAGATGGAACCCAGCCACCCAGGTTGTTAGTACGTAGTATCTCTTAACGTTTCCTAAGAGGCTAAGACGGTTTTTCGGTTAACCAATTCATGGTTAGCCTATATCATGGTTAATTGTTATTCGGTTAACCATCATTACGGTACGGTTAATGATGTTGTAAATATATTAACCGAAATCTCGGTTAACCGTAAATTGGTTTACCAAAATACGGTTAACCAACCGTGCCCACCCCTAGCTACCGAGTAGCAAGTTAACTACTTAGTGTATAAAATATATTTTGAGTTACTCAAGCTCTAGGCCTCTAGCAACTGAATGTATGGACCTATATGACATACTGATATCTATACAGAGTATAAGCTCCATTTGAAAAAATAGAAGTGGAAAGTAGAAGACTTCTTGAAATTCATTACAGCAGTTTACCTGTTTGTTGTAGCCCCAATAACCAATGCAAGAAAACACTCAAAATAAAAAACTGAAATGCTGAATTACCTAAGGTCTACTTAATTGCCTCCCATATGCAATGCCAGGTTATTTTGCAACCAAAATATTACTACACATTGAGTCATCAAAGGGAAAGAAGTGGATAAATGCAAAAAAGAAATGTAAAAGAAAATAAAAGGCATTCTAAAACTCTTGGAATAACCACTCAAGTTTTAAGGTACTCTAAACTGTCTATTCATTCTCATACTTTGAACTCTGTCTCTCAACACATCTTAATTTCCTTGTCATATACTTCGGTAGATCATAATACCTCAAAGACATCGTCTTTATTTGTCAACTCAAAATGTCTTCGATAGTTTACAAAAGTACCAACCTTTTGTAAGCTTTACAAAGCAGACTGAAGTAAAATAGCACGAACACCTTCAGCTAAACTATGACACGCGTTCCTTTTGCTGATTAACACAGTAAAGTAAAACTACAAAAAGGAAGAGATGCAAAGAATAGAAATACACTTCACGCACAGATCAAAATTGATCCGGATAAGAACCCAAACGCCTGCACACCTCAATCAATTTTAATATGGAGGGAGAGCCGCGGGTCGGATTACAATAAAAACAAACAAATAAAAGATGGGTTGCTGGCGTTTATGAAACGGGGAGAATCGGTGATTAACTTCTCAGGGTTTCTTTAGTTGAATTAATTTCTTAGGATTAAGACAAGATCGAATCGATTACCTTTGTTTAGGAGGGTAGCGTTTATCGAAGAACTGAGCTTGGTGCTTGCCGTGCTTCGTTGGACTGCGTGAGCTTCGTCCAATGCTTTCTTTCGACAACTTACGAAGAGGTGAGATGAGGTTGAGCAACGTTTCGGGCTTTTGGACATACTTTGATGGGGCCGAATCATTAGTTAATTTTATTTTTGGATTAGGCCTTCGGTTCTCGTGTAAATAAAAACGAATTATAACCTTATTTTGTTACATTGAATTGAATGAAATATCCAACTTTTTATAAAGACTTTTTAGAATATTACTAAAATAAAACTTATTTACATAAGTATGACTATTCATTACTACAACGTAATATTGTGGTAATTTTAGTTCAAAACATGAACATGAATTACTATGATTTCATTACTACTCTAGTAACTAGTCATATTTTTGTAAATCATCTTCATTTTGGTTATATTTATATAATTATTTCTTAATAGACATCAAAAATAAACACAGGCTGATACCTTATCAAAATAGACATCATATTGTATTGAGAATGATTTTGATAAGATCGACATTTTTCAATATGGTGTGGTGTGTACAACATACTCCCTCCATTCTTAATAACTATTCCTTTAGGCTTGTACACGTGTTTTAAGACAAAAATGGTAGAATAAGTATAGAGTGCGTAAGGTAAATGTTAAAATAAGAGAGTATATTAAAAAAGAGTGTGATGATAATATTTTTTGATAGTACTCAACCATATTTACTTTTTCATACTGTTTTTTTTGTACTTTTCTCTTTCTTTCGAGCTTTAGAGCCCGTTTGATAATATTCAAATCGATTGTATTGCTGATTCTGATGAAATTTATAAAGTTCTGGCCACTGTTCTAAAAATAATTCTAAGCGCCCGACTAGTCTCCGTCTAAGCTAAGCAGTGGCCTAGCGTCCCGATTTTACATGTTATAATTATAATGATAGTACTCAACCATATTTACTTTTTCATACTTTTTTTTGTACTTTTCTCTTTCTTTCGAGCTTTAGAGCCCGTTTGATAATATTCAAATCGATTGTATTGCTGAATCTGATGAAATTTATAAAGTTCTGGCCACTGCTCTAAAAATAATTCTAAGCGCCCGACTAGTCCCCGTCTAAGCTAAGCGGTGGCCTAGCGTCCCGATTTTCGTCTAGGCGTCCCGATTAATCAGTTGGCCCCTTATGTCCAGAGCGCCTAATCGGACGCCTAGGGCGTCTAGATTCGCCAAACATTACTTTACTTTTCTAAGGGTTATATGCACCTTTAACTTTAACCACAAATATAGAGAGATGTAGTTCTAAATATAATTAAGATAAAAAACTATATATGTTTGTATATATTCTCAAATTTTATTGTTTCCTAATATTTGTAACATAGAGAAGTTAAGTGATTAGTTATCATATACTGCAAATTATTAAATGTGACAATTCTATCATTCATGTTTGTTAAAGTAGGTGTGTATATATTATTTATACACACAAATACAATTTTATTTAGGCCCCTATCATTTATCATATCTATACAAAAATATTGATAAAAACACAATTTCTATGTCTTCAATTAGTCCCCGACTAGGGACCTGCCTAGGCGCTAATCATTGGGGTGGCGCTCGACCAACGTCTAGCGCCTTTTAGAACATTGATTCTAGCTGAAGTGGCTAAATTGACTAATTCTGTTGATTTATGAAAAAAAATATTTAGAATATATTTTATTAATAAAATAATGAAAAAATTATACTCCATATGAAAAATACAGCTAAAAAGAGCATCTGCCATAACTTCAGCCAATGCAGCAAGAAAAGTAACTTCAATTTTACGTTTTCTTATTATTACACAATTCAACGCGTAAAATAAAAAATTATGTATTTGATGATAAAGTTGGGCGATTAGGCATGGCAAGGGCCGGACCGGATAGTTCAAGACCTGGACCCGCCCCGTGGCATGTCTAGGTGGACCCACGTCCGCCCCGTGACCCGCACGGGTAATTAGATGTTGGCCCATGACCCGCGCCTCGTAGTAACTTAATACCGAGTTGCGTGAATTCATTATAGCTTGAATTTTACATAAGGTTTATCTCCATATATTTTTTTTTATTTTTTTGAAAGGAAAACGACTATATTGATATCATTAGAATCAGGATTGTTACATCAAACTCAACATGACCAGAACTGACACCAACCTTCACCTTCCAACTACTACTTTTAGCCCTACGATTAGACTTAGAGACGACCACCCCAAGAGGAGCAAGACGAATCGTTAACCACCAGACGGGCTTAATGCAACTATATCTGAACAAATAGATCTGTCCCCCACTAACAATATCAAGTCTAGCCGAACCCTCAGTCATCCTAACAAACCTATTACCAAAAGCAACAGCCAAAAACAAAACGATAGCACCAAATTTCTTAGTAAACAGACTAAAAGTGGGGAAAATGAATTTAAGCAGGATAAACTTATCGAGCAGCTGAAACCAATCTTCCATCGCGGTGTTCTGACCCCTAGTCACCCATTTCCAGCCTGGTGGCGGTTCAGAAGGTGGGCGAATCTTCATCCCTTCATCTCCTTCCTTCAGCACCCTGATCTGCCAATGAGTCGCCTCCATCTCTTGGCCAAAATACCGGACAAGCACAGCCAGTCCAAACGCGAGCAGTCTCCAGATCCCTATCATCTCCCTGTGCTGCAATTGAGATTCGCCCAAAAACCTCCGCGATGCGAACAGTCTGGCACAGGATTGAGATCACACAAGCCTGGAATCACCGATCTAGAAGGGAATTGGGACCATGCCTCAACCCTGTAAAATGCTCTCGATCTGCGACACCACCTCCAAGACCCAGGCCTTCCTCGAATCTATCTTCCCACCAGAAGTAACACTAGCAAAATCGGGACTCCCAAGCGACGATGAAACGTCAGCGCCGCCCGTCCAAAAAACCTAGACCAGGCTAGGAACCAAAAACACCGCCTATGGCGGAGAAACGCCGATGATCTCCATATAATTATAAAAAAAACAAATTTAATAAATCAAATCCACAATACTTTAAAAGTGTCAAAAAATTAAGAAAAAACGCTTTAGACTTGAATAGTTAACTATTTATTTATGAATAAATGGATATATAAATGCTAAATATTAAACACACATTGACAATTATCTTTTCATCTAGTTTAAGATGTAAACATTAATATATTAAAATACTAAGGAATTCAATGAATTATTACTCATATGTGTGCGTGTGCATAGGGCAATGGTCATGTAAGGTATGCGTAAAAGTTACTATTTTTAGGCATCTTTCATTTGAGATGCTTCCGTTTTCAAATTTTGTGATAAAATTTTGCGAGCATATTTTTCATAAAATGTAGGTTATGTACACCAAACTTTAGATTAAAAGTCAATCGGGAAGTAAGTTAAATAAATTATTGAAAAAACTGCATATTTTATATGGAGTATATATAAACCTGTGCGATGTCAAATAAAATATTTAACTCACTTCCTGATTTAATTTTAAGCTGAAATTTGGCAGGCATAATATGTACTTTACGGAAAATTTGCTCACAAAATTCCATATAAAAACTCTCCCCAGAAGTACACCTCAACTGAAAGAGGCCTAAAATTGTACGAAGTAACTTTTAAGCTCACCTTACATGAATATTTTCATATGTACATTTGTACTTTGTAGTATAATTATAAAAAATATATATATATATATTTATATATTGAGTGAATCAAGTCGAGAAGACGCGGGTCAATATTAATATCCGGATCAGCCTCATTGTATGCACAGCACAAGACATGGCTCGCGACAAGCGGACCTCTAAGTAGGGATGGACTCGGGCCGGGCGGCCCGGCCCGGTTACTGTTTGAACCGGTCCGGGGGCGGTTCGGGTCGGCCCGGCCCGGTTACTGTGCGGTTCGGGCCCGGGCCCTTTGATTGGCGAACCGGCCCGGCCGGTTCGGGCCCGGTTCGGGCCAAATTAATTTTTTTTTTTTTGAATTTTTTTTAAGTTTGTGGGTTGGGCTTGGTATTTTGGGCCATTTGAGGTGGTTTGGGGTGGTTTGGGGGTGAGGGGGAGGGTTGGGGGTTAATTAGGAAAAGCCAAAAAAAGTCAAAAAAAAAAAAATAGAACCGAGGCCCGGCCCGGACCCGGGATTACCCGGGCTGGTTCCGGGCCTCCCATTTCTGAACCGAGGCCCGGCCGGGCCCAGGCCCGAACCGGGCCCGAACCGGAACCGGTCCACCCATACCTCTAAGGGCCGGATTTTTCTTTGACATCCTAAATAGTGACTTTGAAATACTACGTACTTGTACAATATACCCGCAAGAGTACAAAACATTGGAGATGCACTTTGAAGTTAGGACTACAGCTTCACTCCACGCACAGTCCGTCTCACAAAACAGGCGTAGCCTCCATTTTCAGAGTTCTCTCGTTTGATCATTCTCAATTTACTATTTCTCCATCGTTTCTCAAGAAGATCCTCCTAAACCATTCGAAATGAGAATAAGGAATTCCATTCCCAATTCTCCGATCTCACTCTCACTGTCATCTTCTTCTTCGATCACAACCAACTCGCTAGCTTCATCCACGGATTCGTCTTCCTCCGCTCCAATCCCCTGCCCTTCTATCCCATCTCGGTGTAGAGGCCTCGATCTGCTTGTTAAGGCGATCCACCAAGTCACAGCCGGATCGGCGGTCGGTTTCCCTTACATCCAGAAACGAGTCATCCGACGGCGGAGAAGAGCTGTCTGCTTCGACAAGCTCTGCATCATGATCGCCGATCCGAAATCGTCTCTTCTCGGGAGGGACGGAAGGAGAAGAAGAAGAAGATCCATCGCTTCTCTTCCCTCCAAGTATCAGGACTCTGTGCTTCAATCCTGGAGGCCCAAAAGCAGGAGATCCGTCAAGGTGCTTGATTGCTGAGCTCTGATTTTATTGCCTTGTTTCTGCAGATTCTTTATTTCATATTATACTGGATTTTAGTTGGATCTATGTATTTGTGGGTATATATATATATGGAGAATGGTAATGTGAGTGACATTTTCAGTCATGAGGGACTCTCTGTCGTTGATAGATCCAATCAACTAAAGAATTTGTTAGTCTCAGTATTCATTTCGGTTTGGTTGTCAAAAGTTTTAATTCTGATCAATTAATTGATATGTCTAAGTTATAATTGTGGGAGTATTTTTATTCTATGAACTAGGAATCTCTATATTTTTTTTATATTTGAAGTGAAAAATGATGGATAAATCCCCTAAACTATAAGAAAAGCAAACTTCTCTAAACCACACTATCAAGCTGGTAATTTCTCTTGCATTTTGGGAAATTGGTGTCTTGTTGACTGGAACTCTATGGCAGCAATTATCAACAGTCTATGTGAGTTCTTCCTGGTTGAAATTGATCATTTCCCATATATATGTAGAGATGTTGAGGGAACCACAGAATCATATTCATTGGATAATTGTATTGTAGCTTTGTTGCATATTAAGCTTTTTGAATCTTTATTCATGAGTAACATTTGAGTTACTGAGGATTGAGGAGAGAAAATTTGTTGCTTTCTTATTATTTTGATTGATCTGGCTTTGGGCTGTGGCTCATCATCCAATTAAGTTACCTTTCTTAGGACACTCCCTCTGATAATGCCCTTTCAAATGGCAAAATTTACAGTAGGAACTGAAGCTCACGCTTGTAGCTATCTTTGGGACCATAAAAATGTTACCTTTTACTCCTCCTTGACGGTTGCTTTTCCTTTTCTTCGCGAATGGCTTCACGAATAGCTACAGATATGGAACTCTTGATCACCATGAGGCATATTCAGTTGGACCTCTACCACTGTTCATGAGAACACTGTTCATGAGAACATCCGGTGGATCAATTCTCAGTGCTTGGTCGAGGTCCATCATGCCAAGTGAGAGTTTTACAGATTCTCTCCATGTTTAAAAGTTTGTACCATTTAGAGGTTCTATCCCATAATTGTATGTAGTCAGGGCCGGTCCCCAGAAATTGGGGGCCCTATGCAACAACAAAATTCATGCCTTTCTTTGTTAATAGAAATGATATTTCAATTGAAACAGTAAATTGCTAATAGTGGTAATTTATTAAAAAAGTTATGTCAAAATAGAAGGTTCTAGTATTAACTAACAATAACAAATCCAAGAAAAAATGTATTTACATATAAATAAAGTTATACAGTGAAACAAAAGCAAATTTACTTCATAAAGAGCAGGACGCGCAACATTACCGTAGCCGTCTGAAGGCCAAACTGCCGTAGCAACTTAGAAATTAGGATGGTTGGAGGCTGGATCGGAGGTTGGAGATGGAGAATCGTCTGCACGTCCCTCGTCTCGCTCAGTCGCTCACCATGCCCTTTGGCCTTTGCGCTTCCTCTTTCGCTTATCTCAGTACCAGACTACCCGTTCGCCTCTTTACTTCAAACTCTGTCTCCAACTCTCCTGCACCTTTTTTCCCTATTGGGCTGACTAATACGGAGTAGTGGACTAGTAGTAATCTACTACTAATTTATTTTTTTGGGCCTTCCATTTTTTTGGCCCCTGTGCGGTCGCAAAGCCTAAACACCCCCTGGGCCGGCCCTGTATGTAGTCATAGTAAATGCTGAAATAAAAGTTTTAACGGAGACAATAATAGAAGCTATTTATAATATATAAGGGAATACAATAAAGCATGCCAATTATTAGTAAATAAGTTTATTATTAACATCAAATTATAGGAAAAATTTATATCATGTTTAATAACTAACATTGTGTTGGCTAAGGTTGACTATCAAACGTTATGAAACTAAAATTTAAAAATTAGGCTACAACATGTCACATATCACCTTTGTGAAGAAATATGACACACTTTATGCTTAAATTTCATTATACAAGCTGTCAAAAAACACACATTTGAGTTTGTTAAAAGAAAAACTCATATTATTGATTAAGATAGTCAAAATCAACAATCTTTTGTGCCGATCATTGAATTTGACACTAAGATAATTATAATCCATAATTCAAATATGGCAGAAAAATCAAATTTGTTGCCGTATTAGTCTTATATTATGGATTGCGATAATCATCTTTGCTAGTGACTAAGTCGTCACTTTTAAATGAGTATGAATAAGAGCATTTAAAAAACTAAGAAGAGTCTCAGACTCTCACATGCTTTCCCAACCCAAAACTTATCTCTATCTGCCCAAAGGAGGGAGCGGTTAAGGTGCTCTTTCTATGATGTTGGCCTGCAGCTAAAGAAAAGGAGAATTGGAGAAGGCAAATTTCGAAGGATTGGAAGTTTAGGGTGTGCATTTGCAGAAGATGAGAAGAACGCTATCGGGTTGATAGAGATCGAGTGAAATTAGAGAATGCGTAGAGAAGGCTAGTGTAACACAAATGTCCATAGCGAGAAGTTATGGAAATGCTCCAATAGTGAAATTAGATTGTTGCTTTGATGCATCTTAAAGCTTTTTCTTGAAACTTGATTCGTTAGTATCACTTCATGTGTTAATGAGGAGAGACAGTTTGCTGCTTTTGTATTACGTTGATTGAAATGGACAAGGATCATCCATGCCCCTGTTAATTAGTGAAATAATACAGTCTGAAATTAAAACAAGTGAGTAGTACCATTATATTATACGGAGTAATTGAATGTCTATAGTGCTGATTATTTCTGCATGCATCGCGCTCGAGCGAGTTGGGAAATTTGCTCACGCTTCGTCAACTCCTTGATTTGAACTAATTTGATATTAGATGTATTTTACTATGATAAAAAGTCTCACCATTAAATTTATTTACAATGTTACTTAGATACCAACGTTAGTAAACATTATTGTACTCATTTTAATATAACACAAATTCATTCCAATATTTTACATGTAATAAACACATTGCAATTCAAATTAATCAAATTAATAAAGTTAATCGTGTTTCCTATTATATTTCTCCACATTTCCGTGCAACATATAGTTCTTAATAATTAAGAAATTGAATCAAGCCTCCTCAATTAAGACTAAGAAGTTGTTCTCTTCACCTGATCTGAAAGTTTCTGATCTGATCTGAATTTTTTTATCTGATCTGATTTGATCTGATCTAAATCTTCTGATCTGGTCTGATAGGATCTGAATCCTTCTGATCTGATCTGATTTGAATATATGTATAACTATAATTATAATTTTAATTATAAATATAATTATAATCATGATTATAAAAAAATATAATGATAATTACAATAATTATTGTAATTAAAATTAAAATTATAATAATTATACTTATTACACTAATTATAAATATAGTTATAATTATTTTTTAATTATAATTATTTATAAAATTATAATTGTAATTATAATATTTAATTATAATATTTACTTCTATAATTATTGTAATTATAATTACTCAGTATACTAATAATAATAACAAAAACAACAACAACAACAACAACAACAATAATAACAAAAACAACAACGACAACAACAACAATAATAATAATAATATAAATTAATATTATTATAATTATAATAATAATTATAAATATAATTATAATAATAAAATTGAAAATAAAAAATATTAACAATAATAGTAATAATAAAAACTCATAATAATAATATTGTTATTATTATTAATATAATAATATTAATAGTAATCATAATAATCATTATTATTATTGTTGTTGTTATTATAATTATGTATAATAAAAGTGATAAATCATGTTTGAAATTTTCTGATCTGAATGTTTCTGATTTGGTCTGATCTGATCTGATTCTTTCTGATCTGATCTGAATGCTTCTGGTCTGATTTGATCTGAATTTTTCTGATCTGAGCTGATCAGAGTTTTTCTGATTTGATTTGATCTGATTTGAATAAAATAAGAATAATCAGTAAAAGGAATAAGAGGAACGGAATAGCTTCTAAATTAAAGATCTAATTAGAAAAAATGCGCCATTATCAATTTTGACTCAACCATTCCCTCGGCCTCAGTCACTTTCTCATTTAAAAGGAATTTTAGAAAACAGTTACACCAATAAATTGTAGCACATGATTGATTTAATTCTAGACAAATGCATAAAAAAGCAAACAAGTTCCTTGGGGGGGGGGGGGGGGGGGATGGGGGCTGTTTGTAAAAGCTGTGTTGTTTCCTGTACTATGTAGTACTAATTTCATCCCAAATTGATTTGCAAATTTGATTTTTCTTTGTCAAACAGTTTCATTTATTCACTTAATTAGAATGTCAATTTCTAATTTTTATATTCTAATTTAGAATTTCAATGTAGTTTCTGAATATGTAAATTTTAATTATTAAAAATTGAATTAATTATTGATAGAGAGGATTGACTTTTATTATTGACTGACTAAAAAATGTTGACTTTGCAAAATAATTATTGATTTTTTGAAGATAACTGCGCAGTTAAACAGCGCAGTACATTTCGGAAAATCGTTTGACTTTTGATGGAGTATATGGCCCAGGAACCCCCGGCCCATAGACTCCTATTTCTCCTACACAAGTCCACTGGGCTCAGGAAACAATTCAGGCCCAAGTACATCGGTCCAAGCCTCAAAGTAGCTCAGACTACACACTGGGATACCTCCGGCCTCCTTGGCCGAAGGCTCCAGAACTCACAGGATAGCCTTTCTGGCACAAGAAGCTGCTGGGAGAAAACGGGCGAAAACATGAGCCTTCGGCATTCTTACACCCTCGGCTACACGAGGAGCCTTCGGTATAATCGATGAGCCCTCGGCTACACAAGAAGCCTTCGGCTGATCCTAGCCCCCGGCCACACCAGGGAGCCCTCGGCTAACACAATGAGCCTTCGGCTGAACAGGCTCAATCATCGAAGATTCCTTTTAGAGACAGCCAACCACCGCATTTAATGCCACGTCACATCCGCCAACCGCATTCAATGCGGTTGACGTACCACTGCCAGCACCACTAGGCTGATGTGACCCTTCGGCCGTTGGATTACTGACACGTGTCCCCTCATCGCATTTATTGCTGCTATAAATAGCAGCCTATTTCTCCTTGTAATGGACACAATCTACATCCCAACACACGCTGAGTTCATTTAATAAAATCGACTCTCTCTCCTCCTATTCGCTCTGACTTCTCTCTAGTTATTTCCGCAATAACCCTTCGGATAAGAGACCCCCCGGGTAGACTATCCATCATTTGGTGCTCTCATTGAGAGGTCAGAACAAATCAAGTAAGAAACCCTCCCCCTCTACCAAACACAAACCCTTACCAAAAATGGGAAGAACCACCCGTGCCCAATCCAAAACCCTTGAGGAAAACTACGTAGCCCCCGGCGAAACTAACGGGGCTGAGGCCTCTAACAGGCTCTTAGTACCCGAGGGTGGTGTCATCCTCGAATTAGAACAAGCCACCGCTGACCTACGTCAACAGCTGCAGAAGAACACCCCCGATGCCCGCATTGGCCTTGATAATCGAAGGAGGGATCGGAGTGAGAACCAAGTTCCCCCTCCGGCCCCGGCCATCGATCTTCAGGCTGCCTTTGCGGCCTTTGTTCAGAACATGGCCCTCAATTCCGGGGCCATCGCCTCTCAGGCACCCCTCCAGCCCTACGCTGGAGGAAATGTTATTCAATTGCCACCACTCCCCCCTCTGTTCAACAATCCTCCCCCGGAGGTTGGAAACACCGAAGGGGTCATGGCACAGGAGACCGCCTCCCAAGAGGCCCAATCCAGGGATAAACGTCCCTTGATGAAGGAGAAACCCCGGACCTCTGCACTTGAGAGGCTTGGGGGAGCTCCCATACGCCGAGGGGTCCAAGACCGCCTCGGCAAACAGGAATTCAGCAGGCCTCAGGAGAGCGGAGCTTCCGCTTCGGGAGCCGAAGGCATACCTCCTCCCCGAAGCAAGGGCAAAGCAATCCTCCATGCCGATGACGCCAGACACCAGATCAATCAGGCGCAGTCCTTCCGGGCCAACTCCCAAGGGGTTGCTCCGAAGGATCCCAAGGACGAAATCATTGAAGCCCTCCTCCGTCAGCTCGAGGAGAATCGTCAGGCACCCCCGACGGCTTCCACAGCAAGGCCAGATCCGGAGTACGCTGACCTCCGGGCGCAGGTGGAGGAAATGAAGCGTAAACTCGCCGAGGGCTCAGGCGAACCCCTCATTCAACTCCGCACTAGAACACCCTTCACCCCAAGGGTGTTGGCGGCCAAAATCCCCCACAAATATCGGGGGCAACCCATCAAGCCGTATGAGGGGAAGACGGATCCCCAAGAGCATTATAGCCGCTATCAAAACAGCATGATGATGATGGGGGCATCGGATGAATACTTGTGCCGTTGGTTCCTTTCCACCTTGGAGGGACCAGCGTACGAGTGGTTCAATCGGTTGCCCGAAGGCAGCATTGATTCTTGGCAAGAACTTGCCCACCGCTTCCTTACACAATTTGCAGGGAGGCACCGCTCAAAGAAACACTTCTCCCACCTCCTAAACGTGAGACAGCAGAAGGAGGAGACCCTTCGGAGTTTCCTAGAACGCTGGAGGCAGGCCTCCCTCGAGGTCGAAGGTGCTGATGACAGAACCTTGATGGCCCTCTTCCACACCGTCCTCCGCAACGGTAACTTCTCCCGGAGCCTCATTACTGATCCCCCCCGCGATTATACAAAGGCCCTTCAGCGGGGGGACCGATATGCTGAAGCGGAGGAAATCGAGAAGGACCGCCGCAACACGGATCCTTCTCAGAAGAATGAAGGCAGGAATCGGCCCGGAGGACCTCCCCCTCCGGTCAACCGAGAGGCGCAGTACAACGATCGCCCCCGAGGTGGCCAAGCCAGAACCGGGGGCGGTTACAAAAACAACCCGAAGGCATGGGCACAACCCGTCCTCCTTGAGCACCCACGTACTCCCTTGACGCATCCCGTCAGCGTCATTCTCGATCATGCAGAAGAGCGAGGGCTCGTGGAGCGAGACTCCCGGACACCCCTCGAGATCTATGCCATCGGCCCTGATGAGCCGTATTGCCGCTTCCACCGCCACCATGGACACAAGACCGACGACTGCCATCAGCTGAAGAACGCCATCGAGAGGCTGATACAGGCGGGCCACTTGTCTCAGTTCATCAGGGGCCCTCCTCCCCAGGGCCCCCCTCATCATCAAGGACCACCGCCGAAGGCAAACAAGTGGGTGAACCCCAACACCATCCCCTTGGGAAACCCACAGGGAAAGAAGCGAGAAATTGGTGGCCTAGATGACGAGGGAGAGGGCTCCCATCAGCAATACAAGCGCCACATTCACATGATCAACGGCGGCAACACTGGTGGAGACTCTACCAGCCAGCGAAAGAAGTGGGCTCAGTCCCTTTACGTTGGGGAAGTCAATCACATGCCCCCAACTAAAAGGCCGAGGGCGGATCCAATCTTCTTCACGGATGCGGACCTCCCCTCGGGTTCCCTGCCGCATAGGGATGCCCTCGTCATCCGCACTGAGATCAATGACGCCATCATCCACCGGACTTACGTTGACACAGGAAGTTCTGTCAACGTCATGTACCTTAGTACTTTTCGTGAATTGGGACTCGATAGGGGGTCCCTTCAGCACATCAACACCCCCCTCTCCGGATTTACGGGGGACAGCATAGACGCCGAGGGCGTCATCACACTCATGGTCGAGTTCGGCGACGGATCCCATAGAGCCAAGCTCGAAGTGGAATTCGTCGTCGTCAACCTCGACTGCGCACACAACATCATCCTCGGTCGGCCCGCCCTCGAGGACTTGGAAGCCATCATCTCCATGAGGCACCTCTGCCTCAAGTTCCCCACACCCACCGGCATCGGCTATTCGAGGGGGAACCAGAAACTCTCCAGGGCCTGCTACCTTCAGCTCACCAAGAAGGTTAGTAAAACAGAGTTACGTATAGACACCATCACCACCAAGGCCTTGGAGGAGGAAGAAAGTAGGCCGAG
The DNA here is from genome assembly GCA_945859915.1 of Cuscuta epithymum. NCBI lineage: Eukaryota > Viridiplantae > Streptophyta > Magnoliopsida > Solanales > Convolvulaceae > Cuscuta > Cuscuta epithymum. The sequence continues at coordinate 629,316 of CAMAPF010000024.1, forward strand.
GGCCGAGCCTGCCGAGGAGACTGAAGACCTGATACTCGATCCGGCCAAGCCGGAGAGAGTCCTGAAGATCGGAGCCAAGCTCCCCGAAGACTTGAAGACCGGCATCACCAAAGCTCTCCGCGCCTACTCCATTGTTTTTGCATGGGGGCCGGAGGATATGCCAGGAATTGACCGAAGGGTTATCACCCACCGCCTTGCGGTGGACCCTTCGGCCAAGCCAGTACAACAACGGAGAAGACCCCTCTCGGCCGAGAGGAGGGAATTTGTGAAAAAGGAGGTGGCCATGCTCCTCTCTATCAAACACATCAAGGAGGTGAAATACCCTTCTTGGTTGGCAAACGTAGTCCTCGCACAGAAGCCTCCTACTTTCCGCATGTGCGTGGATTATACGGATCTGAATAAGGCATGCCCTATGGACCCCTTCCCTCTGCCAAACATTGATCAACTAGTGGATGAGACCGCGGGATGCGAGATCATGTCATTCCTCGACGCATTCCGCGGATATCACCAAATCTACATGCATGAGGAAGACGCTGGAAAAACTGCCTTCATGACACCCGAAGGCATCTTCTGCTATCTTGTGATGGCCTTCGGCCTCAAAAATTCAGGCGCCACCTACACACGCATGGTGGCTAGGGTCTTCCAAGCCGTCCTAGGACGCACTATGGAGGCTTACGTTGACGACATGATCGTCAAAAGCAAGGTGGCAGGCACTCACGCCGACGACCTCCGGGAAATCTTCGCCATCATGCAAAGATTCAATCTCCGGCTAAATCCAAAGAAATGCACCTTCGGCGTGCAAGGGGGGAAGTTCTTAGGTTACATGGTCAGCCGAAGGGGTATTGAGGCCAACCCCGAGAAGATTCAGGCCATCATCAACATGGAACCTCCACGCAACGTCAAAGAAGTTCAACGGCTGACGGGTCGCCTGGCAGCCCTCAACCGTTTCCTTTCCAAGTCAGCCGAGAAGGCCCTCCCTTTCTTCCAGATCATGAGGAAGACGGCGGGTTTTCAATGGACATCTGAATGTCAAGAGGCCTTCGACGAACTCAAGAAGTACCTCTCTTCTCCCCCAGTGCTCTCCAAACCAAAGATGGGGGAGACTTTATACTTATATCTCGGTGTTAGCCCTGCGGCTATTAGCTCAGTGCTAATCCGAGAGGAAGACGGCATCCAGCATGCCATCTTCTACGTCAGCAAAACCCTCCGGGAGGCCGAACTCAGGTACTCTCCCGTCGAGAAGACGGTGCTAGCCATTGTTTGGACCGTCAAGAAGCTTGGTCACTACTTTCAAGCTCATCCGGTCCAGGTGCTCACTCATCAACCCCTCGGCGCCCTCATGAGGAGTCCCACTAGCTCCTCTCGGATGGTGAAATGGGCCATCTTCCTCAGCCAATACAACATAGACATCCGTCCGAGGCCTGCCATTAAGGGCCAAGCCCTGGCAGACTTCGTGACGGAATGCACCGCAAGGTCAGCAACTGACGAGGAGCCCTCGGCACCCCTCGATGAATGGTGGACACTCTATACCGATGGCTCCTCGGCCACCAAAGCATGTGGAGGGGGAGTAGTCCTCATTACCCCCGAAGGCTTCCGCGCCTATTATGCCATCCGCTTCTCCTTCAAAGTCTCCAACAACGAAGCCGAGTACGAAGCCCTCCTCTGTGGCCTTCGGCTGGCGGCGAATCTGAAGGCTAAAATGATCCACGTCAAATGTGACTCCAAACTCGTCGTGGGTCAAATTTCCGGGGAGTACGAAGCCAAGGAAGGGAGGATGAAACAATACAAGGAAGCGGCTAAGGAGTTGCTCAAAGTGTTTGAGGCACATTCTCTCACCCAAATACCGAGGGCTCAAAACTCCGAGGCCGACATTCTATCCAAGCTCTCGGATGAATCCCCCGAGCACCTCTCAAAAATTGCGAGAATTGAGGAACTCAGCCTCTCAAGCATCCACGCGAGCCCCGTGATGAACGTTAACCTAAGGCCGGAGGACTGGATCTCTGACATCATCGCCTTCATCACCACAGGGCAGCTACCTCAAGACGAAGCCCGCGCCAGGTTAGCAAAATTGAGGGCTCCCAGTTACACCCTCGAAAATGGGAGACTTTACAAAAGATCTTACAACGGCACCCTCCTTCGATGCCTTCATCAAGATGAAGCTGAAGTCGCTATGGAAGAAGTGCACAGTGGCACTTGCTCGGCCCACCAGGGACCCTTCTCCATGTCCCGAAGGCTCATAGTTCAAGGCTACTTCTGGCCCACGATGGCTAGAGATTGTGCTGATCTAGCCCGAAAGTGCACCGCTTGCCAACACTTTCAAAAGGCCCCCGGCAGGCCAGCAATCAACTATGCTCCCATCAGCACCGCTATACCCTTCTCCAGATGGGGTATTGACTTAGTGGGTCCCCTACCAAGGGGTACCTCCAACAATAGGTATATCATTGTGGCCATTGACTACTTCACCAAATGGGTGGAGGCCGAACCCCTCGCCAGCATCACGGAGGCCCGGTGCCGTCACTTCGTCCTCAAGAACATTCTCACAAGATTTGGCGTCCCCCAACAAATCATCTCCGACAACGGGACTCAATTCGAGGCAGCCCCCTTCTGTGCCCTCCTTGAAGCTTGGGGCATCAAGCATACATTCTCTTCCGTTGCCTACCCTCAGGGCAACGGACAAGTAGAAAATGCCAACCGCACCCTCCTCGAAGGGTTGAAGAAGAAGCTGGAGGCCGAAGGGGGAGGCTGGGTAGAAGAGCTTCGTAACATCTTATGGGCCTACCGCACCACCCCTCGGCGTGCAACAGGCGAGACCCCCTTCTCCCTATGCTATGGATTTGAGGCTAAGGCTCCAACAGAAGTGACCCTTCCGACCCGAAGGGTTGAACAATACGAGCCCGAGGCAAACGAAGCCAACATGGCCCTCGACCTTCATCTCATCTCAGAGCGCCGAGAGCAAGCTTTTCTCAGGGCCGAAAACTATAGGAGACAAGTCAAAGGATACATCGACGCCAAGGTCCGCTCTCGGGAATTCCAGGTGGGAGACTACGTCCTCCGACGAAGGGAGGCCAGTCTACCCACCGAAGGAGGAAAGATGGCGCCCAAGTTTGAGGGCCCCTACATCATCTCGGCCGTCATCAAACCAGGGACATACAGATTAAAACGTCCTAATGGGACAGAGATTCCTCGACATTGGAATGTGCACCACCTAGTCAAGTTTTATCAATGAGCGGCCAAGCCCTCATCCTCAACAAGTGTAAAGATCAGTGGCCCAAGGCCCCATCTGTTTTTGAAGAATAATCGAAAGGTCAAACCTTCATCACCTACGTATTGTACAATCGGCCCAAGGCCCCCCTTCTCTCTTACACATGAGTGGCCAAGCCCTCATCTCTCCACCAGAATAGGCCCAAGGCCTCTCCCTCTGATGAGGGGGAAAAAACCATTTAGGTACCAAGTACCAAGAGTATGGGTCACCCCCGTCACTCTTTGAAAACACCAAGTGTTTTTCTCAAACTTTTACATACTTATCTAGAAAAAAAAAAAAAAAAAAAAAAAAAAAAAAAAAACCGGAAGGTGCAACACCACTCGGCTCCGGCTGGTACCAAGTGCCCCCGGCTATTTGTGTCCCACACACAAATAAAACCCTTCCCAGGAACGCTTTCCGCGCCATCCCCCAAGGGGAGGCAGGCAACGGACCATGTCCCGGGCCCAGGATTCGACTTCCACAAACGAAACGCTCCCCGCGCTATCCCCCAAGGGGAAGCAGGCAACAGACGATGTCTCGGGCTGAGGGGACGACTTTCAAAACCGAGGCGCTTTCCGTGCTATCTCCCAAGGGGAAGCAGGCAACAGACGATGTCTCGGGCCGAGGAAACGACCCTCAAACCCTTCGGGATATCGGAAGGTCATTCCCGAAGGGGGAGCCAACGGTTTGTTCCGTTGCCTCCCATATAGGCCAAGCCTTTCCTAGAAACCAAGTTTCTAGACGCCTCTCCTACACCATCTAAAAAAAAAAAAAAAAAAAAAAAAAAAAAAAAGAAAAAAAAAAGGGTGTGTAGGGGGGAAGGAACTCCCCGGATACTATTCTCCCCGGAGGCTCAAACACTTCGGATATACATTCCTGAAGGCTCCTACAAATTCACAAGAAAATCTCGCAGGCAACAAGTCATCTGGCCACAAGGCCGAAGGCTTCACTGCGTAAAACCTTGGAGTACAAGAATTCCACCGAAGGCATATGAAGAGGGCTTACTATCAAAGCTTCACCTAAATCTGGCTAAGTCCTAAACCTGGCTCGAATCGAAGACACCATGTTACATACCGAAGGCTACACAAAGTTCTAAGGCAAGCTAAAATCTATTATCTACACGAACCGGAGGGTTCATGCCAAGGGATGAAGGATCACCAAGCTCATTCAAACGATCTCAACAAACCTCAGAATTCCACTGAGTCCATAATCTTGGACCCCTCGGCAACTGTACACACCGGGGGCCCGAGCGACCCTTACGCCCGAAGGTCCACTACAACACCTATTGAAATCTTGTGGAAAAACGACTAAGTCTACAAATGTGGACCCTTCGGGAAGGCAATTCTTCACCTACGCACTCATAGCCGATGGCCCCCTAAACTACTTGGCGATGACCTAAAGCTACACTGCTAATCGAAGGCTCGGCATCCCCGGAGGCATTACAAAGATTCTTCACCGAAGATTTCCAATGAAGTTTTACTTAGATTATTCTCTGAGGTTCTGCTTTACAGCCGAAGGGTTTTGACCGAAGTTTTACTTAGAAAAATTTCTAAGTACACAACTACAAGCCCCCCAGCGAACCTATACTACAACCGAAAGCTTGCTGACAGAAGTTTTCACTTAGAAAAGTTTTCTAAGTCCACACGGTCGTGGCCCTCGGGAGAAGAGACAAAAGAGAGGAAAGGCATACATTCATTCATACAATGAAATAAAGCGGAGGAATTCATTCATCAAAAAGCCCGAAGGCGATCATTCATTCAAACGGGAAAAAGTTATTGAAATGTATTTCATTACAAGGATATGGCCGAAGCCGGGGCCTACTGCTATTACAAATTTACACTTAAAAGAATTCCTAAGATTGGGCGCTCCCGGCCGCGTCTTCCTTGGCTTTTGAAGTAGCATCATCCTCAATCTCCTCTTCATCATCAGCCAGATTGTACTCCCTCATCAGCTCAGAGTCCGCGAGTTGAACCCTCTCCTCGCCCTCCGGGAGGGGGACCCTGACATCAGGCTGCTGAGGGGGGAGGCCATATGCCGAAGGGTCGAACTGGTCCTTGGGGATTTTGAAGTGCTCCGACAGCTTCCGGTAGATGAGACGCTGAGTGAAGAACTCGCCCCCGTCAAAGTAATCTTTACCCTTCAGGGCCATCCATTCAGACCCGGGGCCTTTCACCCAAGCATCAACACCCTGCTGGATGACCGAGGCCGCCCATTCTTTGTGCTCCTCGGCTTTCCACCCCTCGGCGAGGAAGGAAGCAATGCCGTCTTCCCTAGCTTTGGCCACGGCCTCAGCCTTGACCTTCTCAGCTTCCTCGGCCGCTTGCTTTGTGGCCTCGGCAGCGGTTTTCTCCGCTTCAGCCTTCCCCTCGGCGCGAGCCTCCACCTTAGCGGCCTCCAGCTTATTCCCAGCCTGCCTCAGGGCCTCCTCTAGCTCAGCCATCTTCCTGATAGCCTCGGTATTCTTTGCAACGAGCCTTTTAAGGGCCTCGTCGTCTTCCGCCTTCCGGAGGCGAATTTGATCCATCCTCCGGACATACTCTCCAAAGGCCAGGCTAGCCTGTGAACAAAAATAAGGGGGGAGGCTCAAGGTCAAACTATGCGAACAAGAGATATGTGGAAATAAAGTAAAGGCTTAGCAAAGGGAAGGAACTTACTGTGACTGAAGCCTCAAGTGCTTTCCGCTCGAGGACTTCATCCTCGAATTTACCGAGGGTCGATCGATCGAGGGGGGGAGTGGCACCCTCCAAGTATTCCCTCGGATCGAGGGTGCCATGGACGATGGCAGTCCCCTTCTTGAAAGCGAACCGCACCGTCTCCTGTGGCCAGGCCCCCTCGTCAAGATCCACCAGGTGAGAGGAGGAGGGCTCTTCAAGGATCACCAGGGGGGCACCTTTACCTTCGTCGGCCCCCCTCAACTTCTTAGTTACCGGAGGCTTAGAGCCTTTCCCGGTATTCTTCCTCTTGAGCTCCCCAGTCTGGGAGCCCCCGGCACCAGCTCCGGCATTGACAGCAGCAATTTCCTTGGGAAGCTCCTTGGCTTCCGGAATGTTGGAGGCCCCGGCCTTCTTGAGGACCTCGTCGACGAGGGGTTGGTTCGAGATCCCCTCCTCCTTCTTCTTTTTCGGCACCTTGGCCAGCTTCTTTGACAAACGCGCGAAGGCCTGCACGTCCATGATATCACCTGCACAACAATGACGAGAAAGAGTTAGAATGTATAAAGACAAGGGCAAATTTCCTAAGTACAAAGAAGCGGGGCCTTCGGAGAACTACCTCCTATGCTACCGGGGGCTTTTTCAAGAACAGGGTACTTTTCGTCCTTCTCCCCCAAGAAGCGATAGCGCCGGAAGCCCAATGCAAGCAGGTCCTCCGGGAGGGTCGAGTCCTTCACCGAAACATGCTTCGTGGTCCCCTCCAGTAGGGCACATATCTTCTTTCCCTCCTTCTGGAGGGCGGCGCTCCCCACCTTCGGGTGCCTCCGGAAATGGTTGCGCAATGCCCGTGGAAATGGGTTCTCCGCCATCCTCACGTAGCAGAAGCGGTCCCTCCATCCCTTGTGGGACGACGGCACGTCATCAAAGAGCCTCCAGGGGGCGAGCTGTTGCAGGTTTGCAAACCCTTCGGAATTGGTGTGCCCCCCCCGGCACAGGTTGAAGCTTTGAAAGAACAGGTCGAGGGTTGCGGTTACCCCCCGGGAGCGGCAAAGTTGCAGAAAGCCGGTGATATAAGAGTGGCTGTTTGGGGTAAGCTGGCAGGGGGCTAAACCCACGTACCGCAGGTATTCGAGGAGGAAGGGGTGCAACGGAAACCGAAGGCCCATGGCAACTGACAGCACATGGACCGCGAAGCACCCTTCGGGAGCTTCGGACAAGAGGTCGTTGGGTCCCGGTTCGATCACGGTGGCCGAAGGGCCCACATGCAGCTGAGTAACATAACATTCGGCCCGGTCAGCCCTCGATTTCAGCGCAAGAGCGGCAGTGTTCAGCCATGAGTGTCCCTCGGGTATACCCACGGGCTTCCCACAATCCACGGCGATCTGCTTGTTCTTCTGAGGAGCCTTCGTCTTCTTCCTCTTCTTCCCTACTGCAACACTGAGGGGCTCCGGATCTAATGGCCGGGAGGTGCTCGCTTCACCAGAACCGCGAAGGGGGAGGGCTGCAACGGTGACCCTATTCCTCTCCTTCTCCTCTTCCTCTTCGGCAACTTGGAGGGCGAGGGCCATCTCCTCATCTGCCACCACCTGCTCGAATTCTTCGGCTTCAGCCTCCGTCCTCAGTTTGTCTTGTACAGCCATCGCCACTTCAGAGTCATTTGGGGACGAGGCCTGGACGCTAGATGACTCCACGTCCGAGATGCTTTCGGATTCCACCGGAGCCTCCTTCGATAGGTCTTGTGAGTCGCTGGCAGAAGACATCCCTCGGCGCTTGTCTTTCGAGAAAATCGGGGGAAAAGGAATATCTAAATGCTCTAACAGGACTCTAACACTAAATCTAAGGCCGAAGTAGCAAAGTATGCTAAAGAAACAAAGAACTGAAGAAGAACTGACCTTAGAAATGAGGTTTGATCGAAGCAAAGGCTTTCTCTCTCTAGAAATTTTGGCAGAGCTTCGCTATCGTATAAAAACGCACAAGGGAACTGAGCTCCGCCTTGGGGTATTTATAGGCCTTCAGCCTCGAGAACTGGGCCTCGATTTGAAAAGGCCATCATTACGGGCCGCCAGTTCAGCCAATAGGTGGTACCCGCCCACCTTCGGCCAACTGAGGCACGCCACGTGGCTCCCACCTCCAACGGCTATGTCACAACGGCTCTATTTTAGAACCCCTTGAGGCAACCTTTGACGATGGCCTCCGGCTATTACTAATGAAGCCTTCGGTGAACACATATCACCAAGTACCCTCAGGCAAACTGCAATATAAGCCTCCGGTTATCACTCACCGCAGTCATCGGACAACGGATTCCACCAAAAACGCCCTCGAGCCCGTAGCAGCATAAGCCTTCGGCTTATCAATGTTACCACCCCTCGGGGGCTCACCAATTCATCATAACTCCTTCAGCCCGAACTCGCCTTCGGACTAAAGGAGTGGGGGACTGGGATACACCCCTCGGGATCATATACACCAAAAAATTCCTTAGAAACAGACAATTTACAATTAACGCGTGTAGCCTCCGGATAAAACATCAAAGTGGATCCCTTCGGCAGAGGCAGGATGTCATAAGTTTTCCACAAGTCACGTGCGGAAATAAAGCAGCCCTCATCACAACACACACCTGTGCCTTCCCCAAAAAACCCTCGACATGTGAGGGACTGAGGGGAGCCCCCAGCGAACATGCGAAGGTTATGAATACCTTCCCTCAGAAAACCCTCGACATGTGAGGGACTGAGGGAAGCCTTCGGGGATCAGCAGAAGACAAATTCCCCAGCAAAGGCACTCAGCGAAATGATGAAGTCTTCAGAAGAAGCAACACATCTACTCCTTTTCCCTCAAGTACCTTTCGGCAAAAGGAGTGAGGGACTCCTGATGGAGTATATGGCCCAGGAACCCCCGGCCCATAGACTCCTATTTCTCCTACACAAGTCCACTGGGCTCAGGAAACAATTCAGGCCCAAGTACATCGGTCCAAGCCTCAAAGTAGCTCAGACTACACACTGGGATACCTCCGGCCTCCTTGGCCGAAGGCTCCAGAACTCACAGGATAGCCTTTCTGGCACAAGAAGCTGCTGGGAGAAAACGGGCGAAAACATGAGCCTTCGGCATTCTTACACCCTCGGCTACACGAGGAGCCTTCGGTATAATCGATGAGCCCTCGGCTACACAAGAAGCCTTCGGCTGATCCTAGCCCCCGGCCACACCAGGGAGCCCTCGGCTAACACAATGAGCCTTCGGCTGAACAGGCTCAATCATCGAAGATTCCTTTTAGAGACAGCCAACCACCGCATTTAATGCCACGTCACATCCGCCAACCGCATTCAATGCGGTTGACGTACCACTGCCAGCACCACTAGGCTGATGTGACCCTTCGGCCGTTGGATTACTGACACGTGTCCCCTCATCGCATTTATTGCTGCTATAAATAGCAGCCTATTTCTCCTTGTAATGGACACAATCTACATCCCAACACACGCTGAGTTCATTTAATAAAATCGACTCTCTCTCCTCCTATTCGCTCTGACTTCTCTCTAGTTATTTCCGCAATAACCCTTCGGATAAGAGACCCCCCGGGTAGACTATCCATCAACTTTCTTCCCGATTTAATTTTTAGCTGAAATTTGATGGGTAAACTAGACTTAATGAAGAAGATTCTCAAAAAATTTCATCAAAAAATTCCACCGGGAACCGCCCCAATTGGCGACGGCCAGGCAGAACCTCCTATATAAGGGGCTAATTGAACACTTTAAGTTAGTTCATGTACCTATTTGACCCTTTAGCCTAATGTTTTTCAAGATGACATTTTTGTGGATTGTTATTCTTATCGTTACACTATTAATCCATTTAAATTAATCTCTAGATTACAATCACCATCACTTATGGCCATTCATTTCAAGACTACTCTCGTTCAAATACTTTTAACTTTGGAGTTCTTAACTGATGAGTTCTCAAAAACGATGCACCTCTATTGGTAGGAGTAATACTATTAATCGATTTAAATTAATCTCTAGTATTATACACCACATGAATCTCCAAAGTAATTTTACTATACATTATCATTCCAGGTAGTAGAAACTGAGAATCAACATGGAGTAAAGGGTCAGTTTGGTCCTCGAAATTGCAAAAAGGCGTCAAATAAGTCCTTATATAGAAGATTTTGTCCGGACGTGCCATTTGAGGTGGCTCCCGGTGTACTTTTGTGATAATATTTTTTGAGCATCTTATTCATTAAGTCTAGTTTAGTCATACCAAATTTCAGCTAAAAATTCAATCGGGAAGACATTCAAATGAATTCTTGAAGATAACAGCGCTTTTAACGGCACAATTATCTTCAAGAATTCATTTGAATGTCTTCCCGATTGAATTTTTATTTGAAATTTGGTATGAGTAAACTAGACTTAATGAATAAGATGCTCAAAAAAATTCATCAAAAAATTCCACCGGGAGCCACCTCAAATGGCACGTCCGGACAGAATCTTTTATATAAGAACTTATTTGACCCCTTTTTTGCATCTTCGAGGACCAAACTGACTCTTATCCCAATCAACATGTCTTCACTTATGAGAAACAACCTCTGTTGCCACCTATCCAGACTTACTTAGACGCTTATGACGATTTTGATAATTGAGATGACTCCATCTTCTCAGACGACTTCTTGGGACATGCGACCGAAAGCGATCACTGCCCTCCTATTTCATTCTCGGAAAAATTAGGAAGTCCAAATTCAATAGAAAAATTTGCCGCAAATCCAAATTCATAACCTCGGCTAATTGTCTGCTAACTGGTACCCTGAACATGCAACTAAAAATTTATAGAAAAATCAGACTAATAAAAGGCGTCACAAGATGACCACAAAATCTCAATCTAGAGACATCCTATGGAACTAGTTTTGTATCTAGTTCCCTAGTTTTTTTCTTTTTGTACTGCTTTTCCTTTTTTTTCACATTGTACTAGTTTTCTTTTATCAATCAAATTCCTCTTTTTTCAAAAAAAAAAGTAGGCTGGAAAACTTGCGCCTTCCAGTAGCACATTCACATTTAAGTGCAAAAATTGTTCATCGATATATGAATATGAATGTTTGCAGTCCATTAATTTTTATTTACATATGATATAAATGAAAATAGATGGTCTGCAAACATCCATTTTCAAATACAAATAAACATTTTTCAACAAGCTAAGTGTTACTGATTGAAGACCCTAAGAGGACTATAAAAGGTCTTAAAATCTTTAATGTTTCCGGTGTGGGACGACCAATATCCTTCTTTTAACTTCTCTTAAAAGTACATGACTTTTATGGAGTAGCAATAACTGTATCAATATTCTCATCTAGGATACCTTCATCTACGTTTTGTCATTTTTCCATACACTGGATGGTCATTTTAATTCAGTATAATAATTAATGGGTTTGACATTATCAATGTGAAGTTCCTTTAAAGTTTCCTTTGTTATGTTCCTCTCGATCATCAGATGTCTCTTCTAAACTTGATGAGTTTGATTCTAACTGGTTCGCACCCTCAAAAGTTTAATTTATACTAATTACCTAAAATAGGACTAAACCTTTCTTAAAAATCACATATAGAACTATAGCCCTAAATCATTCACAAATTGGACTAAGCATTAAATTTCTACCCTAAATACGACTAAGGGTATTAATTGATAATGAAATATTTTAATTCATAATAAAATCGTAAAAATAAAAAAATCGTATAAAAATAATAAAAAACAGTAAAATATTTATAAAATATTTTTTTAAAAGAAAATTTTCAAATTAATAAAATATAGTAAATATCCATAAAAAAATTAATACATATATATATTACAAAAATAAAAATTTTATTTTAAAAATATTTTATTAATTTTTATTATATTTTTGCAATTTTTTATTTTTATGATTTTATTATGAATTAAAATATTTCAAAAGCTATAAAGGTATATTTGTCATCCAAACACACATAATTAGTCATACAAGGGAATAAAAGAATAATGCAGTCTTATTTGTGACTTCTGACTATCTTTTACTTCTATTTATGTAATTAACCCTTTAATTTAAAGTAATTAACTTTCGTTTGTTTTGTTTTTCGGCGGTGTGTTGTTATTTCTTCTTTATTTTCTTTATTTGGTAGCTAGGAACCATGATTTAATTAACTTAAGAGACACACACACATAGGGGAGGACCCAGAAAATTCATCTTGCAGGGCCATAATTTAAACAAAAAAATTCTAGGCCCTAGCCGAAATAATTTTTCACATATACTCCGTGTATATATATATATATATATTTATTTATATATATATATATATATATATATATACACACACTAATTTTTTTTCTTTGCAGTAGCCCCCTTAATTGGGTCTCTACTACGATCCGCCCTGCACACAGACACGCACATACTTCATCTTCTAATTTACTACTATACTCATAATACTTAATTAGAAAGTTACATTTTAGTAAACAATATTCATGTGAGTTTTTTCCTAAAATATTACTAATAAAAAAGTAGTGGACAAAAATATAATCACTACGATGTAGACATATACTACTATGTAATAGTACGTATTATTTCATACCGAGTATAATTAAGCTCTAAACAAATTAATTAGAACCCAATAAATGAATGGAGATAAGTGAATGAATGATAAGAAGGTGATTGCATGCATGGTGCATGGCCATTGGAAAATGAACGGTTCCTAAATTGCATGGCGCCCTTAACATCACCTTCCTCCTTTTTAAAGCATTTCCCTTTCTTGGCTGCACCACCTGATCGGGCCGGTACCGTTCCTATATATAACCCATACCCAGTCCTTAATACCACCAACTCCTTAAGAGTCCCCACAACCTCCTCCGGCCGCGGCGGCGCTCTCCGGTGTCCGCCACGGTCGCATTCCAAACCTTCCCAACGCCATTATATATTGCCTTCTCTTTGTGCATCGAAGTTTTGTAACGATGACGTCGTCGGAGTTAAAGATGGGAGAGAATGAGATCATCAAAGAGAGGTCTTTGCCGTCGTCGTCATCGTCGTCGCCATGCGAATCAGAGAGCGAAGAGATCCAGCGTCTAGAGCACGCGCCGCCGTTCTGGAGGAACCGGAGGCGGCTGTCGAAGCAGCTGTCGATGTGCGAGACGCCGCGAGACATCGCGTGGGAGAGGCGGCGCCGCCACATTCTCCTACAAGGGAGGAGGAATAAGAGCGAGGACGGAGAGTCGTTGACCGACGACGACCTTAACGAGCTTAAAGGGTGCATAGAGCTAGGGTTTGGATTTAAAGAAGAAGAAGGGCAACGCTTGTGTAACACATTGCCCGCCCTAGACCTTTACTTCGCCGTGAACCGGCAGTATTCGTCTAGTCCGGTGTCGACGCCGGGGAGCAAGGGGAACTTGCCGTCACCTTCATCGTCGGCATCATTGGGAGGGAGGTCATCGTCGTCGTCTTTGAATAGCCCCAGTAGCGAGTCTGATTCATGGAAGATTTGTAGCCCAGGTGAAACAACCTAAATGAAATCGTCACATAAGGCTGTATATACTCAATAAAATGTCATATAAATACGTCTACTTATAAAAAAAAACAATCGAATGAGTCAAAATGGCCTTTTGACAATCTCGTAATCCCGAATTTAGCGTAAGTCTGACTATCTTTTTAAAATAAATTATATAATTGACGTGAAATATTTAGTAATGAGTGACTTAAATACAAGATAAAAATAATGACATGTGAGCTAAAGTCGTGATTAAGAGGTTGCCAATGGGTCATTAGGACTTATCTGATTGTTTTTTATATGTAGATGTATTTATATGACCCTTTATTGAGTACATGACCTTATGTGATGATTCCATTTTAGTAGAAGTCCTTCTTTGACCATTTTCTCTTAACATTATGATGTGTTTAGTTGACCAATTGGCTTAAGGAGAAAAGAGATAAAGAAATAGAGAAATAGGAGTGTCATTATTTTTTGGAGAACTGTAATTTAAGTCCCGTACTCATATTGGGAGCAATTTCTTTTACATTAAACCAACATAAACATGAGATTATACATATAACAAAATAATGAACACAAAAATCAAGACGATATTTTCCATCTTTTTTCAAAAACAAGTTAAAAAGCTAATTAAGTTAGAAGAAAGATTTTGAAATAGAACTAAAACATATACTGCCTCTTTTGCCACAATTGACAATTTTTAGTCCAAGTGTTATACTTTGACCACTGTTTTTAATCAACAATATATATGGCACATCATAATTAATTTATTGAGTTCGATAATTGAAATTTATTCATATACATATTATGTTAATTATATGATATGTTTCAATATAAATAGGTGATAATCCTGAGCATGTAAAGACAAAGTTGAGGCATTGGGCACAAGCAGTTGCATGTTCTGTGATGCAATCCTATTGAAAAGTGGGAATTTATGGATGGCTTTTACAAAAGGACAAGCTAGCTAAATAGTAGAAGATCGAGTGGAAAATATTGATCAAAGAGAGGTTACTCTAATCCATATTTTCATCTATACATATATACCTTTTATTCCCTTTTTTGTAAATTAAAATTAGGGAGCTAGAGAAATTAAATGCAAGCCCTAAAATATTTTTTAATTCAACAAAACAAAACAAAAGTTGCAATTTTTCTAACAACAAAGGGATGATGGGGCATTGCTAGATTTCTTGTTTGGCAACCGTAAAAGAATTGAAGGCAAGGAAGAAGAAAATTGGAGATGGGATCACACATATTACAGCTAACAAACAAGCTTGGAGTCTACGTACGTACATTGACTGCATGCATGGACCGATAAACGCACGTAGATAATGACGTACTGACGAATTGAAAAGCTTTTTTGGATTTTTAATTTAGATCAGATTGTGGTACGCCGTCGTTTTGGTCGACTTCAGATCAAGTTACAAGCACACCGGCCGGCCCTAGCTCCTATGAATGAACAATCCATGCAAGTGTGTGTATGTATGTATGTAGTTCATGGGTCATTCATGCATGATGCATGGGACTAAGTTTGATCAGTTAAATGTGATGGTTTACATGTATGTGAACGTTACCAGCAGTATGTATGTAACATAGTTTATTTATGTGATTAAAAGTTTGTATATGTGTTGCAAGTGCTGATAGATAGATGTGCTCATGTAGGTGCATATTTAGTTGTTTACTTGCATAACTAAAACATGTGTGAGGTGTAGGGGCGGAGTCAAGGTAAAATATAAATGCAATAAACATTAAATAATGTACCGATATTTATTATTTAAAACATTCAAAATCAAAGTACATGGTTAAACGTCATGTGAATTAGAATTTAGAACATCGCTCTCGCATGTCACGAAAATTATTTAAGTAATTGTCCTAAATAGGACTAAAACAATAACAAAATTCCAAAATAAGACTATCTATGCATTTATTCTCTAAATAGGAGCTATTGTTGACCAGGCCGTTTCTATTTCCGATATTACCCTCTCGATAACTTATCTTATCTTTATCTTTTAGATCTACATCTCTGCCTCTCGTACGTCTCCCCCATCTCTTTCTTTTCTCTCCCTTCTCCCTTGTGCTAAAATTTCTCCTCTCTCATGCCTAGATCCAGATTTTATTCCGATCAATTCCCCATCTCTAGCACTGGTGCACGAAGGAAATTATAGATGACGGGTATTAATTCTTCTTTTCTTTCTCCTCCTCCTCCTTCTCCATTTTTCTCCCTTTTTTTCTCTTGGTTCTGCGGCACATCTGATATTTTTGGGCAGCGTGAGCTTCATCCAATTTATTTATATTTATTTTGGCATTCAGATTTCTATTCTTTTTCCATATCCGCTTTTACGGGTATTAAATTGCTTTCTTCTACTTTAGTGATTCAATCTTTCGTTTTTGGGTTTTTGAGTTTTTGTTTTAATCTTTCATTCCATTTTTGTTTTAGTTTACTGTTTTAATTTACTTTTTCAATCTTTCATTCGGTTTTTGTTTTACCTTTTAGCATTATATATTATATAATATTTAGGTGTATTTTAGTCAATGTTTTTTACTTTGTGTAAATTTCATGCCAATATTTTTTTAATAGGAAATTGCTATAATTCCTTTTCAAATGCAATATAATAATTTAATGCCATGATTTTCCATGTGAAATTAACTTTTTGACACAGTACCATTTTACGACACTCCTGTATTAGGATGTCAAAAAATGCCAAAAACATTACTAATATTTCCATTTTATAAATAACACATGGCATTAATAGTTATAAAATATGACATTAATGCCATGTTAAAATATAATTCCACTTTTCAAAAAACACATGACATTAATAGTTATAAAATATGACATTATTTCCATAATATATTCAAGTGATATTGCCATCATTATGAATTTATTGTCATCTTCATGAATTTAGCAAAATGACATTATTTGCCAAACATATTGAAAATACACGTCATTTTCAAAATAATTTTGTCATTTTAATATTTTTTAAGAAATTAAAATTAGTTATAGATTTTTTAGATACAAATTCATGAACTTGAAAATCTTAAAATAAATAAATTAAAATAAATAATTAAATATCAGATATTGAGTATAATTTTTGTAAAGCATTGGACGTTTGTATTTAATAATAAAACGTCACATTTGAAATTTTTATATAAACAGCTTTAAATCACTCTTTTCAGTCAAAGGTGTTGATGCCAGAAGTGGCAATAGTGGTTCTGAACAAGGTGGCAGTGACACAATATCTAGTGGCGGCGGCGTTCGGTAACGGTCAGAGGCGGCGGAAGTCGGCGCCGCCGGTCGGTGGCAGTCTGAGGCGGCGGTCGGTGGTGATTGCTGGAATGGGCTGGTGCGGGTAAAGGTGGACGGGTGGTGAACGTGAGACAATTGGATATTCTATTATTGTGTACAGCTCATTATTCTATTGTATTTGTTTAATAAATAATTTAGGTATTCATTAAGGGTACTTTTGTCCACTCATGTGTTTTAACTCCTATGCAATCTTACGGAACACTAGAGTCCTACTTTTGCACTTTTGTTATATTTTACTCCCATCTCGAGAATTAACTCAAATTATTTATAAGAGACCCCATAATAGTTTTTTGAGAGAATTCCCCACATAGGATTAGAACAAGGTAGAGTTACAAAAATTGGACTTCTATGTTCTATGGGACAAAAATAGGACTAAAAAGAGCTAATCTGACAAAACTACCCTCCATCCCAGTAAGTTTCTCAGGTGTGCGTGCGTGCTACAGACAAGTCTCTACAGCGTGTAGTGAGAATGCCACTTGATATGAATAATGACATGATGATGATTTTTTTGAATAATTCTTTCTAACCTATATAGTGTCTGCTCAATGTTAATGCCAACATCCTTGAACTGGGATGGGATTCGAACCTGTGACCTCCTCCTTGGGAGTGCCACAGTGATGCCATCAGACCATAAGGTACTCGACATGATGATGATATATATGTAGCATTTTCTTATGGACACATGACATTTTCATATTGCCATCCTGATAAATTTACTGCCACGAACACGACATTTTTTTCAAACAACCAATAGTTTTGACATTCTCATATTATAAAAGTAGCATTTTGCTGAAACATCCAATAACTTGTTCTCAGTAGTTAGACATTCTGAGAATTAAAAATAATCAAAATTGATGCCTAAAATTCTCATGTTCTAAATTAATCCAAATTAATTAATAAAATCCAAAGAAGAAGAGAGCAGAGGACCAGAAATTTGAAGAGGATTAGAACTTCAGAAAGAGGATGAGGAGGATGAGGAGGAGGAGGAAATTACCTGCCTTCTCCAAAGTAATAGCAGAACACGGGTGCGGTTGTGATCCATGGCGGAGGGGTTGCGGTCAATGGCGGAGGAAAAATCGTAGGTGGAGATCAGCGATGCCGATCAATGGATAGGGAGCCTCTCCATGATTTCCGTTTGATGTCTCAATGAGAAGATTGGGTTGCTCGTTTTTATAAACTTATAGTCATACTTAGGAATTTTGTTAATGTTTTAGTCCTATTTAGAGCAATGACTTTAGTTTTTTTTTGTAATTTGCATGCTTCTCGACATACACTAACAAACAATTCATAAGAAAGTCATCATTCATTTTGTTTCGAAGTGTAGCCTTCACGATGTTCACATAGAAAAAGATTGTTATGCATGTGTATCCGGTAGATACTCGAAGTGTAAGAATGAGAGTTACTAACCTGTTTACGAGCGGGTAGATTTAGTTCTTACTAACCATTGACTTAGATAAAAATTAAATCCAGTGCTCCAGAATCAGGAAGTTAACTGATAAACATGTTCAATTAAGCTTCTGCGGGTAAAATTTCTCTAACAAATTGCAAATGTCATCAATTCAGAATAATATGTGCATCTCTTTTGAATCAAGTGTTATGTTAAGTGTTATTAACTCGATTGATTTCTCACTAAACCTACTATCCAATTCACATTTGCAATGAATTTGATCATGCCATCCATCATCTCTTGACTTTTAAATTAAATAAGAAATTTAGTTGATGACATGTGCGAGATAAATTGCATTCAGGATATTTTGAGAGTGAAGTTGCAAAGCTTGACACGTCATATTAGAAATCTATAAAACTTTTTGCATAATATGCAAAATGAAAACAAATTCAAAAGAAGTTAGCACCTCATAAACTGCATGGATTTCTCCTCGTTGAGCATGTGTAGTTCTGTCTTTAATACCCTATAACATTTATTAAAACTTCAACTGTTGCATTAAACAACTATGACAAGCTCGAGATAGATTTGAAATGAGAACTCCAACGATTGTTACCAGCCCATTGTAAAGAACCAATTTGATTGAGTCATTTCACAGTCTCAAGCTCATTATTAATACTGGGTGAATGAGTAACATTTTAGGTGTGTGCAACTTTAATCGATAATTACTTTACACATGAAACTGCGACAATATTAATAATGGCCAACTTGGTGGAAAAATATTGGTGAACGGAGATGACTTCCTTTAATGCAGCTACTTATACCAATTACAGACGATGTGCACTGGAGTTAAGGACAATCACTCAAAATTAAAGGGTAACCACTATACTACTTTGTGTTGATAGAATATTTCTCTTAAGTGGTTTGCCTTATAAGGATGTTTTCTTTTAGACTGAAATTTGTTGATCTAGTCTGGTCTGTTTAGTCTGATGTGGTCTGATCTGTTTAAGTCTGGTATTGTCTGCTCTGAACTAGTGTGATCTGGTAAATGTTTGGTCCCTGTGTATTTTATAACTATTCAAGTCTGGTCCGGTCTAGTCTATTTAAGTCTGGTATGGTCTGGTTTGTTTAAGTTTGTTCTGAATTGATTTGGTCTGGGACAGCAAAAAAACATCTGAAGTACGGTGGCTTTGAAGTCCATTAAATAAATTATTATCTTTGCAATTTCGCTAGAGGTACAACCTGGTGTACACCCTATATAAATCTTCCCCGATTTTTATACCCCTCCCTCCCGCTCTCTATCATACGAAAATCCTCTTCTTCTTTTTTGTTGCACGAAAATCCTCTCCTTTCTTCTTCATATCGATCTTTCAACTTTCATCTTCACCATTCTCCATATTTATCACCTCTCATCTTCATCATCTCCATTTTATACATCTTTTCTTCTTCTTCATCCTTCATCACCTTCCATATTCATCTTATCTATTTCATTAACATCGGAGTTGGAGTCGTCAAAAATGTAGCCAGAAAATCAACTGGAGTTGGAGTGACTAAAGATGTTGCCGGAATGATTATCCACGACTTAGTAAAATATTGTCTGTGTGATCTTGACTTTTGATAGAAATTTGTCTGTGTGAACAAATTAAACTTAAAATCGCAAGTGTTTGTAAATTAACATGATTGTGCACATACAAAAAAATGTGTAAAAACAATTAATGCTTGTATACAGATACTGGTTTGTGTGCAAATTACATTGATTTGCGTTTTTTTGCAGAAACGTCAGGGGTTAGATTGCGTGGAAACCAAAGTCTATGTTTACAAACATTAGTTGTCGATGTACAAACAAAAAGTGTCTAGACTTATACATTTTTGTCTGTGTACACGGATATTAGTTTTTGTGCAATCTAACTCTAAATTCTTTGTAACATTTTTGTCTGTGTACAAAATCACTGAAAGAAAATCAGTGTCTGTATACAAATATTTTTTCTATGTGGCGAAACTTTATAAAATGGTACAAGTTTTATGTTTTATTTTTCTCTACAGGCAAGTTATATCATTATTCAATATGGCATATACAATATTTTATATACCACATAGACAGAAGTTCTGGGGGGCCATTCAACTCTAGTTTTCTGATGACTTTTTGGTGACTCAAAAAATATTTTTTTCCTGGTGCATAGACAAAAATAAAGGTGGAGATGATGATGAAGTATGAATAGAAGGTAAAGAGAAAGAAAATGAGAGAATGAAAGAAGAAATAAGAAAGACGAAGGAGGAGGAGGAGGAGGAGGAGGAGGAGGAGGAGGAGGAGGAGGAGGAGGAGGAGGGGAGGGGAGGAAGGGGAAGGTGAAGCGAAGGAAGAAGAGGAAGAGGAAAGAAGAAAATAAAAGGATGAGTAGTAATTTAGTATGATTGAGAGTAGTTTTGGTGGGAAAAAATAGATACGGCTCACATACAATGCACCTCAGAGTATAATCGGAGGTGTGCCTTTTGTGAAATTTCTACTCCATACGGACTTACGGTTCAAGAAGTGATTCTGCTTCTGCTTCTTTTTTAAAGCAGAAGCAGAATCAGAATCAGTTTTCAGAAGCTGGTCATCCCCAACTTCTAAAAAAATTGATTCTATGAGCAAATTTGAGCATCAGAATCACTTCTGCACTTTCATCCAAACACTCCAACGTCTGCTTCTGCTCTCTGAAGGAGCAGAAGGGAGCAGAAGCACTTTTAAGAATCAGATTCAAACACCCCCTAACTCAATGAATTTCTTACAAGTGATTCTCAAAAGTATAAGTATGAAAACTACACATTTTATTGTACATTCTACCTTACTTTTATGGTAGTACATTATAGGAAGTGTAATATATTTATAATTAAAATTCATGAACACATGATATATCTAATTGTACACATAATTTGCACATACTTGACATCTCATTTAGAAAAAACAACAATTGTCTGTATACACAAGTAAATGTAAAATATACACAAAATTATATACGCTCTAGTTACATGTGTAAACTCATTTAAAAAAAGCAGTAATTATTCAAATGTGTCGAGCATGTATAAATTTTGTGTACGCCAAGAAACAAATATCAAAGTTACTAGGAGAAAATGAGGAAACTTGAACTCCATGGTAATTAATGATCAAGTCCTGTAAAAGGAAAAGTGAATAAGCAAGTGAGACTCCGTGAGTTCGTTTAGTAACATTCCGTATCCGGGCGGAGCAGAAGAAACTCTTGCTGGTTTCCAACATCTGTTCCAATTCATCTGTTGATCAGCCATCATCTCGTCAACGGCGGTTCGGTACTTCGATGATTGGAATTTTCTCCAATCGATGTAAGCGCTGAAAACCAGCGGAAGCTATCGGATTTGGCGGAGCAGCCATGATAACTCGATCGAATTTGGCGGAGCAGCTGAGAGAATATCAGATTCGATCGAAACACGATTGGGCTTCCGTCTCTTTCTTCTCCTCCACCTCTAATCTCACCACTCCCAGGTGTGTGTTTTTTAAACTTTCTTTATGATTTCATCTGATAATGGACTCTGATTTGCTTTCATGGTGTGGTTATATCTGGGTTCAATTACACTGGAACTGGAGTTCAGTGCAGGATTTCATCACACAGAAATTGACATTATTGCATCTGTTTAATTCGTCGTGAGATAATTTTACTCACTGGTGAAGTGTATCACTAATTTTGCATAATCGTTTAACCCAAGTTGATACATTAGAAAATTTCATCCTAGTTGTATCACTGTGTACAGCATGCTATAACTGAATTTTGGGTTATGGATCAAATAATATCATTTGAGATTAGATTTAGAAGAAAAGATTTTTACTTCCCATTTTAGTTTGATTTTTCTAAGGATGCACAGAAATCTAATGACTCTGTATGTGGTCTGAAATCTGAATCCATATATACATTATTATAGATTCAAAGAATCAACTAAGAACTCCTCTATGCTCCCACACACTTAAAAGATACGAAGTATGTAAAACATATTCATTTGGCACACTATCAAAGATCTCATTCTTAATTAATACGTGTTTGATTCGAGCTGAGGATAGGCTCATTTGGTTTGATTCTGAGGGGTCAAGCTTTCTCCTCCAAGTCGAAGGGGAGCTCTGCTGCCCTCCTGTCCCTACCTCAAATCATATGTTGAATTGTTAAAGTCGAAGTGGCGAAGTCTTAACATATACTGAAAATTCCAAAATATTTCCTTAGCCAGGATCTCCACGGAAACAATCCCTCCACTCATATATGGGTAGAGGTAAGGTCCGCTTTTATCTAACATTTCCCATATCCTAATTCAAATTGGGAGATACTGAGATGCAGTGTGCCAAAGCAATATGGCATAGGTTAAAGTTCACAGAAGCATCTCTTTTGTTCAAAAAGTGACATAAAGGGACACAAATTAAATTTCATGATTCAAGATGAAATTAAACTGTTTGTAGCCATTTTTAAATAAAAAACAAGCGAGATTATTAGCAGTAAAGTACATCTTAATTACTTAATCAATCATCATTTTCAGATACAATTTTTTGAGCCGGAATTTCATGCAGTAAAGTACATGAAGTAAAAGAAACATACAAGTGAGGTGATAACACTCAGTTTTTAAGAAGACTTTAAAAAACTGATATATCATTATATATAAAAATGATACAAGTAAAGGGAGGACATAAATCACAAGCTCCTCAGTAGAAATATACACAGTAAGGTGAAAAGGCGTAAATATATGAAAAACTATAAAAACATAAAGAAGGCCCGTAATGGGCTATGGGAAGAATCGCTGCAATCCGTAAAATGAGGCCCAAATAATGTGCTATAGGAGGTGAAATTTGAACTTACAAGAAGAAGCCTAAGGCAGCAAATATTAAGAGAAATGTGACGACAACCTGCCGAATAGAACAATCATGAGTAACCAAATGTGACGAGTCTGACGACCCGACTGAGTAGCACAATCGTATATTCATTTATGAGTAACCCAGTGAGCCGGATCCTGCTATGGTCCAATCAAGGTCCAATGTAGGACGCTGCAGATCTATGACCTTTCAAGGAAGAGTGAGATGTCGTCAGAATGTCAAGTTTGGTGTAAGAACAGCAGATGTCCGGCCTGTCCCTTGCCAGATTAGAACTATAACAAAACATCTGCAGAGCATAGATGAAAGTTTTGAACAAAAGAGTTCAAAATCTCAAAATGGAGCTGTGTAATAGGCTAATATTCAACCAGAAGAGCAAGAGAGAGCTGATGGCTGCTAAGGAACAGTCAAAGCAAGGACCGACCTAGAGTCCTACATGCAGATATGTGCTTTGTCACTCCATAATGATGCAAGTGACCTGATGTACATTTTTTTATCTAATAAACCTTTGACAGATGCTGGTACCATAAAACCATCCATGCTGGTACTGATGTATACGGTATACCAATGAACTGCTATTATTGGCTATGAGGCAAAGTAGGAGTTATCTGGAGAATTGCAAGTGTGATGGGAGACTGAGAGCTGTTATGTGCTGATTGACAGCTAGGTAGATGGATTAAGGGACTTTACCAGAAATGCCATTGTCGAACAAGGATACCTCTTAACCACTTAATTAACCTTGCACACTGGCATGATCGTATCATCATATATCAATTAGCTGCTGGCATTGCATATACCAATTAACTGCTAGTACAGATGTAAACCAATTAATCATAGGTTTGGGCTTGAGTCAGCCAAGCAACTTATTCCAAATGTGATAAGAGTTGTTATGAGCTGACAACAGTGGGACATATATAGCTTTTACAGGCAGCCATCACTTCCATGACAGGGTACCGCTTAACCACCAAAGTTAGTATATGCATGTGCTAGCACTTACACATATCAACAAATGTTGTGCCAACATATACTATTTAGCTGTTGGCTCAAATGTTGAGGAAAAACAGAGAATCACCACGGCAGTTCCTGGTGCAGCTGGTAGATGAAGTTATTACTTCTACCTGAAGCTATCCCTCCAGGGTTAGGATACATCTTAACCGCTGGCATCAACATTAAGGTTAGTAGGGACATCCATGGCCATCCCACAATGAACGCAATAAAAAACAGGCTTGTGCTGAAAGAGAGAAACATCCCTATGTTGCAAAATAGCCATGTTAATGCCTTCTTCTGCACTACAAGTACAAACTCCATATAACTTCATATACTTAAATGAAGCTGCTCATAAACTTATATTATGTGCTTTTGGGTGCAAATCTTTTCTCCGCGATAGCACTCGAGAGAAATATGATCGAGATGACAAGGCTATCAACTTTGCTGTAGTTGGATATCCCTGACTTATAAAAGGTTTATGATGTTATTGCACTATGACATGCTGTCTGTTTACCTTAGTTGAAGTCGTCTGTTTAAGTCCACACCCTTCTTCACAATCGCGTTGATTGATGAGTAAGACCTTGCAGGGAACCCATTGACATGACACAAACTCTTCCTTGCCTTGCCGTTTTTGAGCCGTTACCCTCTGAGATTACAATATCATTACCATTCACAAACCTTGAAAATAGCTTTTGGAGCTTCGAGCTCCTCAACAAAACAATAATCTTAGATGTACCAACCGAGAAATCATACACCACCTATAATCTTGAAGGAGAAAATGAAGAGCCCTGATTTACATGATTCGCCGTTGCTGCGTCCTGTTTGTTTGCTCCAAGAAACTACAACATTGAATTGTAAGCTGGATAGGTAACAAATCTACTTGTAACCACTATCCAATTTATGATTCTTCTCACAAAAGGTCTGTCTCCTTCCTATTATACTTCCATTACATTTTTCAGCTGTCTGTAATCCTAAAAATGCGGGGGGAACTTCATCACACATTCACACCAAGGCTGAGAGAAACAGTGGTTGATGAAATAGAAACCCTTCCATCTTCAGGAACTTAGACTTGGTACCATTACCTCATGGGAAAGTTGTGGCTGGTTTCGTTGAGTACATACTTAAGACCCAACATGTTGCACAATGATACACAAGATCTTTGCCATCGACTACATTTATAACTCTTCAACTGTGGCCTCAATTGCCTCCATTCAGACCTTTTTATACGAGCAGCAGTTATCAATTTCTATTACACCCAATGTTTTATTAGAAAATTCGGATACCAAGGCCATCACCCTCTGTCTCATGAGGCTTAAGTTTTGAATTGATATATTATATAACTCCCTCCATCCCGTTGGAGTTTGTCATGTTTGAACGGCACATGGAATATAAAAGCAAGAACTATGTGGTTGAGGTTTATGCAGACGAGAGAAATACCAAGAACCACAAATAAGTTGCTTTAAATGGAAAATGACAAAGTTTTAGACACCTAAAAACAGCTGACAAAGCCCAATGGGACGGTGGTAGTTATAAAATAACAATAACTGGGAAGAAACTAGATAGTTCAAAACATTTATTCAATGGAATAAAAAGTTGATGTCCTTAAATAAAAACACGCAGAATTTTGCTCAACAATAAATACGAAGAACGTGTTTTTGAAAACACTCTAACTAGTAGCTACTAATCTTCAAAGCTGGTAGGATCTTTGGGTGTATTTTGCCTAAATTTGTAACTCCATCTTTATTTTCATCTCCTTACATATTATCAACCTCATTATCTTCATTCGTGTCACTTGTTAGCTGTCTCTCTAGATACATATAGTCATAAGATAGTCAAAACTCAAAGCTAAATGTCAATAAATTTGTGATTTGTGAAATGCTATTTGATACAAAGTCTTGCATAATAAATAACTTATGACATATATACGAACCTGTGGTTTGTTATCTATTTATGTCCAACAATAAATTAAGTTATTGATTCCTAAAAATATAGAAAACATATACGAAGAGAAAACACTGATCAGTGATCACTACTCTAGTGAAGAGGCAGATATATTGAGAGGTAGAGGAAAGATGCAGTCATGCAGCATGCAGTAAGAAACAATATAAAAGAGAGAGGGACGTAAAGAGAGAGACAACTGTGTAGGGAAACAAAAAAGAGAGAGGAAGGAGTTAGAGTTTTACTTGGTTGCTGGTGGTGGATAGTGGTTACCTGTGGTTAGTGGTTACTGACCGGCCCAAGACAGTGGAATATTGGATGGAAAGACTTGTTTGTTGAAGTGATGAAGAAGGGAGACTAGGAATTTGTGTTTATGAAGTGAAAAACACCAGCAAAGATGGGAGAGTAGGAGTCAAACTTGGCTTGCTGAAGCTCCCCAAAGTTTAACAAATCAGCCCATTATACATGAGCAAATAATCCCCTCTGAAAATCGGGGGTTTTAGCCCTGACAACCTTTCCAAATTTTCCAATCTCTGCCTCTGTGCTCTTGGGACAGCATGGCGTGGCCTTGTTTCTGTTCTACAAGGCTTTGGTTTCAAGTGTGATTTATCATCATTTTTGCCACCTCAAGGGCACATACCTCTTTCGCATTTGAATACTGTGGTTATGCCAAATTCCAACTTGGTCATTCGGGAGAAGATGCATGTATGAGACAACCCCCATCATTTATTGCCGAGTGAGATTAATCTTTTCTGTCATCTCAAAATGTTCTGATTGTGAAGAGTGACATTGATGAAAAATGTCTTATTTTCCATTGAGCATTGGTCACCCCAGCCCATAATACTTCAGGATGACCATGCACACTTTCTCTCCTATTGATACATCAATGGCTTTGAGAACGTAATGAGATTGGCCATTGAATGCTTAAGTGACTGGCATGGCTTTGTTTTAGAAAGTAAATAGTTGTTGGAACGTTTGCCTAAGACATGCCCGTCCTTCCGGGGCATTGTATGGATCATTTGCATTTTACCGAAAGGCTCTAATACCAATCTGTGACAGGCTCGAGATTGGGATCATGTCATTTAAAACACACTTTTTGCATATCAAGTTATGCTTTCCTGTTACCTTTGCAAACGATTTCCTTGGCCCCATGGTTGAGGTGAGCTCTTTGTCAGTAAGGTTAGGGATTCAAACTTCACTGGGAGAACAATCTTTCGTTCTTGATTTCATCTGTAGTTGTATGGTGCACTTTATGTATTTCATATAAGGAGCTTCATCTCTGCTGAATTAATGATGTTATGATCAGTCATTTCTTTGTATTGCTGCTCTACTTTAAATGTTGTAACTTGTAGATATTATGCATTATCATTCTATTCAAAACACGGATACATAATTGTATAATTTCTGTGTATCCAGAAGGATTTGTTATCACAAGGCTCATGTACACCTCATTTTTATTTTTCATGCAGGGTGGATGTCGTCATATTTGTAATATGGGAGCTCGTCATATTTGCGTTTGTTGTTTTCACATGTGTGTCTCTCTATTTCAGCCATCTAAGGCTTGCTGTGATCTTAGTGAGTTTTACATTTCTACTATGCGTGTGCATGAGAGTTACAAAGCGGGTTAGATTGGCCCGGAAAAAGAAGCGGAGAATGCTACTTCCATTATCGATGTAGAATCTTGGGGGGGGGGGGGGCATATGCATCCTAGTAGGGTCATGTACATTGTGAGAACTGAGAAGTCTTGGCCAGTGATTTAGCATACCTTTTTGTTCCTGGTTTCTGAATTTGCATCCTGTCCTTTGCGCTCTAGGCAAGCTCATGAGGTGATTGATGTACAGATGATACGATTCACTGACAAAATTCATTGCAGAACTTTTAACGTTATTTATACATTTTTGGACATCCGTTTAGATTGATTGTTTCAGTTTGGTTGTAGTTGTCTGACCTTGGCTTGTTCATGACACCAGCTGGTGATAATATGCAGAAGAGTCACACTTATTGAAGTCCTTGTGACTTTGTGAGTCATCTTTTCACCTGGAAAGGATGATTTCAGTAGAATTATTGTAGCGGTAATTGCGCATATAAATAAATGGCGAATTTCGAGTATCATGACTACATACTTTGACACACCTGTGGCCCTGCACCACTGTCAATATTTAAGGCCTTGTTTGATATCAACTTTTTTTTGCAAAACTAAAAACAAATTCCTTGAAGACAACAATTTTTCAGTTTTTTGTTGATGGTTCTGAAATGTAACATGTTCCTAAGCTGCCCGCTTGGGATCACATGAAGAATTGAGGACTTCAAACAATCCTTTTGGTTTTGTTATATCCCATATAGGCACGGACCGGTCTTTTCAGGTTCCGGGCTGAGACCGGCCTCTCTTTGCCTGGGAATTGACAAAGGCCCACTTTAACTGATTCCCTAACTAGGTTGGCAGACCAGTCGGTCCGGTCTAGACTGGCCCTGATCCCAATTTCATTTTTTTTATGAAATTTTTATTAGACAATTTTTTTTATGAAATTTTGTGAGCTTGTTTTCGATGATATGTAGATTATGTCCAAATTTCAACTTAAAGTTAGATCGAGAGGTCAATTAAATAAACTATTAAAAATTGCGCAGTTTATAAAAAGTGCAATTTTTTCATTTTTCATTGAGAGCGTGCTCATAAAATTTCATCAAAAATTCGACTCAGAAACACCTCAAATGAAAAAGATCTAAAAATTAAAACTTTTAGGCCTACCTTACCTTAGATTAGTCATGGACCCGGGATAGGTCAGTTCCGGTTACGGCTTGGGCCCGGCCGGGCTTTTTTTTTTGGGAAGGAAGAACCGGCCCGGGTAGGCAGCAGTTTCGGGCCGGGCCGGGCCAGTTCATGTTATTATTTTTTAATTTTCTTTTGCTTTTCTAATTAACCCCCTACCCCCACCCCCCCAACCCCCCCCCCCCCAAACACCCAGACCAACCCGCAAGAAACCAAAAAAATTGGGGATAAAAACAAAGAAATAGGTCGGGCCGGTTCCACTTTTAGGAGGCCCGAGCCCGCCCCGTTTAACTCCCGGTTCCGGGTGGCCCGGACTGGTCCTATGACCAGGTACCGGGCCGGGCCGGGCCCAAATAGTACCGGTTCCGGTCCGGGCGGCCCAACCCGAGTCCATGACTACCTTAGATGAAGAGTGGGAGAATAGGAGTGGAGAAAATGAGAGATTGCAGAATGAAAGTACAAAAATACTTGAGTGAGTTCAGAATTTTTTTTATGGTCCCGCAACCCTTTTCCCCCAAAGCCCTCAACTAGACATTTTTAGCCATTAGAGGGTCCTCCAACAGCCAAAACAAGTCTTCTAACAGCTAAATGGGGAAAAACCAAAAACAAAAAGTGACAATTGGGACTGGATCGGGCCCAAGACCAGCTGGTCGTAGTCCCTACTAACAAGGACCTTGTATCGTTGACCGAGACCGGGAAACCGGCCCCAAGGCAATCCTAAAGAGTACCGGGCACCAATCTGGTTGAGACCGATGGATCGGGTCCACCCTTATGATTAATTTAGGATTGTGTTATAATAATTATTGAATGGTAAAATATAGATTAAGTTAGGGTTACTTTTTACATGGGCAAAATTTAGAAGCTACCGTTGCAAAAAAAACAAAGTTGAAAGTTAAAACAGAAGGCACATTGGTGATTTTACTATATCTTTTTGGCATGCTAGTGAAAAAATTATAAGCCCTAAACATTCCCAAACTCATGTATGGGCATTTGGAAATATATTTGGCTGCCTTTGAACAAAAAATGTTGTTAACCACACAAAAGTTTAAGAAGGAAATGCCAAATGAAGATTCTACAAATGCAGCCTCATTTATAATTGGTCACGTTTACAAGCATATATATCAGCTAAAGCAGAAACAAAAGAAATGCTTAAATATATTCAAATTCGAATAGCGATAATCTATAGTGCACGGAGAGGTAATCGCTGGTTGAAGCTCAATGACCAGCCTTATCTGGAGATGTTAGCAAAGCAGTCGCCGCTGAGCCGTATATTTAACTTGAGGCATCTGAACTTGGAGTACTCATGGGAGTCATGGCATGGCACCTCTTCCCAGCTTCAACAGCTTCTCTGAAAACATATGATGAATGAGAATACTTAATATCAGCTACCATTGTGCTAAGGACTCTATTAAAGATTAACTGAACTATTAACTCGCTTTTAATACCTCTAATCGTTGTGTAATTCATTATTGATCCTTAAATGTTTTAACCTATTTATTTGTCAAATACAATCAAATCTGATCCGGTCTCAATCCAAAAGGTAGAGCCGCCCACCTCAGGCGCCCCCACACCATGACCCGATAGGATGGCGGAGGAGTAAATCACGGTATGATCCGAAACAGTAAATATGATCCGATCTAAAAAATACTCTTCATACTCATCTTAAGACAATAATAAAGAGGGTTGAATCGTCAACTTCACATTTAATACCCTCGATATAGTGTAATTCCTTATTGGCCCTAAAGAGTAAAGACTAAGTAGATTAGTACTACATTATTAAACATACTAATTAAAGAGGTTGAAGAGGTTAAAACACCTGAAAGCTGACACAAGTTCCTTGTTTTCAGGGTCAAGTCTGATACCATCATAGAAGGCATTTGCTGCATCTTCAAACTTCTGAAATACAAACAGACGTTTTTTGAGAAAATGCAAAAGCAGCTTACCCATTCTGGCAAAGAAGATAATATGGGCTTGCCTGCATTAGACGGTGAGCAGCACCTTCCCTATAGCAAGCTTTAGACCAATCTGGCCTGAGTTCTCTGCAGGCCTTCGCATCTGCTAAGGCCTGTGCAGCTTGACCCAATCGAAGCCAACAAAGACTTCTATTAGAAAGCAATGTTGCATCAGTTGGATCGAAATCAAAAGCCTGACAATTCAGCGCAAGTGACAAACTTACTTAAAAGCCATATTTCATCACAATTAAAAAAGACAGAATTAAAGAAAAATCAAGAGAAACTAATGACAACATAACAAATATGTTAAAACCTGTGTATATGCATCCACAGCCATTGCATAGTCTTTCCTTCCAAAAGCGTCCTGCCCTCTAGCTTTTGCTTCAGCCGCTCGCTTCTTGGCCTCAGGGGATACCTGGAAATAATTTTTTTTCTTTAGGTGAAATTGGCACGTGATAAAGGAGGAATTATTCTAGTCCCAAACCAGGATAAAGGAGGATGGTGTTGTGCTGGTTGCATCACAACTAAAATGGACTAGGCAAGCTACATGTGAAACTTGATATAAAACTAAAAATAAACAATTCATTTTTACTGAACAACTAAAGACTATTATCCTTGCTAACATGATGTTTCGTGAAGTGGATATATTGCCCAATGCAGTTAAGAGATGTTATTATTCTGATTTATTTGGTTTCCCGCATTTCAGATTTTAATCGTGCTTTTTATTTTGGGTCAGGTCTAGCCCCCCCAAAAATTTCTTGTTTTTCAGTTACTTGATTCGTGTATTTTCAGGGGAATGCCTCTGTGGAGAGGGTTTGGCTTGGTCCCCCTCTGCTCTGTATTCTAATTCTTATTAATAAAACTTCGGCAAACGTTCCCCGGCATTTGCCCCAATGATTTTGGTGGTTTACCTTCCGGGTTAAAAAAAATCCTTGCTAACAGTGTCCCATTTTATTTGTCCTGCTTTTGTTTTTAATCTCTCCCAACTAAATTGATAATTTGAACACCACTACCTTTCAGCTCTTTCTAATTAACTCTTTCCCCCTCTAACTTTTTAGCATAATGTGACATTGTGGGATTCACTTGAGGAATAACTTTGGGTAGTACATCACATTTTTTGTTTTCATTGCCAAACACTCTAAAAGCAAATCATCTTCCAAGCTTCTGATGGGGGAGGAGACCGTTGGATAAAAAATACTTTTTTACAATCACAATGATATAATTTTACATGACTATATTATGAGTCTCCGTTTCCTTGAACATCATTGAGTCGTAGTGATAGTTTTACAACAAAAACAATATTCTGTGGTCCTTGAAAGTTTCACACTTCTCACATGATGTTGAGAATTGACTAGTACATTACTCCATCAGTCCCATAATGTTCAGCTCTTTTTCTTTTTACACGGTTTTGTGGCAGTGAAATTGTGGGTATGAAATTTACTTGGAAAGGAAGAATCAATGTAAACCACATAATTCTTTCCTTGAAAGGAAATGAGGAAAACTTTTCGGTACAGCTCAGAAGTAAAAGAGCGGAGAACATTTTGAGATGGAAAAGTTTAATATGAGGCCACTAATGATTTCAAATCAACTATGCTTAAAAGCGGGAAAAACTAAAACTAGAATGTGCAGACACCATTACTCTAAAACAAGCATAATATTGCATCATGCTCTTACATTAGAGGAACGCGCGTACTCACATATAATGAACAAGAAACCATTGAATTCTAATACATCAAATACACAAGCATATATCATGAGCAAATAAATATTGAACTCTGACAGCTTAGATGACAATTCCAGGATGGATTATTCATGCAAAGGTATGAATCTTTCTTGCATTTAAGAGAAATACATAAAACTCAAATAAGAAAAAAAATGTAGCTAAAATATTCTGACCTCAGGTAAATCTTTCTTAGAAAGAGTGGGTTCCTTAGGCTTGTTCGAATCCTTCAGAGTGTTTTCCCCCTGTACATAGTATAACTAAAATCAGAATACAAACCATTCTACAAGAATTATGTGAATGGATATATAACTGTGGGTGTGCATGAATACATAGGAATAACCTATAATTCTGAATGATTCAAAAAGCACATAGGGTAAATTCTATCTTCTATAAGTCTGCAATCGTGTTTGTGTGATACAGAAACAGATATATATAATCAATTAATCATACATGCATACATATATGTGTTATTTTATTTGTTTGTCAGATAAGTTAACAATACATAGTACAAACATAGAGAGAAAGTGTTTGTGTGGGAATTAAGTTAACAGTTTAAGCATTGCAACTTTTGAAAACTGCAAAGTTCAAACTGTCACAATGATTGTATGTTGAATGAAAGTATTTTCTCACTATAAAACATTCTCATTTGATACAGTATTTTTACAGATTTAGGGCACTCTGTCGAAATAATTCTGTCAGAAACCTTTTCTTTAATCAAACCGCTGGGCAGACACATGTAACTATGTAAGTATTTTCCAGGAAAAAAAATCCATTAGAAGTACATTGGTATTTACATATGGCATTGTAGAGTTATTTGTATAGTTTTAATATAGACTTGACTAATCACCGATTCCTGCCAAGTAAATGGTCCAAATCGTTACTCAAGACTCTGACCGAGCAAAGATTTAACAACTTTGTGTGTGTCAGTGGCTCAGTGCTTAACTTCAATTTCATATGTTGATTCATGTTAGCCGACCCCAAACTCTTTTCGGACTAAGGCATGGATGTTGATGTTGTTGTGGTGTTTGCCAGTGCTATAAATCCCAGATAGTATGGTGTTGTGGCCATTTCTGAAAAAGCTATAGCGGTATAGCAAGCACAAGGATGACTAATTGACTTCTATTCTGACAGCTTTAACATAAAATATTAAGTGTATTCCCTGATATGGGTCACCAGAGGTCACGAAGTGAGGGAGGGAGGTCATCTAACAGTTGTGAGGGTGCAGGCTAGTTGCGAGAGAAGAGTGAAGGTTTGGAATTAAAATAGAGGGGATAGAGCGGTTTAACAAGGTTTAAATGTCTGCTTTAAACGGTAAAAAGATGACACCCTCCCAACTTAAAAATCCTTAATTACCCCCAAAGCCCCTAGTCGTACCTAAATGAGTGCAGAGAAGGAAAACTGATTTTGCAGCTGCGATGGCTGCAATTTGCAACAATATTGCTGTGATAACCATCTGCCCACTATAGAGGATCCTGTAGCAGCAACATGCTGCTACAGTGCTTTCGTGCACTATTGACAACATTGTGTATAACCAACACAAAGAGTAATCCAACAAAATGTGGAATCGCGTATAGAACACGCATAGGTCATGATAGGACACAACGCAAACACTACGAACTAAAGAAAGAATCCCTATTTCTCTCTGTGACTCTACTTCACACAAAGCATCTAAATCGACACTTCACATGACACACTGAAGGTGAGCCCTTCAACAATTGGACTGATGCATGCATCTCATTTTCATCATCAACAATTCGCCGGACATTATTCCTTCTGATCGAAAAGGGTTCTTTTTATTCTGTTCTTTTGATGTCTCTTTTTTTCGAGGAACAATTTCATCAAAAGCCTTGGCGACGTCTTCTCACTTCTGCTTTCTTCTCTTGAAAAGGTGATATTTCATATTTCATTGAGCTCATCAATGGCATCTAAGAAGGGTTTTTGAGGTACGGGCATACGGTCAACAACCAGTGGAATGGGGCGGGGGGGGGGGGGGGGGCAATTTCAATTTTCCATCGTGGATCTCATATTATGTTCCATTGGTTTTCATTTCGGTTGCAGCCTCTGTTAACCTTGCTTGTACCGGCCGGTAAAGAGTGTTGATCCATATACAACAACACATTAAATTCTTCTATGTCGTAAGGGTATGTTTAACATTTGTCTAAGGGTATGTTTGGGAGTTTGGAGGGAAGGGGAGGGGAAGGATTTGGAGGTATGTTGTTGGAGGAGAAAGGGAGGGGAGGGTGAGGAAGTCCTTCTTTGTATTTGGGAGTAATAAATTTGGAAGGAAAGAGTTTTTGAATGAATTATAATTAAAAATCACTTTGAGATATGACGAATTCAAATAGTTGAACTGATATTTATTTTTAATTGAGCTTAAATTATCATTTCATTAATTATCCTTCAAAACCCTTCAAATCGGAGGAACTCAGAAATTGAGCATTTGGAGGGTTTTGGAGGGTCACAAAAGCCCTCCAAAACCATTCCCTCCAATTTTATAAACTCCCAAGCATGAGATAGAGGGTCATAAACCCCTCATCAACCTTCCCCTCCCCTCCAAAAGCCAACTCCCAAACACACCCTAAGAGAATTGGTTGAGCAGGGAGTCCTTATGTTTTAGAGTTTTAAATATTTTGCTATACTTGGATTTTTTGAAAATTTTATATGTCCAGTATGCCCATATCTGTGTCCTAGACTCATAGTTTTTAGAAATTTGACGTGCCCACCCATATCCAAGATAGCAATTTGAACATTGTAATAGAATCTAATACAAGCAGAAAGCAAAAAAAACTGTACCTGAGCTTTCTCAGCTTGAGATTGCATATATTCAATTAGTCCATCAACACTCCATTCTGGCACACCTTGAAGTTGTGTTGTAACAGGGAAAAGAAGGTCTGCAGCTGCTCGATTACCTTTAGCAGCAGCAACCTGAATTGGCTTCAATCCATCCTGAACATGGTTTGGCCATTTGTAGATGATCCCGAGCATTTTCAAATCCAAATTTAAACTCATGTAACTATAATTATTTAGGGAACTTTTTCAAAATAGGAGTAAATCCAAGGTGGTTTCTGAAATAGGAGTACAGTACTGCCATGAAAAACATAGTACTCCTGTTTAGGGAAACCACCTCGTTTTTACTCCTATTTAGGGAAATTTCTTAATTTTAAATTATGGAGTATAACAAGTTATTCCTTCTGGAAATTCATAGCGATACACTTATCAAAGTAGAACTGGAAAAGCATTTCTTTTAAAACAACTTGCCAGCCTGGAAACTTAGTCATGGTCATTCTTCGGCAAACCAGAAATTAGATAAAGGCCAGAGTCATTTTCCTTCTCCACTGTGTGGTATAAGTATATAACTATATATT
Organism: Cuscuta epithymum; assembly: GCA_945859915.1. Taxonomy (NCBI): domain Eukaryota; kingdom Viridiplantae; phylum Streptophyta; class Magnoliopsida; order Solanales; family Convolvulaceae; genus Cuscuta; species Cuscuta epithymum. The sequence continues at coordinate 664,955 of CAMAPF010000024.1, forward strand.
AAACTATTTTTTGTGCAAAATGACTGCTAAAGCAAAAAGGCTCATATCCATGAAAAGTACTTATTCAAACTCAACAACATCCAAACGTGGTAAAAGACCATATCTTAAAGAAACAAATTATACTTTGCATAGATATTCCCAAGCTGCAGCTTAAATATATTTTTTCATGGAATCAATATAACTAGAAGGATTTATTTTATGATTTAAGAAATTTGGAATGAAACTCTAACCAAAGGAAGATAACTACTTGGTAAAGAAGCAATAGCAAGAAAAGAGAATATAAGCTGTTTTACAGCTACCTCATCAATGGCATTAGGGTCAGCTCCTCCTTGTAATAACATTCTGATTAATTCTGGACTACCATTATCGGCAGCAATGTGTAAAGGAGTTGCACCACCTGCTGTTATATTCACTTTGGCACCAGCCTGTACAGAGAGAAAGAAAAAATATCAGACTTATAGCATGTTTGGTACATGGGAGAAATTATTCTGTGTCTTATTAATTTACTCCCAAAAGATAAAAAATCTCTTCTTTTGCACACGAAAGGAATTACTCCTCAGAAAATTTCTTCTTCAGCTTTGGAAGAACACTTCTTCCATTTGACCCACTGATATTGTTTCCAAGGGAACGAAAATAGCAAGTAGGTCAGACAAAAAATGACCAGGAATAAGAATCCCCGACAGTTTTACTCCCACTTATAAAACAAATGAATACAAATCCTCTCTCCATTTCTTGTATATTTTTTTCCCAAGGAACAAATTATTGTGTCCCCGTTTAAACAGAATTTGTTGTAAGAGTAACAAATTGTCCATTACAATGAATATATACACTTTTAATGATTAAATAAATTATAAAGGTCGCTCCCATTTAATACACTCCATATGATTCTTGTATGAAATTTTCATTTGATTGAACCCATGCAAAAAGCATGAGTAACGCTACGTGACCTGTGAGATCTACTCCCTCATTTTAATTCTATAATTAACCCTTCCTCCATTGTCATTCTTTTTTGTAATATTCTGCTCAAAGGATTGAGAAACGACATATGCAGGATCTTTATCACGAGGTTAATCACATCATTAAGACATTCTGTGCCAAAACTGTTCAACCGCAAGATAAAGACAACATGGAGTCATTGATAGATCTTTTGGATGATAGAGATACAACAACAACAACATCCAAGCCTTAATCTCAAAAGATATTGGGGTCGGCTAAAATGAATCGATACATGATATCACCACCAAAAGGAAAAGAAAGAAAATAAAGATAAAAAAATAAGCTAATATAAAAAGATAATAAAATTCATTCAAAATAAGAAGAAACTTCAATGAGGACCACTCAGCAGACTATATCTCGTGGGAGACCATTATTTAAAGAATATAATCATGTCAAAATTGAAGGTTGTAGCTTTCATGTTTCATTCAAAGGTTGTAACCTTCACAAAAACAAAAAATACTGACAAACAAAAACTTGAAGATATAATCATGTTAAATTGTTAATATGAAAGGTTGTAACATTCACGTTTAATGCACAAATCATAACTTTCATCAAGCTAATTAATTACCAACCAAAAATAATCATCAAGAATTTGTAAACTGAAGAGTACATCTATACATGACATGTTAGTCACCACATATTCATGTTAAAAATTAAATTCAGACATAGTGAGGAGCAATAATACAGAAAATTAATTTGACCTTTAACAACAGCTCTAGGCATTGCAACGAACCTGCTGCCACAGCTGCTAGCAAAGGAGTAATATCATCATCGGTTTCGGCATTGGGCTTCAAAAAAGGCAAAAGAAAAAAAATTGATTTTCTTGAACCTCATCAGAGAAAAGATCTCGTAAATTATACAGAGTAGTTTTTACATTAAATACTGTCAGTTCAACACAGTATCCAGTGCATTCTTTTTATGAATTGGACAAGAAACTTCATTTCCCAAAAGCAGTCTAACAAATCAGTAAAATTGAAGAGGGGGGCAGGGATAATAAGAACTAGATAAGAGAATGCTTTAGGGTGGGTATGTTTGAAAGGAGATGATGTGCATTCACGTTGCTCACATCAGCGTTGTGCTCTAGCAACAGCTTGACAGAATCTTCTTGGTCGTGACCTGCAGCCCATATCAGTGGTGAACCAGCATGGCTTTGCAAGTCAACATTTACACCTTTCGAAAGAAATGCTTTCATAAGCTCAATATTTCCTGCAATCCACCAAAATGCATACAGCAAAAAGGTTAAAGAAAATGAGAATATTAACTTCATATTAGTCAAATATGTGTAAAATGTAAATCGGAGATAAGCCAATGAGTTATTTCTTAGCATCTGGCTTATGTGTGACAAAATCAATACATGAAACTTTGAAGGTATGAGACTGAAGTACCAATGTATGATCATATACTCTCAACAGAAGTCCGCCCACAGAAAAATGAGACATTCACTACACAATTCTTTCTAATGAAAAATACACATTTAGGATTAGAAGTAGATAGAATCAACCTAATCCTGCAGAGTGATGCAAGGCTGTTATCCCCATCTCACTAGCAATTGCAGGATCAGCTCCTTGTTGTAAGAGGTACTTGGCAGTAGCAGTGTGACCTTGCCGTGCAGCATGAAGAAGAGGAGTTTCTCCTAGAAATTAGTAACACCTCAGAAGTCAGAACTAACACAGTTCTAGGAAAATAAAATATTAAAGCTGTCAGGTGCTTAGCAGATGTAAACTTGTAAATAATATTCTATACCAGTGTGTATATCAGCTACAAAGCACATTAAAACTTTGGAAATCAGTATTGGGAAAGTAAAAGTAGGTCTCACAGAATCCAAAGCATACATTGAAATTAATCAAAGTATAAATGATAAACATCAGGAGTTCACCAACATATGTTGATTTTTATAAATATGCTCACCAACATCATGTGGAGTAATTAGTCATAAATTAATACCCACTCCTCAGAATTTGGTAACTTCAACTCCCTTAGCAACTACTTAGACGAGTTGAGAGGTGTGGAGAAGAGGCGGGGAGGAGAGGGAGAGGAAGACCCAAACAGACGTGGATTAGAGGAGTCATGAGTGATATGCTTCTTCTTGGGTTGGATGATGTTATGGCTTTGGAGAGAGTAAAGTGGAGGGCGGGTATTCATGGGGCGGATTGATCTCTTATCATCTTTTTTCCCTTTATCTCCTTTTCTTTCTTATGTTTTTTATCCTTTTATCTTTTTTTATTATATATATATATTCTTTTTATCCTTGAATCTTATCATTTTTATGTATATCTTATCTCCATTTTATATTATCTATTTTTATCATACCATATTTTTTTTTATCTTTCTTATCTTTATATTCCTTTTGGCTCCGTTCTCATGTATCGATTCATGTTAGCCGGATGTTGTTGTTGTTGTTGTGTGTATAACATTGATTTAGGTATTTGTATTCTGTCGTTTACAAAATACTAAAATAGGTGTCCAACCTACTCTTTTGCAACATATTTGTCAATATGCGAAATGATAGGTGTCCAATCTATTGTTTTGTCCCATATTTATCAGTAAGAGAAATGATAGTGAAAAACTTTTCTGATTGCCACCGTTAATGTTTAAAATAAAATTTCAACTGCAAATATCATTACACACTATGAAGTACTAGTATTGTTTAGAGTCAAAATGAATAGTGTGAGGTAATTCAAATTATTTTGCTAATATATAATCAAATGATGCAGCAAAACACTACGTAGTACATTATATGGATAACATAAATGCATGTTCATAAATTTGTTAATTCAAAATACTGCAGATGATTTGAGTGGTCTTATATATGCTCAAATCACAACCATCGTTGGTTGTATGGGAGCATCTAGGGTACCGACAATACTATACCACCATATTCAATTCTATAAATGAATGTGGTACATCATGTACTAATTAAAAGTTTAAAGCTATACAACTCTAACAAATACTTTTTAATATTACGTTAAATACCTCATCCCTTACAAGAAACAGTGTACAACACTGCATCATATAGCATTGTAGATCTTCCATAATTTATATATACAAATCAGGTTCCAGTATGTTATTACTTATTAGCGACCTTATTAACGATTAGGTTCCTATTACAATGCTGTAAACATGTTGGACATAACCACCGGGTATTAACTTTCAGTTCATTTGCACACATTATATTTTATATTATGGTGCCCATTGTTTTTGTGTTCAGATCACATTCTAATACACATTTCATGCTATCATAAACCACGAGAAACTTATTGGGTAGAAGACAAACATCTAGCATCTAGGGAACCTAGACGGTCTGCCCCCACCCTTATAATACATAATTTAAAAATATACACCCCCCTGTCTCGAAAAAGGAGCCTGGTTTAAAAAAATGTCTTTGTTTGATCAACAAGCTTGCTTTTCATGTAATCTTTCACAAATGAGACACAAACAGCTTCGCACATATAAAGCACTAACTAAATAAACTTAAACGAGTAGGAGTCTTGATTTATGGCATTTGTGTTATGCCCCAGTTAGAAGGTTGAACCATGAACAAACGTCTCTGTTTTGGGGACGATTGTAGCATATATTATTGTTAACGATTACTGATCTATGCTTTTAAATTATTCTTTGTTTTGAACTTCTAAAATATAAAATGGATTGGTATGTCTGCTTTGTGTATGATGTTCATATTGTTTACTCCCTACGTCCCCCAAAAGTTTGTCATATTTAACTTTCTTGGTCAATGTTGTTAAACTGTGACTAAAGATATATTCTTAAAAAAAATTATTTGTAATATACTAATATGAAAATGATACGGAGTATGAAATTATGAAAATGTTCTTTGTTAAAAAAAATTCATATAAGTATAAAATTTATAATCAACAAATATAAATTAATTGATATTAATATATTATTGGTCAAATTTTGAGGCAAACTGTTGTGGGATGGGGGTATTATTTAACTTAAATAGATTCTTTAAAAAAATGAAGCGTTTCGAGAATGGTGCCATAATTGGTTACATGCTTCAATAACAACAAAAGCAGCAAAACCATAGGTTTAACAACATTCCAAACTCTGCTTAAGCAAAAAAGTTGAACACATTCAACAACGCTTAAATAACTAGGGAAACGGAGAAAATAAAGCTCCAAAATACCATCTTCATCCTTGGTATTAACGTCAAGCAACAATTCCTCAACCAAGTACTTGCACATATCAGTCTGGCCCTCCCTAGCTGCAAAATGCAGAGCTCCACGCTTGTTTGCATCCATAACATCTGCCACTGTCTGTGCCAACCCATTCCCACCGCCAATCTGTTTGGCCAAATCTGTTGAAAAATTTAACTCCCAGCATTCAATTCATAATCCCAAAACTGAATAGGTGTACAAAGATTAATGCTTTATCAGCTTGAACAATGCCACAAATCAAAAAGAGAACTTACTCTTGAAAAGATCAAGGTTCCCGGTCCGAGCAGCATTAAGGAACTTCTCAACTTTCTCCCTCACTGTTCAAAACTGAATCTTTAGTTTCTTCTCATCATACAAACATACATGATACCTATATGTATGGCTTTTCTTTCATAGATCATAAAATTTATGCACGTTTAACACAAAATCATAACATACCTGCAAGAGCGTCTGAAGCATCGGGTGCCATACCGGTAGAGAGCGTGAACTAAGCAAAATAGTGTAGGCAGCCCTTCGCGGAGATGATAGGCAGAAGATTCTGGGTTTTAGACAGACCCCTGTAGTGCTCTTCTACTCTTCTACAGGCTTTCGCTCAAGGAACCGAAGTAAAAATCAGACAAAAATACCATTACTTGGCCATTTGCCAAAAATTGACTGAATCTAATAATCTATGCTAATTTATTTGAAATATGTTAAAAATATAATTTAACATATTTTAATTAAAATAAATTAAAAAATATAATTTATCAATAAAAAAAATAGAAATTGAAAAAATAGGTAAAAATTTTTCAATCACAACTCAACTCAACTCATGAAAACAAAATTTGTGTGGTCGGTGAAAAAGTTCACCAGTAAAGCTGATAAGTCGAAAAACTGAATCATCAAACGGGTTCTTAATTTCCTACTCCGTAATAAATATTAGGGGTAGAAAAAATAGAACCGAAATCCGAAAATTGACCCTAACTGGAATTTCATTGGAAAATATTTCCTGTTTTTTTATCTAGAAAATCTATCACCTTGTTAGTCACATTTTTGTCCATTGTAAAAATAGTCACTTTTTTAGACATAAATCTAAATTAAATCATATTTAAATCATATTAAATTAAATCATAAATCACTTGTTAGGATGTTTGGAATTCGCCTAATCTAGTGTGATCTGGTCTGGTTTGAATTGTTTATTCTAGTATTGTGTGTTCTTGGCTCAAGTGGTTGATGGGATTATGGAACTAGATCCAGCGCCTAATCAAGCGCCTAATCAAGCTCAGGCCCCATACTTGGACCCCCGAGTCCAAGCCCACGGCCTAGACCAGCAAAGCCCAAGGAGCTTGACCAGGATAGCTCGACAAGAGAGCACAACGATCAAGGAGCTCGGACCAGCCCTGCCAATAGAGCTCATCAAAGGAAAGCGAATCCAACAAGGCAAAAATCCAAGATTGCCTATCAATGCAGTGAGGTGCTTGTCTCCAAGCCCAGTGGGAGCCTATCTACTTGTTCAGCCGGGAGCCTGCCTACTAGCCCAGACATGAGCCTAGAGTTAGAATACCAGTCCAATAGGAAGCCACGCACAAAAAACTTAGTTTTGTAATTTTTATACTGGATTTTGAAAAAGAAATTATACAATTATTATTAAATTATTACTAAATGTATACTATAAAATTCATTATTTCTTACCTTTAAAAAAGATTTTTTTGCACAGATAATAAACTTTAACTTATTTTAGCATTAATACAAGTATAATATGCACCATCTATATGAATTAGCAACATATTATTATTTTAAAAATAAATAACCTCCTACATACTATTGTATAAGGTTATTATTTACATAAAGCAAAATGATTGCGCTTCTTTGTTATGAAGTAGCAGTCAATCTATGCATTTTTCGATGCGATTTTCACTATGGGTCATTCAGAAACAGTCTCTTTGTGTTTTAGTACAATGGTAAGACTGTGTACATCCGACCCCCCCTTACCCCACCATAGGTGGGGAGCCTTTGAGGCACTGGAGTAATGATGATGATACATACTATTGTAATATTAAGAAAACTCCTTTTGACTTATGAACACCCTTGGTACACAAAATGTGTAATTCAAAAATTAATTCTCTATTCGCATAAGATTCATGTGGTTAAACAAGGCATACATTATTTAAAAGTACCGGTGGACTATGTTGCACGGATACGGATACGCCGATACTCGGATACGCGGATACGGGTACGGCGATACGGTACTTTAAAAAATTATAGGATACGGGTACGGGGGTATATTTATAAATAATAAAAATATAGGGTATAATTTGCAAATATATATAATTCAGGGGTTCATAAATAAAGTAATAATAGTACAAAAAATTAACTATTATAATAAAGTTTCAAAGATTAGTCTAAAAAACTAAAGTATTTATATTTTGATTTAAATTCAAATAACATTTTTATGTTCTCTATTTGCATTTACATTTAAGTCTTGTTTCAATTAAAGCACATCAAGCAATGAAATGACAAATTATAGTATTTCATTATTTTCCATACTCCTGAAACCATCTTTATCAATGTTCCACATGTTGTGGTCGCTTGGGCGGATCCTGAATTTTCGTCATGTCGTGTATCAAATGAGGGGTTATAGGTTCGGATACGCGTATCGGTTCACGGATACGGGTATCGGAAGTGCCGATATTTTTAAAATTAAGCCCGATACTTTTATTAAATTACGGATACGGACCCAATACGTACAGGACGCGTATTGGTGAGTATCGGATACGGATACGGCATCGAGGTGAAGTATCGGTGCAACATGTGGATGTGTACCTTTTAGACTCTTTATCTTCAAATAATTTGAAAAAGTTTATCCCTTTTTATTTTCGAATAATTTTCCTTTGACTTGGCATTCCTTACGTTTAATGTACCAATACTTTTTTCTAGAGCACTTCATATTGTGTATACAATCAAAGATATTTTTCCCATTGCATAAAATTAGAGTGTAGTAGATTTAAATGTCGTGTATATACTAATGGTTTTTTTGGATTAAAAAATAGCAGGACCCCGTACTAATGGGGAAAAAGCACCCCCTACACTATCACCCCCAGAAAGAGCAACGGGTGGGGACCATCAATGTGCTGATTAATTTTGTAAGTGATGACATATTAATGTTGTACTGTAATTAATTAGTCATTATTTCGCACACTAGTTGCCTTTTATAAACGCCTATAAAAGGCAAATGTAATTCAAATGACATACCCGCTATTTTTGGCAACTACATCCTTTAGTACTTTCCATTTCTGTACTTTCTTATTCATGTTTGAGTGTTCAGTCGTTGCTTTCCCGGAAAACCTACAAGTGTTCTTTTTTGGACCAACATTGATGCTTTCATTGAGAGATTATGTTATCTTTCACATCACTTTAGTAGGAATTACTTGAGATGAGGGTCGGGGTGTCACCCCGACATGATCATGTCTCTGTCCACACCGAGCAATCCAAATGTTCTAGTTGGTTGCCAACGTGCATAAGCAAGGCTGGGTGGTGGTGCGCCTTGATGACCCGCGAATCTAGTTGTCAAACCCTAATGACACGATGAAAACACTCGATCAAAGCCTAGAAGAGCGCTTGGACCTCCGCCAGCATGGAGGTGGACGACGTCATTCTCCGTGCTTGAACTTGACGCAGTTCAACGCCGGAGTGAAGGCCCTACAGGAGGCAACTCGGGTTCTGGAGGTCTTGGCTCAAGGTTTCCAAAGGATGGTGTCTTTTAGGAAATGAAGCTCCTTGAGACACGAGAAAATAAATCATGTTTGTTCACATGTAGGATCCTCAACACACTATGCTTGATCATACTATCATAAAACTAATAAGTATGGGTTTGGCCGAGCTAGACTCAATATAAAATAAATTAATTAATTGGTCGGGTCCAATCGGACTTTTTAATAAAATTGTAGCTCTAACCCGTCTATGTGAATTGGCTTAAGGAGCCAGACGGATTGGCCCACGTGTTACTAATAGGACTAAGTCTAGATGGGCTTACAAGGGATATACGTAGTATAATAAAACTAATTTTCCTATTCAGCTTAACAAGAGCAATTGGACCAAACGAATTCAAATAAAACGCCTGTCTTAAAATCGGGGTGAGTGATTAGAGTTATTGTTAGGAATTAAACTCACGCACGCGATGAATAATAAGAAGAACACACGAAATTTGGTAATCCAGTTCGCCACGAATGACTACGTCTGGGGGCGCTACCAAGCTAGGAATATTATTGCTATTTTTGGATCCACACCCAATTACAAGGGAGAGAGCTTGTATTTGTAAAGAAGTAAAACCTAACCCCAAAACAACTAGGATGCGTTTCCAAAAATAAATTAAGAAACGTCTATCCAAAAATAAATTAAGAAAAGCTTTGGTTATATAGTCTCTAACACCTTACAATCTCCCACCTTGAGACTGTCTTCTTCAAATCCTCCCTTGTTAGCAAGGTAGCGCCAACCTTCAACTTCAAGTACCAAGGCCAATTGAAGTTATGCAGAGCTTCAATTTCTCCAAGGTTACCACCTTAGTAAACATGTCTGCTGGATTCTCACTCCCACGGATCTTCACAAGCTGCAATGCCTCTATCTCCAAAAGATGACAGATGTAGTGACACTCCAACCGAATGTGTTTGGTTCTCTTGTGAAAAGCTGAGTTATTGGCCAAGAAGATAGCACTTTGACTGTCAGTGTAAAGAATGTTATTCTTGTACTCCTTCCCAAGTTCCCCAAGTAGATTCTGAAGCCACACCATCTCCTTACTTGCCTGCGTAATTGCCACATATTCAGATTCAGTGGTTGATAATGCAACTATCTTCTGCAGATGTGAAAGCCAGGAAACTGCTGTCCCACCAAATGTAAAAACATACCCGGTGGTGCTCCCTGATCCATCTGAGTCATTCGATGTCAGGTCTGCATCAACATGTCCCAGCAGCTCTACATTATTCCCATCAAAACACAAAATATTAGAAGCAGTACCTTTCAAATACCTCATGATCCACTTCACAGCTTCTGGGTGAAGAAACGATAAAATAAAATAAGGGAAAAAAATATAAAATGAGATTGAGAGACGACGTGAGAAGGGAAAGCACGGGGTGAAGAAAAGAAAAAAATGAACAATGGAAAAACAATAATTGAAGAAAAAGCAAAAAAAAAAGTGGAGGAAAGTTGCCACCGTAAATGGGTGAAGAACAAAGAAAAAAGAAAAGAAAACATGGATGACTTGTTATTATAGGTCACTAGCAAGTCAGTGGGCTTGTTTGATGTATTTTTGGAAGTAAATGTATTCTAATGACCCTTTTTTTAGTAGAAGGGCTTAGATGATTGTTTTGTAATAGTAGAAGGGCCTATTTGACCCTTTTTCCCAAATTTAAAAAGTGTCTTGTTTTCGGTGTAAAAAATCATGTACATGTGTCAAATTTTTTCAAAAATAATTGTTGTGTGTGCCCAGTCTAACCTAGTGCAGTGACCCGTCCCTGAACATACAAACTTTTGAGTCATTTTAGACTACTTTAGAGTTTAGACTGCTTAAGTTGGTCTTTTTGTGTTTACGTCGTTTACTTCTACAACTGGAACACACTACTCTGATTAAGTAAAAATGTTAAATAAGTATATATGATTCATGATCCATAAACTCCTTATTTTTTTAACAATATCCATTCACCATCTTGATTTGTTATTCAATCAAGAAATTATATTGCATTATTATTATATAGTTGAATGTACAACGATTTGTAAAATATAAAATTTATTTATCATATAAATTAAGCAGCACATGCAAAAAATGTAGAGCACAATAGTCATTCTAATAAGTTACACTAAATGTTCATATCATGTTAAAGTGAGCGATTATTATTATTATCATCATTATCATCATCATCATCATCATCATCATTAAATATTATTATAAATTATTATGGATTTTTTATTTGGATTGCTTATAATAGATCAAATTAGACTAGACATTAACAATAATAAAATACACATACACAGACTTTACTGGAATATACTAATTATTAAACTTAAACATATCAGACTAGGTCATTCCAAACCTGATTAAATAAATTAGATCCTATCACAAAATTCTAATTTTATTAAAAATATTTTCGGTACAAGGTTATTTTTTATTGAGATGGTTTTTGCATAAATACTTAATTTTTTCATGTTCTAGTTTTCTAAAAAAAATAAAAATATATTGGGTACGAGGTGAATTTTTTATTGATATAGTTTTTGGAAATATAATTAAACTTTTTATGTTATAGTTTTCTAAGAAAATACTATAATCCGAACCCATAAAGTACACTTGCTTCGTTAAGTTCCGGTCAAAATCAAAACAATGGAATCCATTGGCGAAGTATTGTACATCCACGCTATCATGACTCACGGTAGGCCCCAATCTTTTTTAAAAGCTTAAAACGCTGTCTATTTAAACTAAAACGATAGATTGGTTACAAAGAAAGGTATGATTGGACATTAAAGGTGTTTTTATTTGAATTTATTTTGATTCTGCATCATACTAGATCAAATCAAACCAGATTAGATCATATTTAAAAAGACATGACCAAAACATATCAGACTACAAATATTCAGTCCAATTAAAACATTCTAAAGGGGCCTACCTTTGAAATTTTTAGAATAAATTACTATTATAATATATTTTAATGAAATTTAAGCTTTCACAACCAATAAAAAGGAATTGGTCATAATAGGATTAGAACATATAGTCAAAATTCTAAAATAGGATTAAATGTGTTTCTATTTAAAAGTAAGACTTATTTATTTAAATCACAAGATTAAAAAGAGTACATGAAAATGAATTTATGGGGGCAAATGGATGATTTGGGAAATTCTTTGTAGATTATATATTTATTATGGATGAATTTAAAACAATTCATTACTTTGTTTTATCTACTAGTATTAAAATACAATCCATCCACGAATCATTTAAAATTTAAACCATCTCCAAGTGGATCCCAAGAGTCAAGTAGGATTTAAACTATTAAATTGTACGTAGTATTAGACACAAGTTATTAACCAATCAATAATGTGCAAGTTAACGGAGATGGTCCAAATATACACATATAATTAAAATTATACGACTCCTATATCTAATGGTACTTACACATATAGCAACAAAGTTACACCAACATTTTTAAGATACCCATTATTATATACCTCTATTCATGTTTATAATTAAGATTATATACGTAGTATAAGATTAAATGATACTCCCTAACTTTGTCCCAACTAAAGATTTCCGCTTGGCTCTTTTGGAAGTTCTAGCCGAAACTTCTCAATTTCATTCTGAGAAAAGGCGTTTGAGAATTCCCAAATGGAACTACAATGATTTTATTCTGTAAATGTGAGTAATTACTGCCTAGCTTAAAAAATATTGTCATGTTTAATGTCTGTTACTGTCGAAACATGAGTATTGAATAAAAAGTTCACAAACTCATTCACTTAAGATATAATAATAAAAAGTTAGCTACTACCTAGTATGAAGTATTATATTTTTGGACCATTTCTCGATTTGTGTGTGTCATCCTTGCGCAGGGATCATGTTAATCTTCTCTGTATCGTTCCAATTTTATATATCGGATGTCCCCGAAGGGACATATTATATTTTTGAAAGGGTTATCTTTGAAATATAAAAGTTACACACTTTTGTAAAATTTCAAGCAATATTAGAAACTTTTGTTGACACCAACAACTATTATCGATTTTCAGATAAATTTGAAGTAGGAATGTAACCATATATAAAGCTTGTGGGGTTCCGGTGGGTACATAAATAAGACTAAAAAATGTTGGTGTATTTTAAAATAGGATTGCCCTATTTTCATTCCCTAAATAAGAGTAATTATTACCAATTATTGTCATGTTTTGACAATACCAAACTTAAACATTACAATATTTTATAGGTTTGACTGTAATTATTTCTATTTTGGAAATAAAAACATTTATTTTGATATTCTTAAACTCATGAATAATTAGTTTAATTTTTAGATTTTTTTTTTCCTGAAAGTATTGAAGTTACAAATACACTATGATCCTAGCATTTTATCACCGTTTTATGGTATATAGTTACAAAGTATATATATAGTCCATTTGATATCACCGTTTTATCTCAGGACTTATTTGCTATACTTTTTTATAACATCAAGTTTTTTTCACCACATACTTTTGCGCAAGGATCGATGAATAAATGTATATCTGTCGTTTATGTTAAAGTGCCTATCTCACAAAAAAAATCGCCAAAAACAATTCTAAAAATAATTAAGCTAATAACCATTGTAAATAAGCATACAGAAAAATCTAACTTGTAAAATGAAAAAGGAAAATTAAAATAATGTTAAACAAATACTCCTTCCAACTCCATCCGTAACTTATTTTTGACACTCCACGAAATCCCAAAAGTGAAAATTGTATGATTAAAGTTATGGAGAGCAGCAAATATTGTACTCAAACTATAAAAATGAAGGTTTTTCATAGACGAACTAAAAAGGAGTCTCTGAAGAATAAAATAAATGATACGGAGTACACGTTTGCACTTGTTGGCCGGGTGTTCATGCTCATTTACACGTTGGAATGGTCTATAACTCTATATATAAACAATTACTAGCATATCATTTTTAAATAAATTACTCTGTATACATAGATACAAACAACTCTGATTTTTAGATGTATTGTCCATATACACCGTGGCGGAGCCAGAAAAACGACTCCGGAGGGTCAAAACTCAACTTATATACAGAATGAAAATGGTGGATCGTTTTTAAACAATGTCCGAGTTAAATATTTCATTTGCAGTTTGGATAAATAGGCAATCGTAGCAATTAGATTGATTGTCTTTGCTCTGTTTCTGAGTCGTGTAACATGTGTATTGAGTGAATTATACCCTATTTTTAAAATTTGGGAAAATAATCTATATTATGCATCAAATTTTGCGGATTTTAAGTTTAGATAGTGCTGATTTTGCAGAAGTAATAACTTTTTACTCGTAATGAGTCACGAGGTCCATAATATATCAAATCGAAGATATTTAAGAGCTCTATAATCTCAAACTTTCAGCGGGGTCGGCTGACCACTCTGACCCCCCTTTGGCTCCGCCCCTGCATATACACACAAATTATGAGCCCGTTTGGTAATAAGCAAATCAGCTATTTTGGTTGATTCCGTTGAAATTTATGAAGTTCGAACTGAAGTGGTTGGTTTCGCTAATTAAAAAAAAATACTCCACATCTAAAATATATTTTATTAATATAACAAAGAAAAAATTGTGAGAAAAACATAAAAAATGATCATTTACAGTGACTTTAGTTAATGTAACTGATAAATCTGATCAGTGGAAAACAACATCACAAGGTCTAGGAGACATGCAGATAAAAATGTACAAAACATATGCATAGACAAAGTGGCCGGCACGCCAGGTAATCTATGTCGGCAAAGGGATCGGAGTCTAAATTAGTACAAATAAAAAAATACCACTTTTCCTATCCAATCATGAACAGCCACGTGGAGACTTCAGCTACACACTTGGCATCTTCTTTTTCCCACAATCTTAGGAGCGTAAGTTCCGCGTCGTCGTCGTCCGTCGCTATAAAAAGCCCTATACAACGTTTCCTTCTTCACTACTTCAGGCAGCGCAGCTGATCGTTAAGCCTCGTTTGGATTGATTGAAATTGAAATTTCATTTTCCGACTCGATATCGATGGAGAGGGGGAATGATTGCTTCATGGGTGAGGAGTCGTTGACCGCCGAGAACCGGGAGGCGTTTGACTTCATTCGAAGGAAGGGAGGCAACCTTCACCAAGCGGAATCGGAGGCTATTTCCGGCGAGTTTGAGGAGAAGGTTCGTGTCACCGGACCGCCACATGCGGCGGCGGAGCATGATGTGGAAGTGAAGAAGCTCCACCGGTCCACTAGCTCTTCTAGCAGCTCTGTAAGTCATACGTAGTATATACTTTTGTTCCGCCTTACAATTTTGATACAATTACTAAATACAGAGTAATATACAGAGTAATTAAATAAGACGATTCGAGTCTATTATGAAAAGTAGTTAGAATGCATATACTCCAGTTTTTTTACAAGAATATTATTAAAATAAAACTTATTTACATAAATATGACTATTCATTACTACAACATAGTGTTTGTTAACTTAAGTTCAAAACTTGAACATGAATTATTATGATTTCATTACTACTCTAGTAACTAATCATATTTTTGTAAGTCATCTTTATTTTGGTCATATTTATGTAACTAGTTTAGAAATGTGAACTGAACAATTAAGCTAAGGTAGCTATTTTAAATTTTAAATAAATAATTAACAAATAATACGGAGTAATATAATGCATTATGCATGTACGGTGTAACTTTATTACAAGCATATGTTAAGTTATCATTGGTTGGAAGTGAGAAATTGATAAAGAAATCACTTACTCCGTATAAGTAAGTTATAAGTGGTGTTTACTACTACATCTAATATATACGGTGTAAATGTCAGTTTTGCATTTCATCTAAATTAAGATTTATTTCAAACAAATGTAAAAATGTCATTATGATTATTATTAATGGATAACAAATGAATGAATGGTGTTGGATTAAAATTTTGGTCTTTGTCATCGAGGGATAATCCAGTTCCTCTGCGTGGCTTAGGTAGGGCGCCCGACCATTTTGAACCATTATATCAAAAAAATCAATGAAATAAAATGAGTGGGTCCATTTTTTACACAAATTTTGAGGGCTGAATTTTAATCCATGTCTTCTATCTTAGTAAGGTACTCTCTCATAAGGCAGAGATCTCAATCGATCATCAAGGCTTCTTCTACTTTCTGATCTGATGGATATTAAAAATTTTAAAATCTTTTGTATATAATGAAGATGTTTTAATAAGTACATTTTCAAATCTAAAAGTTGTTTGGGGTACGTATTCCGTATTCGTATCATACAAATAAATTGGATTGTATTCCAAATTTGGATCTAGCATGACCTTAGAGACCAAATATAAGAAGAATCCACATATTACACTTAATTAGCTTCTTTGATCTAAACCAGTAAACACTTAAACCCATATTTTGATTTTTGGATGAACAAAAAGGGAATTCAAGAAAAGAGTTTGGGTTGAAATGTTGAATATAATTGTAATGATTTAGCTGTTCATCATCAGAGCGATGAAGAAACCGACGAAAACGGGGAGAAGAAGAAGAAGGAGAAGAAAGGGTTGAAGGACAAACTGAAGAAGAAGTTGCATGGTGAGCCAAAGGAAGAGAAGAAAGATGAAGTAGTAGTTGAAACCTCCATTCCCGTGGAGATTATTGTGGATGATCATGAGGTGGAGGATGAGAAGAAGGAGGGCTTCTTTGGCAATATAAAAAAGAAGCTCACCGGCGGTGGCCATAAGGCGGAGGAAGTCCCGGAAACGGCGGCGCACCACCACGATGCGGAGGTCAACAAACCCGGCTTCTTCGATAAGATTAAGGAAAAGATCCATGGCCACCACCCAAAGACAGAAGAGGAAAAGGAGAAGGAAAAATAGGCATCCCATAATGTGAATTGACATCAATCATGATCATGTTGTTTGTTTGATGATCACCCACATTTATATCTCTTGCTTTTAATTTTGCTTGGTTTGTGCTGTGCTTTTTGTTTTCCTTCCACTTCTTTCATGTGTATGTGTTTATTACTCCGTATTATTACTCTGCTAGAGTATATATGAAATTTATATAATGTTTGTATATTGTGTTGGTCTTACACTCTTATATACCAAGTACATGCTTTTTACATAAATAAAAATGCAAGGAGGTTGTTTATTTGATTATCTCATGACAGAAAACGAGAGATGTTACATTTTCATTTTGATGTAATACAAATGTTCCTCTTTTTTGTACGAGTATTTATTGTTGAGCTCTTGGTTGCGGAAGAATGAAATAGGAGAATAATTGTTTAACCCCGATTTACAATGCATATGAAATTTATATACCTAATACAAAATATAACTAAGGCCCAATAATAGGTCCAAAAGACTAAGAATTAAAATAGCCCAGATTGACTATTCTTGGTACGCCCCCTCAAGAGGAGCATGGATGTCCATCATGTTCATCTTGACTACAAATTGATTGAATAATGGATTCCCAAGTGGTTTGGTGTAGATATCTGCAAGTTGAAAATTATTCTTAATATATGGAGTATGGACCAAAGATATTAAACCACAATTTATTTTTTCTCTAATTAAGTGACAGTCTAATTCTATATGTTTGTTCTTTGATGTTGAATAGGATTATGAGCTAAATGATAAGTAGATTTATTATCAGTAAAAATACTAATGGGTAAAGAAAATTGTATATGCAAGTCATGAAGAATATAATATAACCATTGAGCTTCACAAACTACATTGGCAGCAGCTCTATACTCAGCTTCAGTAGAAGATCTACTTACCCCCTGTTGTTTTTTAGATTTCCATGAAATTAAAGAATTACCGAGATAAAAAGCATAACCAAAAACACTTCTCTTAGTATATATACATGCATCCCATTCAGAATCAGTATAACCTTGAATACAGAAATCAGAAAGATGGATAGAAAAGACCTTTTCCTGGAGAATTCTTAAGATACATTAGAATCCTATGAACTACACTCATATGAATGTCAGTGGGAGAAGAAAGAAATTGACTAAGAACCTGAACACCGTAAGCAATGTCAAACCTTGTAACAGTTAAGTAAAACAGTTTGCCAATTAAGGTTCTGTATGTTTTAGGATTATCTAAAACAGTACCATCCCTTTTAGAATTTTTTTTGTTTCGAGTCCATTGGAGTAGTATAAGGTTTAGAATGTAAATGACCATATTTATTAAGAATATCAAGAGTATACTTTCTCTACAAAGATTTAAACCTTTATTAGATCTAGCAACTTCAATACCCAAGATATATTTCAATTCACCAATATCTTTAATACTAAATTTATTACTTAAGAAAGTTTTTACTGCAGTGATTTCTTCCATGCAATATTTCCAGCAAGAATAATGTCATCTACATATATGAGAAGAGTAGTGAAAGAGGTGTTATCAGATTTAGTAAATAATGAAAAATCAGCTTAAGATTGTTTATAGCCAAATAATTTTAGGGAATCAGAGAGTTTACATAACCATTGTCTAGAAGCCTGCTTGAGACCATAAAAGCTTTAGACAAGCTTATAAACCCTGTTATCAGTAGGAGGTGAATATCCTGGAGGAGGCTGCATAAAAATATCCTCTTTTAAATCACCATGTAAAAAGGCATTGTTTATATCTAATTGATGTAAGAACTAGTTTTTAGCACTAGCAATAGCTAAAATTATTCTAACATTGGTTAATTTTACAACAAGAGAAAAAGTATCAAAATAATCAAAACCTTCTTCTTGAGTATAACCTTTAGCAACTAATCTTGCTTTATATATGTCTAAAGAACCATCATGTTTTAAAAACCCATTTAGAGCCTATGATATTTTGATTAGAAGGGGGATTAACTAAAATCCAAGTTTTATTTTTCTCAAGAGCTTGAATTTTAGTTATCATGGCATTCTGCCATTCAGGAAATTTTGCAGCTGGTTTATAGGTTTTAGGTTCAGTGATTTTGGAAAGAGCAGCAATAAAACAAGAATGGGAAATCCTCAATCTATTATAAGTTATATGGTTTTGAATAGGATATCTAACAAAATTACAAGAAGAAGAAGAAGATGGTGATAAAATTAGGTAATTCATAAGTATAGTCTTGAAGATGAATAGGTAAAGATCTTACTCTTGTTGATTTTCTGTTATATTGATCTTCTGGAATAGAGAGGGTAGTCTGTAAAGTGCTAAAATCATGGGTATTAGCAGAATCATGCATATTCATAAGATTGATTTCATCATTAATTTGGTTTTGTAAATAATTTGTAAAAGTATTTGAATTTATGTTATAATCATATGAAGAATCACCATTAGTAGAAAAACTGAAGGGTGTAGGATAAGAATGAGTGGAGTTAGATGAATCGGAATTATCTTTGTAAGGAAAAATCATTTCATAAAATTTAACATTTCTGGGGATAAGAAATTTATGATTAACAATCTCATACAGTTTATATCCTTTAGAACCTAAAGGATAACCAGCAAAAACACATTTGACAGCTCTTTTATCAAACTTTGATATATCAGCAGTTAAAGTAGAAGCATAAACAAGAGATCCAAAAACTCTTAAATGAGAATAATGAGGGAGTTTATTATATAATAGCTCATAAGGAGATATATTATTAAGAATAGTTGTAGGAAGTCTGTTTATGATATGAACAACAGTGAGAATACAATGAGGCAAAAAGTGAGAGACAAACATGATTGAAATAAAAGAGATCTAGCAACCTGAAGAATGTGTTGATGTTTCCTTTCAACCCTAGCATTTTGTTGAGGAGTTTCAACACAAGAAAGTTAATGAATAATGCCATGAGTATTATAAAATTTTGGAAATATAAATTCAGTACCATTCTCAGTGCGAATAATTTTTATTTTGACATGAAATTGAGTACTAATGAGATTATAAAAATTCATCACACGAACTTAACTTCAGATTTGGTTGTCATCATAAAAACTCAAGTACATCTAGTATGATCATCAACAATGGTTAAAAAAAATCTAAAACCAGAAAAAGATGGAACCCTAAAAGGGCCCCAAACATCCATATGAACAAGATCAAAAGCATGAGAAGCATGAGAAGTGCTATCAGAAAAGGGTAAACGTTTCTGTTTAGCAAAATGACATATATCACAAAAAAAATAGTTTTATTCACATGATGTGGAACAGTACAATCAACAATGGATTTCAATTTGTTGAAAGGTAAATGACCTAGTCTATAGTGCCAAACATCATATTTATTATCTAAAGATTGAACATTAGTAGTATTAGCAACATATAGTTTATTTGTTGAAAAGAAAGGTCTAGAAGCGTTGTATAGATAAAGTCCACTTTGAAGATCAACATAGCTAGTCATTTGGTTGGTGAGCAGATCCTTCAAAGTAGCATGGTTAGAAGTAAAATGAACAGAAGTATTCTCATGTAAAACAAGACTAGATATAGATATAAGATTAAAACTAAACTGGAGAACATATAATACATTGTGAAGAGTAGAATTATTATTGATTTTAATATCACCTATATGAGTAGCATTTATGAAAGAACTAGAAGGTAATTGTTGAATATTGATAGAAATAGGTTTGGGTTAGGAAGTGTATAAATTGAAATTGTGAGTCATGTGATCAGAAGCTCCAGTGTCAAGGATCCAAATAGAAGATTTAACATTATATAAGGAAGCAAAATGATTACCTAGGAAAAAAGAAGCATTAGAAGACTGGTCATGTCGTGAGACAGTCATAACAACATTAGCAGAAGCAGATTTATCATTCTGAGTTTTCATGAACTCAATAAATTTGTTGTAGTAGTAGGAATCACAGAGGTCCAAGTCAATGGAAGGAGATTCAGTAGATGTATTGGCTAGATGAGCATGAGTATTCCTTGTAGAATTTGAAGGCAAATTGAAACCAGGTGCAATTCTTTGCCCTTTCGGTCCTTTCCAGTTAGGAGGGTAGTCAATGACTTGAAAGCACTTGTCAGCATAATGTGCTTCATAATCACAGTGATTGTAGATGATGGATTTCTTTTTTGTAGTTAGAATTTTTTTACTAAGAACGCAACAGAATCAGCAGTAGGAGGATCATAAGTGTTGAAATTATCAGAAGAAAATGGAACATAATTAAGGGGATGTTGAAGTGTTCTTTGAGACTTTTTTTTTGTAGAAAGAAAGAGTAAACAACAGAGAGGCTATGAAAAGGTGTTTGAAGAAGAATTTGATTCCTTAAATTGGAGTAGGACTCATTTAAACCAACTAGAAACTTCTGAACAGATTCATTCTGAAGCAAAAGTTGATACTTTTCATTTAGTTTACAGGTGCAGATACCACAAGAATAAGAAGGAAGTGTTTTAAAATTGGCATACTCATCCCAAAGACCTTTGAACAAGTTATAGTAAGTAGTAATGGTTTTAGTGCCCTAAGAATTATTACCTAGGGTTTTTTCTAGATAAAAAACTCTAGGACCATCAGTTTTTACCATACCTAAGTTGGATTTCGTCCCAAAAATCTTTAGCAAAGGTAAAATATAAGAAAGTGAAACGGATTTCAGGAGCAATTGAGTAAATCAGCCAATAAAGAATTAGAGCATGTATACGATACCAGACATAGTAAGCAACAACATTATCTAGAGTCGGTTGAGTAATTGAATCATCAAGAAACATCATCTTGTTCTTCACACTGAAGGCCATCGTGACATATTTCCTTCAAGCAAGCATTGAAGTTCTCACCATCGAGCGTCTCAGAGATTATTCGAAGACCATCATGATCACTCAGATGCAAATAACATGGAGATGAGGGATCCTCAGTAGGATTTAAAGGGAGTATGATATTCGAATTCATTGCAAGAAAGTTTTGCGAATGAATTAGGGTTATGAATCGATAGATTCAGAGAATATGAGAATCGATTATAGAAATCGAGATCGATGAAGAATAAAGAATTCGAGAGGGGATCAAAAACCTAATCTGATACCATATCAACAATTGGACTCAAGAATTTTATAGATTGAAGAGATGAATGAAGATGTATTGTTGAGCTCTAGGTTGCGGAAGCATGAAGATAGGAGAATAATAGCTTAACCCCGATTTACAATGTATATGAAATTTATATACCTAATACAAAATATAACTAAGGCCCAATTATAGGCCCAAAAGACTAAGAATTAACATCTATCTAGGAAGAGCTAAAAAATTTTACTTCTCACATCACGTGATTGGGATTGATCAACGCCTTAATAGCTGGAAGAACAAAGTTCTTTCCCATGCCGGCAAAATCATATTGATCAAACATGTGCTGGCCACCTTCCCCCTCTATACTATGGCTCCTCTAAGGTCCCCAAGGGGGTCCTAAAGGACATTGAAAAACGTTGTATTAAGTTCCTTTGGCAAAAAGATATTAACTCTTCTAGCACCTTTAGTTGGAGGTCTTGGGCTAACTGCTCATACCCTTTTACTAAGAACGGTTTGGGTTTTCGCAGGTTGCAGGACATCCAGGACAGCCTCATTTTGAAACTCTGGTGGAAAAAAGACCATGGAAACAGCATTTGGGCTACCATTTTTAATTCCTTACGTTCATTTACTCTTTCTGTTTTTTGGCCTTCAATGGTCTCCGTGTATCATTTATATAGTGCCAACACTAGAATTCAGGTCAATAACGGCAGCAGCCTCTTCTGGGATTCCAATTGGAGTCCTTTTGGGCCTCTCTATAGACTGACACCTGAGCCCCATGACCCCATCACTATTAGAGAGGCCTATGAGAATATTCATAGTCATGTTGGTGACTTACCTCACCACATTAGCACGACCCTTATTAACAATAGTCCCTCCTTTGAAGAGACACCAGACAATACTCACTGGACCCGCACCACTAACGGTGAATTCTCCTTTAAGACGGCCTATGATGAGATAAGGAATAAAAGGCCCAAGATTAAAAATCTTCACCTTTTATGGAAGAAACTGATTCCAAAGAAGATTTCCTTCTTCCTTTGGCGGATCACTAACAATCTCATTGTGTGTGCTGACTCGCTCCAGAAAATGGGTTTTCATGGGCCTTTTAAATGTCCTCACTGCAACCACCATGACTCTACTGACCATTTCTTTCTGAGTTGTCCGTCTCACACTCCAATCCGGAGTTACTTTAATATTCAGGGTCATCGGTTGGATGGCAATATATTTAAGGGACAACATTCTTAATTGGACCCATCATAAATCCTTTATAACTTATATTGTCATTCTTTGGAACCTCTGGAAGCTGAGAAACAGCACCCTGTATGATGATATCTCCCCTAACTACTCTGAGGCCATTTACAATATTCGTCGGGAGATCAGTTCCATCCAGGATGCTAAAAGACCTAATAAGGCTATTAGAAGTAGACCCAAAGTGGTGTCCTGGAATCCTCCTATGCATAACCATAGAACCCTTAACATAGGTCACACAAAAAATGGGCTCTCACACACTTTTGGGTTTTTGGCAAGGAACCATAATGGCGATATGATCTTCCATCACAAAAGCAAACTTTTCTCTTCCTCCACTATGAGGGCTTTCATTGATGCTTACTATGACTTCCTCATTTTCTGTAGGGATAGGAGGATCTATTACTCTAACATCCAAATTAACAATGCCCAAGTCTTCCAAGCCATTAATCTTCATTGCGTGCAACATTGGGATCAAATTTTCATCATCTCTTGCATTCGAAGGATTTTGCATCAAAACCACATCACCATTAGTCTTGTTAACAACAAGGTCAACTGCGCCGCAAAAGAAATTAGTATGGGAGTTGATGTAAAATCCAATAGAATCAGCAATATTCTTAAATTCGATGCAACTGCTTTTCCTTATATTATATAGTTTTCTTTTCTGGGTAGGCATTGGTCTATTCCTCCTACCGTGTCTCTAGTTCACTCTCATTCTTAATAAATGGTAAGGTGTTCCCCAGCCCTTACCCCCATCCTATGATGGTTTACCACTGGGTAAAAAAAAAGACTAAGAATTAAAATAGCCCAGATTAACTATCTTGATATAATAACCGAAACTATAGAAGAGTATTCTCAAAATGCTGCAGTGACATATAGTAACCCGTAAATTGCTAATAAGATTTACGAGACAATGGACCATTTTGGATTTTTTTCAATAATTGAGATTATTTTTGTCAATTATTCCTAAATTAATATAGATAGGTCTCATTTGCCATAGTTGTTTTCAATTTACATTGACCTTGTGAATTTAAACACAATCATCATAATTTTCCCATTACAAAAAAAGATGTCTTAGATGCAAAGATAAGAAAATTACTCTAAGTTTTGCCCCTATGCATGATTTTTCTTATGTAGCTAAGAAGATTCTATCACTACCATTTTCTTCTTTCTCTTGAACACTTCATCTTTGTTTCACACACATTTTTTTTCAACCACTACTATATTAGGTAACCTAATTCTACAAATTTGGCAAATGATTTGTTCAAAACTTCAATCACATTAATTAACCAGGTGTGATTGATGTGAGGTTGTTACTGGTTACTCACACATCGGCGAGCTACGGGCTAACCAAGGCCCAACCCATCTCAAATTTAGAAAATACTTTATTTTTAGTGTAAAAAAATCTGTGTGACTTTTTTCTAAAAATGATGTTTGTACGGGCCTAGTCCAACCTATTGCCCTAACCCCGTCTCTGAACATACAAACTTTTGAGCCATTTTTGACTACTTACTTGACATCTTTATGTTGCTTACTTCTACAATTGGAACACACCGCTCTAATTAAGTAGAAATATTATAAAGTATATATGATTCCATAAACTCTTTATTTTTTACACTCCATTCACCGTCTTGCATGTGTTATTCAAGGCTGATCCTGCCCATTTCTGGGCCTATGGGTGATATATTATATTAGGCTTATATACCCAAGAGGCCAAGACTAAACTTAAACTATACATATTTAAAATATGAATTATAAAAAAATATCTAATAAAGGTCATAAATTAAAGGAAAAAACCACTTTACTATTATTTAAATTACATATTTGGACAAAAGTAACAACACAAGTATTACATAAAAAGAAAAAAACATTACTTTAAGGGTTTCTCGCGGAACATTGTGAAACAAAATCATCAATAATACTTTCTTAAAAGGAATAAAAAAACATTTAAAGCTAAAGAGATGTGGAGACAGGAGAGACATGTCTTTTATTGATTCAACAACAATTGTATTGCTTAAAAAAACTACAACTAGTTCTACCTAAAATTAACACTCCCCCAGTCCTAATTTGTAAGATATGTTTCCTATTTACTTGGTCAACATAAATCACTCTTAATCTTTTACTTTATATATCAAAATTTTATAAAATTTGAATTAATTTTTGCAGGCTTTGTAGTGGTATTAATGTAGTTTCTGAATATGTAAATTTTTTAATTTTTAAAATTAATTTGAGTGTTGATATGAATCAATTTGCTTTATCGTCGGTCAAACATCGTAAACCATAAAGTATCTTACAAATTGGGACGGAGGGAGTATATATTCTTTTTTTAAACTTGGCTTCGTTTAAAACTTTTTACTTATGTTCTAATTTTTTAAATTGTCAATAAATATTAAATATTAGACCTAATTAATTGAACTTAAATATAAAAAAGAAGCCGACTCACACTATATATAGAAAACAATTGTGCCTATTTTCTCTCTCTATTTTTTCGTGCCTAGGGCAGTCACCCGCCTTCCCCCGGACCGGCCGTAGTGTTATTTAATCGTAAAATTACATTACATTGTTGTATAATTGGATCTACAAAAAATTAAAATATAAAAGTTTATTCATTCATATAAATTAAGTAGCACAAGAAATGTAGACTATAGTCATTCAAATAAGTTACACTAAATGTCCATATCATGTTAAAGTGAGCGATTATGGTAATAATATTATAATTATTATGAATGGTTTATAATTATAATATTATAAACCAACTAGCTTCCGGTTTTGGTTCGTAGGTCCATCTTGGCGGATAAATTGCAACTCTCTTATATTAGGCGTTACTAATTCTCCGATTATGTTCTGTTATTTTGTTGTAGCTATGGGTAAGGTTCGGTCCCCCCATGGTTTTTTCTACTTTCCGTATTTCTTTTATTTTCGTCTCATGTTTTGTGGAAAGTATGCCTTCGGGAGAGGTTTTGGTCTAATCCCCCCCTCCGTTTGTATTCGTTCTCTTTATCATCAATAAAACTCGGCAAATGTTTCCCGACATTTGCCCCACTGATTTTGTTGATTTGCCTTCCGGGTTAAAAAAAGAATGTTTTTGTTTGGACTGCTTTTAATCATAATCATTAGACCAGACATAATAATCAATAATACAATACACAAACAATAGACGACGTTTACTGGAATAAAGTAATAAACTAATTAAAGTTAAACATGTCGGTCTACGTCATGCTAGACATGATTTAAATAGATTATTTTCGATCACAAAATTTTCGATTAAGTTAAAATAAACTTAGGTACGAGATGATATTTTTACTGAAATAGTTTTTGCATAAATAATTAAAAAAATTATGTCTTAGTTTTTAAAAAAGATGATGTAATCCGAAACCATAAAGTACACCCATTGACGAATTATTGTATATCCATGCTGCCATGTTTCATGGTGTGCCCCAATCTTTTTTAAAAGTTTAAAGTGCTGCCTATTTTTAAACTAAAACGATAAAAATGGTTACAAAGAAAGGTAGAATTGGGCATTAAACATCTTTTTGTTTGGATTTACTTTGATTGCTGACCATATATACTAGACAAAATCACACCAAACTAGATTTAAATAGACCGGATCAAGTTTGATCAGATCATATTTAATAGACCAGATTAATCCAGAATAGTCCTGAAAAATTTGAGTCCAATTAAAAATGTTTTAAAGGGGCCCACCTTTCCAATTTGTTGAATAGATTGCTATAATAAAAAATATTTTTTTTTTATAGAATTTAACTTTTCAGAACCAAATAAAAGGAAATTGGTCATAATATGATTAGACCTTTATAGAGATTACTATCAGTCCATGATTATTCTATTCCGGACTCTCTCCATCACTTAAAATTTTTTCATTTTTAATTTTTCAGGTTAATGATGACAAAGTTTGGATAATGATTTTGATTAGTATAGTGACACGGAAGTTATAAATTTTATGAATTTAAAACTTTTAGGAAAGTATTTATAACAGATAACATTTCTATATCATTTTAATATTATAGGTAGTTTCATATAAAGATACATCTTGTTCAAAATTTAATTTGGTTGATCAAAAATGACAAAATTTTAACGAAGGGAGAAAACATAAGTTAGTGGTAATTCTAGCGCATTGATCGGTAATTTATTAATATAATGTAGATTTTTGAGTGGTAAATGATGAATGATGAACTAGAGCACCACTAAAGCACAAAGCACTAATGAACATATTCATACATATATATAGACCTGTCACTGGTTCTAAATTGAACCGAAACCAAACTGCCAGTTCACGGTTTCAAATTTTAGGGAAGCAAAACTACACGGTACCGGTTCTAAAATCGGCGGTTCTAGTTTCAAACCGGTTTGGTTCTGGTTCCATTTTTATTTTTTAGATATTAAAGTTTAGTATTTTTAAAAAAATGATTTTTTTTAATATTAAAAGAATAAATATATGTCATTTTTAAAACTAAGTACAAAAAAAGATAGTTTATAGTTAAATAGTTATAAATTAGATTGCAAGATCCTACAATCTATTATTCTAAAGTAATTTAGTTATTAAATAATTATGGATACTTACTGCTAACAGTATTAACAGGAAAATATTTTAACTAGTACAATAGAAAAATTAACAGTTTCAATAGAAAAACTATGGATACTTATTATTAAGGGGCAGTAACTAGTAACTATTATAATTGTTATTTCTATTATTAGTACAATTAATACTATTATTATTATTATTATTATTATTATTATAATTATCATCATTATTAATATTATGCAGGTCTGGCTGTGATTCAAAAACCGGTGATTCCGGTTCCAGTTTAACCAAAAACCACAACATGTCTACTTGATATGTAGGAGAGTAATCTCTAGATTTGGGCGCCGGAAGAGAGGGCGATCTACACACTCATCATGAATGCCCTCTATCCCATATAAATTTGTCATCCTTCTTTGTTGATTATCTAAAAAAAATTCATCACTTTATCTTGTAAGATTAACTTGTGTCTTTTGATTTCTATTAGAAATAATCGGGTGTATATACAACTTTAAATGGGTGCAGTGAAATTAATGTCACAAGTTTATATAAATAAAACATATAGCCTATTAGATTAAAATGAAAGTAGGAATATCTCCTAAAAGATCAGTGGTATCCAGTTAGTGCTTTTAAGAGAATAGTCTCGTGCCTATTTGTTTATAGAAGAAATATGATATGGATTTAAATTATCAAAAGAGGAGCTATTCTTTGAACTCCTATTTATACATGCTATGTAGCTATTTAACCTTTCTATTATTTCTCTTTTAATCGTACAATTTTTACTCTATTGTTCTTTTTAATATTTGAACTTGACAAAGTTATAATATATTTTTATTTATAATAAAATTTGTGAAAGAGATTACAAAACAACCTTTAGTTCCCTATAGTCCGTTCATCTTCTCCGTTCTACTTCTACTCCTCTCACGCGGTCAGCCGGTCACTCCTCTCCGTCATCTGCTGCGGGCCTGCGGCGGTAAGCAGCCAAGAGGACGGCGGCCAGAGAAACTCCAGGTCTCCAACAAGAAGGACGGCGGACAGGACTGCATCTCAAACCACAGTGCAACTCCAGGTCTCATCCAGGTAAATTGAACACTCCCTTCTTGATATACTATCTTTCCAAACTATATTCGATCATAGTTTTAGATTGTCGTCTCTTCAACTCTTGGCAAATCAGTTTATCCATTGATAATGGATCAATAATTCTTGATTGATTTGTAAAGGTTTAAACTTGATAAATTAATTGTTAATTCAACTAGGTGTGTTCCAGTATAATTCAACTTTGAGATTGGCTGGCTGTCTCGTTAATCAAATCAAAATTCTGAATATTTTTATGTTTTCATCACAAACGATTTGATTTTGTTTAGCTAATTTGGTTTACTTTCTACACGTTTCAGATTGATAGTCTATTTTTTAATGAAATCAGAAAATAATTACAGAAATGTAGCTTCTTTTGTAAAAAAGCATCTGTAGCGGGCTAGCTCACTGAATTGATATCTGTATTTGTAGAAATCTCATAATCTCAGAGATGCTTTTTGCTTTGTCTTTTAAGCCGGATCTATAATGTGTTGGTAAGGATCTCTCCCCTGCCTATTTGTTTGGAGGGCTGACAGTTGCTTGTCTCGCTCAGCCCCTACTTAGCTTTCTGGTAGGCATCGGGAATTTCTATTCTGAATTCTCACTCACTCATGTCAATGTCAAATCCCCCTCAAAATGCAATTCCAACTCGGCCAAAGGGCAGGTGGTATGTATTTAGATCCATCCTGATTGTTGGATTGAAATGAAAATTCGACTTTATGCGAAAAACAATATAATCCAAAATATTTATTCATTACTAACATAAACAACCACATTTTACTACTGGTTTACTTTCTACACGTTTACATACTGGTTTACTTTCTACACATTTCAGATTGATAGTCTATTTTTTTAAATGAAATCAGAAAATAATTACAGAATGTTGTTGTATTTTGCAAAATGTTTAATGTTGTTATGCTTGTCACTTGAGAGTCCAGAATGTTGTTGTATTTTGCAAAATGTTTAAGAATGCAGCTTGGTTTAAAAAAGAGGCGCGCAAAGGCACGAGGTGCCTCTGGGCGATGACTTCATTGCATCCAAACATCCCAGGCGCAGCAGATTCTATAAGGCGTGCCTTTTACATCGCCTAGTCCCGCCTTTTGCGCCTCTTGCTTTTCCATGAGTTATAGTAAACATTTTATCCACCCTCTTGCTTTTCGACCGTCGTTTTTCTTCATTCAACAGAATAAAATATCTGCAGCTTTGTTTTCTCTGTTCCTCTTTGTTAAATCCCTAGCTTTTCTTCATGAATGAAAGATTCCCTTTCCCAATGGTATAAGCTTCCCCCCCTGGATTAGTGATACTATAACTCATCTCATTAGCACTGCTCAGATTACTGATTCTTGGTTTGAATGAACCATATTGTTAATATTTATGGAAGTGTTGAAATGTTTTGCCTCCAATGTGTTCGATGAAATTCCCAAAAGAAATGTAAAAATCAGTTTTGTTGTTAATGAATGAGTTGTGGCTTAATAAAACCATAAGTTCAGTATGGTGGTTGCCATTTGCCCAATGAAGATGTAATTATTTAGCGGTTTGCTTTTACACAAATGTAAAAATCAGTTTAGTATTCCAGAATTTCTTACAGAAAGGCTCATTACTAGTTACTACAAACTTTGTAATTTTGTATATAGATTGTATTTCATTAATCTACCATTTTTGCACGTGTGTATTCAAGTACATTTGTTAGTATTGACAGCGTAATTAATAAGGGAAATCATTTAAGATTTACTCCCCTTTATTCATAAGAATCTATAATGATATAATGATGGGTTAATGTTGAATTCATGATGCTCTTTATTGTTCACCTGAAAATCATTCGTTTAGGATTTA
This sequence comes from Cuscuta epithymum, assembly GCA_945859915.1. Taxonomy (NCBI): domain Eukaryota; kingdom Viridiplantae; phylum Streptophyta; class Magnoliopsida; order Solanales; family Convolvulaceae; genus Cuscuta; species Cuscuta epithymum. Next base: position 695,394 of record CAMAPF010000024.1, read on the forward strand.
TATTTACTTAACTATATGCATAAGTATTAGTGTTCTTTAAAACCCAGGGACGCGAGAGCTGCCATAAGAGACCAATAACATAACAATGTTCATATTACTGATATGCTCACCTTTATACTTTCATGAATAAATGAGTATGTTGGAATTTTTGTACGTTGGAATATGTATGTTGGAATTTTTACTAACATCTTTTTACTATTTCAAGAAGTGATAGCATTGTTTTCCCTTTTTTGTAATATGTACGTTAGGAATTTTTGTTAGTGTGAAAATATTCTCCATGATGACACTTTTTTATGTTTAAGGAAAAAAGTTAAATAAATCAAGTCCAAAAATGTCTTAATATGTCTTATGTCCAAATCCACACAAATCTAGACAAATCCATAAATGTCTCAAATGTCTTCTAAAATCTCATATTTTATAAATGTCTACAAAAGTCTCAAATGAATACACCTCCCTAAATTTTCACTTCAATGACCAGATGCTTAACCAGTGTTTATTAAACCTTCTCCTTCTGTAGGGTTTTTCATCCTTCTCCCGCGCACTAAAAATGACTAAGCTGAGGAAGCTGAATCGCCCTACGGGTCATCGACTGTCCATGCTCAGGTTATTATGTAACATAAATTCTTCATTTTTGATCAACGGGCTCTGTTCTTTTTCCCTTCCTGAGTAATAAGTTTTCAACCGCTTACAGGACAATGGTGTCGCAGTTAGTCAAGCATGAGCGCATAGAGACTACTATCGCTAAAGTATTCTCATTTTACTCAACCTCTTCAAATTTCCCGTATCATTTTCAAAAGAGCTTTCTTGAATAGAATTGCATTAGTCAAGTATTATGATTTATTTGTCTTACTGATTACTTACTAAGATTATAGACAATTTTTCCTTTTCTTGTTATTGTTTTTGTGGGAGGGCGGGGTGCTGTCTAACCAGGTATTGGGCGCAACTAATTGTGCAACATTAGTTCTATTATTCTTATCATCTTTTCTTATCATCTTATGGCTTATTGTAGGCTAAGGAAGTTCGTAGGCTTGCTGATAATATGGTGCAGCTGGGAAAAGAGGTATGCAATTATGCATGATGATATAGTGATTGATTCAAAGTGTATTAGGTCATTTGTGACAATTAATGTGTTCAAATGGGGTTAGGACTTAGGAGTGCATTCATTGGTACCTAAACATTTCCACATCCTAGATCACTCATTATATTAGGATTGGAATGTGATAATGTCTTAAAAAAGTAGGAAGTTGTATTGAGGGGTGACACAATGCACCCTTAACCCAAGTAGTTAAATCGCTACTCGGTGGCAACTTGGACAAGGGCTGAGTAGCGAGTACAGCCGAGCACTCAGATTACTCGTGCGGTCGTGCCTCTGTTAATTAAATTCGAAAACATAAATGCCTCCTAAAATACATAACAGTTATTTGTAAATTCCACAATATCCCAGTTTAGCTTTACATTTTCAGATTTAACCCCCTAAAAATCAATTTACTGCATTTGGAGTAACTCGATGAGTATACCTTGTCACCAAGTAGAAAATGGAACAAATGAACAATGCGTGTCAAAATACCAATCAGCAAAGCGCTACTCCTAGTAGTGAGTACTCGGCGGTTGGAGAACATAGCCAGTTACTAAGAAGTAAGAAACCGTTGTCTAGATTAGAGTACTTAATGGGACTAACACGTTTTTTCTTTCTAATTTGCTCTCTTTTTATGATCATTTTTGGAACCCGTTCAATGGGATTGGAAGGAAATGAATGATTAGGAAAATAAATTTTTAATGCTTGCATTTACATTAGAAAATAAAATCTGAAAATCAAATTCGGTAATAACTTTTTCTGATTCAACAGTTATTTAGGTTTGTTAGTGTCAATATAATAGATACGCATAGGTAAAATAACTTTTTTGAAGTTCTAACAAATATCTGAAACTGATGTATTTAGTTTGAAACTTTTTTTATTTTCTTTCAAATTTTATTCCCTCTGAGACCGGCTATCTTTCCAACATCCATACAGACCCTAGGGGTTTATGGTTTTTCACGATGGGCAATCATCTTCCTATATTATTGAAATCTGTCCATATTTTTAGAGGATGTTTCTTCATTAGGTAGATTACACGAAACTAAATAATGTTGAGTACCATCTCACCACGTTCATTAGTTCCTGTCTATTGAAGGATCTAGTCATCTAACAATAAACAATTGCCTCCAGCTCAAATCCATCATAGAAAAATCAGTTGTAGTATTCTTATTTGAAATGCTAATTATTTTCTAATTCACTGTGGCATGTTTGGATCCAAGATAATTCCATGTAAAGAAAATAATCATTTTCTAATTATTTTCTTATTCACTGTGGTATGGTTGACCAGTCAGACTGCACTTTTCGTGAAGAGCCCTAAAAAGCAATGCTTTTAGAGCTTAAGTGAAGTGACCAAAATGCCCAAAAGCTACGCTTTCTCATGCGCTGTCGCTGGGTAAAAGCTAAGGCCCAAAGACTCACTCGCTTGCACTTTTGCTATTTTGCGCATTTGGTCGTGCATTTAATAAGTCTTTTCCTCCCAAATTTCTTTATTTTCTCCTACATTTCCTTTCCTCCCAAATATCCCCTGTATTTTTGTCTCTATTTTCTTCATCAGTTTCCCTAGCATTTCTGAATTTTCAAATGGACCCCTAGTGAATGCCAGTATTCCTATTACTTAATGTTTACTACCTCCACCATCATCATCATCACCCCAGTGCCGCAAAGGCTCCCACCTATAGTGGGGTAAGGGGGGTCGGATGTACGCAGTCTTTCCCCTGTACTAAAGCACAAAGAGATTGTTTCTAGACGACCCATAGTGAAAATCGCGTCGAAAATTGCATGGACTGACTGCTGCTTTGTAAGAAAGAAGCCCAGATAGTTTAGTGAGCCATTTTGTTTTATTCCATCATATTCCCAAGCCAAAAAAGAGTGAGTCTTTGGCTTCATTGCAAATGATGGAAATTTTCGCCAACTCAGAAAATTTTGCCATTGGGCTTTCTTGGTTAATTGTGGTAAACTTTGGCAACTGATTTTAATTAGTGTACTTTTATAAAAGTACACTAATTATGATTGGTGAAAGTTTAACAATATTGACCAATAAAGTCAGAGATGGTGAAATTTTGTGGGATAGAATTTTTTTCATTTGTCACCCTATGTTACGGAGTATATGAAGAAGGGCTTCATTTTTTCTGCATACATGTTCCATTACCCTGGATTCCGCACTTTGATATACATATTATCCAATGCTCTTAACTTTCTTTAATGAGATATGGATTATATCACTTCCTCCGTGGAACTATTTTATCCAGCTCAAACTTTGCACAAACTTTGCAGGGTACTCTGTGTGCTGCAAGGCGTGCAGCTGGCTTTGTGCGCGGTGATGATGTTCTTCACAAGCTGTTTACTGAACTGGCATATAGATACAGGTGAAAATATATGGATTTTTTAAACTGCCACTAGCTCTCGTTTTATTTTACTTTATTTTTATTAAGGTTTTGCTGAGGTGCCATAACATCTCCATGGTCGTAACTTGCAGAGAAAGAGCTGGTGGATATACAAGATTGTTAAGAACACGTATTCGAGTTGGTGACGCTGCTCCTATGGCGTATATTGAGTGAGTTTTATCTACCGAATTTGTGCTTTGCTCATGAACCAATTGGCTTTTAGTTTTGATTGAATTTCCCAAGGAAAAGAAGACAACGAAAAAATGGATTGCTAACAAGATATGCTATGAATAGGACCTTAATGGAAATTGTTCAGCATTTCTATTAATTTCTACCGTTCGGGATGATAACGAATTTGCAAGTTGTTTGTTTTATGATTTTAAAAATTTTGATATGTGTATATATATTATATACATATGTTGTATAATAAACCCAAACTAATTGTATTTTTGTAAACTGTGGATAACAAACTGCATATCACTTCCAGGTTTGCAAATTCGAGTTTTCTAAACATATGTTTACTGAAAAATTGCCACCATCCCAAACCAGTCCTAGTTTTAGCTGACAAATTTCTATTTGACCCTTTATAGGTTCATTGACAGGGAGAATGAACTTAGACAATCAAAACCGCCCACCCCACAACCACCACAAAAACCAGCCATGGATCCATGGACAAAGTCCCGGCTCTGCAGGCAGTTTGCACCCCCTAAAGAGGATAATAGTTCCGACTCCGAGAATTGAAAACATTAGTAACATATCGAGTATATGGAAGAATTTCTCTCCTCTGGCAGTTTGTATTGCCAAATCTGTTACTCCCTTCATTCCAACATGTAAGTGGTACACCTGCGCTTGCAAGCTTTTTATGAAAATAAAGATCATTCTTTTTATGATACAATTGTAATCTTGTTGATGTAAAAAAGATTGGTATGAGTACTGGAAAAGTAACAGATGAAGTTATAGACAAAATGATTAACTGAAAAAGTAGAAAGCTAGTGTAACTAAAACAGAAAATGCTTGTGGAGCTGATGTGGACACGGTTTTATTCAATTTTTAAAAAATTATAAAAAAGACTAAATACACAATATCATATTAGGAATAAATGATTTTATATCCATGTTGTTTGAATAGTTTTATTTATTTTTGTTTGAGATCACTATCGGTTTAATTATATCTATATTGTTCAAGTTATTTAGGAGAATGTGTTACACTATTACTTTTTAATATGTGGCGTGTTGAATTGCTTAAATATACTAATAATTATTGTTCAATATTGAATTGACATCAATATATTATTAATTGTATTTCGTAACATTTAAATAATGATTTAATATGTCGCTAGTAATAACGATTTAGTATATTTCGTTAGTCTATGATAATTTTTTGTATTGGGAGACATGCACGGTAATTTACTGATACCGTACCGTTACCGAACCGAAACTTCGGTATACCGAAATGCGGTATACCGAAACTTCGGTAAGGTAAAGGTATGCAAATTTTGCATACCGAAAGTTTTGGTACGGCAAAGGTATGAAAAAAAATATAAGGTATACCGTACCGAACCACCCCTAGTCCTGCCTGGTAGGTGGACATGGCTGATTTAAGTGATTTTGGCTAGGATTGGAGTTTTGGAGGCTGTTCCAGTCCCCTATAACGTACAACGTAAATTGGCGAAATTGGTCTGGTTCTAGATAGGACACAACTGTGGTTCTGGATAAAATTTTGATTTTAGATCGTCTCTTCTCCGATTTCTTGGCCTATAACAAAATCGTTGCTGGAATTGGTTGATACGGTCTTATTTGGAGGAATGCATTTAAATGGATTCCGAGTTTAAATGAATTAGAAAAGTGGTTTTAGTTTGTGTAGAAAATCCCAGCCGTCCCAGTATAAAACTAGTGTTCATATTGAGTTTTGGGTATCGGTTTCGGAGTCAGATCAGGCTGTTGGGCTTTGAACACATTTTGTTAAGTATTGTTAGTAAATAATAGGGTGCATTACAAAATTTACAATTGGTTTGAGTAGCATTCTGATCGTGATTTTTTCTTTTCTAGGATGGGGGATCATGACTTAATTCCTTCAATTTTTATAAGCCAATTGCAATATGTAAGTAATGGGGCCCGATGGATCATGTCTTAATTCCTTCGTTTTTTATAAGCCAATTCCAATATCGGAGTATCGCACAAACTTATAACCTAGTCATTTTAATTACAAAACTTTAGTCATGTTTAAAGTAATTGTTATCTTGTGAAGCAGTTCTTCATAGAGGACTTGACGGGGGGCTAGAGTCTGATTCAGATGATGAACTCTCACTGCTTCTTGTCCGCTTCGGGGAAGTAACTTCACTTATGGGTGAAGAAAACTTTCGGGCCATCTCTTGCGCAATTCGAAATCCATCCATCGCACCGGGAGTAGTTCTCGAAGATGATTGCGCAACCATGATTCTTGATCGGCTCATAGTGATAGGACCTTGCATGTCTTGATTCGAGCTTGATGACGCTCTAGAATTCATAGTGAACACGGGCTTGCTTGACGCCATTAGTTCGTTTTTCCTTGATCAAAAGTGAAGAGATGCGAGGTAGAGTCGTCTCACCGGGCGTGCCAAATAATAATATATGAGAATATTGGTATTTACTTAAAATTGGTTGTAAATAATAATATATGAAAATATTGGGTATAATCTCTAAATATGAATCCTTTGATTCTTCACTTGCAATTTGAAATGAATATAATTAAAGAATTTAATTTAAATATAAATCTCTAATTCTTCAAATATCCGAACGGATCTTCAAATCTTCGTTCTTCGGATCTTCAAATCTTCTTGAATAAAGAATTCAGCTTGAAGGACCTCCGGTTTTCAAGTGGCTTGATCTTCAACAAAAGGACCGTTTTATAGCTTGATTTTTTGTTTAAGGGCCTCCCGGGATATATGGCTTGATCTTCAATTGAATCTTGATTCAAACTTCATATGAATATCTTCAAATCTTCATAGATTCGTTCTTTATATCTTCGAATCTTCAAAGCATTATTCTTGAGGTCTTCGAATCTTTAAGCTTCGTTCTTCAGATCTTTGAATGTTCTTCAACTTTTGAATTTATTTTATCAAGAATGAACAAAATCACAAAGGATTATTTGTATATTCTTAATAAAATTCGTGGCTTGATCTTTTCATCTTCTTCAGAATCGTTCAGAGCCTCTCGGGAATTCTTCAAAGCTTTTCTGCAGCGTTTCTTCGTCTAAAAGTTCTCCCCCTTTTCTCAAATGGGACCCCTATTTATAGGTGTGGAGGGGGTGAAAATATGCTTTAGGGTTTAGTAATTTCTTCCATATCACTTGGGCTTAAATTAAAATAGGCTTCAACCTTCAGACTCTATTTGCTCTAGAAAAATCAGCACTTGTCAGATGTATCTGGACAACTTTTTTAACAAGGTTCACAGCCATTTTCCATTCATATGGTACTATGGTAGGATTTCTTAATCAGATTCGATGTCTTCTTCATAAGTTGGATCATGCCTCTTATTCATTGGGCTAAAAATGGAGAAATTAATAAAACCCGTCCATTCTTTAAAAGACTTAATTTATAATCAAATTAATATTTGGACATTTTAAATAATCCAAATTAATTTAATCACTAATTTCTTCTCAATGGTCCACACCACTATGGCACTATCTCTTTAGGCTTAACAACTATCATGGGCAACTTAGTAGATTCTGACAGTGGCCCGGTATCATTCAGATTAGGCCCAATATGATTGAGAATAGCCCGGTAGCATTTATATGTGTTTAATAATATTACAAACCGTCATAAAATATTAGGTCCAAAATATTAACTAATTTTCAATATCCAAAACCCTACCAAGTGTACTAACTTTAGGGAGGAAATGATTCAAATCCTTTCAAATCTCAAAAGCTGCATATATTTGATTACAAATACAAAGATTAAACAAGTTCGTCTTTCTAATTGGTAATTTTGTATTCTACCACACAATAATTTATGCATGTCGGAACTCGGAATCGATTTTATACAATTCCACTAACTAAAATGAGTTGCAAACTTACAAGGTGCTAATTTAACTCAGGATATAGTTTACCGGATTTTCTTGGGTTTGTGGCATTTTAGCTTGGAAATGAGGAAATGAACCCGACATCCGCGTTTGAGGTTTTATATGATAATTAGAGACACTTCTAAGTTCTAAGGTCATTTATGAAGAAAAGGGATCCACCATAGTACCATACTCGAGAAGGCCATTTGTGAATAAGAAAGTTAAAAAATTGAGGGTAGTTACATATGTGGTCGCGAGTGCAACATATTGTGCAACGTCATGTGCGCATTTGAGTTTCTGTTGTGTGCACAACGTCGCGTACATGCCATGTGCAACATCGTGTGCGTGTTAGGAGTTACTTTTGGGCTCAATCAGAACAATTTGTCACGCACACGGTCGTGCGCACTACCATGGGCACGATAGTGTGCAGCCCAAAAACGATCAAATTTGATATTTTTCTATTTAAACAAGCTTTATGTTACACCCACATTTTCTTACCCACATTACTTACTATAAATAGTAATTTTAGTAATACATTTTTCCTAAAATTGTCAAGTTTGAAATAGATTGTTTGTTTATTCCGGAATACACAAAGTGACATAAGTTACAATGTCATTTTCTAACCATGATAGGGATGATTTTACTTGGACAATTTTCAGTCCCAAACCAGATCAGATTAGACTTAAACAAACCATACCCCCTTTTGTATTAATAGTGGGTTTAGTTAACCTCGATGTGAGTTGTAATGGGGGTTATATTAAAAAAAAGAATCAAAACAGATCGATTTTGGTCCTGTTCTGAAGGAACTAGAATCAGTTGAGACCGGTTCCAGTTCATAATGGAAAAATGGGCGCCAGCGGTCGAGCCCTTTTACCCACCCATTCCGGTCTAATTTCGAAACCATGTCCAGCCCTATTCGACAAGATTACATGGCTCATTTGTATCTGGTGTGCTACTAGTAGAATGGCTTTGATATGATTGGATGTGGTAGACAATTTACGCTCGATGGACTCATGATCACCCTAATGTATCCAACAAACATATTATTTTGATTGTTTACAGGCATGGAGCAACAAACACTGCACATAGACAACATAGTGCACATGTAACACTTGTTTATTTACTTATTTTTATTTATTTATTTATTTATTAATGCAATAATATTCTTCATCAAGAGGATACAAAGAGCAATGTGCAAGATGTAAACAAGGGTCACTTGTCCATCCAGATGACACATCTTACGCTTTTCCCTTGGAGTAGTAAGTCAAAAGCTGTGTTGATGTCTTCAAAATTCACCTCGTGAGTCACGAATGCATCTAGTTGTAGCTCCTACACAAATAGGAACATGGCCAATATTAGGTTGAGTGCGAACAGTAACAGTAGTGAATGTAATCCCGAGGTTAGTGTAGTCGACCTTAGTTGGAGCAGACTCAAGGGGTCTTAACGTCTGTGTGTTCATTTTTATAATTTTAACATGATAAAGTTGTTCGTTAGAGCTTAATGAACTCGTTGCAAACCTAAGTCTAGAAAGTTAAAGGGAAGCTTAAGAAAGAAAGTAGTATTGTATGAAAAATTGCGGAGGTTTGGTTCACTCAAGCCGCGGAGTATTGGAAACAAGCTATTGCGATTGTTTCCTGAAATTCGACTCCTACAAGAGTCGCAACAGAGGTACTCATTCATGTACAAGGATGAGACTAAGTTGCATGTGCGAGACGTTTCCTGAACGTTCATCATGTGTGACATATATTCCTAATTCCCCATGGCAGGAAGGCCTTTCTAAAGGTCTCTCTCTAAAGCTGCAGGGTGAGCCCACTTGGTGATCCTCTACTTTGCTATTATGTTATGTACTAAGCTTGTTCCCTTGATGTCTGTTTGTGTTATGCTATGCGTAGTGGAAGTCGAGGCTGGAGGTGGCAGCCCAGGCTGAGCCCTGGGAGGCCAAGGCCAGGGTCAGCTACCGAGGCCCAAGACAAAATCATTGGGCCCAACTTGACTATGTCTGGTCCAGAGACACAGGGACATTATGAGCCGCAGTCTAAGCCAAATGACTGCAAGCTCAGGAGTCCAAGGCCATATATTCCATATACTCCAACAAAATTCACAGTTTTACTCTATAAAACCGTGGAGAGTTTTACTTTGTACTTATTGATGTGGGATGAATTAACAATTTATGTATTTATTTATTTACTTATTCTAAATAAGGGTTTTCCTGAATTACCCCATCTTTGTAACGCTGGGCAAGGATGGGTATATCAGATTTGGGTTTGAGACCACCAAAGAGAGACCCCATGAGGCTTTTGCCACTGTGAAGAACATCAAAAGATTGGAAGCATAATTGTGCCCCGGGCTTATCAACTCCTACTACCACTGTCTTCCCCCAACCCTGAAATTTCAATTAAACGCCTCAGACATTGGAACCGAATTTCACAATATACAAGTTAGACCTGCACAAAAACGGGTTTGGGCCGGGCTTTTTATAATTTTTTTGCCCATCATGTGTGGGCGGGCCCGGCCCGGCCCGCAAAAACAGGCCTAACCCCATGTCCATACCCGCCTGTAAGAGCGGGCCAGGTAGTCCACCGGGCCACCCGTCCCGGAAAAACTTTAAATTTTTCTAAATTATATAATTTTTTTAATACTTTAATAATAATATTACAACATTTAAAAAATTCTTAATACGCTTATAATGTTTATAGGTCTTTCACCACATACAAAAATAATACTTACACAAAAATAATTCTGAGAAACTATATCTAAAATTTAAAATTCAAGCACAAAATATTATCTTTAAGTACAAAAATAGATACTATATTAGTTGGGCTAGTTGTTAATAACTAAAAACTTAAATTTAAACATAATAAACTATAAATATGTATAAAGATATATATTTTTTTGTCACCGAACAGAAAACTTATATTAATAAATCATTTGCCAACTGGCTACAAATACAATCAGTACTAAAAAAATGATCTGAGAGATTTGCAATCAGTACTAAATACAATCAGTATAAATACAATCAGGGATAATATTAGTACTAAAAAAATGATCTGAGAGATTTACACGTGACCGTGCCAAATAAATTATATTAGTAAATATAAGGGAAAACTATCAAATAAGCTTTTTAAAAAAATCAATTAAACCCCCCAATTGATATTTCGTTCAATCAAACCCTCAAACTCATTAAAAATGGCAAATCACTCCTTTTAACCGGTGATGAGCTGTGTTAACCGGCTGTGTGTCACTTTTCCTTTTTTTTAAAATTTTTTCCTCTATTTTCCTTCTCCTCCGCCCTTATCCTTCCGCTCTCCCATTCCAGTTTTGTTTCTTTCTTTCTTTCCCGTCAATTTCTTCATCACACATTCCCTTCTCCTTCCCATAGTTCTCTGCTAGCTGCCTTGATTTCCCTTTTCTTTGTTTTCTATTTACTTTATTTCTTTTCCTTCCCTCTTTATTCCCTTGTTATTTTCTTCTTCCCCTGTATTGGAACTTGGGTTTCTTCTGGCTTGAATTTCCAACCCGACGGTGCAGCTTCATGTCTTGAACAACCAACGCTGCAACCCAACTTCACCGTCGGCGATGAGGACTTCCATTGGTCAACCATGGCGGTGAGTCCATCCGCTTAGCCACTGCATTGCATCCATCACCTGGTTACGCAGGACGATGTATCCATCTGGTCTACCAGAATGCGAGGAGATCCGGAGGAAGCAAAAGCAAAAGAAAACTAAAGAAAAAAGAAATAGGAAAACAGCCACTAGCCGGTAACACGGTTCATTACGGGTTAAAAAATCTATTTGCCATTTTTCAATGAGTTTGAGGGTATGATTGAACCAATTTTCAGTTGAGGGGTTTAATTGATTTTTTTGAAAAGTAAAGAGGCTTATTTGATAGTTTTCCCTAAATATAAATATACATGTGTACATGTAAATAAATAAATAAATTAGTATATATATAGAGGAAACTTCATGTCCAGCCGCCTGACAGGAACCGCCATCCGGCCGAGGGCATTTCGGGCACTTCCCGGTCGAATTTTTTGATGAAATTGTTTCAGTATGTTTTTCATCAAGTCTAGTTTATCCATACCAAAGTTCAGCTCAAAATTCGATCGGAAAGGCATTCAAATCATTTTTTGAAGTTGACTGCGTTTTTATATGTATATTTTGACGCAGTCAACTTCAAAAAAGGATTTGAATGCCTTCCCGATCGAATTTTGAGCTGAAATTTGGTATTTTGACTTGATGTCTAACATGCTCAAAAAAATTCATCAAAAAATTCGATCGGGAAGTGCCCGAAATGCCCTCGGCCGGACGGTGGTTCCCGTCAGGCCGGCTGGTCAAGAACGGGACTCTATATATATATATATATACACTAAATGTAGTGGGCCGGGCTTATCGGCCCGAACGGGCCTACACCCTAACCCAAGCCCGCCCATATGTTATTGCGGGCCGGGCTTGGCTCAGCCCGGTGGGTAAATATGTCCAAGCCCACCCATTTGTGCGGGCCGATTGGGCGGGCCGGGCCGGTTTTGTGCGGGTCTAATACAAGTTATGCATACAAAACATGTTAAGGGGCAACCTTTCTGCAGCAGGCATATGCTTCCTGGACTAGTGTTGCCATGCCCACACATTCAAAGCAATAGTCTGCACCACCCTCAGTCATCTCCAATATCACCTGCTCGTCAAAACAAAAGTTTCAGAATTACTGATTATTCTCCAATGCGACTTCAACAAGAGATTCTTGTTTTTTTAATATATAGCTTTATAATACATTCACAGATCATGCTTTAGTATAGGTGGGATCCTTTGCGGCACTAGGGTAATGTTGTTGTTATTATTATGGCTGTTGTTGTTTTGTTGTTGCATTCACAGGTTAGAAACTATACCTGACTAATGGGTTTATTCCCACAAGTCGAAGAATCTACAAAATCAGTAAGCCCAAATGTTTTACCTGCAAGAGGGAATTGATATTAGATTCATGATGGGGTCAGGTCACTCAACTATGAAGGTCAAACCACACTAAAATAGAATTTGAACAAGATGAAAGAAAGATGGAAATAAAATGTCTTGACGAACCAATCTTGAATTTATCTGGATTTATATCAACACCTATAATTCTTGTGGCACCACAAAGCCTGGCTCCCTCTGCAACCTGCAAATCAAGCACCTCAATGAAGTCACACGGAAAAGAAGAAGTGACCAAACAAAAGCAGGAGTACCGCTAATCCAATGGCTCCCAACCCAAAGATAACAACAGTTGATCCTGGTTCCACATTTGCTGTTCTTATAGCAGCACCTAATCCTGTCAAAAAAGTGCAGAAAAAGTTGCACATTGCAATTCAGCTCCCAACGCATCATAAACGTACGTGTTTCTTTTAACTACAAAAAACAGTGGAACATACCTGTCGACACTCCACAGCTAAGGAGGCATGCCCGGTTTGGTGGGATGCTAGGATCAATTTTTGTGACATTAGCAATGTCAATAACAGTGTACTAACTGAAACTTGATACGAACAGGAAATGGTGTAAAGTCTCTCCTTTGAGGTCAGTGAATCGGCTTGCTTGATCTCTATGTAGAAAAGGAGAGATGCTCATTGGAAATTTTGTACAAAGATTGCTTTTCTTGGATTTGCAGTCCACACATTCTGCACAGTCTGCTAAAAATAATGGAATAACTGAATCTCCTTCTATTAACTCCTTCACATCTTCTCCCACACTCTCTACGACCCTGAGATTAGTACACATTGAATTACTAGAAAGCAAAATCGCAAATGAAGCTGTAAATGCTCTATAGTGACTAATATGAATAATTGAATATTCCACAGATATCCATTGAATAATAAAGAGTTTAGCACTATGACATGCCAAACTACCAAAAGAATCACAAGTGTGGGTCATTTATGTTGCAGATAAAAACTTAGGATGTACTGGAATTACCCAAACGCTTCATGACCCAAGATTCTTGGAAAACACGCTGGATATTGCTTGAGTGAGAAATCAGAAACAAAAACAAATAGAAAACAAAACAAATCGTATTAGAGAGTTGCTTTTAAAAGACATAGTATAAACATTGAAATAATGAAAAATGCATGACGAGAACAAAAATAAGGGACACAAGTATGACTTTTAGTACACAGTGACCACATTGATATTTTTGCAGTTGCTATAGTGACCATAGTAATGTTCAATTTTACGCTATAGGTGTTTTTAGCGGTGGCATAGTGACCATGTAGTCATATTTTTGTCCATGACTTCAATTTTAGTAATATTATAGGAAAGACCTCATAAATATTAGCAAAAAAATTACTTGCAGTTTCCAGAAGGTAACATCGCTATGACAGAGAGAAGTGCAGATAATCTTGATGCGAACTTCATGGGATTTGGGAGGAGCCACAATCACCTCCTCTATCACCAGCGGCTCCCCAGCTTTCCTTGCCACCGCAGCTATACCATATTCGATGAAACCATAGACTTATGAGTACACGCATGACTATATCAGTCACATGGTAGCTAATGCCATGCGCCCATGCATAAAGAAACATACAGAGTAAAACTTACCTCTACACCGAATTGGCTTCCCAGCCGTTTTCCCATTCAGTGCTAGTTTCTCAGCTTTTAAATCCATGTCAGGAACTTAATACAATGCGCACAGGCAGACAAATACTTGTCTCTCCGACCTGTAGAAGTTCTATTTAGTTTGAGAGCTGAGCAGAGAAGCTCTTTTGTTATCCCATTATTACATCTCAACTTGCTAGTAAGAGTATGTGTGATCCAGGAACCTATACCCAATTTTTTATTCTTTAGCTACACTAAAAGTTTAAGTAAAGGTGAAGAAATAGAGAAAACGAGAAAAGGAAGCTGAATCTAAAAACAAAGCATGCTGCTTTGTTATTAGTAATAAGAGCAACTTAAAATACTCACACACAGGAAGATAAAATTGCTAGTGTGCATGAAATATTGATTTGAGCTAGAAAGAAAATTGCCTTGATCAAGTTTTTATTTTATTTTTAATTTAAGCTGCAGAAGTTTTACCAACATCATTAAGTCATACACATTTAACAACCAGTCCTGTTTGTATAATTGGTAACTATTGTACAGCTGGTAATTCTGTAGAGTCATTAGTACAATCTACATAGTTTTAAGTTTCTGACAATCAATATTGTCATTTGTTTTATAAAGGGTGTGTATCTAGAAAGAATCTATTGAAAAATATGCACTGCATTAACAATCAATATTTTATTTTAAATATTAACTTTCTCTGAGATGGAAATTTTATGGATGGAGAGAATGTATAACCATATATTTACTGGTTAATTTGAAAGTTTCTGAGCTAAAGTTACCTGGCTCACGGCCACCCGAGTTCTGTAAAATCCTTAGATCTTATGTGTAAAACTTACTCTCTCTTTCCAATTCAACTTATTTATCATTAAGTTATGATGAAGTTAATCTTTTCTGAAAATTTATTTAGAAACTAAGCATTGGATAACAAAAAACGAATTTGAATATCATAAAAATTTATGATATAAAGTAGCAGAATAAAATATAAATAAGTTGACTTTGGGAGAATAGTGTATCAGAACCTAAAACTCAGACCAAGGGAGTATATGAATAAATCTTTTTCAGTAATTGAGAGTCAGATAATGCCCACAGGCCAGGGTCTCATCATCATTATCAGCACCTACTTCCAACAAGTTTGGATAAAAGAAAACCCACTTCCATAAATCAAGACTGAAGGAAACAAAATGCCATGAATATAAAAAAGAAATAAAACCATATCTCAACTAAAAGGAATTGGATTAACTGTTGAGAAGTCCAAAAGAGCATAGAAATTTGAAGCTTGAGATTGTGACCCAGAAGTTGTCTTATCTTGAAATAAAGGAAGAAGTGGTTGTACCTGGAGATGCAGTGTTGCTAGCTTTGTTGACAATGGCTTCATGTGCAGAAAGTTTGGGCTCTTGAAGTGAATGTTAGGCCGGTCAATATCATCAAAAGGACAGGATGACACCCATTATTGAGCTTTGATTTCATTATTGATGAAAAAAGAGTAGAGTTTTTTTTCAGTATGTATGAAAAAAGTGTTTTATTTCAAATCACAGTTAAATTCATGAATTTTCCCTTGTTGCACTCCTTAGCCCGGTCAATATTGCGAAGAATACGGTGTCAACCTGAATCAAATATGGGAGTGAAAGTCCGAAAATATGGATAAAACCTGAGTAAAAAGTGAATTGAGAAACGGTGAATCTGGTGAGGGTGATTGGATGAACGAACACCATCCCCATCATTTCCTCCACGGCTCCACCCACCCGCATAGTATAGTACTCTACTACTCCGTATTTGCTATGGAGTACTCGTATATAATACTCCCTCATACTTTATATTAAGGAAATGAATTTGACTTCACACTGTAGTGATAATCTTTAACACTATTTTGCACTGTTTGATGTTGTTTGATATATATTTGTTTACTATATAAGAAAGTTAAAGAAGTAAGACTTTAATTTAGGGACTTCTATTTTGGGAAAGTAAGACATTCTTTCAGGGACGAAGGAAGTATTATACTTTCTCTGTTCTTTTTTAATTGCAAGGTTTACTTTTCACGTTTGTCCACACACAAGTTTGATCATTAATATCTTTCACTTCTTATTATTAAAAAAATAAAAATAAAAATCAGATTTAGAAAATTTATAATGTGCAAAATTTAAAAACATTTTTTTTAATTTTAATTTATAATACATTAATAAATAAAATATATTTAAAGTAAAATATGTGAATAGTGCAAAAAGTCCAACGATGCAATCAAACTAGAACGGATGTAGTATTTAATACGGAGTACTTCGTAATATATACGTAGTATAATTATATATTCCCTCGGCCTCATTTAGTTAGCCAACTCTAAATTTTTAAGTCTATGATGCCATATTCTGATCTATAATATATTTATACACATACATATTTATAATATGAAAATAATATGATGTTAGAAATACTATTATAAAGTATAAAATTTATAAACTTCACATAAATATACTATTTTAAACAACTGAGTAAAATTTATCATCATGGCTCATAAATTCAAAGATGACTAACTAAAATAAGACGAAAATACGATATAAAATAACTTATATTGTTTGAAAATTAGAAACCTACATACTAGTACTACTAGTGAGGCAGGGATCAAGTGAATAGGTGATTTTCACATGTTCAATTGCTAGACCTTTCTTATAACTTCGTAACATTTTGTTTTGGGAAAAGGGTCGAATAGACCCTCGAACTAACTTAAAAAGTGCAAATCTTCTCTTATATAGGAAGCTCTATCCGGATGTCGTCATTTGGGACGGTTTTTCGGGAATTTTTTGATGAATTTTTTTTAGCATCTTCTTCATCAAGTCTAATTTACGCATATCAAATTTCAGCTAAAAATTCAACCGGGAAGACAGACAAATATTTTTTTCAAGATAACTGCGCAATTAAATAGTGCAATACATTTCAGAAAATCATTTGACTGTCATCCCGGTTGAATTTTTATCTGAAATTTAGTATAAGTAAACCAGACTTAATGAAGAAGATGATCAAAAACTTTCATCAAAAGATTGTACCGGAATCCGCCCCAAATGGCGACATCCGGACAGAGCCTCCTATATAAGGGGTTATGGGTGATTTGTACTTTTTAAGTTAGTTCAAGGCAGGGATGGATTTAGGGGGGGGGGGGCGACCGCCCCCCTTGGACATTCAATTTTTTTAACCATATATGTAATATTTTCATAAAACTTTCATAATTTAATTAGATTCGCCCCCCTTAGCTTTTAATTTTCATAATTAATATATATAGTCTTACATAATGTAATACTTAATTAGAGATTTAAAAGAATAAACATCTAAAATAATTTACATAACTTAAACAAATAAACAATAGAGTAACTCGTTATTTAAGATTTAAGATACTTATTATATAAGAATTCCTAGTTTTGTAATGTTTAATTATCTTTATTAGATAACAAGTACTGGATTTCGTAAAACATATATCAAACAATATTAAATACAAGACACACTAATTACACAATTTTTAGATCACGTGAAATGAATCCAAAATATAAATATTTATAGACATTAGATTACATAATTCATTTACTTCTTGCTTTCTAAAAATATTTTATTGCATAAATAATAAACTCTAAATTATTATAGAATTAATAAAAATATTAAAATATAATATGCACCATATATATATATATATGTGTGTGTGTGTGTGTATGTGGTGCATATTATTCTAAAAATAACAATCTCATACATACTAGTATACTACTATTGTAATATTAAGAAAACTTCTCATGAGTCATGGCTCACGAAGACCCTCCTTGGTGGACAAAAATTACAATTCAATAACCGATTCATGAGGTTAAACAATGTAGAAGTTATTAAAAATGTATTGGTTGATGTCTTTGTCATCGTCTAAACTTAGAATGTAATAGATTTAAATGTCGTTCGGGATGTGCATGCATTAATGTCATTTTTTGAATAAAAAATAGCCGCATAGTCCTACAGTAGCGAAAAAAAATCGCCCCGCTATACTAGGGAAAAAAATTTCACCCCGCTACACTAACAAAAAAAATCACCCCCTACACTAACGAAAAATTTCGCCCCCCTTGACTCAGAATCCTGGATCCGTCCCTGGTTCAAGGGCTATTTGACCCTTTTCCCTTTTGTTTTTACTTGTGAAGTGTTTTTTTCTTTTTTTGCAATTTGACAATTTAGTTCATACCTTAATTACTCTGATCCATTCGATTAACCCGACCGATTATGATGGACAAGATGGACGTGAGCAATAGATGTTTGTTGCTTTAAAAAGGAAAAATGTTGTTAGGATTAAACATGTCATCCATGGCATTATTTGGGAACTATGTAGATTCTAGATATGATATCGAGGATTTTTGCGTATAAAAACTGACATGTGTGGTAATGGCTTACCGGGCTACCGGCCAATTTTGTATGGTTTGATCCACGTTTTCCGATAGTTGCTGACTTGTTGTTAGGTGATCTGTAGTGTTAGGACATTAGACGCTCAAAATGGTAAGTTTGGAAGTTTTGGACTCCTAAACTAATTTGTAGTGGTAGAGAATTAGAAGTTCAAAACGTCAAAGTTGGAAAATTTGAACTCCTAATTTAATATAGTTGTGGGTTAAATGAGAAAGTAAAAGTGAGAAAGGAAATGAATGAGAGTATATTTAGATGGTGTGTTGACAGAGAGAAACAAAAGGAAAAGAAAGAAAAACAATAGATGAATAGTTATTTAAAAAAAAGAATAGATGAATGAGATGGGGTTTGGTGTGCAGATGACGTCATACAAAGTTCATCCTTGCGTCGTAATACCTCAAATTTTTTAAAACTTATGTAACTTTTTTATTTGTTCTCCAAAAATAAAAATAAAAATAAAAATGAATTCGTGAAGCCTCTTGAATCTGACATGATCACATGAACTCAGTTTTTATTTTTTATTATAAAAGAAAAAAGAAAAAAAACGATTTAATACAATTTTTATTTTATTTTTAGAGATACATATATAGTAATCCGTAATAAATTTTGGAGATTAGAGCAATAAATTACTTGAACTCAGTTCATTATTAATTTTAAAGATGCATATATAACTATTACTTGAACTCAATTCATTTTTTTGTTAACTGATAAATGTTTAAAAAAATAATGTAATTTATACTTTTTACATCGAAATGGGTATTTAGCTATTTCACAATTAATCTATCTATATATAATAACAAAAGATTTCTTGAGGAACAAGTTCCCGCCAAAACCCATGGATCAATACTCGGTGTAATTTTAAATTCTTGGCAAGTTGGCAACGAGTGCTCTTGATAAAACCGTCCTAATTTCCCACATTTAATATTCTGCACCTAGCATGTTTAAGCTTTTGATTTCTCGATGCAACATCCAGGCCAGGCTAAACCATTTCTCTCTCACGCATTCAATATTTTCTAACCCACCAATTACAGTTTTGTATTTGTCAACTCATTTCATTTGCAACTCTTCGAATTCCAGTGTTTTTTTTTTCGTTTTTTCATTCATATAATGGTTTAGCCGCCATCAGAAGACCCCTACGTAGTTCTGCCCGAAGGTCATCAGAACTGTAGCAGTTCTGATGCGGGGTCATCAGAACCGGAGCATCAGAACCGGACGTTTATCCGCACTTCGATAAACTATCACTTCAAAACACAAATTTCAATTTTTAAAGTCAAAAGTTTAAGATATTTGCATATAAATTTTTCTTTAATCTATTAGGTTTACGAAATTCAGGAGCTGATATAGGAATTTGAGATGCTCTGAGTTGAATAACAATCATACTAGATTTAAACATTATAGGTGTTGGCATGTCCATTATAAATTTATAATACTGTTTCTACACATCATTCTATATTTTGTATAATTTGTAACGTTGTTAACCGTAAGTTAATTATAAAGTCTGTACTTTTAATGGTTCATTGTTCACTGTTAACTTTATTTAATGAATTCAATAAATTTTAAGTTTTTTATTTAATGTTCGAATGTTGAATTCAATTTATTGCTGCAATTAGCTTAAAATGAATAACGATTAAGTGTTGCTACTTTCAAAAGGTAATTTAAAATGATTACATGTTAATTAAAAAAAAATCTTTTTAATTACTAATTGAAACTGGCCACTCTAAATTCATAAATCACCTCTTCATGTGTTTTCAAATTTTAACTTTTAAGTGCTTAATTTTAGCATAAACTATCACTTCAAAACACAAATTTCAATTTTTTAAGTCAAAAGTTTAAGATATTTGCATATAAATTTTTCTTTAATCTATTAGGTTTACGAAATTCAGGAGCTGATATAGGAATTTGAGATGCTCTGAGTTGAATAACAATCATACTAGATTTAAACATTATAGGTGTTGGCTGAATATGAGAAGTGAAAAAATTGGAACAAAATTAAGTTGACATGAGCCTTAGCCCACACATAGATCCTCATCCCCTGCTTACAAAGATATTTTCATATAACATACACACAAGTTACTTGGGCTAATTATGTTATTCAGTATAAAAATATTATTTTATTTTTTCTTTAAATACACGAAATACACACAAGTAAGGTATTTTAATATTCTATGTTTCGTTTTTACATACACATATTACTTGGCTAAATATTTCGTCCGTGCATCGCACGGGTGAGAATACTAGTCTGAGAAAAAAATAAAAGGAAAACATCACTTGTACTAATTTAATTAATGTTTCACTAAATTGATATATATAAAATATGCTGAGTGTGTTTTGTTGACGATGCTGTAATGCAGGAAAAATGTAACACCGTCCCCAAATATATTTACCTTTAAGTGAATAACGTATTGAACCTTATGGAATGATTAATCAACATACGAAGTTGTGAATTTTTATTAATTGTTTCGCGTGAATAGTAAATTTGCACGTGGGGCCCACACCGGGAGCGGGGACCACCCGAAATTCCCGAGACCATATATTTTATTTATCTTGGTCGAGATAATATGCATATAGTGGTGGATAATTTATTTGGGCCATGGAAAGGCCCAGAGTTAACCGATTGGTCAATTGAGGCTCAATTACCGGTATTGGTAATTTAACAGATAACAGCCCGAAATGAATCTCGGAGACTTATAAATTAAATTTGGGAAATGTATATTCATTGTAGGGGTCATAACGATTGAGAACACGTAATATATTTTATTTGACCCGATAAGATGAAATATATTTAAAATAGTCCGAAAAAAACACAACTTCTGGACAAAAAGGGTTGACCTCCCACATGGGTGGAGGCCAACCCACGAATTTAGCCACATGTTTTCAAGCATTGAGCGGCTGAATTGATAAGAGAAGGACAGGGGATGTTGGGTTGATTGGAAAAGGATCAAAGGGACATGAGGTGGGCCTTCCACCCACACTCATTGGTTTATTGAGACAAAAAGGACCATGTACAACCTTCCCCCCTCATTTTTCGGCCATCACTCACCCAGCAAGATCAAGGAAACTCTCAACCCTCCTTCTCCATTGTTAAAGGGAGCTCAACAAGGAAGAATCTAAAGAAAAGGAATTAAGGTGCTAAAAGTGTGAAAATTAAGCTAATAACCTTATCATAACTTTTTCCCTTATTTTTCCTTCCACCATATGAGTTATATATCATATGGAGAACCATTGAGATTGTTCTACATGATAAGAGTGTGGAACAATGGGTTGGAAAGTGGTTCTAAGTCCAAGAATGGACTTAGAAGCCTAAACGACTGGTTCGCCAGAAAATAACCTTTTGGAGGTTATTTGTATTGATTGAAGTTTTATGATGTTAAAACCTTGCTAGAAACTCGTCAAGGGTATTTTTAGAGCTTTGCCGGAGTTTCGCCAGAATTGGTCAAAGTCCGCCGGAGTTGGTCAAAGTTCGCCGGAATTCGCCAAAGTTCAATCGGGGAGCGTAGAACGCGTTAAGGCTCACTTAAGGTGAGGATGACCGACTATATTGTTTATAATCATTGGGTTAATTTCATGAGATTTCCTAAATGAATATAAAATGTGATTTGCATGGGTTATTAATGGTTAATAATGCCTTGAAATTACTATTAATTATAAGTATAGTATGCATAATATACAAATTTATGAATAAATTGTGTATGTTTATATGTTATGAATATGATGGTGTATGGTTGTATCAACCATGAATTTCATTTGTGATAAATATACTTTTATTTCATGAGAAGAAGTCATGAAAGTATAAAAGTGGTATTTGATATGTAGGCCAAATTACATATGAATGAAGAATTATATTGAAATGAGTAAATAACTAGTATTGAAATATTAGTTGGAAATGTTAACCGAATAATGGATGAACTAGATCCTAAGAAATTAAATCGTAAAGAATCGGTGATTATGAGTTGGGCTCTAGACCGATGTAGATAACGGTGATTATGAGCTGAGCTCTAGACCGTAGTAGATAACGATGATTATGAGCTGGGTTCTAGACCGTAGTAGATAACGGTGATTATGAGATGGGCTCTAGACCGTAGTAGATAACGGTGATTATGAGCTGAGCTCTAGACCGTAGTAGATAACGGTGATTATGAGCTGGGCTCTAGACCGTAGTAGATAACGGTGATTATGAGCTGAGCTCTAGACCGTAGTAAATAATGGTAAATTGACATTAAACGAACGAGGTTAACTATAATATAATAACACCCTAGTTTGAGGGTCTTGAAAATTGAAACATTGATTATACTTAGTATAGTTGTCATTGTACTTTTCAAATGCTTCAAAGAACTGACCTCCCCTTCACGGGGGAGGTCACCTCACAGTTTCAGGTAGAACTTGAAGGTTGCTACTACCGTCGTTTTGGGAAGATTTAGAAGAAGAAGACTTGGTTCGTGCTTCTTCCGTTCCTGTTTTAAAAACGATTATATTTAATGCTCATGGATATTAATTTTTTTCTGAATAACCTTCGAGGGCTTGTATGCCTAATTTGCCAAGTGTGGCTTAAACACTTGTACTAAATGTTTTCGCTGCTTTCAATGAACATTTTACATTATGATTGTTTATGGATGTACTATGTGTGAATGATATTCTAGACGCCTTGTATAGTATGGATGTGTTGGGCTGCGGTTGACCATTTGTACTGTACGGCGGGTTGTTGACTGTGTCCGGGTAGGTCCGGGGCGTGACAGAAAAACGGTATTGATTGAGTCTAAACATTGTTTTTATATTGAGGGAGTCCATATTTAACTTTTTAGACTCCGCATCATAAATTGAATGGACCGTTAAAAACAGAAAAGAAGTGGAGGGTTTTAAAGATGGAGAGATGGTTGACATGGTGGGGAGAAAAGGAAGGAGAAAAGAAAAGAAGGGGTTCTCCAATCTTTTTAAAATATATATCAAGACTCATAAATTTCTATTGTCTATCGTATGACACCAATATTACATAGGTGAGATTGATATCAACAATTCATACTTTTACACATTTTACAAAAATAATCCCTACCTAAAAAGTTCACAACAATAATCTCAACTAGTTAATTGTTTTACGAAAATAAACCGAGCGCTAATGGTGTTGAGTTTTCCATTATTTTTTAACTTAAATTTAAATGTATTGAATCAAAAAAATATAAATATTGACAATATTATATTTGAGTTTACTATTTTTTCTACTACAGATTTGATTTAATATTCAATATTTTTATAAAACATAATAAAAATATTTGAACACTAGGTAGTACATACTCTTAAAATTCTTTTTTCTCTTTCATTCTATATCCATATTTTATTTATATTCATTTTTGTTATTCATTATAATAGAAACTTCAAAGTAGATTTAGTAACTAAACTAAATTTTAATAGAAATTATGTAAGATATTTAATATAGATATTTCTGTTATATATATTATGAAAAATATTAAATTAAATTTTATAATATTTTCATAAACATATATTGCATTGATATATTTAAAATTTAAAAATGAAAAAGTTAAAGCCGTTAGCACCCGGATTACTTTTTTGAATTAGTTAACTAGCAGAGATTATTTGGCAAAATTAACACCAATAATCTATATTTTTACATATTTAACAAAAATAATCCCTACTCATAAATTTCACAAAAATAATCTATGCTTGGTGTAAAAGCAGGGATTATTGTAAGTTGTGTATGTTAATTTGGTATTGATGCAGTGATGTTATGCTCATTTTAAAATGTCATATAATGCATATTTTAAAAGTACCATATGACATTGGATTTCACATATTGAAATTCATAAGAGATGATTATAAATATAATTTAAGACATTTTTATAAAAGCGAAAATAACAAAAAGAAAGTGAACTAAAAGTTATGAAGCAGATATCATGGTGTTCAACGTGACACTCATAATACTCAACAAGATAGGTTTGATGCTCATTAAAAGTTCATTAATGGTCGTTTAATAGAAACCGTGATTTTCATCTCAAGAGGGGAGGTTTGATGCTCGATGATAATATATATTTAATTAACAAACCTGACGATTTTCATATCAATGTACATTTTGTAAGTTACATTTGCTCATTTGATATAGATTTTATATTTATTTGTAAATTGTCATATCAATGCATATTTCAAAAGTAGCATATTATATTAAGTTCACAAATTGAAATTCATAGGAGTGAATTATAAATATAATTTAATAAGTTTGTATAAAAGAAGGAATAAGAAAAAAAGTGAACTAGAATATATGAAGCAAAGATTGTGGTGCTCATTGTTAGACTCTTAATACTCACTAGAATAGGTCAAATGGTAACTAAAAGTACGCTAATGTTCATCTAACGGAAGTCGTAATTTTTCTCTTAAATTACAAAAATGCCACCATCTCGAAAAATTGGACTTTTTTGGATTGGGCTGTATTAATTAATGGGCCACTGTTTTCGTTAATTGGACCGGATTTCCAGGACCAAACACCATATAGGCATAGTTGGGTGCTCTAAAATTGTTACAACTACGCTAGACATATCATATCGTCTGTATACAAATTGTTGAGAGAACTTTTGGAGAGCCGGCGGTCATCCCCAACCTAATCCGATTTTCAATCTTTGCTTTCTCAATTAGCAAAATGTTTTGGAAGATGGTGACATTCTCTATGCAGTGAAAGATCGAATCAAAGGTTTTACTATGCTTTCGCTCTTTTTAATTTCTATTTTCGAGGATTTCGGTCCGACTTCTTCATTGGTAGAGAATTTTGTCCGCTTCATGTGAGCGTGTGATATGTTATTCTCCTAGCAATGTCTTTAGGTTGTATGTTTTTAATCGGTGTAATCGAGCTGGTGAACTTTCGTTAATCATGGTTGGTAAAGCTCTTTCAACCTTATTGTTATGATGCTTTAAATACTCGCCCACCACCTGAACCACCGTCTTGCTTTGGGAAGAAGAAGATCAATTGGATATTCTTTTCGGTGGCTGGTCAAACTGATGCTTCTGAAAATTTTCCGCCCGACTGATTTTCCTTTGTTGGTTGTTAGTCAAACCAATTATCCCTTTCCGGTGGCTAGCGAAGCCCGGTCTTTTAGTTGTAATTTTTTATTTTCTCTTTGAAGTAGCAAGAAGAGGAACAAAGTTGTTAGACTAGACTACATAATTGCGGGGTTAGCGATCTGGAAAGAATCATTGAATTTGTTCCGCTCTACTCCCTCCGTCCCATTTATATTGTCCCGTTTTACCTTTTCGGGAAGTCCCACTTATATTGTCCCATACTATATTTGTCAAAGTTTGTGTGGCTCTAAATCATTCTTACTTTATTCTTATTTTATGAATTAATATCAATCACACAAACTCATTTTTTTTAATAACCGTGCCACCACCTTCCGTCCCAATATAAATGGGACGGAGGTAGTATGTCTTATCTCATTCATTGTAGTCTTAAGCTATTAAAAAAAAACAAAAACAAATTGTTGAGATGCACCTTATTCTTTCCGCACTACAAAGAGGAACATTTTACTTTTTTATTTTAATTTTTTTGAAGGAACGAACATTTTACTTTTAGTCGTTTGATTATTATAAATAAATGTACGCTATAGAAAGAGATTTATTGACCATCTTTTTCCACTAAACACGTAACTTTTGATTTAACCCAATATAAAAATTTAACATTTTACATTTTATTATATCGTTAGTGTATAAATGATGATTTCCATCATCCCACATTCCCACTATAAATTTTATCATAGGGGTGGATTCGGGTCGGGCCACCCGGCCCGTGGACCGGCCCGGTTATCGGGTCCGAGTCCGAGTCCGGGTCGGGCCTAGGCCCGGGGGGTCCGGGCTCGGGTCTTACATTTGGCGAACCGGGCCGGTCGGGTCGGCCCCGGGGTCCGGGCCAAATTGTTTTTTTTTCTTCCATTTTTTGGGGTTCCACCCGGGTTGGGCTTGATGATTAGGAGGGGTTTGGGGGGGTAGGGGGGTTAGGAAAGCAAAAAAAAAAAAGCCAAACTGGAGGCTCGGCCCGGACTCGGCCCGGACCCGGTGGCTACCCGGGCCGGTCCCAGGTCGACCAATGCTGAACCGCCGGCCCACCCGTGCCTTGGCCCGACCCGGCCCGGCCCGAATCCACCCCTATTTTATCATAATAGGTAGAGAATTAAATGTACACTATTACACATTCACACTAATTAAAAGATAATCAATGAGCACAAATACAATACTCAAAATTACTCCGTACAATATTAACTTATTGCCATTTTTTATTGTCTCACTAACTTTGTCATTTCCTTTTTAAATAATGAAAAATGCGATTCATATTACGGAGTATTTCTTTTTTTGTCTATGAGAATCTTAACCACACAGTTTTTAATTTTTTCACGCGCATAATTGTGTAATAAAAAAAGTAATGTTGGACTTGCTTTTCTAGTTGTATTAGCTGAATCATTTTAGCTGTTTTCATATTATATGTTTATGTTTTATTAAAAAAAAAGAAATCACCAGAATCATCCAATTCAACCACTTCAGTCAGAACTTTATAAATTTCAACATAATCAGCTAATACACCCAATTTGGATAATGTCAAACGGGCTCCTAATTTACACATATTTTGTACTACCTCCGTCCCATATTTATCTTCATAGTTCGGTTTACGATGCTTGACTGACGATAAAGCAACTCGATCCCTGTTCACACTCGGATTATTTTTAGTAAATAAAATTTACATATTCAGAAACTACATTAAAACCGCTACAAAGCCTGATCAAGAAAATTTAATTTTGATAAAAATTTGATATATAAAGTAAAAGATTAAGAGTAATTTGAGTTGACCGTGTGAATAGTAACTATGAAGATAATTTTGGGACGGAGGGAGTACATTGAATTATGTTGAAGTTGAAAAACGATATTTATATTCATCCTTATACCTATTCTTATTATACCCATCACCATTATATAAAGGCGAGTATATAGGAGTGTTTGGAGTTGATTAAAAAAAACACTTTTCAACTTTTGGCTTAAAAAAAGTTAAAAAGAGTGTTTTCAAATGACAGTTTCTGCTTAAATTAATCACTTAAAAACTAAAAGCTGGAAGCAGGTGGAAGGATGCTTTAAACTGCTTTTCACTTTTTCTATTACACAAAAAGTACTTATTTTACCAAACACTACCAACTTTTACTTTTTCAGAATCACTTTTTTCTCAATCACTACCAACTTTTACTATTAATCACTTTTTTCTTATATTTAATAAACTATAAGGATGAATATTAATAGCAAGATTGCAATTCTTTTAAAAAAAAGTTATCAAGTAGAGACACCCAAAAAGTGTGCCGTTTACACAGCGTCAGTGCCAGTGTATACAAATGCCTACACCAAATATGCTAAGCCTGAAGCCGGAAGGAGAAACCTATCCAACACAGGAGATACCGGCGATGGCAATTGAGGAAAGCGATGTGGTTATCAACGGCAATGAACAGATGCAGTTTAGTTCTTCTCCCATCTCTGCCGGCGACCTCGAGGACAAAGAGTTTATGAAGCTTATCCGCGACGCTGTTCGGACAGTACCCGTGAACGTCGTCAAAGACCTTTGGTCTATAGGGGTTCGTTCTCTTCAGCATCTCCTAGTAATGGCTTTGTTGATCATTATTTTGTTCCAAACTACGTTTTCAAACAATATATTTTTGCAATGTAGTTTTTTTTTGTTTGTTTTCGGATATATCCGAATATTTTCCAGTGCTGTTGTGTCTAGATCAATCCTTTAGATGCTATGTTTATAACATTATGTCATCTAATGAAATTAACTGCAAAGGTTTATGAATCTTTATTTATCTTCTATATCTTTTCCAAACAAAATCTAAGTTTTTTAGATGTTCAAATGCTTGATAGGAAAACACCCTATTGAGCATTCCAGTTAATTGAGTCAGCGAGTGGAATCAGTTGTATTTTTTTTTATGTGCGGCTTATATTAGATGCTTTCAATCTTATTCTCTGTTGCCTATTATGGTGCAGGTGTGTGATCGATGCATCTTTAGGGTGTTGGGCCTTCATGAGCTAATTTGTTCTCACCCTTCACTCTCAAATTCAGATTTAAGAAGTCTTTTAGAAGAAGTGAGAGTTGGAAGGGGTGAGGTTGATACTCTTGGTGAACAAGAGACGTTAACTGTTCATGCATTAACTACTGAAACAAGTGTTTGCAAAGTATGTTTAGGTGTTTTACAGTTTGAGTTTTGTGGTGGTAATGGAACATTTATGAAGAAGGACAGCGCATTTGACTTTGCCTCAGAAGTTGTTGAACTTGTTAAACAACAGCATTATCAACAAGTTGATAGTTTTTCTCTCGAAGTCTCATTGCCTCCGCTTGTAACTGAAAATGATCAAGCTATTTTGTAAGATTCTCTTGTGATCAATATCCTCCAGTTTTCTTCTGCAATCTATACTTGGATGAGTAGGTTTCATAGTTGAATTGTCATTTTTCCTCCTCGGTGGGGAGTGGGATGGCGATGTTTCACAATAAGGATTTCAGTAATGTTTATTTGTCACAGTGTAGTAGTTTACATTGTACGGCATGACTTCCCCAGAGTGTGTCGTTTTAACTTTTACGTTTATACAAATGCTATATTTGTCTTATGAATACTTTATTTTTCATGTAATGCAATGTTGCATCATTAAGTTTATACAAGTAGTTGTTGCTTGTCTAATTTTACGTGATTTCACCATGACAGAAAGAGGAGTGACAGTTACTGGTGCTACAAATTTCCTCTGCAGGTGTTATATCCAAAAGAAGTATGAATCTGACCCGTGGTTCCAACAAAAAGCTGAATCCCAATGCTTTTCTACTAAGGATGTTTTGAAATGGCTAGTAATAAAACCTCTAGAAACATTGTCGGTATATTTCCCTCTCATACATTTATATTCTTAGAAACATCAATTTCTGAATTCAACTCTGTTAACACACCAACATCAATTTGTATATTTTACATTTTTTCAAAAAGCTATGCGTAGAGAAGGCTGATATATGTATTTTTAAATTGTTGTAGGGCCTAAAACACATGGAAAGCACTTTCCGCATTCGACTCTCTTACTCCGACTCATCAAGAAAACAGAATGTTGAAAGAAATGTATGCAATAAAAGGAGAAAATCGGATTCTGCTGGCACAAGAACCACCTCACTGAAGTCACAAGAAAATTACTTTGATTATGTAAATAATATGAAAGAGAAGGTAGTTATACAGCTTTACTCATCTATCATTTCAAACTCAGTGCGAGTTTGAGTGTAGTCCCTATCAATTATCGTGAAATATCTAGGCTGCTAAATAAAGAATGTAATTTTTTGTTATAGGTTATTCAACCTTGTCAGTTGACATTTGAATGTTATAGGAGTTCCATTTATATTGGAGGGAGGTATCTTAAGGTGTGATATATTCTACTCTTTAACCTTGTTAAATAAACATACTCTTAGGAAATATCTGCTAGACGCGGATTTCCAATTTTTCTCATGCGCACGATCAACTTCCTTTCCTGTGAAAGATACATCACCACTTTAGTAAATTACATTCATTGCAACTTCAACCAACTACCTCTACTTCACCCCGTCTCATGTGTTACCAAATGAACATTGTGCAAACTGCAGTATTCAAGAAATGTTAGCCAGACTCGGTGGGTGATTGATGATGAAAGAGTGGGTGAAGCATCTGTTGAGGTACCACATTTTTCTTTCGCTAGATCTCATTTTAAAAAAACCACTTCCTTAAGGAAAAAATGACATTAATGATACTTTCTCAAGGAAATTTTAGGTGGCAGCATCCTTCCATGTTTCCAGGGCGATGGTTACAAGTTCCATGCTGCTGGTAGAGAAGATATTGATGTAAGAAAACTTAACCCAAATTAGTGTGACAATCAGATTAAGTTTCTATCATGGAACAAATCTTTTTATTTGTTCATCAGGTACGGATGTTGGGTACAGGTCGTCCTTTTCTGATTGAGATACAAAACGCACGACAAGTTCCTTCCAAGGACATTATAAAAGATATGGAGATAAAAATAAACAGTATGGAGAACCAACTTGTAAGTTAACAGCAGATTATCTGATGGAGTTAGGGGTTGCATGATACTATCTCTAAACTAGCTTTGATTTTGGTTTAGCATGGTTATTATGAAAATGAAATAATGTGGGTGAGATTTATTTATAAAAGAAAAAGTATTATCAACCATGCAATTCTGTGTTATGAGAGCCGGACTGGACCGGGCGGTTCGACCCAGAAACCGGCCACCTGGCCCCTCAACCGGTCCGTTTGAGTGCAAACTCGTTCATTGGTGTAAAACCAGAAATAACCAATAGCCCACCCAAACCCGGGACAGACTCGGACAGCTGAAAACTCGGGAAACCCGGAAATACAAACCAATCCCGCTTGATTAATGCACATTACTTCATTAAACATTTGTGCGTCAAGGGGTTTCGAACCCTGGATGCCTACCAGAGCATGCACACACCATACCATCTTACTACATGGCTGATGTGTAAATGTTTTTTTTTTCGTATACTACTCGATTAATATTTTTAGGCTAACACTACAATTATTGATTATTAATTAGTAATCATTATAATAGTTATTAGCATGCCATGGGCCTATTGCTCGCTATTATTACACTACGTTAAAAGGCTACCACATATTTATGAAGTATTCATTTGATCTTTCAATCCTACTATTAATATTTTATATAAATATTATATTATGTTGAGATGTTATCCATCTAATTCCAAGCACATCTTGAATCTTTTGAAAAAACTTTCTATATTGGTACATTAATGTTTAGCTTAATCTTATAACCATTATTAAATTTTGAATGAGTGACTTTTCTGCATGAACCTTTAATCTAATACACACACATATATTATTGTATATGTTATATTTTAGTAAACGTTGACTGGGTTTACTCGTCGTTGACCAGGCTGACCCTCCTGGGTCCAGGTTGACCTTGACCCAGTCCCTAGCCCGGGTCACCTGCTGGTCCGGTTTTGATAACATAGATGCAATTCTATTTTAAAAGGAAATGAGAAGATCATTTTGAGATGGACGAAAGCAATGTAGGAATCATTTTGGGACTGAGGGAGTATGTATTAATTGTGTTTGTGATTTGAATTTGGTTCATGGTGTGTATTCAGGTAAAGGTGAAGAATCTTGATGTTTTAGGTAACCAAGGGTGGGCAATGATGCGTGAAGGGGAAGCTGAGAAGCAGGTATGCGTGAAGGGCAAAGTTTGGAAACCAAATTTCCTATTGTGACTTTATCATCAAATTAATTTTTGTTCTGTAATTGTCTGCAGAAGCAATATTCTGCTTTGGTTTGGATTTCTCGTGATCTCAACAACGAGGATCTGCAGACTATATCATCAGCGAAGGACATGGTGTATTTTGCTTGCCCTTTTTTTACATCTCTTCATTTTCTTTACATTTTCATTTGCTTTTTATATGGGCATTCAAAATGGATTTATGGTCCTTGTGATCGTTCACTATATTTTATGCAGTATCTGATAATCATAATAAGGATCTTTGCAATCATAATGTTGTTTAAGAAAATGCATTTTTGAAAATGTTTGGCTAAAATATACTTTTCCTTTCTTAGCTCTTCTTTTTTATTGATAGACTTGTATTACCTTTTGCGTGTTGACACAATGACACTCTTTCTTTACATGATGTTGGTTATTCTCAAGTTGGGCTGTTTATGTATAACATTCTCTTTATTCAAGAATTTATGTGTTTTTTCCAGAAAATTATCCAGAAAACACCAATCAGGGTGCTTCACCGTCGAAGCCCATTGGAGCGCGAAAGGATAATACATTGGTATTAAATTTTCAAAAAGACAAATTGTGACATAAGGTTCTTTAGCTTGACCATGTCTATTTACTTGGTCTTTTGTTGCAGGATGAAATTGGAGAAGATACTAGGAAGTTCACAGTATTTTCTTCTGCATCTATGCACTCAGGTTCCTTTACCTGTACTCCATTTAACTTGTATTGTTTTACTAGTGGTCATCTAATTTCAAACTTATAACTTTTTCCTTGTATTAATAAAAGATACTGTTCCCTCATAATAACTCGTTCGGGTAGTTCCTGATAGATAAGTTTATGTACTAATACTGTAATACAACAACATTACCCTAGCGCCGTAAAGGCTCTCACCTACGGTAGGGTAAGGGGGTCAGATGTACGCAGCCTGTACAGCCTTACCCATGTACTAAAGCATGAAGAGATTGTTTCCAGATGAACCACGATGAAAATCACTTCCAAAATTGCATGGACCGAGTGCAGACAGTTTAGTGAGTCATTTTGCTTTATTCCATCATATTCCAAGTTGAAAAAAATGAGTCTCTGGCTCCATTGGAAATGATGGAAGTAAAAATCTGTTATTTGTGTTTGTTAACTTGAAAAAATGTGATGCTGTAGACTATCTTCATGTTATGTGTATTAATGTCATGATGAAAATTTGTTCATGTCAGGCTGGGACATACATTAAGGAATTTGTTCATGGAGATCTTGGACGCACTCAGCCAAGGTATTAAACAAGTTCTCATAGCAGAGTTACAATGAATTTTGAAGATGAAGCTTTTTTTGGTCCGTCAATTGTTCCTGACTGCAACAGTGCAATGCAGTCCCTCACTGTAAATTTGATTCATTCATGTCCTTTAATTGTTCTAAAAGTGGTTAAAGCAAATATTAATCGTCTAGAATATTAAAATTGTTCCAAAAGAATCACTATGGTGCTTGGGATTGAATTGACTAGGGAGACTATATTGCACCAAATTGACTGACAGAATCAGGGGAAATGAGGGAGAGGGACGAAAACAATGATTTTTAAATAAGGAAAGAGGTAAAGTTGGTTATGTATTTTGCAGTATTGGTTCAATGCTTGGATGCAGAGCAGAGATATTGCAACTTGACGTCACAGATGTGAAAATGGACTGCTTCTAGGTGGATTTTTGTCATCTGTACAAATTCTAATGCCTAAAACGTCATCCCAACCGTTTCATCACAAGTGGCATGAAGTTTATAATTTGGACAAGCAGGTTTTACAAATGGAATGTATGATTACAAATCATGTATCATTAGGCACTCTTCAGAATGATATAGAAGGCTAGTATCTGTTGCACACTAGTACTCATCGATTGAGTGTGCACCAGTTCAGAGAAAAATAACTGTTTTGTAGTTAGGGCTTATCAATCATGTTCTTTTGTTACATTTGATTCCTTATCTGAAATACTCCATAATACTCAGCATGGACCGGGACCTCTATTTCCGGTCCCCAACTGGTCCCAGTCCTGGGCTTTTTTTTTTTGATGTACTTTTATGGATCGTATTTTAAGCATTTAAAAGGACCTCAACCCTTGTGAAATGTTTTCCAATGGTTTTATACTATTGCACTTGTCCTTTAAATATCTCTGGCATCCAAGCTAGGGCTGGACTCGGGCCGGGCGGCCCGACCCGGAACCGGCCCAGCCTGGTTAATGTGCTACCCGGCCCGGCCCGGTGAACTGGGTGGCTGGCGGTTCGGGTTGACCCGGCCCGGGGGAGGGCGGTTCGGGCTCGGGTCACGATATTCTTGAACCGGTCCGGGCCCGGTCCGGGCCTAACGGCTATTTTATTTTATTTTTTCTTTTCCAAAGTTTGAAGCCTTGGGCTGGCTGGTAAACGGCTCTATAGCCGTTGGGGAGCCTCCAAACGGCTCTATAGCCGTTGTTGGGGAGCCTCCAAACGGCTCTATAGCCGTTGGTGGGGGAACCTATTTATACTCCTATTTTCTATAAATTTTTTACACCTTCTTCATACAATCCTACAACTTAGAAAGTTAGAAACTTACAATTAATTATATTATATTATTATTACTTATTACAAAATGTATTAGAATTAATTGTTCTCAATTCTCAAATGTAATTCCTATTTCACATAAATGCACTTGAAAATTGTTTTATAATATCCAAAATTCCCAAAAAGATGAATATTTTAACATTAAAAAAAAAATATATATACAGGCCCGACCCGACCCGACCCGGCGGTTCACCCGGCCCAAACTGGCACCCGTCTATTAGCGGGCCGGGCCTGGGCCCAACTTCTGCAAACCGAGGCCCGGCCGGTTCGAGGCCCGAACCGGACCGAGTCCAGGCCTAATCCAAGCATTGCACTTGTTTTATCGTACTTTTCTTACTTTTGAAAGAGGGTTAAGAGGCTATAACTTATAATAATAAAAACATAATCATGTTTTCAAAATGCATCTTATATTCGGAATTGGAGTAGGTAAAATAAGTCCAATTACTCTACGGTGCAATGGTGCATGCAAATATGCAATATTGCTTAATGTTGAAAACTATGTAAGTTGGATTATTGAAGTTGCTATTTGCCAAGGGGGGAACATTCTTAGCCATTGAGTAATACATGTGAAATAATGGGAAAGGTTACCCAATAGGGTACCTGGCAGATATATTTATACTAATAAAAGTTTCCAAAGATACAAAGGATTCCTAATTTAATATTAGGCTATTACACCCCCTCAAACTGTGCGGGAGATACAACGCGCAGGTTGTCTTTTAAAAAATGAAATTGCTGACTAGAGAGACTTTTAGTAAATATATCTGCTAACTGTAGACTGGTAGGAACATATTGAACAACAAGATCACCATGAGCCACACGTTCACGAACAAAGTGATAATCGATCTGGATGTGCTTACTCCGAGCATGCTGAACAGGATTGGCTGTCAAGTAGGAAGCAAAGATATTGTCACAAAACAAACGTACCGGTGTTGTGACTGGAAAACCAAGCTCGAATAGAATGGACCGAATGTGTATTGTGTCTTGCACTGTGTATGCGATGGCTCGATACTCTGCTTCTGTAGAGGATTTGGAAACAGTAGCTTGCTTCTTTGACTTCCAAGATACAAGATTTGGCCCAAGAAAGACTGCGTAGCCGGTGGTGGACCGAGAGGTATCGGGACATCCGGCCCAATCTGCGTCTGAATATGCCACAATACAGGTTGCCTTAGGTGTAGGCTGAAGCCAAAGACCATGATCAATGGTACCCTGCAAATATCTAAAAATCCTCTTGACAGCAAAAAGATGAGTGGTACGTGGGGCATGCATAAATTGAGAAACCAAATGCACAGCATAAGTAATATCAGGTCTTGTCAAAGTTAAATACTGTAATGCACCTACCATACTGCGATACTCAGTCGCATCTGCAAGGAGCTCGCCATCAGTGAGAGATAAGGAAGTACGAGACGCAAGGGGAGTGCGAACTGACTTGACGGTGTGTAAATGAAAACGAGATAAAAGATCAGAGACATATTTATGATGGGAGAGAAACAAACCTTTAGGATTACGAATGGCCTGAATGCCAAGAAAATAGTGAAGATCACCCAAGTCTTTCATGGAAAAATGGTGAGCAATAAGATGAATGAACTGAGTGACAACAGACGAGGAATTGCCAGTAATAATAATGTCATCCACATATAGTAACAAATAAATAATCGAAGTGCCCTGGCGGTAAATGAATAGAGAGTTATCTGACTTACTACATAAAAAATTATGAGAAAGTAGGAAACTACTGAACCTATGAAACCATGCCCGCGGGGCCTGCTTAAGACCATAAATAGCCTTGCACAGACGACATAAATGATGAGGATACTGAGGATGAATAAAACCCCGCGGCTGACGCATATAAACTTCTTCAGTGAGATGACCATGAAGGAAAGCATTTTTAACATCAAGCTGACGCATAACCCACCCGAATGAAATAGCTAAAGTGAGAACAGTACGAACAGTGGTGGGTTTAATAACAGGACTAAAAGTTTCAGAAAAATCTACACCAGCCTGCTGATTAAAACCCTGAGCAACTAATCGTGCTTTGTGGCGCTCAATAGACCCATCAGAAAGAAATTTTGTCTTATAAATCCACTTAGATCCAACAATATTTTTAGAATTATCAAACGGTACCAAATCCCAAGTGTGATTAGCAATGAGTGCATTAAATTCCTCAGCCATAGCCTTACGCCATATCAATTGTTTATTTGCCTCAGAAAAACAAGTAGGATCCGCTGACAGAGCAACTGTGTTTAAATTAAAAATAGTCTTGGGTTTAAAAATTCCAGATTTTGCCCGAGTTTGCATCGGGTGGACATTAACAGGGGGTGGAGTGTGCTGGTCGGGCTCGGTTTCTCGACTGGTGGCTGAGGCCGTAGATGTGGTGAGGGGTGGGCTGAGTGGGTAAGATGGACTGGGGTCTGATAGTGGGCTGGTTAGTGGACTGGATTCAGCCGAGGAGGAGACGGGCTGGGTTCTGTCCAGTGTAGGTGGTTGGGTCGTTGTTGGCGGGCTGGTCAGTGTAGCTGGGCTGGGCGGGCAGTGTGTTGGGCTAGAGTGAAGGGGCTGGATGGGGTTATGGGGCTGATTCGGAGTTGGAAAAATAGAAGGCTGGGTTTGGATTGTGGGTTTTGAAGATGGATGAATCCAAGAGGAAAAATGGAGGGAAGTGTGGGAAGGAGAAGGTGTATCATGCATGGTAGAGGTCAAAATGGTGTATGGAAAAATGTTTTCACAAAAACGCACATGTCGACTTATGTAAACCTTGCCGGTCTTAGGATCAAGACAACGATAACCTTTATACCCAGATGCATAGCCCAGAAAAACACATTGAATAGAACGGGGAGAAAGTTTATTTGCGGAAGTGGCAGAAATATTTGGGAAGCATGCACAACCAAAGACACGTAAAAGAGAATAATCGGGTGATTTTTGAAAAAGTTTTTCATAAGGGGAGAGACCAGACAGTGTTGGAGTGGGTAATCGGTTAATAATATATACAGTTGTGAACAACGCATCGACCCAAAAAGTACTAGGAAGAGATGCTTCAATAAGCATGGTCCTAGTAAGTTCAAGTAGATGTCGATGTTTACGCTCAGCAAGCCCATTTTGTTGAGGAGTGTAAGGGCATGATTTTTGAAAATAAATTCCATGAGTATCAAAAAAATGATGCATATTAGAATTAACAAATTCACCCCCTCCATCACTTTGAAAAATTTTAATTCTAGAGTCAAAAAGATTTTCAACTAAAGATTTAAAATTTTTAAAGGAGTCCAAAACTTCATTTTTTGTGCGCAATGGATAAATCCACGTAAAACGAGAAAAATCATCAATAAAGCAGACATAGTATTTAAATCCCAAATTTGAGAGAACAGGAGACTGCCACACATCAGAATGAATTAATTGCAATGGATAGGAAGAGGTATGAATAGCATCTGAAAAAGGTAATCGTTGGGATTTGCCTAACCGGCAAGAAATACAATCATGAGAAAAACTAGAACTATTACATATGCGTTTTTGACCACTTAAAATACGTAAAATATTTTCACCACAATGACCTAATCTACGATGCCACACAGGGCCAGTGGTCAGAACTGAAGATAAGGCTAAACTAGATGGTGGACTCAGGCTGAGAGGATAGAGATGGCCATTAGTTGTTGCCCGAAGAAGAACCGCCCCCGAAATTTTGTCCTTAACAAAAAAGGAATTTTTGTCAAAAATGGCAACACAGTTGTTATCAGCACACAATTTTTGTATTGAAATTAAATTGAATTTAATATGAGGTACATGATAAACAGATTTCAATAGCAGTGGGCGGCCAGAGGAATTTAAAGAAATATCACCAACATGTTTAATGGGGAGTTGAGCACCATTAGCAACACTAACAATAGTTGGACCAGAATAAGTAGATTTATTTGTCAAAATACCTTCAGAGGAAGTCATATGAGCAGAGGCACCAGTATCTGGATACCACAGAGCTTCATTAGCTTGACCGGTGAGAAGAACAGGTGCAGTGGGTGGAGAAAAACGAGACGGACAGCGGATTGCAGAGAAACAAATTTGACACACAACGGGTGGAGGAATTGCCCCAAGAATTCCCTCAGTAGATGGAGAGCCTGCAGACTTGACATTAGTACCACAAAATGATAAAGCATTGGTATTTAATGTGGACAAAACAGAATTACGTATACCATCTGCATTCGGAGATCTCAGGTGTTGCTGTGCTCCAGGCTGTGGACCGAAGCCATGTTGTTGCTGATGTTCCTGGCCGAACACCTGCTGCCCACGTCCCAGATGTGGCTGATCATGGCCGTAGGGTTGCTGGCCAGATTGGTTAGGCCCGCGGCCCCTGCCGCGACCTGTTCTGCCGCGGCCACCTCTGCCGCGGCCACCGCGGCCACCTCGTTGTGCTGCACCTCGTTCTTGAACTCCAAAGGCTTGGTATGCAGGGGGAGCGGTTTGTTGACGAAGATAAAGAACCCTCTGTTCAGCTTCTAACAGACTCCGGTGAAGAATATCTGGCGGAAAATTGTCAGGAAAAAGGGAAATAGTGCCCATAGTGGATTCATACTCAGGCCCGAGCCCCATAAGAGTGGTCTGAAGCACTTCCTTATGAGACATAGGGGAATTTATTGCAGCCAGTTCACCAACTAGGACATGAATTTCCCTTAAGTAACTTTCCATAGAGTGATTTTCCTTCTTTTTGGTATTAGACAACTGGCGTTTAAGAGTCATAGACCTAGCCAAACTAGCAGATCGAAATCTATTTTGCAATCTTTCCCAAATCTCAAAAGAATGTTTAAGTTCATGTACATCAATTAATACATCACGAGTAAGGGTAGCAAAAATCCAAGAACGAATAGTTTGATCAACCCGTAGCCAATGATAATAGTCCGTATTAATGATTCGGTGATTATTAAAATCAACCGTGTACATTGGAGGTACCTGTGTGGAACCATCCACGAAGTTAAACACCCCCTGAGAGACTAGGAAAGATTCAATCTGAGTACGCCATGTGATGTAGTCTTCTACCGCCTTGAGTTTGATTGTAACAATCTGAGTTACATTATTTGCCGGGGCGATGGATTGAGCGGCAGCGGCCATCGGAGATTGAAACAGAGAAGTATCTGTCGGCCGAGATAAGCCAGGAGTACCCGAGAATGTAGAGCCAAAGTATCCTGGACTGATGTGTGCCGGTTGCAGGGCAGAGACCATTGGGGTTGAGTAGAGGCTGTCTGGATTTGGTAAGGCAGTCGGTTGCCATGGGAACACCGGAGGTATTGTCCGAAACAAGGAATATGCTCCATCGGTACAGAATGGGGAGGAAGCAATGTTGACAACCGAACTGGCTTGAGATGGAGGCACCTGCTGCGGCGCAGTCATAGTGACTGGGGCGCTGGTGATGACAACGGCCGCGTCGGTAAAGGAAGAAGGAACCGGCGCCGTGGTCAAGGATGTAGGAGCAACGGTGAAGGCGTCCATGGAGGAGCCAGAGACTTCGGCGGAGGAGGAGTCTGCGGCCGAGCTCATAGCGTGAAAGATCGAGGGTTTAGAGGAGAGAGGAAAAAAAAAAATTAGGCTCTTGATACCATGTGAAACAATGGGAAAGGTTACCCAATAGGGTACCTGGCAGATATATTTATACTAATAAAAGTTTCCAAAGATACAAAGGATTCCTAATTTAATATTAGGCTATTAATACATGTATAAGAAGAATGAGAATAGTAGTAACGATATTTTAAGTTCTGCAACATAAATAGTAACGAGAGTTTCATGGAAATTCATTTCAACTGAGAAACAAGAACAAGAGGCACATCGGCCCAAAATGAAAACAGATGTGAAGTTGTGAACATTCATGGTAAGGTCAATTCACTCATGAACATCACTAGAAAATAAGATAACAAGCCGAACTGTGTTGCAGGTGAATCCAATCATCAGCATAATGAGTTCTAGATCTCTCCTGTTTCGACCTAAAAAATCTGATGAGATCAGACAACATATATACTAACAAAAGAGATCCTGAATACACAATTAAGACCATCACTTTGCCTTGGCACAGTTATGAAGAAAATCAATTATATGGCAACATTGATGAAAAAAGAAATAGCACTACATGAACCATACAATTATCCAAATAAGGAAACGAGAAGAAAATTATAAGACATAACAAAAAGACTAGTGAAAGAGAAAGTCGTGTCATGTTTCTCCTTATTTGCACAATCCCAGTGAAAGTGTCACTCACTAGAAGAGCATCATTTTTTGGTACATCGGACAATCAACATAAAGAACCAAGCTATGGTCTGACAATCTCTAAACTGTTGGTGTTTTCCCATAGTATTTGTTTTAGTCCATGGGGTGGACTTGAAAGAATTGTGAGACCCCCAGGGGGGCTGAGTGTGTATTGTGCTAGTTTAGGCGATTTAGTTTCCCCATCATCACTATGTAATATTACCTCCACTGAAATGTTATGTTCACTTGAAGGAAGGTCATCAATCTATTCAACCCAGGTTGCACCCATCACCTTAGCCATAAACGCATACCGGTCTGCAGCTTCATCAATCTGCAGCACCATAAAAATCAAGCCAACTTTGTAGTACTTCGTATTTTTAATTCTCAAGGTATAAATGAAACCTTCAAACTACAGAGGGAAAAATAATACATAGTATTAAATAAAAGTAAAATTAAATGGCTAACCATTTTTTGTGTTGGAAGTCCTGCTCCATGTCCAGCTTTACGTTCTATCCGGCCGATAATGGGGTTAACCTGGGGGCTTTTCTCCAGGCTTGAACATAAAACATATTGCAAGGTCTGGAAACAGAAACCGAAAACGGTATTTGAGATTAAATCATGGAGTGAAGTATAAATTCTAACCCCAGACTCTGTTAAGATCATTCAAAACTCCAGGAATAAAAAACACCCTTGCGTAGATTCAAAATGAACAAAACAAGAATGTCATGTTTCCAGCTTCAAATTTATAGTTAAACATTTAGCATTGGTGTCGTTGAATGACTTTAGAGGGGAGCAGAAGAAAGTGGATCATGTGGTGTGTTTTTGGTTGAGTTAGGGTGATCCCCCCCAAACTCATTTGAACCAAACAAGGGGTTATATTATATTCTCAATATTTTGTCTACAACCAATCCCTCAAAGGCTGACAGCAAAGACAAGTATTTTGAACCAAAACCTTCGTCACAATTGCCTGCTTCAAATGGAGTTTATCTTGCTATATTAAGTAAAGATGGATAAATGGTGGGAGAGGATACAGCAGAGATGAATATGACCTCAAATCAATGCACCCCATGAAATGATTTAGAGTGGAGTTGTGTGCCTACACGAGGTGTAAGAACTAAGAAGAAACCTACTTGTGCAACTAACTACCTAATGGGTACCCACCATTTTCTGACTAGTTATGTTTTGACTTGAAATGATAACTTTTCTCAGGTCATGGTAGCGGAATCCAAAGTTAATATTGTAGCAGGTCATGGTTGGTTGTGCTAACCTTTGTGATTCTTTTTTTGTAAAACACAGTCAGCTAAAAGGAAATACAAAAATGAAAATTCTCAATTATTCTCAATTGTGGCGAATTTACTCAAGCAATACTAGGAATCAACAAGGCTAAAATACATCTACTCAAATTCAATTTTCAAGAGACTATGAATGTAAACATTTTAAAACAGAAGAGATAAAAAATTAAGTCAATTGAGTTTACACACCGCCAACAATTTCAACGAATGTAATGGCACGACCCTATCATCATGATCAGCTGTCAATAGCATGATTGATGGGTATTGTGAAGCTTTACTGGGAGTTTCTTCTTCCCATGGTCTTCTGACATTATGTAGCGGTGAGTACCTGAGAAGAAAATTGGTAAGGAATACACAAGAACTTTAACTTCATGCATAACAACCACAACAACAATGATAATAATACAGGATATAATCAGAAAGGAATTAGCAAAGCCTGATAACTACTTGATCAGCCAATTAAACTCTTCCTCCTTATCCGAACACCCAAAATCAGATGTCCATGCATGGCCTGGAAAAAGGATAAGAAGTAAAGAGAGGAAAAAATAATTAAATATACCCTAACTTTTAGCACATCTACAATTAAGCTCTTCAACAGAATTCATCCAATTAATGGTCACACCCCTCATATTTGGTGTAATGCCATCTACCAAATATGCTATGCCTATATTCTATTGTTAGTTAATGAAGATATATTCTCAATCTAGCAATGAACGACTGCAAATGCAAAAATATTTTCTCTTTAAGTACACCCCAAAAGTCCAATTTCCCATTTGGAGTTGCACAAATACCACCACCGCACAGTCATGCCATTTGATCACGACAGGGATGCAATTCATCTTCGCTTATCATGCAATGAGCTCAAGGGAGCAAAAGTTTTCACTGATTCTCATTAATAGTCATAGTGTTAAACAACATCCCTAGTTGCTCAAAAAAGATACAACTGATTGGATGCAAAAGGTAGGGTCCCTTTGGAGAAGACGAACACAAAACAGTGTTCATCAATTAATTCTTTCACAACAGTCCTTTTTGCAAATATTTTCTTGCTATTGAAATTACTTAAACATGAAGAAAAGTTATAAGGAAACTAACATAACTAATAAGGAGTAAAATTTTAAATAGTTCAAAAGTTGAAATATTAGCAATTTTAATTTTCATTGTATTTTGGGTGTACAGATCAGTCATTTCCATGTAAAAACGGATTCAATACCATTAACAGACAAATCTATCAACTCAGTCAATTAACCAGAGACTCATAAAACAGTAAAATTGGATGTTTTTTTGTTGAGAGCCTAACTACATCAGTGCTAAGAGTTCAAAAACTTATTTGACCCCTTTTCCATAAAGTAGTAGTTCCAAAACTTCACTCACCAATTGTAAACTTGTGAAATCTAAGCATGTCCATAACACCAACATGTGCAAGGCCACATCCAAAAAGATCAGGTCTCTATAAACCATCAAATCCAGGAGTACAGTTAATTCCCTAGTAACCGTAACTCATTAAGGAAATATGCAGAAACGAGAATTGATGTAACATACTTGATTGATGCAAGCTCCAACGAGAAGCCCACCATTGCTTCCACCTTCAATACACAACTTGCTAGGCTTGGTGTAACCAGAAGTAACAAGATACTCCGCAGCAGAAATGAAATCATCAAAGCAGTTCTGCTTTTTTGAAAGAGCACCTGATTTATGCCATTCTTCTCCATATTCCCCACCACCGCGAATATTTGCTATGCAGAAAACAACACCTAAGTTCTTCGCAATCACTAGCCGGGCAGCAGAAAAGTATGGTGTAATACTAATGTTAAATCCACCATATCCATACAATAAACAAGGGTGCGATCCATCCAAAGAAATATCTTTTTCAGCTACTATAAACATAGGCAAAGAAACACCATCTTTTCCAGGCACAAAAACCTATGAATGAGAAGCATCAGTTAACAATAAAGTAGTAATAATACTAATAAATGCTTCAACCACAATCCGAAAAAAATGCCTACTTGATTGACATGGAATTCTGATCGATCAAAGCCTGGGACAACTGTTTCACGGAATATTTTCATTTCTGGAACATCAGTCTGAAGGTTGCACTGATAAATAATCCCAGGGATAAGGAAGTTTGTAAAACCAATAAAAACTATGCTATCTTTGCGACGAGCAG
Source organism: Cuscuta epithymum (assembly GCA_945859915.1). NCBI lineage: Eukaryota > Viridiplantae > Streptophyta > Magnoliopsida > Solanales > Convolvulaceae > Cuscuta > Cuscuta epithymum. The sequence continues at coordinate 739,381 of CAMAPF010000024.1, forward strand.
AAATTCCAGACACTGTTCCAATATCTATTGGCAAATGGTGCTTCAGGATACCTGTATCTATATTCCTCAACTGTAAAACATGCTTCACATCACGCAAATAGCTTACGACCAGTTGATTCTTATTCACAGCTACAGCAGATTCAAGCACATCTTTTTCATCCTCTTCAATCACATCAGACCAAGAACCAGATTCTTTAATATCTGACCTAACTATTTTATACTTGGGAGCATCCTTGTTAGTACGAAAAGTGAATACAGTACCATCATTGGCAACAAACTCATAAGAGGCATCAAAGGTATCAATGAGTTTGGTAAAAGGGAGCTTCTCATTTGTTCCTTTATAACCCTCAAGCCCATTGGGGAGTGAAGATAAGTCACAGTAATAAACTTTGTTTACAGGATCACAGTTCTCAAAAATGGACTGAATTACATACTGCATAAGAAAAAATTAGAGGTTATATATTCGCATTTCTAAAAACAGGTAAGATAAGAAAATGTCTTCAAACAAATATACAATTAGGTGTGATCTAGGAGTACCATGCGACTAACTCAACTCTGCTAAAACTTGATTAAAAAATACTTAGGAAGTATATATTTTTTACAAGAGAACTCCAATACGCTAAACATAATTTAGTTTCCCAATCTAGCTTTGTAAAACAATAGCACAACAAAAAAAACATGTATAATCATAACAATGTGCTACGAGTGTTGTATATGTGTTTGAAACTTTGAATGTAAACTAGCTAGCTTACCGCTGCAAACTTAAAAAGCTTACAGTTACAAAGAACTGTCAACATTGGTTTGCTGGAAGAAAGAAACAAGAAAAGGGGCATATTTAATTTCAAAGAGGAATGGTGAAGGAGAAAATTCAAAGGCAAGGGGAAAAGAGAAAGAAAAAGTTAGAATTCCTCAATAAAAACTTGTTGATGAAGAATCCTATGAAGATAATTTATGAGCAATGCAGCCTTGATGCTCTAAACGCACTGAGGATGATTGTTTCCCAAGGAAGATTTTGAAGAATTAGAAATAATTAATGATATTTAACGGTTAGTCTAAATCAAACTCATTTGTAACTTTTTTATCATCATTTTTTTCAAAAACAAATATCTTTGGGGTGATTGAGTTAAGGGTGTCAGAAGTCTTTTCTTTTTTAATTCTTCTGTGGAGAAGATTTCAGAAGAAAAGATAGTTCATGGTTTCACAAGAATAGAAGCAAATTTGTTTTAGCACGCTGCTGGAAAGATGTTGGACTCCATATGTTGCCCATTGTATAGGCTTCCCTCGGCAAAGAAGAAATATGTATGCATGTGTTACTTATTCGATGTAAAGTATCTAGCCTATGGCAGTAATTTACATCAGTGATATCTGAAAGCTTACCAATATATTCAAAAAGCTTGATTACAAGTCAGCGAAATACTTTTCCAAGGATTTCACTGAACCATATTTCTTATATTTTTTGCTACATAATAATGTGTATCACACAGGATATGATATTTGAATCAATACATGATGCAAGCAATCAATCATGCTTAAAAAAGAAACACTCCATATTGCTTCCAATAAAGTTCTACTTAATGATAAATATGTAAAATTTGGGGAAAGTTACAAGTGAATAGTGAATTTGACCCCTAGTTATCAGACAAATGCAAATGCTATATCAAAGTTCTACCAAAATTTAGCAAAATTGGTGCGAGCAATTCAGTGGAATTTATCCTCATCTACAAATTTAAAGATTGAGGTTAGAATGTTCATTTAAGAATGCTTTAATCGCCAATTATTGAGTTATCCCAAAAAATGCTTTGTCAAGAACATAAATTTACCCAGGATGATAATCAGAATAACATACTCCTATAAGTTACTACTCTTTAAACAAGTCACACAAGTATGAAAGAGAATATGCCATAATACCTTCCCATCTTCAGTTACAAAAGCTGAACGTGTGTGTTTTGGGTTATCTGAATCTTGCCAGCACAAGATATCTTCAGATTGATCTGAACCCAAGAAATGGTAATACAGTTCATGGTGTAAATTGGCATTTGTCTCTGTCCCGGCATCCAAATTATATCCATCCCTTGACAAAATGGTTAGAGCTGTTAGCACATTAGAAGCTGTAACCACAATCAAAACAAAAGTGGTAGCAGTACTCTCCAAAAAAAAGAGTCTGAACCGGCGTAATTAATAAAAATGGTTAATAAATGCACCTAGTCCAACTAGTTAATGTAATAGATGGACCGATCCATTATCTCCCATTTACGTCATGTACAAAGTCATGAGGGGTCAAGTGGTCAACAAAAACCCATTAATCCATTAATGAACCCAAAAGTACTAAGCCCACTACTTTTTATTGTTGTTGTTGTACATGTTTCCCCTCATAATTACAGAGCACTACAATACCATATTTACCAACTTCCCGAGCGGAAAGAACATAATATTAGCATCTATTGAGGTGTTCATTATTTCATTTTCTATAGAACTCCATAGAATACTTCCTTGATGGATGAAACTATTCACCATAATTCACACAACATTGCTTTTAATCAAAGTTTGTGTCAAAATTATTCATCCAAAGAAAAACATTTTCCTGCTTACTTGGGAGCAGGATATCGGCTATAGAAGAAACCTTTGGTATCATGAGTCCAGCTCACATCTGAGAACTTAACCTGCAATCAAACCAACAACGCTCAATAACAGGATGCAATGAGCCAACGAAACATGATCGCATTTAGCATATTGTTTTTCGTGCCATGATACGAGTACAAAAGACTAACAAAAGGACTTACAAAATGCTTAAGTGCCAAGATCATACGTAGTACTTTACAACACATCACATCATAGATCACATATGCATTTTGTAAGTCTTTTCGTGCGTATAGCATAGGAGCGATTCTGTTCAACTCATTTGTTTTTCTTATTACTTATTCTTTTTTTAATTTACTAAAATCACAACAGAAATATTCGGATCAAATCCGAAACATTCAGATGATCAGACAAGAAAGATTCAAATAAGATTAGAATAGAAATATTTAGATCAGCCCAAATGTTGTAGTTTAGATCAGAAAGTTAAGAAAAATGAAATCAGATCAGAAGGAAGATTCAGCCCATACCATATCTTAAAAAAACTGTATCAAATCACATTGTAAAGGCAATAGAAAAGATCCTTCATACAACTTGCTTAAGTTGAAAGTGATAGTCTGGCACAGTGAGCTTACCCAAGATATAGTATCGGGCAAAACAACCTTATCCTCAATCCGCATAATTCTGATGGTGACCCAATCACTTCCGCTTGAACTAATGCCATATGCCAAGTACTTAGCATCTTCGCTAACAGAGCAAATACTCAGAGCAACTGTCCCATCATCGCTTAAAGTATTGGGATCAAGCAAAATGTCTGCCTTCCCATCCAGAGTATCCTACCTTACGTAAATGTAGTTTAACGTTACCAAAATATAATGCTCATCAAAAGAAAAAAAGAAACACAAGTCAATAGCTTCAGCATTTCAAAATTCAAACCGAGAAAAAACCCATCTTTTTTTTTAAATTCCTGTCTTAACATACCTGAACGTAAAGGACTTTCTGTGGTTGAAGCCCGCTATTGTAAAAGTAAAAATACTTTTCTCCTGCTATAAATGGCACCCCGTACTTGGGATAATCATACCATTTGGTAACTTTTTCCCTTAGCTTCTCTCTAGCTTCACACTTTGCGAGTACAGAATCAGTTAGTTCTACTTGTTTATCCACAAATTCCTTAGTTTCATCTGAATCAGGGTCTTCAAGCCTGTTGACAATCATCGAACAGAAAACGGTAAGGCTCGCATTACAGTTTCTATAACTCAAGGGAAACGTCTTCCCTTATAGGGGGGAGGGGAATTTCACCATCGATAAGGGTCTGGAACGACGACGCCGTGATAGTTATCGGAGACGGAATCGTCCCGGCGAGCAGGTGGGTACTTTAGGGGCTCAATAGGGGCCTGCGTGAGAGAGCCCATCCTTTGAAACTGCTGAAAGGAGAGAGAGCGCCGGAGCGGAGAAGATGAAGGATGAGAGCGGCAGAGGAAGGCTTTGATACGAACTGACGTTGAAAAGCGAAGCTGCGAAATTAACTGAAATTTGGAGCTTAATATCAACATTTGCTCCGCAAATTATGAAGTCCATCTGACTCCATCATGGAGTCATCCATCCCTTGAGCTGGGACCCACCTGAATATACAAATCCATATTAGGTGGATCAGAGACTTTATGAGATCAAAAACGTTTAAGGTACCCATTTTGGGTACCCGCTCTTACACCCCTATTGTATGGCCATAATTGGAGCAATATTTTTAAGTGGGGCACTACATTTGACTGTGGCCTAATTTACACTACATAATGTCTGTTGTAAGAATGGGGTACCCCAAAATGGGGTACCTATAGCATTATTGTTATGAGATTTACATGCGGAATCAAAGTTCAAAAATTGTGCTCCCTCCCGTTTAAAGATTCTCACCTTAAAATGGTACGATTAGTGGGGAATTTGACTTTGAACCTTACTTTTTGGATGATACTGAACTTTACACTTATTTTTCAAAAATTTTTGACTTTGCACTCCAACACACACCATTTTGTGAAGAAAAATTTCTAAATGGGGTGCAAAGTCAAAGGAATATTAAGTGCAATGGGGCGCAAAATCAAACTTTTAGACAACAATTAAATATATTAATTTAAATATATTTTAAGAAATAATTTTGATGAATATATAATATAATGAGTTATTGGTAATAAATGTAATGTTATAAATGTATTATTTTTTATATTTAATAATTGAATTGTTATTTAAGAGTGTTGGTTGTTTCCTAAAATAGAAAGTGAAGACCAAGTGGGACGTCCAAAAAAGGATAGTGAGAAGCTTTAAATGGGATGAGGGGAGTATTGTATATGAAATTTGTACACATTTGTACACAAATGTAAATGCAGAGAATATGTGTACGCCTCATACTTGCATGTATGCATAGACAACTCTTACAGCAAATGCCAACGATTATATTTGTACATGGATAATTACGTACAAATGTGTGCGAAATGTATGCATAACGAGAATTGTTGATCCAAATTAGGTGAATCCACATGTAGTGATTAGTTCACCTTAGTATATTGACCGTTTTCCCTAATATACTGCACTACCCCCTCTTTTCCAATTATTGTCCCTCGAGTTTCACTCACCATCATAACATTTCCTTTAAGTAATACTCTACGTATTATTTTGAGGAAAGAACTAATAATGTCATATATTGGGTAAAATGTGTAGTATTAATCATAAAATGCGGTTGGTGAACGCTGGTGAGTTATAGACCGAGGGTCCTTAGGGACAACTGACAACGCCGAGGGTTCCGCAGAACTAATAATGTCATATATTGGGTAAAATGTGTAGTATTAATCATAAAATGCGGTTGGTGAACGCTGGTGAGTTATAGACCGAGGGTCCTTAGGGACAACTGACAAGGCCGAGGGTTCCGCCCTCAGTTGCTGGGGGATTTTACTGAAGGGTCACGTGAGTGAAGAGATTTTCTATATGAATTCCTTTTGGAGAGAGAGCCAGGTATTGAAGGCCAGGTATTATCCTAACTCGGATTTTTTACATGCTCAGGTGGGAAGTAATCATTCCTTTATATGGCGTAGCATTTTTGAGACACAAAATATTCTTAGAAATAATTCCTGTAGGAGGGTTGGGAATGGAATTGAAACTCAGGTATGGGCTGATGCATGGCTGCCGGGGGCAGGAGAGGGTCGGGTTTCCTCAGCAAGACCCACTGGAATCAGAGATATGAATGTTGCGGCTTTGCGAGATATAACTGGGAGAAAATGGAACAGGGAGAGAATATGTAGTATTTTTAATGAAGAGGACAGGCAAAAGATATTAAGCATTCCCATTAGTTCTTATGACAGAAAGGATGGGTACTGGTGGAATGGCGAGATTAGTGGGAAATTTACTGTGAAGAGCTGTTATCGCTTGCTCGTGGGTGAGATGCAGATTGGGGATGGTTCGAACTGGTCTCGGTTATGGAATTTGCATATCCCTCCGAAACTTAAATACTTTGCTTGGCAGGCTATTGACGGCTCTCTTCCTACTGTTGAGAATTTGAGGAAGAGATGTGTGCAGGTCTCTGGTGGATGTAAAGTGTGTGGTGACTCGATGGAGGACACGGATCATGCCCTGCGAGGATGTGAAAGGGCAAAAGAGGTATGGAGGAAATTGGGAGTGGATCTGGGAAGACCGGCAGAATCGATGAATGAGTGGTTCTGGAGGCAGCTGGACGGGCCAAGTGAGGAGGATCGGTGCAAGTTTATAGCCACCTTATGGAGTCTATGGAAAAGGAGAAATGGATGTGTTTGGAAGGATAAATGGCAGGGGGCGGTGGGTGTTATAAATTCAGCGGCAGGAATTATTGCGGGGTGGAGAGATGCCCAAGGTTCTGAGGCTCCAGATCAGGTTAGAAAGGAAAAGAATGGGGTGCATGTGTGGAAGCGGCCGCGAGAGGGGGTTATTAAAATTAATGTGGATGGGGCGGTGGATGAGGCGACACAAACCAGGGCGTGGGGATGGGTAGCACGAGATCATGCGGGAGCTTTCTTAAAAGCAAAAGGAGTCTCTGTAGCAGCCAATTGGACAGTAATGGAAACAGAGGCGACGGGGATTCTAGATGCTTTGATTGGAGCAGCTCAGGCAGGATAGGAGTGGGTGGAGGTGGAAACGGATGCTCTCTCGGTGGTTCAGGGATTAAGGAATGAAGAAGGCTCATCTTACCTTTTTCTTATTATTGATGATATTAGACAGGTGTTGAAAGATAAGAGTAATTTCAGTGTTTCTTATTGTAAGCGGTCCGTGAATCGTGTTGCTCATGCGTTAGCAAGAGCACATGTGTCCATCTCGGATCAGTGTTGTTGGTATGATAGTATTCCTGACTCTATTGTAAGCCCGTTGGCACATGATTTGGAGAATTAATATATATATCGGTTGGAATTCAAAAAAAATATGAATTCCTTTTGGAGCTCATTCTACGAGTTGTCGCACCCCATGGATTCTGGCGGCCCACCCAAGGGGTGACCAGTTGCATGTTAGGCCTTTTGTGGGCCGTTGGGCTGACTATATACTCCGTCAAGATAATATCCAAAGAAATGTAGGATGAAAGTAATTTTAGATGCCTAGCCATGTGATGACAACCATTGAAAGTCCGGAGTTGTTTTTTTTAGAAAGTTGGAGTTTGTTTAGGATGTCGGGTTTACCCATTGACAATTATACGTTGCTGCCGTCTCAAAAGTAACATATTTTTTGGGTTGAAGTTTATTGTATCTAATGATGACAATAAATCTGACATGGAATATTAATATACTACGTATATCATTTGTCTCGATTGTGTAATACAGTAATAAAACTTAAAAGACATATTATTGAGATTCAAATGTTGTGGAAATTAAATGTTATCTTTTTCAAAAACCTTTTATATGAATTAAATGCAATAATATTTCTTTTTATGTTGGAAGAATTCAATGTTTAGCGGTTGCATCTCGTGTAAGGCACGGGTGAAAATTCTAGTTAATTATAATGTACAGTATGAAGTACGTAGTATTATACTCCGTGCTACGTATAGAATAATGATTTTATTTTGAATGGGTGATAAAACAGTTCGTAATTACTATTTCTTCTCTGGAATTTTGATTACATTCGACTGATGCATCATGCATGTAATAAAAGTGTAATAACTGGTACGGAGTAATACGTATTTGGCAAGAAGAGATAAGAAAAAATAAGAAGGTAAATTAATTAATTTAGAAATAATCTGATAATGTCTTAACTAAAAAGTAAAGTGGGCCATGCTTGCTTAGGTTTCAACCTAAGGATGTTTTTACTTGGACCGAAATTTGCTGGTTTGGTCTGGTTTAGTCTGATTAGGTTTGGTCTGACAAATGTTCAATCTCTGTTTGTTTTATAATCATCCAAGTCTGATCTGGTCTGAACAGTTCTGAACTGGTATGATCTGATCTGGTCTGTTCTAGGACTGAAAACATTCAAGTAAAAACATCCCAACTTTTAAGATGATGGTTTACCATATTAGTCAAGATTGGGCCATGGAAAGTGTAGTGGCTTTTGAAGAAGGTTAATGATGTTTTTAATTAGCTTTATCTTCTAGTATGGTTTGATATGATCTATTAGATGTATGTTGTATGTGAATGTCAGGTCTAATCAATTTAAATCTAGTCTAATATGATTTGACGTGGTCTAAGACTAAAACTAGTACAATTAAAAACATCGTAAGTTTTACGCTAATAGAGTATGGAGGTATGTGGAATTGATTATGCTTATGCTTATTTTGTAAAACCAAAAGTAAAATTAGAATTAATTTTTTACCCACACTCTCATATCTGCATAACAAGTTTTAAGAAGCAAGTTTAAGCGTTCAATTAACTTAATTTTGCTTCTCACGGTCGTATCCTAGGCACGTCCTAGGGTTTTTCCGGCGGCGGCCTATCCAGGCCGTGGGTTCGGCCGATCTCTCCCCGGTAGGCAACTTATCTCATATATCTTTTCAGGGTATTGAGTTTTGTTGTCATCGCGGGGTTTGTTTGGTTCGTTTTTGTTTTCTTTCTGACTTGCAATTGCGGTGAATCTGGATTCTGTCTGGACGAAGCTTTTGGTTTTCCTTTTATGGCTGTCCCAAAATGTTTTTCCACTTTCCATTTTAGGTATATAAACATCAATAAAGTGACATATTTGCCCACCCATGACCCCTCTTATCTCTATCACCTGCCATTCTCTCTCCCCTTCATCTTCGAGTTATTTCCCGGGGAGGGGTGTTTTTGAAACTTATTTCCCAAACTAGGGTACTTCCAAACTTATTTCCCAAAGTAGGGTATTTTTCGCCATGTCATCTCATTACCATCGCAAGTCGCCACATCAGTTTATCCACAACATTTGAGTGGACTAGCATGTTTTGCTTATATTTTTTTGTATTTCATTTTGAGTATTTACAAATAATGTTTACATATTGCAAATTATGTTTTTTTTATTATAATTTCAAATTAAGTTTTTATTTTCTAATTAAATATTACGAAATATGTTTTATATTATAAATTTTAATTAGGTTTTTATTTTTTAATTGAATAACTCAAGTTACGTTTTTATTATATTTTTTAATTGTTTAGAAAAGAAGTATATACGGTTTAAGTATCTGGCAAAACGTCAAATGCACAAGAGAATGGATTAGTTTAGTGGTTCAGGGGCTCTTCCTCCTTTAGCCACACCTAGGGTTGAACCTTGGTGCCAACAATTTTTTATTCTTTTGGAAACACACTTCAATTCTTAAAGTTGGATGACATGGAATTGTTTGGATGATGTGGATAAACTGATGTGCCGACTTGCGATGGTAATGAGATGACATGACGAAAAATACCCTACTTTGGGAAATAAGTTTAGAAGTACCCTAGTTTGGGAAATAAGTTTGAAAAACACCCCTCCCCGGGAAATAACTCCTTCATCTTCGTAAAATGGAGTCTCACACGTTCACGCCAAATTATACCGTGGGATCGGCACACCTTCCTCAAGGTGTACCGATCCCAAACCGGCACCGTTTTTTGTTAAAAAATCCAAAAATCTTCTGGCCGCTACTCTTCTCGTCACTGCTTCATCGTTTTTCCCTCCCCACCGTTTCCACGTACACTGCCTCCTCCCCCGATTGTCCGGTAGTGCGATTAGGTTTATTTCCTCCCACCGTTTCCACCACTTCTTAACTATCATGATATACTCAAAATCCATGATGGATTTATGTTATGTTTCCAACAATCAAAACCTTTATGGATTTTTTTTTTATGTTTCCACCAGTTCTTTATGCTGAACAAAATTTATCCATAAAAAACATAAAAGCATTTATTGGTCTAATAAACACATCCATATAGAAAATTGATGATTTTCACTAAAAACGAGTTATGTCTTTGAAGACCTGTTCAGGAATCGTTAATTCGGACAAGCAGAAAGAATTCACAACAGAGTACACTAAGAGTAGTAACCATATTCCTCAACTTACATCTTGGGCATACTTAAGTTACATCACTATTTGACTAAAGTTACATATCTTATAGTCTTATACCGTGAGTTACATGTCAATTTTCTTAACAAGTTACACCTTGTTTACACTTGATTTACATTTTCCAAAACGCATGTTACACCACAATATAATGAGAGTTACACAGCCTCTACTATTCAGATAAAAAAAAATTATAAAAAATTATTTGTATAGACCTGATATTAAAAACAAAATATATACACTAGTTATGTAAAATAGTTGGAAAATTAGAATTCTTCTTTTCATTGAAATCAATATTTTATTTCTTATGTTATGTATTGCACAAATTACATTTCGACTAGGTTTGAGTTACATACATCAATGACGTGAGTTACATGTAACTCATACAAATAGATATGTAACTTTAGGAAAATCATGATGTAACTGCATGTATTTTCAAATGTAATTTGAGCCAAATCAAAATATAAATTGTCTAATACAAGATTACACACATGAAGATTTCTAATTAATTGCAATGTTTTTCTTCAAAAAAAAAAAATCAGTTGCAATGTTTCTCATGCTTGGCCACCAACCAAGGTTGAGTTGCTTTCTCGCATGGTGCTGCCAACTAGTGTGGAGAAGCGGTGCCAAGGGTTGAGCAGCCACAGCTGATTGGGGAGAAAGCAACGTAACAGCGATTGAATTGCCAGCAACAACATCACAACGTTTTTTTCTAATTTAATTAAAACTACGTCGTTTTTCAATGTGGAGCACGGTGCTCACCGTGGGATGATCCCACGGTATACACACTCCACGTTCACACCTTTTCCATAGCTAATCAGATTTCTTTCCCTTTTAAAGACGAAGAACGATAAAATAAAGAGAAAGTCCGATGCGCCTCTTAGAGCATCTCCAATGCTATAATGTCCACGTTGCATATGTGGCATGAGTGATAGCCACATAAATATTAGCAAATAAATTATTTCTCTCCTTATTTGAATGATTTTATACAATTTTGGTAAGTTTTTCCCTGCAATGTCAACAACAATGTCAACATCAAGACGGTCTCCTTGACAGTGTTGAGAAAAACTTACCAAAACTGTATAAAATCATTCAAATAAGGAGAGAAAGAATTTATTTACTAATATTTATGTGGTTATTTCTCATGCCACGTGTGCACCGTGCACATTTTACCATTGGAGATGCTCTTAGAGAAGTGAATTAGGGGTCTGGCTATTATCTCGGGTCGGAGAAGGCCTGAGCAGGTTTGTGTTGGTATCAACCAATCGTTGATGAAGAGGGAAAATGGAATGGGCGGTGAGCCGGTGACTATATTGTCAGGCAGTAATGTACTTGAGTTAAATATTTTATTTTTCCATTGGTTTACTCCGTATTTGTTTTAATAGAGGGGTAAAATGGTAAAGTAAATCTCAATCTTTCCATTTTCTTAATCCGCGTGCCGGTCAACTTTTGCAACTCAATTCGGGACGGACGGAGTAATTAGTACTCATGGTTTACAGATAATCACTCAAAAAGTTTGAGTACATATTTACTTTTATACAGTGAGTATTTTTGTTACATACACTGATAGTTTTCATAATATTGGTATAACTAGTACGGAGTATTTAATACTACATATTTTTTAATTAAACTTAACAAGTATTGAGTTCTTAGTATTTTGATTTCTTATATTTCATTGAAAACTACTACCTTCGTCCCGCTAAGATTGTCCCATTTTACGTTTTCGGTCTGTCCCACTAAGATTGTCCCCTACCAAATTTGATAAAGTTTGTGTAGTTCTAAATCATTCTTACTTTATCAATTCAATATCAACCACATACACCACTTTTTATTAATTTGTGTGTCACTCTCTCTTGTCTCATTGTTAGCGGAACGAATGAAGTACTTACTACTCCCTCCGTATCAAATTAATTGACCTGTTTCTTTTTCACGCAGTTTAAGACAATTACTGTAGACTTTATTAAAAGTAAGAGGTTTTTGGTACTGTAGCGACACTATAGCGGTACTGTAGCAGTACTGTAGCTGCTTTTTGAGTGGGATTCTTTCCAAAAAGGGAAATGGGTCAATTAAATTGATACACCAAAAAAGGAAAGTGGGTCAATTAATTTGATACGGAGGGAGTAATATAAATATATACTCTCACCGTCCCAAAAAATTGTTCCCGCATTGACTTGGATCGGAGTTTAAGAAAGTGGGAATAAAGTGGAAATGTGTGGTTATGTAAGAAAAAGGTAAATGAATGTGAGCCACACAAAACTTTCCAAAAGGAGAAAGTGGAACAATTTTTCGGGACGGCCCAAAAAGGAAATCGGGAATAATTTTTTGGGACGGAGGAAGTACTCAAGAGTAATTTTTAAAGAATATTTTGTTATATATATATATATATATATATATATATATATATTGCATCGACCCGCGGGTCAACCGTTTAGCCCGTGGGTCAGGTGGGTTGGGTTAGAGTTGTATAAATTTTGACCCGTCATAAAACGGGTTGATCCGACCCAACCCACATAAAGCATAATCCACAACGGGCCGGGTCAAGTTGGGTTGACCCGTTTGACAACTCTACATACTAGTGGCTCGGCCCACATTTTGGTCATTTTCCTACATACACAATTCATCTTTTTTGGGCTTTTCACATCAATATTACTAAAAATTGGACAATTGACAAAAAAGTACTTTGTAACTTTGTCTTTTAATTTTCAAAAATGTGACTAAATCATACTACTTACATCTTCAATCCCTAGTGTAGTGACAGACATATAGTTATATCCCTCTAGTGGGTAATTCCGGCCATCGTGACTCCTGCCATCGTGACATCATCATAGTGACATTATCTCAGTGACACGGTGACTCTGGCGACAGTCACTCTATTTGAGTGACTCTGCCATAGTGACTCCGGCCACAGTGACCCGCCACCACCAATCACCGCCAGTCACCAAACCTCCCACCGTCGGCCACCACCACTCCCCATAATCACAGGTACCTTGTCGCCGCCCCTCTTCAGGGCCAGACCCATGTTGAGATGGGGGGGGGGGGGGGTAGAGATAGACCCATGTTGGATCGATTCACCCCTTACGACAAACTTCCCAGTGGGTGACCCATCCTTGGGTTATCTCACCCCAGACTCGCTTAACTACAGACTTCTTTGGTTAAATAACAATCATTTATTTCTTAAAACCAATTGGTGATAAGGAAGTGAACACCCTATATTTAACTCATTACTCTGTAGTCCTCAAGTCAAGGTAGATTCATGTGGGGCACCCCCCGCAGTTCACTACGACAGTGCAGAGCCCCACTACTGAGCGGTGAATGGACATGGGGGCTGCACCACATCGTGGTGCCAATGGGTTGGGCGGTTAAGCCCTGAATCAAAGGGTGATGCTGATCCCCCCATAAGACCAACAACCCACTTAATGGTATGCATCAATTTCAAAATTCATTTATAACTCACAGAACACTGACTATAAGACCATCACTATTCTGGCAGAGCCAATCGCAACACGGGTCCAAAGCCTTTGCCTGGTGTTAGAGCAAGGTAGGGTGTCTGGCTCTTCGTAATCATCCGATTGAAATTTCAACGGCGGGAAATTTTCGGATTCATTCTTTCAGTGATCTCGAGGTCGTCCTCGTTGCTATCTGGACGTTTGCTGTCGCAAGACACTCTACTGTACGGTAGAGGATCTGTATCCATTACAACACAGTCGCTATGCAGCTATCTACCAGAATTGCAAATCAAATTCTGAGTGGATCCACCATCTTGTCTAGAACGCATCGGCAATTAACCTTGTGGGATAACCTTGAAACTTAAGGATGATTTTTGCGACTGTTTGCGATTTCAGACCAGAATAGACCAAACTTTGAAAATGATGAAATACACAAAAACCAAACATTTACTCGATCAATTCAATTTAAATCATTCCAGACTTAAACAGAAGAAACTTGTTCAGAAAATTTCAGTTCAATTAAAAACGTAAGCCTCACAAAACCCCATCCAGATGACCACACCTGTTTATTTTTCCTTATGGGTTTGTGTCCCTAGATTGGTAGGTTCGTTCGTGTAGAGAACTTGGGCTAATGGGTGCGCCAGGTAGGCGCAGATAGTTTGTGTATGACTTTGTTGAAGTGTATTTTTGTCAACACATGATCTGATTATAAGCAAAATTAGAGAGCTTTGATCTTTGTTGCCAATGTTTCGCGCTTCTTTTGGTTCAGTTTTGGCTATAAGCAATATATTGTATCGCTTAAGACTTTCTTTTGTCTTCTGTATTAGGTTTTTTCGGTATTCATTGGGGGGTTTGCCCTAGGCCCGACTTAAATCCCCTTTCTTTTGTAAAGTCTTGTTTAATTTAAACAAGATATGATAAGGGATGCATAGCCTCTGCCCCGATAGCTCTGCCCTAACTTTGATGGTCATTTTTTATAGCAAAAAAAAAATAGTAGGATGAAAGTGTTACATTTTTAGATATGTCATATGTGTATGCTTTTACTATAAAAAAGTTAATGACCATCAATATATGCGATTTAAATTTATTTTAGTTGATTCCCTTCTTTGTTCACCATTGAAACAAGGAGAAATGAAAAAGGTGGAAAATGGATGGAAAGAAAAACGAGCAAAACAACACATTTATGATGAAGATGATAACACTAATTTATAAAAAGAAATGGTCCTGAATTGAAGTGAAAATAATGCATTTTCATCTCAAAGAGGGGGAAAAGTCCGGAAAACATCGTTTACACTAGAAAATCTACCTTTAGAACAAATGATATAGAAAGAACACATTGGATTACCAAAGAAAAGTGAGTTTCTCTTTATTATTTACTACTTCGCAATGATTTGTATTTGTATTTAAAAATCTCTTTTATGCACATCCCAACCCAGCTCCACATCTAGGGGTGGACTCGGGTCAGGCCGCCCGGCCCGGTACTGTTTGAGCCCGGCCCGGCCCGATACCCGGTCTTGGGGCCGGTTTGGGCCAACCGGAACCGCTCACATCCCAGTGCGGGCTCGGGCCTTGAAAATGTTGAACCGGCCCGGCCGGTCCGGGCCCAGTTCGGGCCAATTTTTTTTGGTTTCTACCGGGTAGGGCTGAGTGTTTGGGGGGGGGGGGGGTTGGGGGTGGGGGGTGAAGGGGGGTGGGGGGTAATTTAGAAAAACAAAAGAAAAAAAATAACATTGAACCGGAAACCGGCCCAGCCCGGAACCGCCGGTCACCCGGGCCGGTTCCGGTTCACTACTTCCCAAACAAAAGCCCGACCGGGCCCAGGCCCAAACCGGAACCGGCCTGGCCCGGGTCCACCCCTATCCACTTCTATCACACCAATGTGTTTCTTCATCTTGGATGGTGTGCAGTTCTTGAATTCATGTTCTCGAATAGCTCTGAGATGTACTTTCCAATGGAAGGATAAGATTCAAGAAATTTATTAACAAAGAATAAAATTTTGGAGGTACCAAAGAAGTAGAAGCTAAACAAAGGGAGGAAAAAAACCTTATCTCAGGTCATATTTAGGGGTGGCCCGGTTCAGGTGTGACCGGCCCGGGAACCGGACCGCCACTGTGTGGGACTGGTTCCGGGCCTAGGACCGGCCCGGGGAATTTTTGGGGGAGGTTCCGGGCTGCACCTCCCTTGGTACCGGCCTGGCTGGTCCGGTTCCGGTCTGGGCCCAATATTGTTTTTTGGGGGGGGGGGGGGGGGGTCGACTGGTTTGGGCAAGAGGCAGATTGGGCTGGGTGGTTTGGGGTTGTTTGGGGGTGGGGGTGGGGGGTAGAATTAAGAAGCAAAAAAGAGGTACCCGACCCAACCCGGGACGGGCTCGGTCCCGGAACATAGCCGGTCCGATTCCGGGCCTCCATTTCTCATACCCGGGCCTGCCCTAAGGCCTAAGCCCGCCCCGGGACCGGTCCATCCGTAGTCATATTGGCCCAAATGATAGATTTATGTGACACTTATTTGACCCTTTTCCATTGCTAAAGACTATATGCGCAGTTGGAAGGATTTTAAAAACCAAGCAAAATGAACAACCTGACATGGTAGATCAACATATTAATCCGTATTTCCCGAGTACAGAGAAGCATATATGACATTTTCTTTGGTTATTACCAATTTTTAACAATTTACCCTATATGCAATAAGGCAAATAGATATTATTAATTCACATGATATGCACTAACAACAAAATAAGCCCTCAAATATGGATTATAACAAATTACAAATGCAAAAGTGACTGCAGCACAAGAAAGGCTCGGGAAAAAGAATGCTAAATGCTCTTTGCTATAGCTAATATACAAGCACAAAAAGCCACACATCAACTGCTGTGTGGAAACCAATATGAAAAACTTTGATGAAAGGCATGTCAAGAAAAGTCGATCATTTGTAGCTCATCTAGAATGGCCTTTACCTTGTAACCAGGCTGCTGGGTGGCCGCCGCCTCAACTGAGGATGAAACACTATCATTAGACGTTGATGTTACATTCTGCCCAGTTGCAGTTGATGAAAGATCAAAAGCATCCAATGGTGACGTGGCCATGTCCTGATTATGACTATCCAAATCTTCTTTTGGGTTCGATTCTGTGGTTGGGGGTGAAATTGATTGTGGGGCAGCTTCAATTAATTCTTCTGATGGTTGTGGTGGTGGTGCAGATTCTTGTGGCAGAGCATCGGAAGATGACAGTGATGCAGTCTCTGGTTCGGGGTTAGGTGGAATGCCCGTTTCTAAGGGTGGAGGAACCATTGGATTTGTAGTTGCTGTTGTTGTCGTCGTCTGAGAACCTTCTAGTAGCAAGGTTGGTTGATCAGGTTTCTGAAGTAAACCTTGCTGCTTGCCTACGGATGGATTTGTTTGACCAGGAATTGGACCATACAATGATGCCATCCCTGGAGGGAGAATTTCAACAGGGGGCTTTTTTGTAGCATCTGCTAGACTTGTCAGCTTGGGTTCCTCTAGAGAGGCTAGAAAAGCAGCAGCAGCATCAGTTTTTATTGAAGAGATGTGCTCCATTTCTTTTTGCAGCGTTTTGTTCCAGGACTGAACCAAGGACCTCAATGAAGGTCGCCCATGAGCCTAAGAACATTGAGATTTGATGATATAATATAAGCGCAACAACCCCAAAAAGCCAAATTCAAAATTAAATCAGGGGCACGATTAATATATATAGAACTTCCATTTTGGTCCCGGTTAGCAGGCCGATCTAATTTTTTAACCATAACTTTCCATCCCATCCAGTCAATATCAACTGGAATTTGTACAGAATTTGACCGAATAGGTAGTCGGAAGTGCCGTAAGTGAGTAAAGTGACAAATAATCTAGTCATAGGACAAAAAGTGAAAAAGTGAAAGTTGGGGATGGCGTCATAGTTGTGGGATCAAAAGTGGATTGCTTCCATTAGTTCCATATATATACTCTGCATGCTCCAACATTAATGTCAAAGAAGCTGCTATTAAAGATATAATTATTGGTTGATAGGTAGAAGAAAATACATGAGCATGAAGAACAGCCTCAGCAAGCATCCCTGTTTCCTGCCATGCTTTCTCCATAAGTACATTGTCACCCAAAAGTGCAGCTGCAAATGCAGCTTCTCGTCCAGAACCCACTGATATCAAGTTGTTAACCAAATTCTGCAAAAGATCATTTTTCCTAAATAAGATGATCTAAATAGAAACCCTAGGGTCCTCCATACAATACAAGGTATGAAATAATGTCAATATCTATAATTTGTAGTACATATTACTCCCTCCGTCCCGTAGAAAGGTTCCCACACGGTTTATGATGTCTGACTAACCATAAAGTTAACTGATCCTATTCAAAATTGGATTATTTTTAGTAAATAAAATTTACATATTCAGCAACTACATTAAAAGTTTTATAGAGTCGCAAAAGAAAAACCCAAATCTGATAAAAGTTGGATATATAAACTTTATAAAGTAAAAGATTAAGAAGATTTTACGTTAATCAGAGAATAGTGGGCGGGAACTTTTGAATGGGACGGAGGTAGTATATACTATCCTCCGTTCCAAGTTAGATGCAACATAGCCCAATGGCACACAAATTAAGAAAAGGTCATAAAGTAATTTGTTCCCTATCCTACCCTTCTGTACGTGTACAGATACACGCTCTCTTTCTCTTATATGGTCTTGACGGAAGAAACAAAGGAGATTGAAAAGAAAGAAGAAAATGGAGGAAAGGGATGTCCAGCACGGCAGTGAGCTTCAAACTCCTTGAAGTCCTAGGAAACACATAGTCGGAGATGCCCTCAGCTGCCGGCGCAGTCAGGCAGCGGGTGTTGCCGGAGAAAGTGGAGGACCCACTCTGTTCTGCTGCTAGCTTCGTTTCTGGAAAATATTTAGGCTGTTGCAGTGTTACTATTGCTTGGGTCGTTATCAAAGCCTTCTGGCGGCCATTAATGGCGGACTTCCGAGGTTGAGTACTAAAGGCCGAAGAAAATGACTAAGAAGATGGACAAATGGTAATTACCGTCGTGGCCTAGGCTTTCCTTCAAAAAATTTGTTGTTGGATTTTCTTTAAATGGGATTGGAAAACAATAATGGAGGAAAGGATGAAAAGATCGTAACAGAAGACTAAGAATGGGGAAGAAGGGTTGGGCAGATTTGTGGCGCAGAAAGGCTAAGTTCGGATATTACTTTATTGGATTTTTAAGGGCAGGATAGTCATATGGTTATTTCTTATTACTAAAAAAGGTAATGTTGTAATTAATTTGAAACTACCCAAAAAGGAAAGTGTTGCAACTAAAAAAGAACGGAGGGAGTAGAAGCAAAAGAGAGTACAGTCTGAAAAAGTGAGAGAGAGAGAGAGAGAGAGAGAGAGAGAGAGTGTTTCACATACAGCGAGCCGTGTTAATTCCCCATGATTAGCTAGCCTCAAAGCAACCCCTCTTAACTCCTGACCTTGTAAAGCCCCCTTAACCGCACCTGCGGCAGCTAATCTTTTAAGAGCTTCACGACCAATGTCAGATTGCCCAGTGGCATCCGCAGCATCAATAAGGTCCACAAACTCCTTTGCAAATTTAACAATTCCTTGAACAGCTTCCACGACATTCTCCTTCTTTTCAGTCAAGCTCATAATATCTTTCAGATCCAAACCGAGAGCTTCTTGACCAATATTTCTGCTGTCGCTCATTGTCAGTAGACACTGAAGTGCTCTTCTCAAATCATTGCTCTGCATAGCCAAATCAAACTCCAGCCTTTTAGATATTCCAGGCAAGTGAAGCGCTTCGGTAGCATAACCCATCCCAAGCATAAATTGTGCCAGGTCATCATGATGTTCCCTACCAAGTCGAATTGCCCATTTCACCGCACTAACAGCATCCCCAAAAGCTGCAAGACAGCGGCAACGGATGCCAGGATGGCTGAGAGATATTGCATGCGCACACATATACCTATCCACCAGCCACAAAACTCCATCCCTGACACCCACGATGACAAGAGGTCCAACTGGTCTCTTTTGTTCTGCCGGAAAGCGGGTGACAGCAACTGCGACCCCACCGCCACCAATAGCAACCTCATTAACTTTCCTATCTTCCGCTGTCTCTTTAGGCATCCCCGAATCATCACTACCAGCCTTGGATTGCTTTGGCAAACTCAAAAATGGGGGAACAGAGGGCGAATTCTGAAAAGAAGCTAAGCGGACAACCTGTAGCATTGGGGGTCTTAATGCAATCCTCTCTTGAGAAGCAGTTTGCTTGCTGTCAACTGTTATCAATGCTAACTCTCCGTGCTCCGCAACGGCTCGTGCCTGTGCTTCCTTCTGTCGTTTCTCTTCTTTTCTGCGTTTTGTCTCTATGTCGACAAGTGCGACACCAGCATCAACAAAGACACACTCGATAGTAGTGGGTGTAGCGACAAATAACTGCCTCCGTTGCCAAACACCCCCAGTAGCATATGGAATTGCCACATCTCCCAGGCATCTGAACTGAGGGCGCAAGGAAGATATGACAATGTATTGAGGATAACCAAAAGCACAATACTCAACAGTTTGATCCCATGCTGTCCAATCAGGTTGAGGGAGAAGAGCACCCACTGGCTCAAATGTTTCCCAGCTGTACAATTGGAAGTTCTGTGCAGCTGCTTCGGTTGAAGGTCGATGAGAAGAAAATCCATCATCAAAGGTGTTGAACGAAGAAGCAGCACCATTCCCAAATCCTGACAACGGCATGGACTGGATAGTTGAAATTGCCATCGCGGCAGAAGGGCTAATCCTCCGAGACGTTCGATAGGCAACACCGAGTAGTGCACCACCATGCAAGCCAATAACCGGTTCACTACGGGTTCCTACCGTCCTCATTAGCACATTAGAGGTCCCATCATCTAATAAGATACGGGCTTGAATAGTAGCAGATGAAGCGGCAGAAGCAGCAGCGGCTGCAGCTTGTGCCGCTGCTGCTTCCTTTGCTTTCTTTGATGAACTGCCTTTAGGAGCTATGGGCATCCGAGGAGGTAGTGCAGATTCTAGCAAAGCAAACCTATCCCTACAAATGTCCCATGCCAGTAATCTTGCACTGCCAGAATCAACTATTGTCCAATCACTTACCTTATAGACCGCAAAGTAAGGTATATCAGGCCATACAATTGCCACATACCTGCATGATTTTGTCAGGCAAAATGACTCAACTGCACAAACAGTTATAAGCCGTAAACGCCTAGAAAACTTGAAAGAGCTAAAAGAAAACTATGATATCAAAGATACACTAGCAACTTGAAAGTTTAAGGATCAGACCATGCATGAGTACTCACTTTCCTGAACTGCTTACAGAAAGAACAGAGTAAGAATCATGTGGAACAGGGGTAGTGATATGCTTTTTAGTTTGCTTAACGAAGAGTTGTTCAGGAGTGTCTACTCTGATCCTTCCCGCGTCACTCAAGGATCCATTGCTTCCAAGGCCTGGACTGGCAGTGTTGGACAACTGGAATTGCAGAAGCTTCAATTCCCTCTCAACCACATAGATAGCTGTGTGTTCACGACTTCCTGGAGGTGTTGGTAATGGAGCAACCGGTGGAAGAGACCGGGCATCGAATTCACACAAAATAACACCTATATTGGTTCCAGTTGCAACAAGATGAGGCTGTAGAGGATGTGCAACCATGGAGTACACCTAGGACAACAAATAATACAGCACCATATGAGATATGACCACACATTTTCAGAGGGGAAAGGGAAAGGTTTGCAACGATTCCCTTGGCCAGTTTCTCCAAGTTCTTGAAGTAATTCAAAAGTGAATATAACACCTTCTTCAAAATTTATGAGAGCCAAATATTAGGAAGTTATTGCAGAAATCTCTAAGATTACATGTATGTTACTTTAGTATACAAATTTTAATCTTATAAGATTACAGTATGTTTATTTTATAAAACAATGACTCATGACAGCCAGTTTGGTTAGAAAAGATCCTCCTAATTTTTCAGGATGAACTTGCTTCAAAGGTTCACAAGATTGGATGATGAAATGGATTTGTGTGGATAACACCAATCACATCACGTTAAGAATTACATATGGCCAACAAAAATTTCAGCTCAGCCCCATATTAGCAGAAGTAAAAGGTTGTTCCGTGAAGCATAAGAAACATACTCTGAGCTTCTTGTGTGAAGCAAGTAGTTGAGGAGGGACTAGTGAGGAAAGTTCACATAAAGGCCTTGTAAGAGCTGAATAAGTGGGGTGTTCAATAGCCCTGCAAACGTCCAACGAAATGTTATGATCCCCTGACAGAAAGGAAATTCCTCAATACATTATGGATACCAACTATGGCCAAACGTTCCAAACACTTCTTTTTCCATGGCAACAAAAAGAAATAACAGAAACACTAAGCTTGATATGCAAGCAGCTTCAGAAGAGAATATGCATACCAAATATGGGAATCTTTAACACATGTCAAGATATCAAGGTTTGGAGCCCGAGGGTGACACCAAGATGCCACACTATGGCAAGTTAATTTTGAAACTGGTTTTATTCTACGTAATTCCTGAAAAAAAAAAATAGTTTATAATGTTGCAGAGCGGGAAGTCAATGATTTTTTGCTATACACACACTAAGCATACCATAGGATTGCAAAAAGGTAATCAGATGCATCACCTTAAATGCGATTGTGTCCCATATAGCTAATGTTTTATCAGCTCCAATTGTAATGAGCTGGGGGGCACTACCCATCACTCTAGAAAGCTCCACAGCAATAACACCACCATCATGGGCCTTAGAGATAATCAGAGGTGTCAAAATCCATCAGGATAATGTCAAACATTGTATGAAATGAAAGAAAAAAACTAACCTTTCCACATGAAAAGAAGAACAAACAATGCCCCAGGTATCGTAACCTCTCGTGACTATTACTACATATTATACATACTTGTGTGTGTGTGGTCATGTACATTGCTTATCTTGCACTACGTATACTTTTACTACTCTATACCTACAGAGGGTGGCTTGACTTGTATCTGTGTAGCTGTGTGCATTGCTGATACTATATCTAATACATGGTATACACACAAGGGAGGCTTGACTGGTTCTCAAGAGTACTTTAGGACGAATTTTAAAGTGGATACCTTTAAACTCAGTTTAGGTACAAGTTCCCGATGATCATGAGCGTGGTCTGCACTCCAAAGAATCAGCAGACCGTCACTGCCACCAGAAACCAAAAGTGCCTACATATAACAAATGGCATAACCCAGAATGAGAAAGAAATTGAAATACACAAAGAAAATGTTGCGTGATATCGATGTCTATTGAAAGAAAACTGTAACTATCTTGTATAAGAAACATAAGATTTTTGTCAGTAGCTAAATTTCATGTACATTTTTATATTGTGTGGTCTTTAACTCTTAACAGTCCTTGTAACAATTTAACAAAATGAAATGAAATAAAAAGTTACAGTAGAGACCACTTGAGAAGTCAATATTTGCATTCAAGTTTCAGAATGACAGTATGAGGCAAGCAATATGAAGGAAATACAGGTTATCAAGACATCAACGTGTGATAGAAGTATAATGGCAGAACTGGTACCTTGAAGAAAAATATAAAAAAATGAAGCAAGTCCAACACTAATGCTTTATATCACTACTTACCACTGATGCAAAATATAAAAAAAAATGGGGGAAAAGTTCAAGAAACCTATTTATGAGCAAGCTATTAATTATAGTTAGTGATAGAAGCTAATATAGTACCTCTCCAGATGCAGCCACAAATGTCATCAGACAAGAAATTGCTCCTTTATGGCCTCCAGTGTATCTTCGTGCAATCTAACAGACAAGGAAACAGTGAAACCGCAATATCACTTTTTACACTCTATGGCTTACAGGAATAAGTATCACTAAACAAGAGAAATTTTGACAAATCAAGTCCATAAGGAACCAAAAACGGGAAGGGAAAGACAAACCTTCCATGTTATCATGGAGAGAACTCTTATCACACCATCTGAGCCACCAAAAGCCACAAGAGGGCCTTCACCACCACTTGATCTTGAGAGGAACTCCATGCTGTCATGGTGTAAAAGAAAAAATAGCTCACTTGACTACCTACTCAATGTCCAGATTGTTACACACTTTTGGTACCCGTTTTTGTATTTTTCAACAAATAGTCCAACTATTATGAAAGTGGTACCTTTTTCCTTCAACTATGTTTCTGTCATATAGGTGGGGGACCAAAAGTGTCACTACGACAATTATTAAAGGACCAAGAGTGTTACTTTCACAATAGATGGTAACAATAGCCAAAAGATTAATACCAAAATGTCTGTGACAATAGTCAAAGGATTAAAAGTGGGAAATTAAAGAAAAGTGCCGAAATGATCACTGGAACAATAGTCGAAGGACTAAAATGTGACAAAAACTCAATAATGTCACCATTTTAAACAGAGAAAGAAAACTATGTCAGACTATTCAGATTTTATTACTATCAAATGCATAGCACAAAAGAGAAAAAATAAAATGCGCATACAAAAAGCTGCAGCTTCAACCATTTGAATTAGTCTCACTTTTCCTGGACTAATGTTTACGACAATCACCGTGTGCTCCTATTTCTTGCATATGTGAAAATGTGAAATTATCCACACCATGGTAAGAAATGGCGGGAAAAGCACAACTCAAGTCGAATTCAATGGACTGAGTCACTGAGCATATAATTTAAAAGGCATAACAATATGATGCCCTAAATTTCAAGTTTATAGGATTATAATGTGCTTCATTGCCTACTAGGGCTATACACTATCCACTTTTTATGTGGTCCCATAACCTAATCTAGTATTATTACATTGAATAATGTAAATGCAGCAGCACGACCACTACTGACAGCTTTCTATCTTCATGCACCAAATTTCTCAGAAATAAAGGTGATCACCAGGCTCACCAAGAATGCAATAGACCGAACTGGAGAAGAATAAAACTTACCACATAAGTGGTTTGTTGTCAAGGTCCTGCTTGGGTACATCACGGCCACGCATTGTCACCAAATCCAAAAAAATGGCTTTGTTCTCGCAACATATGACAAGAAAATGTCTTCCTTTTGTTGATGGGGCAGGAGAACTAAAACCAGAAGTCACATTACTGACAGCTGTTGGAGCTTCAGCAGCGGCAGAACGATTGCACCAAAGTTGCCAAAAGCGCACATCATCATCATAAAAGCTAACCTGCTTAACACTTCAACCATGCAACGGATGGACTCAGATTAAACAAGAAGGAGGGTGCAAAGTCCAAACCACAAGGAGGGTGCAAGCAGTTCAGTACCTCCCACCTCGTATGGCTTCTGTTGGTTTCCCTCTAGAATCTGATCGCATAGTTCACAAACAGGGAGGAATATTAAACATAATAGATGACAGCATGGTAGAATGTAAAACCCACTTTTACAATTTTCGAACCATGAACTAAATGTAATACTGAAAGGGTGCCTTAAGCAAGTCAACTCAGTAATTACAGAACATACATTTGATTCCAGCTTTCAACGTTGAGTCGGTGTCAATAGAACTTAAAATCCAAGTATAGGTTATCCATTCACAGCAGAAATGTTCTTAATTGTGAGTGTTGCAACACATACTTTTCCATGCTATGTGCTGAATAATTTTTAATAAGTACCTTTAATAATTTTTAATAATAAATTTGGGAAGTGTTCCCCGGCACTTCCTCCACCATAAGTGGTTCTCTCCAGGTTAATGTGACGGATAACGGATTGCAAGTAGAACACATTAAACACTGAAACATTATATAATCAAAATCTATACAGAAGAACATAGATCTATTACCTATTATAAGGAACCAGCCTAGATTTAACAATTCTCATACTCCCAAGATCTTAAACGAACAATAAATTGAGCTTGTAGTTCAATGAATCCTCTGGAGGGGGGATTGAAATAGAAACCATATATTTAGCAGGCACACCTTTTCACAAATCACAAGAACATTTATTAGAAAATGAAATTACACTTTCCCTGCATATGTTTATTTACTTTTCAGTTTCTTATTAAAAAATGAACTATTAATTTCACCATATGTAATAGTGAAACATAGGTTACGCATTTGTTAATTATATAATCTTTTCATTTGAAGAAATAGTATTGCATCTCATCATTATACAACTAGTAATAAAATGTAAAATCTTGCAAGAAGAAAAAAGCAAAGATGGGGCATGCCTGCAAAGTTTTTTTTAGCTACTGTTATAACTTGTAACCATTGATAATCCACCGGTCTAGCCCCATGCAAGTCCTATGTAAAGATTAAAGTTACTTTTAGTATTGAACTTCTTAATCTAAATATATTTATATAGATATTTACAGGGTGGAGCAGGTCTAGTGTATCAGCGAAAATATTATGATAAGATTATGCGTATAGGCCCTCACTCAAGGTCTCTGAGAAGACGTAAGAAAAGAAAAACAAGAAGTCGGTTGGACAGCTATGTGGATGCAAATTCTCTCCCTTGTAACGGACTCCGTGCCACTTAGCCTTGCAATAGTCGGAACAGTTACGATGTGTGCAAACCCCTAATCATACTACTACCAAGAGTTTTCTTAGGACAGACTCTTAATGTAGTATATTTAGAGGAGTTTAACATCAACAATAAGATATGCATAAATGCATAAGTTTCTCATTAAGTATTCCAACAACTCCATGGCTCTGCCAAGGGCGCGAATTGGCATACGATATAGTTTTCTATTCAACTTCCAATTAATTTCCTTTTCTTACTTCTTTCTGGTGACCTTGGACAGATCCTATATTCTCTCACTAATATTTTTTTATCACCCTATGACCCCATATCAAAATCCAAGACAATGGGCAGTGCAAGAGCTTGGCGGGAAGGAAAGGTAATGGGGGGATAAAACATTGATTTAAACTCGATATATTTACTGTTGATATATATTTATTTATTTCTATCAAATAAACTCAAAATGTGAACATGTCTGAAAATTTTCAAAACATTATTCGTATTTCAATTTCTTTTGCATTTTCTAGAGCAAAACAAACTTTCATTCATATTTTTTTGCATGGTCTAGTGTTCATGAAAGCATTTACCACTTCACCCAAGATATTCCAACTTGAAAGTTATCTCAAACTAATGAGACCGTGATTCATTGCTTTGACCAAATTCTACAAATATAATTAGATTCGACACATATGTACCTTTGGCTCGGATAATGATAACTAAGAACAGTGAGCCTATGACATTTATAGCACAAATAAGTCAATGAACAAATGTTTTATACTGTTCACTAGTTTCCATCTCTCACTCTTTCAGACATGATTTGAGTGTGAAAATCAAGTCATTTTCCCAAGAAAGTGAATGAATTTAGTTCCTCAAATTATTAAAAAAATCTCAACAAGAATTATTGTAATTATATATTTATATATTGAATCATGGGAACTCTTTTTCCATCATTTGCAATGGAGCCAAAGATTCATTATTTTTTTGCTTGAGAATATGATGGAGTAAAGCAAAAATGACTCACTAAACTGTCTGCGCTTCTTTGTTATGAAGAAGCAGTCAGTCCATGCAATTTTAGACGCGATTTTCACTATGGGTCATCAGGACACAGTCTCTCTGTACTTTAGTACAGGGGTAAGACTGCGTACATCCGACCCCCCCTTACCCCACCATAGGTGGGAGCCTTTGCGGCACTGGGGTAAATGAAAATGAATCATGGGAACTCTCCAATAAATTTCGTTCTTGGTCATCCCTGGGGTATTTAATATTTCTCACATAAGAAACCTAGGGCAAATGATAGGCTATTATCAGCATCCAAAAATCCAAGATTGAGGTAATTCCTATTAGGTGAAACGTATGGAGAAAGACCTCTACCGGGGTATACTATTGCAGGTTGACTGGAAAAATAGCAACCGTAAACATCTATAGCCTGTTTCTAGTTTCTACACATCAAAATACCACGTAGAAACCTAAATATGTTTTCACTACAATTCCAGTCTACCCATTAATCCAGGAATGCTAGTTCATATTTTTACCAATGCTAGTATATGTAATTGAAATAACTCTTTTGTAACATAACTCCAGCTATAGTTATATACAATCTACACCAAATCAAGAGAATATGCAGTTGGAGAAAACTACAGAAGCTATGGAAAATTGATGACGTGACTATCTGAGAATTGGAAAACAAATCCAACCTGATTCACCCTCAGCAAGCTTCTCGAGCTTGGCCCCAACCAAGCGCCTCTCATCTACACCGCCAGGCTTCAGCTCATAAATCACCTAATTAACAAAATCCATTTTAATGCAAAATCCAAATGAATCACTTGAAACAGTAGACTTAAGAAGGGAAAAAATGTAGCTATAATCAACAAGAAATATATAAACCTGACGGTGTTCCCAATTCCAGACAGAAACGTGATCCGATGCATCTGCTGTGACGAGCCACGGATGTGTTGGGTGCATATGAATCTTCACAATTTTATCATTTGTCGGCCGGAAAGCCCTTAATCGCAGCATTTTTCAGTTTGCACCTCTGCAGAAATGCAATTGAAAAGCCACTTGGAGATGGATCTGAAGAAGAAATTCCAACTCGTATACTTAAACGTAACTTCAACTTTGTGCCGCCAGATTCGGTTAATAGTGTAATTCAGCAACTAATGAGGTTAATCAAAGGTTCCAACCATCGGGGTCGAATACTTTCTGCGATGCGAGAGTTGATCAGCTGAAGAATGATCAAGGAGTTAATGCGAAGTCTAAGAAGATGCAAGCAAATTTCTCACTTTTTTGTTGGGTGGGACTGAGGCTGTTTTCTGACATATTTACATTTTACATAGTTCAGATGCAAATTAAGGATGGCAAAAAGTTTAACTAAAAAAACTACTTAACCAAATTCTATTTTTTTGGTAAACTCCAATTCTAATTCATTACTTTAACTGTTTTTTAGCTAATTAATATGAAAATAAAACTAAGATTTTTTTCATCAATAGGGATGATTATTGTGATCACATCCTGATTATTTTTAACAGGTGATGTAAGTTCTGCTGGATTCGTCTTTTGGAATCAGTATCAACGAGGCTGATTGTGATCAGATCCGGATTTAACTATTCAGGGGATTTAGAGGATAGTTCATAGACTCTATTATTATAGGAGCGTAAGCCCCGACACCTGGATTATAAAAAAAAATAGAAACCTAAGTAGAGAGTTTTTATGAACTTCATTTTTGTCATGTGGTTCAAATTCTAATAATATATGCATTTAAACAAGTCATATTATTTGTAATTAAATTTATTTATATTTACACATACGGTTTACTTAATTGTGGGTATTCATGGATAATAACGACATGATGTCTAGATAATTTTTTCTTTTATTCCGACAACAATATCTCTTGTGTCTAGAATAAACGGAAATAAAGAGTGAAAATCTTGATATTGCGGCTTCTAAGGCAAGTAATGCGTAAAAAACATTTGAAAAAAAAAACAGTGAACTGTGCATGACGTCTTATTTGACTAGAGAAAATTGAATGAATAGGGTATTGAATGGGTACGAAAAAGAGTACTTTAACACCTTTAAAAATTAGAATGACATTCATGAGATTCATTTTGTCATTTATGTGCATATATAGAGAAATAACAACATGTTTACTTCACATGTTACTAAGCGGTACTTATTAAGATTTGCGTTAGTAAGTGACGCTTAAAATAAGCAGTTCTCAAACTGTCACAAGCCTTTTTCGTGCACTTTGTCCTCACTGGTGCGCATCCTGAGAAACTTCCCACGAGGTCACTCATCCCAAGACTACTCTCGTGCAAGCACGCTTAAAAGGACACGCACCTTGTTAGTATGAGTAGTAATATTAATCCTTTTAAATTAATCTCGAGTAATACACAAGGTTATAGGTAGGGCCGTATGGGTAGGAGTAACGGGGTAGGGGGTAGGATCGAGGTAAGGGCCCAGGTAGGGGTATGCGGCGGGGAACGGGTTGGGGTAAGGGTGAGATATGGTCGTGTATTGGTAAAGTCGGGGTAGGGGTAGGAGGTTAGGGATACGAGTGCGGGTTAGGGTTGGGTTGGGGTAGGGTACAAGTACAAGTAGGGGTAAGGGCACAAGTTCGGGTGGGAGTAGAGGTTGGGGTAGGGTAGGTGTGACAGTAAGGGGTAAGGGCAATGGTGAGGGTAAATAAGGAAACTGAAAATGCTTAAAATGCCGCTTAATTAATACATGAGATTGATATGCCTAATAAGCGGCACTTTAAGCACCTGTATAGGTTAGTAAACATCTTTTTAAGCAACATGTGTGTTTATTTCACATGTTTTACTCCCATTACCGTGACTTTCGCGGCGAGGTAAACACGTCATAAGTATAATTTGAGGCCTTCGAACAGAGTTGTAGTTGTTGATTTATTTATAAATGTGATAAGTAAGAGTATTTCCAATTCAGATACCCAATAACGTTTTTAACATTTGGAAAACGTTCGAGTGGATTCTTTGAATAAGTTTTCGTGAATATGGATAAACTTTCTAGGGACATACTAATCTAAACATATTCATCCTTCAAACAAATTCCACTAAAAATTATCATTGACAATAGGTTTATGTCTCGCTTCAACATAATAAGTTTATTTCTTGAACAAGATCATTTTATGAAGTAAGAATATTAATCTAATAAACAAGATCATTTTATGAAGTTTATTGAATTATTATATACGTAGTATAATTTTATGATTGCATCTAGTACACGTGTTGTAGTAATTGTACATAAGGAGGACCAAGTGTGCCAGCGAGGAAGAAAAAGATTACTAACAATAAAATTTTAGCTGTTATGTAACTTTGACATAATGTTCCCTTGATTCAAATATTTTTCTTCACACAATCAATGATTCTAACCTAAAAATTCCAAAACCACCCACTAATAGTTCATTATTCTAAAATGTTTTTGTTTTTATTCATCTACAATTTACAATTTAAATTCTTATTTAAATATTTAGTCATTTAGTTTATTTGATTCACAAAGGCTACACAAAAAGAAAAGGGCATTTGATGCATTCCCCAAGATAGGATACCATCTCTCAACTTTCATAATGGAAACCCTAGAGAATCACAATAAGTAGTTATCTTCCACATTCATCCTTAACAAATGTATTACGATGATTTTAAGTGCTCTTAAGACTACAGATGTTTTTACCCGGATTGAAATTTTATAGTCCGATTTGATCTGATCTAGTCCAGTTTAATAAATCTGATTTGATCTGATCTGAACTTGTTTAGTAGATGTCTGGTCTCTGTGTATTTTACAATTTTTGAAGTCTGATCTGACATGTTTAAGTTTGATTTGATTTGAGACTAAAGTGAGTATTCTTTGAATAAGTATTCTTTGATAGACCAAAATAGGATAGTTCGTTTGTTTTCCATTACATAACTACACAAGAACATCAAACATGTTGATCAATCAATTAATTTCAATGATTGAGCAAATTGGTAGCTCAAACTATTGCCATATGTCTTTGTCATGAAAGAGATAAACATATAAATTGTCATAGTCTGATCTGATTTAAAGAGATAAAAATTATTTATAAATTTTCTCTATTTCTTTGTAGTCTTCTATGTTTTTTTCTTTTATCCACAATGTCAAACACAATATTTATATCTGCATCATGATTGACATTGTGGAGAAAAAGATTACCAAAAATGCATAAAACTATGAAAGTAAAGAGACAAGTCTTATTTAGTATTTATTAATTTTTATGTATATATGTCTCATGTGGGAGTAAACCAGAGTAGATTTATGGAGATCCATATAACTTCCTTATGAGTCATATGGGGTATTGTGGCATCATAGTCACCAACTCATTTTTTAGAAAAATGGACGGTGATTATGGTGCCACAATACCCCATATGACTCACAAGGGAATCATGCGGGACTCCTTTAAACTTTTTGGTAAAGCACTAGTGATTAGTGAACGTTTTACAATTTTGTATTGAAAATGCTCTACTGTAAAAGTAAATGAAACAGACTATGTGTTTATCACCATCCTATTCCATATATGGTCTAGTGTGCACCATCTCATCCCTAATAATACTTTTGTGTAATGGACTGACAATTTTCCTCCTCCCATAACCCTTTAGAGGATGGTGATCTCAATCCCAGAACGAGATTGTTATTTGTGCCATACAGCATAGCGGCAGCCACTAGTTGCAAGAGTCCACTCCAGCCCAGCTGGGCACCACGACCCATCCCCTATCTTCATGCAAACCTTTTCATCAATTATTGCAGCATATAGGTTTGGCTGAGCCTCCAGAATCCTTATGGATGAACGGCTATTTATCCCTTGATTGCGTCGGATTTGTATCTGTAAAATTTCATCCAGAACCAAGGTATACATGGAGTTAGGAGGAACAACACAATAGGAAGAAAACTGGCATATTTGGAGTTTTTGCTGTGCTAAATTAACACATACCAGCTTCACGATTTCGTTGTGAATTGAATCTCCCCAGTCGTAGAAATGATCGTAAAATACCGCAGGAATCCCGGGATGAGTGAGTATATATGCATAGCCCTTTGAGATTGGATAACAAAACAAAGATGCATTGATGTATAAAATAATGACAAATACATGAAGTAAATAAATAAATGTAGTGGGCAAAATATGACTTTTATAGAGCAGTGACTATGATAGTATATTTGTAGTAACTTGAGTTACCATCATGGTGTTTAGTTTTACATTATAGTGACTACTCCGTATTAACTAAAAGGTCATGGAAAAAATGTGGCATCCTTAATGCAAAGTGACCAATTTGACTGTGATGTGCTTAACCATAACAATTTAGCTGTATTTTTGTCCTTGAGTATCATTTTTATAATTCTTTCAGAAATACTCTCAACATATTGATGGAAACAAAAAAGTGTATTTTGATTATGAAAAAAACATCATACCTCCATAATATGATGGGAAGGGAAAGGCCAGTGATTCTGCAGAGTAATACGACTTTAGTAACAGCCAAAAGATCAATTGAAGTACACTTTTGAAGTGTCACTTAGAAAACAATTATACATAGGAGTAATAAAAAAACACCTGTGTGGATCCAGTGTCATGATTGTCAATAAATGTGACAGCCCTTGAAGGCCACCACCCCATAACTCCTGGCGGCTTCCCTTG
Organism: Cuscuta epithymum; assembly: GCA_945859915.1. Lineage (NCBI taxonomy): Eukaryota > Viridiplantae > Streptophyta > Magnoliopsida > Solanales > Convolvulaceae > Cuscuta > Cuscuta epithymum. The sequence continues at coordinate 771,999 of CAMAPF010000024.1, forward strand.
AGAATCTCGCAAGCGCCAGAATTGCCCTTTCACAGCTTCCTGATTACATGGAGCAGCATCATGTTCAATAAGAAAACAAAGCTAATTTATTAGGTGCATATGATAACAAAATCACACAGGCAATGTAAATTTATTAAAGATACAAAAAACCAAAAGATGTTCAATGTAAAGTCATAAACAGTTCCCAGTGATATTTCAAAATGATTAATATAATCTAGTGACTGTCATCTAAAAGAATTATTATTATTGTACTCCCTCCGTCCCGAAAAGGTTGGCCAAATTTCCTTTTTTGGATGTCCCAAAAAGGTTTGTCATTTCCTTTTAAAGTAAGGAATATGTGGCTAAAATTAATTCTCTCTCCCCTGCACAAATTTCAACCACACAGTTTTTACTTTATTAATCCACGTGAAAGTTAACTTTGGTCAACCTTTTTGGGACTGAGGGAGTATGTAGTAAGTATTTTTAGAGTGACCAATAAACCTGTAGAATCGCTTTGGTTGTGAAATCAAATGCTGCTGAAAGCTGCCCTGCTCCATCAATCCAGTTAATGATCCTTTGTCTATGACTATCTACATGACATTCAAAAAAGAAAAAGAAAAAGAAAAGGCAGAAATTTAAATACAAAAGAAACATATATGCAAGAGAAAACCATTAAAACGGACAACAGTACCTTGGTTGTAATCCAAATAGGTGCCTCTATAGTTGCATGTATCCCAATATTCACCGACGGAAAATATTGGTTTTGCTCCTTCAATATATTCCTTCACGTACTTCGGAGAGTAGCTACAATTGAATGTTATGAAATCTTAACAATACAAGAAGATTGAACGAAAACATGACAAGTTGAAAAATATGAAACTTCAATATACTCATTACCCTTTGGCAAAATCAAAACGAAAATCATCAAAGCCAACAGTGTATCTTAGCCATCGCAACCAGCCAACAATGTCTTTTCTCACAAAGTTTTGTGTATGATCAATATTAGGTACACCATGAAAGTTGTCTCCGGTGCTTCTGTTTCCCTACAACACAATAATATAAATCTTTATATGTGAGAGTATTATTATAATCAATTTGTGTGGGATGACTACACATGCCATAAGATTGAGGCGTGTCAGATCATACCACTCTTGAAACTTATGTGCTCGCTGTGGAGGCTTACTAAGATCGAAGTGCCCATTGAAGGTTAATTTACTTCGATATCATTTTAAGACTTGTGGTTTTATCATAAACAACAAATCCAAAATCTTATGTGTGGGTTTGTGTTTTTATAATTGTTCCTAATGGGATAACTTAAGAAACCACTAACAATGGTTTCCTCTAGCTTAGCATGTTGGTCATTGAGTAAACGACTTGCACAAATATAAAAAAAGTTTGACTACTATAGAGTTGAATTGAGACACAAGTATTATAAAAATGTAAATATTATGCTTACCAGTCCACCACTACAGCATGTAACAGCACGCTCATCCCAAGACAATGGAATTCCATCGTAGCGGTTATACCTTCCACCATTCCCTTGAGTAGTTCCAACACGATGATTAATGACTATGTCAGCCATTGGTCTAACTTTGTACTGTTTCATCTTATAAAGTAGAGCTTTTAAGAGGTGTTCTGAACCATATGCAGAATTGAGATTGTAGAGATTTTGTGGAAGGTAACCTGTCATAATAGAAGAGAAACATTTTATGTACATATAGTATTAAGTAATGGAAAGAATCAGTGTAAGTTCACTAAAGTATTTTTCAGATTAACCTTCTGATGAAAATGAATGAGTAGCTGGAGGTAACCATGCACTTGTAAAGCCAGATTTTGAAATATCAGGAACTTTTCGATCTAAATTCCTCCACCAGTCATACTTGTGGGATTCCCAATTGAAGGCCTGCATATAAGGCATCGGTCTATAAGTTGTAGTAGTACTAGGACTGAGAGTAGTACTAGAACTAGGTCTGTGTTTGGTAATACATTGGTCAAACAACGTACCTAAAGTTGAATAAACAGGATTGGAAACAAAATGAGTAGAATAATTGAGTTTAATGCTTGGTAATAACTAATAAGTTGGACAACAAGATCTTGTGTAGGAAACACAGTGGCCAAAAAAGGATTTAAATGTGTAATTACTATGGAGGACATAAATTCAATATTACATTTTTAAATAATTAACTATCATTTATTGTATATATACATAATTTTTTTATTCTGTACCACCAATGAATATCTTAAAAATCATTACACGTAATTATTTGATTAATTCAATTATTCCAAATTCATAAAGAGTGAACATCCAGTTACCTACACATTGCAGAATTCTAGCAATGATAGAGAGAGAGAAAAGAAACTGCTATATACAAAGTATGTGGCAACAGTGCAACCCGATACTTTATCTCAACCATGAAGACCTTGCTGAAGCATCAAAATAATAACTCAATGTTTTTCTTTACACTTACATAGTAACAAGAAAAATGAAACTTGAACATAAGTAGTCACCTGTAAGATGATCTCTTTTCCATTGCGTATCACGACCACTGGAAATGTGTCAAGTGTCAAACAATAACTCAATCAGCAACATTTACTTGTGAAACTTTTCTTTAGTATGATAAAGAAATATTTAAATAAATGAAAGCACCCGTGAAAGATAGTCATCAGATGCAAGTATGACAGTATATATTCAAAAGAATATAGAAGACATACATGGGTCATTCTGCTGTGAATTTTCAGTCAATACCTGTTCATAAAAAATCTAAGGATTAGTCATGAAAGAAAACATCTCATAAGCCCACTGACATGATAATATCAGTGAGAAACCTGTTCATTTTTTTAATATCTTCGTATTTGTATCATTTTCTTTCTTGTCTCTTGAATACTCCACTCCTATTAACCATTATTTATTAAGATGATGAAAATGAAATGGATAATCAATAGAAAGAAAAAAAGGTTAGAACGCATACATTGCTATTATAACCACCCATAATTTTGAAGGACTCAACAAAATGTTATCAGAGAACAATGTCCTGCATCCAAAAAACAAAGACATTGGTATCCATGAATAACAAGTATAGCATCGTTTGTAATTCATATTTTTGGCAAAAAAGTAAGACAACACATCAATAAATAGCCCACACAGTTTACACCAGAGTTACACCCGATATGGAATTTTCATTTATTCTCACATTGATGAATAACTAATTTCATTACATAAAGACTGCAAGAATCAAGTCTTATCCCAAATCAATACAATCAGCTCCCGCAACAAGATGCAATAGAAAATCTCCCAAGTTCACAGAATAAAATGATACTCACGTTTGAAGAAATTAGTTACCTTTTATTCTTATTAGCAGAATTTTCCAATAAGAAAAGGTTTGGATCAATCAGAAAGAATTGATTAGCCTTTGAATAAATTAATTAGAAAAACGGAGTCATTGTAGCTTTTGAAAATATCAAACAGTTAAACTTGATTCATTAAGATGAAAAATGGTAAATTTAAACTTGATCAAATAGTCATTGCAGCTTTACCAATTACCCATAGTAGAAATAAATTTAACAGTTCCATTTCTATACTAACACAAATTATTACTTTATATATTTATATTTGGATGCATTACTTCTTGAATGGAAATATATTAACGGGTGGCATACAAGTTTTTGTGTGCCCAGTAGCCCATATATATAGTTGCTCCCATTAGCTCATACATATATTAATATTTATATGGATAAAGAGGAGAAAACCCGATCGCTTATTAAAGTCTATTTAACAGAGAAGTAATAATAACCATAATACGGAGTAATAAGAACTAAGAAGATCGAATAACCATAATATCGGAATGACAAGAAACATACCTGAGTCCTAGCTCCAAAAGAAAGCCCAGTCGCAGCTTAAGCTTACCTTCTGCGGCTACTCGATACTTATAAGCAACGGGAAGTGCTGAAAAGCTGTAAAATATGATATAATCAGCCAAAAATGGAATCACTAATTCTAAACCATACATAGCATGAAACATAGAAAAGATAGATCCTTTGCCCGCGAATAGGAGAAGATTCGGCACTCACGACACTGAGTGTCCAGCCCACCGATCCTCAAATCAACGATTCGTTATGTCGAAAGGGGCAAATATTCGATGTAAATGATAAATATAGTATTCCACTTTTCGGATTTGACGTTCTCAGGTAAAGCTTTGAGATGAACGAGCAAGCAATGTTCATGTTTAGCAACTGTAAATTGGGAGTATGAAAGCGGGTAGAATCCGGATAGTCGACTTTGGCTTCGGATTCGGAGTTCATGTCAACTTCTTGATGCGGCTATTCGGTTAGTTGAATATTTTATGGAATTTCGAAAGCCACAGATGTGATTGTCAGAAGAAGGTTGTTCATTTGTCCTTGAGCAGGTTTTCAATGGAAGTTGAGACTTCAGATCAAAAGAAATTGTTGTGTTCCTCTATAATTTTGATTCATGCATTGCAATTCGTAATTACTAAGAGTGCGTATATCGTGCAACCGGTGCATGGTGAGCACCATGCACCCATTGCTATATGAGAGGTTTCAACAATGGCCTGATATAAATTTAGGGATGGTGTGGAAATAAACACCGGGTGCATTGTTGACATTATTGTTCATGTTGGTTAAAGATTATAGATCATTTAATTAAAGTAAAATGACTGGTTTAATTAATTCGGGATTTATTAATACAAATTTAATATCAAAATTAATACAGACCTTCCGCTTAATAATAACTGATCTAAATATAATCCAACCCTCTTTAGGGTCCTAGAACCGATCCCTGCAAGAAATTGTTGTGTTCCTCTACAATTTTGATTCATGCATTGCAATTCGTAATTACTAAGAGTGCGTATACCATGCACCCATTGCTATATGAGATGTATCTCGTGTGATCCCATATGTAACTTCAAATTAACCAAAATGTAAATTATATTCATTCACATGTAACTCGTTGAAATGTAAACTGCATTAATTGAAATGTAACTTGGAAACAAATTAGATGTAACTTGGGATATGTAACTTTAGACTGTTGAAATGTAAAACGTTTTTACAGATATGTAACTTCATGTCTTAATTACTATATATACACACACTCCATATACTTGCATAAAATATGCTTCCTTACTTCTCTTTAAAATGTATAAAACCTTGACAACCACGAAAAGCAGGACAAAGAGAAGACGGAGGGGAAAGCAGGGAATAACAATTACTGGAAATGAAAAGTTAGTGGAAACATGGGAAGAATAAAAACTGGGGGAGGAAACCTTGCGTCGGTTGCTTGGGAAGGGTGCTGGAGAAGAAATATGTGCGGTGATGGATCGGAGAAACGATTTTAATTGCAGAAACGATAGGTATTGGGATCCGGCACACTCATGGTGTGCCAGTCGTAGGGTATAATTTGCCAATTACTAATAGGGTGCATGCAAAATCAAATTGATTCCTACTGTGATTCTTTTTTAAAAGCATAAATAAAATCAAAATTAGCTTTTCAAAAGTTGATAACTCTTTAACTTCTAAAAAACTATTTCCACAGACATTGTCAAGCAGTTTGTGCGCTCCCTGAAAGCAAATGCATTTGACTGGTATACTGACTTGGAGCCCGGTTCCATTGATAACTGGCAAGATATGGAACATTAGTTCTTAAACCATTTCTATAGCACAAGAAGGGTGGTCAGTTTACTCTAACTAACAACTACTCGCCAATGGAAAGATGAATCTGTGATAGCTTACATAGAGCGTTGGAGGGATCTTGCTCTAAACTGCAAAGAACGAATCTCTACAAGCTCCGCTATCGATATGTGCATTGAAGGAATGCATTGGGAATTGTGCTACATTCTCAAAGGAGTCAATCCAAACACTTTTGATGAGCTAGCAAGCAAAGCTCGTAACCTATGTTGCACCGATACTTCACGTATCCGCGTATCCGATACGTATCCGTATCCGATACTCACCGATACCCGTCCTGTACGTATTGGGTCCGTATCCGTAATTTAATAAAAGTATCGGGCTTAATTTTAAAAATACCGATACTTCCGATACCTGTATCCGTGAACCGATACGCGTATCTGAACCTATAACCCCTCATTTTATACACGACATGACGAAAATTTAGTAGCCAACCAAGCGACCACAACATGTGGAACATTGATAAAGATGGTTTCGGGAGTATGAAAAATAATGGAATACTATAATTTGACATTTCATTGCTTGATGATATTTAATTGAAACAAGACTTGGATGTAAATGCAAATAGAGAACAAAAAAAATTATTTGAATTTAAATCAAAATATCAATACTTTAGTTTTTTAGACTAATCTTTGAAACTTTATTATAATAGTTAATTGTTTGTACAATTATTATTATTTTATTTATGAACCCCTGGATTATATATATTTGCAAATTATACCCTATATTTTTATTATTTATAAATATACCCCCGTACCCGTATCCTATAATTTTTGAAAGTGCCGTATCGCCGTACCCGTATCCGCGTATCCGCGTATTGGCGTATCCGTATCCGTGCAACATAGCTCGTAACATGGAGTTGAGAATTACGAGCAGTAAAAGGAAAACTGTGGATATGTATCCCGTCAATAATGCGGTGGAACAACAAGATACCAAGAATGGGGGCAAGCCCTTTTCTAAGTTTGAAAAGAAAGAAGCAATGGTCGCGAAGACTGCACTTGTTAAGATCTTCACTCGAAATTCGAAGCAAGTTCCTAGGGTCGACTTGGAGGCGTCAAAACGTGTTAAACCATTTTTAGAAGAGATGTTGGAAAATAAGTACCCCTTCCTAGACTCTGACGTTCCTCCCATGTTTGAGAAACTGATGAGATTAAATCTTATCAGTTTGCCTGAGTCCAAGCGACCCGAGGAAGCCACAAAGGTTGATGATCCCAAATACTGCAAGTATCATCGAATTCTAAGTCACCCCACCGAGAAGTGTTGGGTGCTTAAAGATAAAATTATGGCCCTGGCTCGAGAAGGAAAGATTGAGCTTGCTGATTCTGCCGCAAGCACAAACCAAATCAGCATTACATTTGGTAGGTTTGCTCCGCTCATGGTCAACAATGATCCAAGTTATCACAAGCATAAGCTCCCTTTTACTGTAAAGGAAATGAAAGAATGTCCTCCTCTCACTAAAAGAATGGCACTTGAGGATGTTGATGACCAAGGAAGATCGTGGACCTTGGTAAGTCGAAAGAAACAATAGAAGAACCACACACCTAAGCCACAACCGAAGAAGGTGGTAATGAATGGATCAGACAGCAACCAATAAATGAGTTGAAGCAAAAGAAACAAAGGAAGGATTATGTTCATTCCAAGGCTGCACGAAGAGTGATTACTCTCAACAACTTTATGCTGAAGGATTTCAAGAACGAGATGACTCAAATTTCAAGTTCTTGTCTTACCACCCATGAGAAAGAAGTTGAAAGTTCAAGTGGATGTTCATCTCTAGTTTCGATTAAGAAAGAAGTGGCTAAAGCACAAAAATCCACTTCATACGCCACTGACATTGTCTTTAAAGACGAAGATCTCATGTCGGGTGCCACTCCCCATATCCGTCCGCTTTTTGTTGAAGGATACATTCGTGTACAAAGATTCAGAAGAATTATGATAGATCAAGGGTCTGCCGTTAACATTTTGACGGTTCGAGCTATGAAAGACCTTGATATATCAATGGATGAACTCTCCCAAAGTCGCTTGATGATTCAAGGCTTCAATCAAGGGGGCAACGGGCGATTGGAATGATACGTCTTGATTTGGTCATCAACGGGCTGAAGGAAAGCACTCTGTGCCATGTCATTGACATGAGGTCTTCATATAATCTCCTTCTAGGCCGCCCATGGATCCATGAGAATGGTGTAATTCCTTCAACGTGGCACCAATGCTACATGTATGAGGAAATGGTGTTGTAAAGAAGGCGGAGGCCGATGAAACTCCATTCACAAAAGCCGAGACATACTTTGCAGATGCGAAATTTTACATAAAGGCCAAAGTTTCTAAAGATGATGATGCCAGACAAGAGGAAGAATACCGCCCCTTGGTCGGACCAAAGTTAAAAGGAATGCTTGTTGAAGGCGTAGAAAGGCTTACATTCCCTCTTGCAAAGATTGAAATATCATGACCTCCTCAAAACACATCCGAGGAGGAAGTGAAAAACGAGAATGATGTCAAGGCATTTCAGCTCCCTAAGGCACGCACAAATGAAGGATTTGACCCAAACGCATTCAAACTTTTGGCCAAGGTTGGGTATAATCCCAACGAACAGAAGTTAGGAAAACTCATTTCGGAAGCTGGAGGTGAAGGGAAACCGAAGGAGATCAATCTTCGAGGGCACACAGGATTAGGTTATGTTCAACCGAAACCCATAAGGATCCTCATAAATAGAGACACAACGCATCATATCAGTGCTGATGAAGAAGACAAAGTGACTTCTAAGTCGGAGTATCTGTCTTTGATCGAATTGGGGGGGCAAGATCAAGACCCGCCATCTTTGACAGAATGAGGCCAGAGCCAAAGAAAATCATAAAGAAGACTTTACAAGTACGGCTTGGAACTAGCCCAATGATGATGAAACACGTTGAAGACACATGCATGGGACAAAACTTTAAAAGAACGTCTGTTCATGAACGATTGAGATTGAAACATGAACGCAATACATCTGCTAAAGTTCCTCTCGAAAAGCAAAGTATTAATGAATATAATTTTTTTATCCCATCTCGTATGAAGCGAGAAACTGATGTGAAAGTGACCTATGGAAATGAATTTAAAGTCAAACCAGTGACCATTGTGCACACTCATGGTCAATATGAAAACCAATGTGTGAGCTCCTACGTTACCAACTTTGAAGATTCAGTACCCTTGATACCAGGGTATAGATATGTCAAATGAAATTTTGAAAGCCTTAAACCACCAATGATGTTGTAAGTGGCTAAACTGCTAAAACATCTCACTTTGTCTATGGGTGAGCATAATCATAAATACTCTTGGCCCACGAGAGTTTAAAATGTGTACGACAAACTCCTGACCCGCATGAGTTAAAACTATGTATGGTCCCTTTAAATTACCTATTCAAATGGTATTATGAACTACATTTGAATTGATCTCCTTCACATGAGTACGTAGGTAGCTCAAAAGTTTCATCTTTGAGTTCAGTTATAACAAAATAAATCCCAATTAAGTCATTTTGCCAAAGAGAATATTAGAAGAAGGCTTACGAAAGAAAAGGTCAGATGAATGGCAAAGGCTTGGGAATTCTTTGATCTCTTCCTCATCGGAAATTGATTGAGTTGAGCTTCAAACGATGTCTCCACAATGACGCCACCATCCCAACAACGGAGCAGGTGGTGCCGACAAAAGTGGCAGCAGTAGTGTCTCTTGAACTTTGAAGGACGCCGCCATCCCAACAACGGAGCAGGTGACGGCGATAGCAAAAGCAATATAATGGTGTCTTGAATGACTCCACCATCCCAACAACGGAGCAGGTGGCGCCGACAACAGTGGTAGCAGTAGTGTCTCTTGAACTTTGAACGACGCCACCATCCCAACAACGGAGCAGGTGGCGGCGACAACAAAAACAATATAATGGTGTCTTGAATGACGCCACCATCCCAACAACGGAGCAGGTGGCGCCAACGGCAACAACAATGATGTCTTTAGAGTCTTGAACGACGCCACCATCCCAACAACGGAGCAGGTGGCGCCGACGCCAACAACAATGATGTTTTTAGAGTCTTGAACGACGCCACCATCCCAACAACGAAGCAGGTGGCGCCCACAGCAAAAGCAATTGTGTCTTGAACGACGCCACCATCCCAACAACGAAGCAGGTGGCGGCGACAGCAAAAGCAATATAATGGTGTCTTGAATGACGCCACCATCCCAACAACGGAGCAGGTGGCGCCAAAGGCAACAACAATGATGTCTTTAGAGTCTTGAACGACGCCACCATCCCAACAACGGAGCAGGTGGCGCCGATGCCAACAACAATGATGTTTTTAGAGTCTTGAACGACGCCACCATCCCAACAACGGAGCAGGTGGCGCCCACAACAAAAGCAATGGTGTCTTGAACGGCGTCACCATCCCAACAACGGAGCAGGTGGCGTCGACAACAAAAGCAATGGTGTCTTGAACGACGCCACCGACGATCGGCAATCGTCCTAATTCTTTAAATCGATGTCATCCTAACAAAGGGCTAAGCAGCACCGACAGTCGACAATCGGCTAAACTCCTTTCTCAAAGTGACCCATCCTTTGAGTCTTCAAGATGAGCGCTAGTCCTCAAATATACTTGTGCTGCTTTAACTGTCCAGCAGCTTAAGGAGTCATATGTAGTCGTTTGGGAAAAAAGGGCATAAAGAAAAAGCTATTAAGGGGATGTTTGGATCTGATTCTCAAAACTGATTCTGCTCCCGAAGGAGCAGAATCAGAAACTGGAGTGTTTGAGTGAAATTTCAGAAGCGCTTCTGAAGCTCTAATTTACTCCCAGAATCAATTTTTTTAGAAGCTGAGAGTACCAGATTCTGAAAACTGATTCTGATTCTGTTTCTGCTAGTAAAAAAGAAGCAGAATCAGAATCATTTCCAAACATCCCGCGTAAATAAAAAAGACACACGGCTCCTCCTCGATCTCCTTCTCTGATCTCCGGGCATCTTCTACTCTACGCAGGGGAGTACGCCAGCCTAGCCATCGGAAAACATAAGCGCGAAGGAAACTCTGCAGCGACGGCATCGCATCGGCCTTATCTGCTCCGGGGAGCGAACAACAGCGTCCGATGCCAAAATTTAACCCCTATCGTCTTCTTCGCACGAGAACAGCGTCAAAAAATTGATAGAATTCTTTCTTCTCGCCACGCCAAAGCTGCAGCACAGCAAATCGAACCATCACGAGCGTCTTTCTTCAGCCGGCGGTGAAAGCAACGGTGGCCCCTCACCAGTGATCTCCGGCGGCTTCGCCTCAATCTGTGAAGGAATCAGCTTCTGGACGACCTCCGACAGAGATAGGCCCATCACCTTCTCCGGCGAGCTGCACCAGTAACACGCCTTTCTCAAAGCGACGACCTTCATTCTCCTACATACAGCGACGGAGGAGAAGCCCTCCGTCCCCGATTGGAAGAAAGAACAGTTGTCATGGTCCAGAATTGATTATGGAACCAGCTGCTATTTTTCTCTTGAGATTCGCCCTGCAAATTGGCAAAAGAGAAGAGAAGGCTTTGATTAAAAAAATAAGAGTGGATGTACCTGTTGATTTGCCGATTTCTCTTCCTAAGGCTTCTTCTTGATGCACAAAGGAAGTAGCAAGGTTAATATTTATACATATTGGTAGCAGAGTTTGAGTAGATGTTAAGTTCTGAAGCTGATAAACGTCAAGCCAGGTGAAAAGAATTAAATAGAATGCTAAAGTTGAAATTGAATAGAATTAAATAGAATCCTTCCTATGGGGATAGTTGTGCTGATGAAAAGAATTAAATAGAATGCTAAAGTTGAAATTGAATAGAATCCTTCTCAAGAATAGAATGCTAAAGTTGAAAATGAACGATTCCAAAGAAGAGGAAGAGATCAAACCACGAATTTTCTCAAGAATATATGAATAACGAAGAAACCCAAAAGTCGAATATATTATTCGTATATGAATATATGAATAAACCCAAAAGTTGAAGAACGTTCGAAGATCTGAAGAACGAATCTAGAAGATTCAAAGATGTGAAGAACGAATCTTTGAAGATTTGAAGATATTCATATGAAGATTGAATTGAAGATCAAACCATATATCCCGGGAGGCCCTTAAACAGAAGATCAAGCCATAAAACGACCGTTTTGTTGAAGATCAAGCCACTTGAAAACCGGAGGCCCTTCAATCTGAATTCTTTTTTCAAAAAGATTCGAAGATCTCAAGAACGAAGATTCGAAGATTTGAAGAACGTTCGAATGTTTGAAGGATTAGAGATTTAGTTTTGAATTAAATTCTTTAATTATATTCATATCAAATTGAAGTGAAGAATCAGAGGATTCATATTTAGAGATTGTACCCAATATTCTCATATACTATTATTTGCGATCAATTTTAAGTAAATAATTAAAATTTGTTTCACAACATCTAAAATAGAAAAACATAGCAAATTTTAAAATATGAAGGAGTCTAATAATAATAATTCAGAGTACTAATAATAACGATAATAATAATAACTTTACGAAATTCAATTCAATAGTTTAATAATTAGGGGCGTAGAAAAATTAGAACCATATGCCACAGACTGTACAAAGTCAACCTAGATTGAAAAGTTGGAACCTTTTCTGATGCTTCACACTTCATACCACGTATTTGAACTTTTGTCCCACACCGATACAAAGAGGAGAATCCTCTCTTTGGGACGCTTTATAAAGTAGCCCCCTGCTTCGATTCATAGTATAAAGGCCTCATTGGACTGAAATGGCTAATGACGAACGAAAATGGAAAAATCTGTTTGTACCCACTATTGTATCCATTTTTGTACCCACCATGTATGTGAGGAGTTTTTTTTTGTCTATGAATCCCCGTCATAAACAAAAATATGTCTATGAAGACATATGTCTATGAAGACATGGTGTGTACAACAAGAAGAATCCAACGAAAATTGGGGGTTTAAGTAAATGAGAACGCCTTTAGCTGCGCCTAGTGAGTGTGCGACGCGTTTGGTCGCCGCCTCAAGCTTTCTCCCGCATTGGTGGCGCTTATTAAAGCCTTTAAGAACATTGGTTACAAGTGATATTTTATGCATCACCCAGGAATCTATCAAGACCAGATTATACCGAATTATAAACAATTAAAAACATTATACAACAATGATTGAGGGCAATAGGACTATAAACAAGCTAGCAAGTGAGTCTATCATGCCAACCGATCTCCAACACCATTGTCACGTTCTCCACCACCACCGCGCACTGAGCATCACTGCACCATCACTGCCGGTTTTCAAACTCAAAAGTCAAAAATGGGCATTTAGCTAGAGAAAATGTCATTTTATTCACAACATAAGAAATGAACATCTTGAACAAAAATCGAACACAATATAGAAATTAGGTTTTCGAAAAATGACACATTGACTCTAAAATTAATATGAACATCTGGTATAATTTGTCATAAAATTGGCAATATTTTCAAATCATTGTAAAAAAATAAGTGTTTTTACCTTCATTACACGATTGTAATTGAGTATATTGTACATTTTGTATATTGCATTTTCCAATCCGCATGATACAATTGAGTATATTGTACGTTTTGCCTACATTGAGTGATGAGCAACAAAACTGTTGCATTGGTCCTCCCCCTATCTCGCCTTTACCCAGTGCCCTAATCCCTCGCCACAGACCTGCCATAATCCAATACATTATCACCGTAATCTCCTTGATCTATACTCTTCCCCCACCAATGCTCAATTCCTTCATGCTACAACCCCACCCTAAGTACGCCACCATCACCAAGTAACTTCACTCAGAAATTTTAGGAGGTAATTTGGACGCAGTCATCTTGGCCTCCATTACTTTGACACAAACAGAGTAATAACTAAAGTTATTAAGTCACATTTTTTTATAATTTGTGCTTATTTTGGTCATACACGGAGTATTAGTTATTACGGAGTATTTAATTCTATGGAAGACTGTCAAATAGACCTTGTAGTATATAAAAAAGGTCAATTAATCTCTAAAACTAAAAACACTTAATTAAGACCACAAACTATGTATAAATGTTCAAATGTATAATTTAATAGGTTAAGTCCATATTAGTTGGTCAATGTGCTTACGTGGCCGTCTAGGTAGCTGTTTTTGATGTTTTCCCCCTTTTCCTTTATCGACGTGGCAGATCGAGAAGTGAATAAGCTTACTTATGGAATCTTTCTATTTTGGAAAACAAGTTTTGGTTCGGAGTTCTTTCCATCGATGTTGGTGGGTTCAGAGTTGGAGTCCCCACCATTTAGTCATTGGCAAATTCGGAGGAAACATACGTGTATGGCTAAAGGGGGAGAGAAGGTCGGGTGGGGGAAGATGAAAGGGGAGACAGGAAAAAAGAAAGAAATAGGCAATCTAACTGCCACATATGCATAAATCTTACGTAGCATTAAATGTATCAATGCTACTACCTCCGTAACATTGGGATGTTCCTATTTGAAAAGTAGGTAGATTAAGAATAGTGAAAGGAGATATGTATTATTAGGGGTATGATGGGAAGATAGTGAAATAATGTGATGGAATGAAGGATAAATCCAAAAAAAGTAGGTGTAATAATGTATTATTTTTAGAATTATTGAGGGTATAATGGGAAGATTTAGAAATGGGAAGATATTAGTGTTACGTCCAAAAAAGGAAAGTGGGAAGATATTTACGTTACGGAGGTAGTATTTACTATTTTACATATATACAACGAATGCACATTTGATAGTTTTCCGTTGCATTTTTTATAATTACGATATGAATAATTGTTGCACTTTTATTAAAAGGGAAAACTCTCAAATAAGTTCTAGCACTATATTAAAAAAAGTCAATTGAATCTTCATATTATTAAATCACTCAATCAAACATCTCAACTATAAAAAAAAAACTCAATTTGGCATTTTTGCCGGTAAAGAAGGGATTAATAGGTTAACTTACCCACTTGGCTGATCCACATGGCAAATTTTACATTATTTCCCCTTTTCCTTTTCTTTTTTTGCCCTTGTCTTTCTCTTGCCTTTCTTCTCCAGCGATCTTCTTCTTCGACGCGGGGCACACCAACAATGTTATGCACGGATTCACCGCTCTTCAATCTTCTGCTTCTTTGGTCCATCTTCCTGATTCTCTCTGCTGCTGCAAAAACCGGTCGATGTTGGCATGGTGGATGATGCGATGTCATCGGAAACGAATGGGTGGTTGTTGCGAAGTCACGGGAGGTCTTGCTCCATCTTCTGTCAGAGGTTGTTGAAGTGATCCATCGAATCTGCAAGTTTACCAATGAGTTTGTCTCTGTGTTCATTAGTCTGTGCAGCCCATCGTCCACGGAGAAAGGATAGGCCGGTATTGTGAGTTGGATGGGGTTACAAAAGAAAGGAGGAAAAGGGGCCGGGTTCATAGGTTTGTCTATTGGATGCATGACCGAAGAAGAGAGTCAAGGAGAGAAGAAAGAAAGAGCACGAAGCGTACGAGTAGAGCTCAAAATTAAGAAGTTAATTAACGAGTCCTCGTACTACTAAATCGCTCGATCAAACACCCCAACTATAAAAACACTCAATTTCAGTTTTTAGCCGGTTGAGTATACATTTAAATTTCACCAATAAAAGCTCAATTGGACACCAATTCGACTTTCTTTCTTTTTAATAGTTGAGGAGTCGAGGACCTTTTTTTTATGGTAAGGAGTCGAGGACCTTTAAAAAATAATAATATGACTACAATATTAAAGCAAATGAGATCAAATTTAAACAACTAATTAATTACACACCTACCCCGTTATCTTTTAGTTGCAACGTAGGACTTTTTTCACTATTCACAGATTCTACTTTGACTACATTTTATTTGTTAATGCATTATAAGTTAAATTTTTAAAAAATATTTTCAAATTCCGTTCATAATAAATTTTCAAAATCTGTTTTTTTCTTTAATTTTTTACTAATAAGGAATGAAAGATATTAACGGTCAAACTTATGCGTTGGCAAGCGTGAAAAGTTGACTGTTGCAATTAAAAAAGAACGGAGAAGTAGTAATGATGATTTGATGAATAAACAAAGCTTCCATCTCTGAAAAATTCAGCCATGCACCGAAAGCATCCAAAAGTTAGTCCGAAACAACACCCCGTCGTCCATCTTTGAAACAAGTGGCCATTCCTGAAGAAAACTGGTTGATAAGTTAGAATTGAAGTAAAAGTTGGTCAATGTCCAAGCGATACCCCGTATTAATTTCTCAAGTTGGCTCGTTTCTCAGAACTTTCCTAATTAAGAAAATATAACATATTCTAAAATAAATATGCGACTTTACATAAGTATGACATTAGACATGACGTTTTTGGAATTTGAATATTTAAGTACAATTTTGTTTGGTAGACATTAGTTTATAGCTTCTGGTTTTCGTACTAAGGATGTTTTCTTTTGGACTGAAATTTGCTGGTCTGGTCTGGTCTGGTCTGTTTAAGTCTGGTCTGGTCTGGTCTGGTCTGTTTAAGTCTGGTCTGGTCTGGTCTGGTCTGAACTGGTCTGGTCTGGTCTGGTAAACGTCTGGTCTCTGTGTATTTTATAACTACGGAAGTCTGGTCTGGTCTGGTCTGTTTAAGTCTGGTCTGGTCTGGTCTGGTCTGTTTAAGTCTGGTCTGGTCTGGTCTGGTCTGTTTAAGTCTGGTCTGGTCTGGTCTGGGACTGAAAACAGTCCAAAAGAAAACATCCTAATTACATGTTTGGCACAATACCTATTAAGAGGTTGTTTAATGATTTCATGTATTTTTTGAGACGTTATATATATTGGAGATTTATCTGTATGGGACTGAAACATGACATTTTTTCAAATATAGGGCCCAATAGTTCAAAATGTCATAAATATATTTTTATTTGTGATTGGACAAAAATACCTCATAGAATTGGATGATTGCTGCACCCTGGTTGCCGGACTGTCGCAGAACTATTTGCCTCAGTTGCCGGATTCAGCCGCAGCTCCCCGCTCGCCGCCACAGATATAACAAAATCCAGCTGCCGTCCGCCATCCATCAACCTGCCGTCACCACTGGACTGACTGCGTCACCAACAAACTGATATTGGTTATGCAAGGAAAGTAGGGACAGTTAATTAGGTTAATTAATTAATTAAATTAAATTGGGGTAGAAATTGCATGGTTAGTCCTAAATATGATTTACTTGAAGGTCCTATTTTTCTATTAGAGTTCCTACAAGATGCTATACTATTGTTTAATTGTTATTGAAGACATTTTTTCAATCCTAAATAATATGCTTTACTTAGAGGTGGTATTTTTCTCAAATTAACTATAATCTATGCCAGTATCAATGGATTGTCCCCTCCTTAGCCACAACCATTGGTCGGAAGAATGATTATATATTTATATCAGATTGGTGCGAGTGATTAAGAAATGAAACATGAATGAGTAAACCAGATACCAAAACATGAATGAGTAAACCAGATAACAAACAAGACTTGATTAGCGAACATTCAATGCTTCCAGATCGAAATAAAAGCCAAATGTTCAGTATAAGTGCAAAGTAAAATGACCAGATGAAAAAATCACCACCGTTACTGATGTTTTCTAAATAATCGTTCACTCGTCCAAAAGGTCGAATCCCCAACCCCAAGGCCCCCAAGTCTTGATAGAGACTACCTTATATTCATCCAAACTTCTCAATTTCCATTGCTTTATCGGTTTAACTATCTGTGCTTGTATATGTTCTAAATCATGGTTTTATTTAAGGGGCTGAAGAGCAGGGCCGGTCTTATATGTTTAAAGACTTATGGGTGGAGAATTAAAATGGTCCTAATCGTTAAAAAACTGTTAAACTCTTTTCTGTGTAAACTAACATGCATAATACTCCGTAATAATAATATTTCAAGACATTTATAAAAATTGTAAAACCCTCTTCCGCCTAAACCAATAATAATACAGTATTGGTGGTCATTATTTAGGTAGAAAACAATGGTGATCCTATTTGTGCACTTTATCAATGTTTTACTCGTAACTAATGAATTAACTCTATTATTATCAACTCCTAAATTTCCCGACTCCAATGATGTGATTATTCTGAATCGTTTCAATTCTTTTTTGTTAGCTAAATCGTTCTTCTTCTTTGAGTTCTCATCTTGAATAGAACGTTCAGAATTTGATTTCTTTACACACAAAAACTTTTCCGTTGAGCCTTTTTTACTTAGTGTCACTTTCTTTAATCTTCTCCTCTTTTTCTTTGATCCTGTCGAGATTCAATCCTTTTTATTACACCTTGAAATTAATTAAATTTATAAATTCAATTATAATTGAATTTTTTGTCTAATAAAATCAACAAATTATAATACCAACACACAATAGATAACAATCAACAATTAAAAAAATCAAGCAATCAACTATGAATAAATTCAATTAATAAACTAATCAAATAATCATACCAAACTACTCCCTCCGTCCCTTAAAACTTTGACATCTTTCCTTTTTGGGACGTCCCAAAAAACTTTGTCACTTTCCCTTTTAATCAATTATTTTGTGGTTTCTATTATTTCTCTCTCCTCTGTACAAATCTCAACCACACAGTTTTTACTTTACAATTCTCCGTGCCAGTCAACTTTGGCAAAGTTTTAAGGGACTGAGGTAGTAATTTGCTTCCAAGTAAATTTGTTTATGAAAATTTGTTAACATATTTTTATCAAGTGCAGATTATGTCTATAAAAGTTCAGTTTAAAATTTAATCGGAATGTCAGTTAAATAAATTATTGAAAAACACAATGCCAAAGTATCCATAAAAAACAAGTGGGCTTTTCAATAATTTATTTAACTTGCTTCTTTACAAACTGAAATTTTGTAGATATAATCTAAACTTAATATAAAACAATTAATCATCAATCAATCATCATTTACCCCAGTGCCGCAAAGGCTCCCACCTACGGTGGAGTAAGGGGGATCGGATGTACGCAGTCTTACCCCTGTACTAAACCACAGAGAGACTGTTTCCCGATGACGACCCATAGTGAAAATTGCGACCAAAATTGCATGGACTGACCGCTGCTTCATAAAAAAGAAGTGCAAACAGTTAGGTGAGCCATTTTTCTTTATTCCATTATATTGTCAAGCCTAAAAATAATGAATCTTTGGCTCCATTGCAAATGATGGAAATAAACTTAATATAGAACATGCTAATAAATTTTTCATTAAAATTCCGCCGAGAAGCACATAAAAACGTCCTCCCAGAATTGTTTTTAGTTTAGAACTGAAATATCTGCAGCCTAATCACATTTATTATAAACTCTCTTTTTTGTTCATTTTTTCGACCCTAGGGCCCCCACCCCTGCCCAGGGCCGCCCCTGTTGAAGCGATGAAGGAGAGTAAAAAAAATGTTCAGGTGAAAATCATGAAATGGGGCGGGGTTGGGGCGAGTGTTCACTCCCCCATTCCCTGCCCCGTGTCTAAAAAACCGCCCCCACCCCGCCCCACCCCCACTACCATTCCCCGCCCCGACCCGCTAGACCCACGGGTACCCAACTGGGAATTTCAAACAGTAAATAGAATACAATAAATATTATACGCAGTATTTACCAGTACTACCCATATTTTAACCTTTTTTCCCACATGGGTTCCGTTAATGTTAATCCAAAAATAAGTTATTTTAGGATTCCATTGAATTGTGTACCAAATGGCATAGTCTTGTTGTCGACTAAATTGTGTGATTCTTATTGGCTTCAAGCCTTCGAATATGCTGGTGACCTGGAAGCTAAGCCTGCCTTGTGCATGCTAAACACATTATTTTATGCCTGAATAAAATATACTTCGTATCATACAAGCTGCAAAGGTAACGTTTCTGACCTTTCCTGCATATTAACGTGGCTGGGAGTGGAGCCGGTTTCCAATATGTTCAATATGAACATGTTCTCTAATAATACGAAGTATTATTAGTATATATTAATAATAATACTAATATAAAAAAGCGCTTGACCTAACTTAAAAAGGACAATTCACCCCTTATATAGAAGGTTCTGTCCGGTTGCCGCCAATTGGGGCGGTTCCTGGTAGAATTTTTTGATGAATTTTTTTGAACATCTTTTTCATTAAGTCTACTTTACTCATACCAAATTTAAGCTAAAAATTCAATCGGGAAGGCAGTCAACTGAAGTTTTGAAGATAACTGCGCTGTAAAACAGCGCAGTACATTTCAGAAAATCACTTGACTGTCTTCCCAGTTGAATTTTTATATGAAATTTGTTATGGATAAACTAGACTTAATGAAGAAGATGTTCAAAAAAATTCATCAAAAAATTCCACCGGAAACCACCCCAATTGGGAACGACCGGACAGAGCCTTCTATATTAGGGGTGAATTGCACTTTTTAAGTTAGTTCGAGGGCCTATTTGACCCTTTAGCCTATAAAAAATTATTAAAATGAATATACTAACCAGTCTAGGAGTTATCCTCTAACAAAAAAGAGTCGTAGAGCGATCAACTCCTTGTTCCTAGCAACTTCTCGCTAGTCGCTACTCAACATATTCACAATTCCGCATATGGCCAATGGCTATTACAATTTCTGAATAATCAAATTCAATTGTCGTAAGATTGAAAATCGGTTCATCCCCTGCGGCTAGCAGCTCTGGAATCCCAAATCTGCCTCTCCTACTCTCATCTCTGCAGCTCTGTTTTCACAAACTGCCCTCAAGTTTTTTAATTACTTTTGTCCTGGAGTTCATTTATCCGGCAATCTCGCTTCATTGCCTCAAGCTTTAATCGCATGTTGCCCTATTCATTTCAGGTTCTTACTCTTGACCTTCTTTTGGCTTTTGTTATTGACATTGTTAATTTGCTAGTTGTTACTCCGTATTTGATAATTTCACGGAAAAATTCATTTTTTTGTTTCTTTGAAAAGAAATTCAACTTTTGTTATTTTAAATTTTGTTGAACTTTGTGAGTTTTTATTATTTGAGATTTTAATTCTTATGTGGGATTCTTGACTGGAACCTACATCCGGATGGCGGCATCTGGACGTCTTCTTGGTGAAATTTTCTGATAAAATTTTTTGTGCATGTTTTTCATCAAGGCTAGTTTACCCCCAAGCAAAATCAGCTAAAAATTCAATCAGAAAGACAGTCAAATAGTTTTTGGAAGAGAACTGTGTCATAATATACACAATAGCATTCCTCCACTTAACCCTGCCCTTTCAGTCCTAACCCATCGCTAGAAGCCTTGTCCAGAAGCAACTTCAGCCGCTCTCCGAGAACTTACTTTTGTCTCGACCAGGAAGATCAAAGGATTGTTGGATGCCTCTCCTTCACGAGATCATTCAAAACTTGTACAATGGCTAGGTTCTCCCAGCCTCTACGATTCCAACTTAATTACCACGCTCATTTAATAGTAAAAATAAAACTGAATTGAAGCAAGGTAGCCAAAACAAAAAGCACTATGTACCATACTAAATACAAACACTCTCCGAACTAGCTAACAACAACAAGCTTGCCTGTCGTCGGAACCAAACTAACCCTAGATTAACTAGCTTTTCGGGCCGCCTTTGTTATTATCCTTTTCAGTAAACTATGTTGTACTCGTGTGTGTGTTTTATTTATTTTGAATAAAAAATTATATTAAAATATTCTTTATAAGGAATATTTGGTGGATATACAACTTTAAATATGTGTAGTTAAGTTTATGTCTTATATTTGTATAAATAAATAAAAAAGCACAACTAACTTATTTAAGTGGATAAAAAAAGACAGTAGCATAAGTGAACTATTATTACGTTGGCTCACTTTAACCACAAAAGTGCTATGCACTTAAAAAAAGCATAATATAGGTTATTAATTTCTCTTATCATATTTATTTAAGCTATATAGCCATTTAACTCTTAAAAATATTTTCATAAAAACATAAAATTTATGAATTGCTTACAAATATAATAATTAAAATCGTTCTCCAAACTTTACCATTACAAATCACGAAAAGTTAATATGACAAATCTTTTTGGGACATAGTTGGTATCATTTTTATTACTACCTTGGTAGTATATTTTAATTTAGTTTTTGTGACTCTATAAACTATCAATTTAATTTTTAATTATATAAATTTTAATTATTAAACTGATTTACCATTTTTCTGTCAGCGCCATTTAACTTTATTTCATCAACCAGAGTTGATTAGGAGCATGTTTGGTAACAATAAAATCGGCTGAAATTTATGAAGTTCTGACTGAAGTGGCTGTATTGACCGATTCTATTGATTTATGAAAAAGTTACATTTAAAATATATTTTATTTATAAAAAAAGAAAAATTTATATGAAAATAGTTAAAATGATCATCTACAGTAACTTCAGTCAATATGGTCAGAAAAGTAGTTTCAACCTTACTTTTTATTATTATTATACAATTTAACGTGCGAAATAAAAAAATACATGTTTGATTAAAAAATTGGTTAATAAACATAATAAGCTGAAAAAAAGATCACTAAGGGGCTCTAAACATAAACTAGAGTTGAGTTTTTTGACCATTCAATTTGCTTTCAAAGTCCCTTCGCATAGGAATTTTTAGTTTCTCGTTTGTACAACCCAAACGCGTCGTTCAATAGTTGAAACTCACCTATAAATCCTTTCACTCATTCAACTATAAACTTCTCAAGCGAAAAGGCCCACCTCCCTTTCTCTGCCTTTCTTCATTGCTCCCTCCTCTTTTTGCCACCCCATAACAAAAATGGAGCGCGAGCCAATCCTCGTCTCCGGCTTGAACTCGCCGTCCATTCTCCCGCCAACTGTCGGATCTCCGGCGGATGACCGGAAACGGATTTTGCCAATGTCGAAAGACGCCATCAACGATTATATCAAGTCCGTTATACTGAAAAAGCAAGACGCCAAAGTCCCCTTCTATGTGCTCGATATGGGCGAAGTCGTTTCTCTCATGGACAAATGGACGACGGCTCTCCCTAACGTCCGTCCGTTCTACGCCGTCAAATGTAACCCTGAGCCGTCATTTCTGTCCATCCTAGCCGCCATGGACTCCAGCTTCGACTGCGCCAGCCGAGCCGAAATTGACTATGTTCTGTCCCTCGGAGTATCACCGGACCGCGTAATCTTCGCCAATCCTTGCAAGCCGGAAGCCGACATCGTCCACGCCGCTAACGTCGGCGTGAATCTCGCGACGTTCGATTCCGTGTATGAGGTCGAGAAAATGAAGAGGTTTCACCCCAATTGCGATTTGCTCCTCCGGATCAAGCCGGTCAACGACGGAAACGCACGGTGTCCGATGGGGCCGAAGTACGGCGCGCTGCCGGAGGAGATCGAGAAGCTTCTGGAATGCGCTCGCGGCTCGGATCTCAATGTAACCGGCGTCTCATTTCACATTGGCAGCGGCGACGCGGATTCCGTCGCGTACAGGGGAGCAATCGCCGCCGCGAAAACTGTATTCGAGACCGCGATTCGCCTCGGCATGCCTAGAATGAGAGTGCTCGACATTGGCGGCGGATTCACGGCTGGAAAGCCTTTCGAAGACGCCGCTAAAGCGATCAACTCAGCTTTACGAGATTACTTCGCCGATGAGCTCGATTCAACTGCGGTCATCGCAGAACCGGGGCGGTTCTTCGCCGAAACCGCCTTCACTTTGGCGACGACGGTGATCGGGAAGCGCGTGAGGGGAGATCTCCGCGAGTACTGGATCAACGATGGCCTGTACGGGTCAATGAACTGCCTGCTGTACGACCACGCGACCGTGGCGCCGAAGCCCTTAACCTGCGGCGCGTCGACGCCGGGGAAAGCGGGGTTTGAGGAACCGAAAACGTTCGCCACGACGGTGTTCGGGCCGACGTGCGACGCGCTTGACACGGTGGTGAGGGATTACCAGCTACCGGAACTTGAGACCAACGACTGGCTGGTGTTTCCCAATATGGGCGCGTACACTAAAGCTGCCGGGTCAAATTTTAACGGTTTCAATACATCAGGGATTGTCACCTATGTCACATCTGCGAATCCAATTTTTGTTTAGATATGATTGTATTCCTACATTTTTATTCTCAAATTCTCTTTATTTGTAACTTATAAGAAAATGTTGTAACATTTACATTTTTGTCTCGTAAATGCAATTTAATTGTAACAGTTTCGTATGTTAAACAATACCCCATTAATAAAAGGTATTAAAGGGAATTTCAGGAGCTTATTTATTTATTATGCACATGTTTTATGCTTCTTGTTCAAAGTTATTGTCTTGATTTTTAGGACAATTTGCTCATTTATTTAATACATACAAGTTTCATGCCTCTTTAGACCATTCGTGTCTTGATTGATTTGTGTGAATGATGTTAAATTGTACTACTCCATTTAAAATAATTTTTAATAATTTAATTTAAAAATACAATCTATATTACACACAAACCACTCTTTCATGTTTTTTAAAATAATATAAAAATAAAACTTATTTACACAAATATGATTAATAGTTAATAGAATATGTTGATATAGTGACATTGTCACTTAAGTATACAAATTGAACATAGGTTACCATGTTTTTATTTTAGTCATAAATATGTAATTATTTCTTCTTTTATTTGATTGAAGATCACTACTTTAGTTTTTTTTAAATACAAACACATCGAAAAGCAATATTTATATGTAATTAAAATACAAATTCTGATTAAAATTGTGCAGTGTTTTAATTGCAAAAGGTCTAATTGGGACTAATTCTATAATTAGCACAAGGCTCTCCTATAATTTGGGACGGCCTTGACTAAAAATGAAATATGTGGAGTTAATACATTTAATTTATGCAAATAAAATCACAAGTTCTTATTGTTTTTTGCATGTACAATTTCAGAATGAATTAGAAATGTAAGAACCTTTGTAGTATATTACTCCCTCCGTCCCTAAATGTTGTTCCAATTGCGGTTTACGAGGTTGACCGACGATAAAGTTAAATGATCCCTGTGAAAACTCGGATTATTTTTAGTACATAAAATTTACATATTCAGAAACTACATTAAACCCGCTACAAAGCCTGCAAAAAATAATTCAACTTTTATAAAATTTTGATATAAAAAGTAAGAGATTAAGAGTGATTTAAGTTGACTAAGGAATAGTGAAATGTAAGAACCTTGGCAGTTGGACATGCCATGATAACATTTAAGCAAGTATTTCTCCCGAGTCCCGACAGGAAAGAAACAAAAGCAAACTCAAAGCGATTTTTTGATTTTAAGAAACGGATCTTTAAAATATAAGAAAAAGTTTGCTGTGGAAACATAAACAGAGCAAAAAAGATAAAAACAATTGGATTTAGAAGGAGCAGAAATCCAAAAGTAGAACAGAAGAACGACTAATATACATGATGTTTTGTGTAAATTTGGGAATAAATGTCAATCGACAATCAAAACAAAGAAATAAAAAAAACAAAGAAAATATCAAAACAGAGCGAAATGATGTTTTGTTTATATTCTAATTTCCAAACCTGGATGATACCATGAGACCAATGGCGGAATCATGACAAAATTTGAGGGGTGCTAAAAAAACTTCGAACCAGTATATAATTCACACACAAGCGCACACATGCATATGCATATCAACTTAAATATATACATTTATTCATTTTTATACTTGTTTTGTTAGTGCCTAAACAAAATAACAGACTTCGTTCATCAAACGAGTTTATCTCGATTTAATACGCTTGTCCTTTTATTTTAGAATAACAGGGTTTAAATAGAAATATAGCTAAACAAGTAGAGGAAGATTAATTAATACGTAGTAATATATATAAGTTACTAACTTATCAAAAAAAATTATTTTTCTCTTTTCAAATAAACATTACTTGTAGGTTATCTAATTTTTTAAAAGGATATTTTTTTATTATGAAAATGTATTACATAAATCTAATTATATATTATAAAGTTGGGATAAGGGTCAGATAGGGTCTTGAACTTGAAAAAAAATGTCAAATAAGGCCATATTTAGGATGTTCTGTCCGGCCGACGCCATTTGGGGCGGTTCCCGATGGAATTTTTTGATGAAATTTTTTAAGAATCTTATTCATTAAGTGTAGTTTACTCATATCAAATTTGAACTAAAACTTCAATCGGGAAGGCATTCAAATGAATTCTTGAAGATAACTGTGCAGTTAAAAGCGCAATTATCTTCAAGAATTCATTTGAATGCCTTCCCGATTGAATTGGTAGTTCAAATTTGATATGAGTAAACTAGACTTAATGAATAAGATTCTAAAAAAAAATCATCAAAAAATTCCACCGGGAACCACCCCAAATGGCGTTAGCCAGACATAACAGCCTAAATATGACCTTATTTGACATTTTTTTTCGAAGTTCGAGGCCCTATCTGACCCTTATCCCTATAAAGTTAGATATGTCAAATGACAACAAGAAATTTTGACATATTTGTACCAAACAAAGGAATAAATAGTTATGTTAAAGTCCAAGTTGTTTTGAAAATTTTCTTGATAAACTAGTTATAAAATGATATAGGACAATGTTTGAAGAGAGAAGAAATATTTAAAGGTCATTTTTTACTACTCCTTATCATTGTACTAAACAAAAAAATGTAAATAACATGTTAATATTCAAAAAAGTAAATTGAATTGAAACAATAAAAATGTAACATAAAAGTAAGAGAAATGTCGAGTGGCAGGAAAAATATATAAACTAATAATGTCCCAAAAAGTTTAGAGAATAGTTAAAATCTGGAGTGGTAGGAAGTATAATAAATGCTACGTATTACTCCGTATTTAACAAAAGGTAGATTCTATGGTACCCATAAGGTACCATACATTTGTACACATGGACTAATGAGAATGTTGCAGTTGAATTATTTAAATCTAAATTAAAACTAATATAATGATGTGGACCAATCAAGTGAATGCTAGGTACGGTACCCCATTTTTTAAATGGGTAGCAGAGTTGTCACCTTAACAAAAAAGGGCTCAACAAGAATCGAAACAATGTCACCCGAAACATGTAAAACACTTCACCCATCCATGCTGCTCCAACTATTAGACCATTTACGGGACCGTTAATATTTATCATTATTCTAGAGACGGGGCTGAACATATACACATATGCACACTGCAATCTCCGGCGAACGAGGGGCGGCAGCACTGGCTCGCCCCTGCATGAGACTGTGAGAGTAATAAAAAACAAATAGAATATTATTCTTTCCGTCTCAAATTGATTTGTAAAGTAAACTTTTATTTTCGCTGAACAATTTCATTTTATTCATTTGATCAGTATAGGAATTTTTAATTACATTCTATTTTTGTTTTTTCAACTATATATAGTTTTAATGTAGATATCTGAATATGTAAATTTAAATTATTAAATCAGATTTAGAGGTATTTGATAGGCAGTGCTACTTCAGGTCCTTTACCGCTGTTTGATCGTTATTTTGTTATGTTCTTATTATCACGATATAAGCCTTTTACCATGCAACCGTAGTATATCACTATATCAAATAAAATATATTCAAATACAAGTACTTCTACAATTTCACTCAAATATTACAATATATGTTTCTCCTCTTAGAAGGAGCAAAAACAATTTTAAGAAGCACTTCCAAACCCCGTAGATATGCAATGCATACAGTTATAACTTATAAACTTATAAACCAATAAAGAAATGACATGCATGATTGAATTTATTGCACGATATAAATCTTGGACATTGTTATGTATCAAATGTCTACTTATAAAAGAAATTCTCCTTTGAGAGTTTGAGTATTATTTTTTCTTCATCAAAACAAAGTGCTATATTGATATCATTAGGAATCAGATTGTTACAACAAACTAAAAAATATGAAAATAATGGGAAAGTAGTCCTCCAATAGGAGCCCCAACATGTCTATTTATATTAAAAGAGTTTAATACAGAATATGAAACAAATATGCCTAATAATATTCTATTACACCTCCTCAAACTGTGCGGGAGATACAATGCGCATGTTGTTCTTTAAAAATGAAATTGCTGACTAGAAAGACTTTTGGTAAAAATATCAGCTAACTGCAACTGAGTGGGGATGTGCTTGACAACGAGATCTCCATGAGCCACACGTTCTCTAAAAAATGATAGTCTATCTGAATGTGCTTGCTACGAGCATGCTGAACTGGATTAGCCGTCAGATAGGAAGCAAATATATTATCACAAAACAGGTGAACCGGAGTAGAAACAAGATAGCCGAGCTCAAACAATACAGAACGAATATGTAGGGAATCCTGAACAGTATAAGCAACGGCTCTATATTCAGCTTCCATAGAGGATTTGGAGACAGTAGGCTGCTTCTTGGACTTCCATGAGACAAGATTTGGGCCCAAGAATACTGCAAAGCTAGTCGTGGAACGAGACGTATCTGGACAGCCAGCCCAATCCGCATCAGAGTAAGCAATAACACAAGTAGCTCGAGAGGTAGGCTGAAGCCACAATCCATGATCAAGAGTCCCCTGTAAATATCTAAAAATCCTCTTGACAGCAAAAAAATGAGTAGTACGAGGAGCATGCATAAACTGAGACACTAAATACACAGCATAGGTAATATCAGGTCGTGTCAAAGTTAAATATTGTAACGCATCAACCATACTACGATACTCAGTAGCATCAGCAAGAAGCTCCCCATCAGTGAGGGATAAAGCAGTGCGAGTAGCAAGTGGGGTACAAACACGCTTGAGAGTATGGAGATGAAAACGAGATAAAAGATTAGACACATATTTATGCTGAGATAGAAACAAACCTTTGGCGGATCTGACTGCCTGGACTCCCAAAAAATAATGAAGATCACCCAAATCTTTCATAGCAAAGTGCTGAGAAACAAGCTGAATGAAAGACGCGATAGCAGGAGAAGAATTGCCAGTAATAATTATGTCATCCACATATAGAGCCCGTTTGGTAGCACGAAAATCGGCTGTTTTGGCTGATTCTGCTGAAATTTATGAAATTCTGGCTGAAGTGGCTGTTTTGGTTGATTCTGCTGATTCACGAAAAAAATATTTTAAAAATATATTTTATTAATAAATTATAGAAAAAATTACATGTAAAAATAGCTAAAATAGTCCTTTACAGTAACTTCAGCCAATACAGCCAGAAAAGTAACTTCAACCTTACTTTTTCTGCTTATTACACAATTCAGCACACAAAAGTAAAAGTTACGTGTTTGGTGAAAAAGCTGGCTGATAAGCCTGATAAGCTGAAAAAAGAGGTCTCCAAACGGGCTCATAGTAATAAATAAATGACATTATTATTCTGGCGAAAAATGAATAGCGAATTATCAGACTTGCTGCACGTGAAATGGTGAGATAATAAGAAGCTACTAAACCTATGAAACCATGCACGCAGGGCTTGCTTAAGACCATAAATGGATTTTCACAAACAACATAAATGATTAGGAACCAAGCGATGAATAAATCCCCGCGGCTGACGCATATATACCTCTTCAGTGAGATGACCATGTAAAAACGCATTTTTAACATCTAATTGACGAATAACCCACCCAAAAGAAATAGCTAAGGTAAGTACAATACGAATTGTGGTGGGTTTAATTACTGGACTAAAAGTTTCAGAAAAATCCACACCTGCCTATTGATTAAAACCCTGAGCAACCAACCGAGCTTTGTGACGCTCAATAGATCCATCAGAATTATATTTTGTCTTATAAATCCACTTAGAGCCCACAACATTCTTAGTATTATCAAATGGAACTAAATCCCAAGTATTATTAGAAATAAGAGCATTAAATTCTTCTGCCATTGTCTCACGCCATTTTAATTGTTTATTAGCCTCTGAAAAACAAGTAGGACCAGCTGATAAAGCAACAATGTTTAAATTAAAAATTGTTTTTGGTTTAAAAATTCCCGACTTCGCCCGAGTTTGCATGGGATGATGATTAGCAAGAGGAACGGGAGGCGAAGATAGATGAGGCGGATTGGCCGTGGTCTGTGGCATCACCAGGACGTTTTCAGGTGGAGGGGCAGTATCTACAGGCTCGGCTAAAGGGCTATGAGGCTGTGAGGGAGGCGGATTGGGTACAGGAGTATGCAGCAGCCGGTTCTGGGTATTGTTGTGGATTCGCAGAGTGAAGGCTGGGCAAGGATGGGTTGGTGTGAGGGGAGATGTGTGGCCAGTGTGAGAGTTCGGTGTGGGAGAGGGTGGTGAGTGAACTGTAGGTATAAGGAGTGTGCTGGACGGTTCCTTATGTGGTGAGGAGGATAGGCTATGGTTTTGGGAAACAGAAGCTGTATTAGTGAGAGTGAAGTCCTCAGAAATAGTGGAAGGGTCATGACCCGTAGACGAAG
Organism: Cuscuta epithymum; assembly: GCA_945859915.1. Taxonomy (NCBI): domain Eukaryota; kingdom Viridiplantae; phylum Streptophyta; class Magnoliopsida; order Solanales; family Convolvulaceae; genus Cuscuta; species Cuscuta epithymum. The sequence continues at coordinate 801,932 of CAMAPF010000024.1, forward strand.
ACAAGGTGGCATATGGAAAAATATTTTCATGAAAACGAACATGCCGGATAATAAAAATTTTGTCAGATTTAGGCTCAAGACAACGATAACCCTTAAAACCAGATGCATAGCCAAGAAAGACACACTGAACAGATCGATGTGAAAGTTTGTTGGAAGAGGGAGCAGAAAAATTTGGTTAACAAGCACACCCAAAAATACGTAGTAAACTATAGTCAGGAATTTTGTGAAAAAGTTTTTCATATGGTGAAGCACCAAAAAGGGTAGGAGAGGGAAGCCTGTTAATAATGTAAACAACTGTGAAAATAGCATCAACCCAAAAATTGCTAGGAATGGAAGCTGTGATAAACATAGTCCTAGCAAGTTCTAGGAGATGGCAATGCTTACGTTTAGCAACCCCATTTTGTTGGGGAGTATAAGGACAAGATTTTTGAAAATATATGCCATGTTCAGCCAGAAATTGTTGCATAGGAAAATTAACAAACTCACTGCCTCCATCACTTTGAAAAACCTTAATTTTAGCATTGAACAAATTCTCAACTAATAGTTTAAAAAGACGAAACTGAGTAAACACCTCGTTTTTAGTGCGCAAGGGGTAAATCCAAGTGAAACGAGAAAAATCATCAATGAAGCACACATAATATTTAAATCCTAAATTTGATAACACGGGAGATTGCCACACATCATAATGAATTAATTGTAATGGAGAAGAAGAATTATGACTAGCATCTGAAAAGGGTAATCGTTGAGATTTACCCAAACGACAAGAAACACAATCAAGTTCAAAATTTGAAGAATTAGAAATAAGTTTTCTACTACGCAACAGGCGTAAAACAGATTCACCACAATGTCCTAATCTACGGTTCCACACAGGGCCAGAAGGAATAACTGTAGCTAGAGCTAGAGGTGCAGGTGGACTGAGGCTGATAGGGTAGAGATGACCATTATGACGCGCCTGAAGAAGAACTGTCCCCGAAAGTTTGTCCTTAACAAAAAAGGAATTTTTATCAAAAATAGCAACACAGTTGTTATCAACACACAATTTTTGGATAGAAATTAAATTTAATTTAATTTGAGGCACATGAAAAACAGATTTCAATGACGGCGGGCGGCTAGAAGTATTTAATGTAATATTACCAATATTAGCAATAGGAAGTTTAATGCCATTTGCAACACTAACAGACATGGTGCCAAAATAAGGAGATTTATTTGACAAAATACCTTCAGATGATGTCATGTGAGCAGAAGCTCCAAAATCTGGATACCACAAAGCATCATTAGTTTCCCCAGACGGAGCAACCAAGGCAGGTGCAGATGGCTGTGAGAAGCGAGACGAACAGTGTAAGGCGGAATGACCTGCAGAAAAACAAATTTGACACACAACCGGGGGAGGAACTGACCCAAGAACACCCTCAGCTGATGAGAAACCTGCATAATGAAAGTGAGTGCCAGAAGTAGATTTAGCATTAATATTATAAATGGACAAGACAGATTTACCGGATGGAGCATTATTGGGCCTCAGATTATACACACCCCCTGCGGCCAAAGGCTGGGGTGCGGGCAGATTGCCTGGCTGCTGCTGTGGATACCCCTGCTGGCCGTAGGTCTGCTGATGTTGGAATCGGCCCTTTCCACGGCCTGCTCTGCCTTTGCCGCCTCTGCCGCGGCCTCCTCTGCCGCGGTATGCGCCATTGTCAGGTTGATGTCCAGGTGGATTGTGGGGCTGGCCGTGACCCACATGTGCTCCAAAAGCCGGCCGCAGAGAGGAAGCATCCTGCTGCATGTGTAGAACTTGTTGCTCGGCTTCCATGAGACGTGGGTGGAGAATGTCGGGTGGAAAACTCTCAGGAAATAATGATATAGTACCCGTAATAAATTGATACTCAGGCCCCAATCCACTAAGTGTGCTTTGAAGTAATTCTTTATTAGTCACGGGAGAATTTATCGTAGCTAATGCATCAGCCAGATTTTTAATATCACGTAAAAAGTGTTCCATAGACGGATTTGGTTTCTTTTTGGTATTGTTCAACAAACGTTTGAGTTCCATAGCTCTAGGCAAACTGGCAGACATAAAACGAAATTGCAACCTTGCCCATATACCAAAGGAATGTTTAATATCATGTACATTAGTTAATACATCCCGAGAAAGGGGGCAAACAACCAAGAACAGATTGTTTGATCCACCCGAAGCCAATGATAGTAATCAGTATTAACGATGCACTGATTATTAATATCCAAAGTATACATGGGAGGTACCTGAATTGTGTTGTCTACAATACCAAAAAGTCCATGTGACACGAGGAATGACTCAAACTGAGTCCGCCATGTAAGATAATCTTCCACCGCTTTAAGTTTAATAGTCACAATTTGACCTACATTAGCTATCCCGTGGGAAACTAATTGTGCTAATGCTGCCATAGGAGAACCAAACAGCGGATTATCCTGTGCGGGCCGAGTAATTCCAGGCAAACCATCAAAGGTCGGCCCAAAGTACGGAGTGCTGACCGACTGCGGATTTGGCGTGACCTGAGGGAGAACCATCTGCGGGTGAGGAGTTGGTGTGGCCTGGGGAATAACTGGAACAGATTGCGGCCACATAACCTGCGGTTGTGGTTGTGGACTTACTGAATTCATGTCGGGACCAACCTGCTGCCATGGAAACTGTGGCGGCAAGGTTTCAAATAGAGAAAATTGTGGTCCGACAGAATAAGAACGAAGGTCCGACACTATGGGAAAAGAATAGTGCATCAATTGAGAAGACTCTGGAGCAGCAGTCGTACCAACCGATGAAGAGAACGTATCGGGATTGCAGTGGTTGTTGGCATGTCCTCAGCGGAAGAAAGCGGCGAAGAGTCACCGGAGGAGATGATCGGTGCCATGGAGAGCTGCGGTTGCGACATGGCTGCGTCGATTTTGAGAGAGAGGAAAAAAATAGGATTTTTTTCTTCTTAGGCTCGTGATACCATGTGAAAATAATGGGAAAGGAGTCCTCCAATAGGAGCCCCGACATGTCTATTTATATTAAAAGAGATTAATACAGAATAGGAAACAAATATGCCTAATAATATTCTATTAAAAAAGACCAACCGTGACAACAACTATCACTATCCGACTAACACAATCAACTCTACGGCTAGACTCAGAGACGATCACCCCTGAAAGAGCAATATGAATCGCTAACCACCAAGTGGGTGTGACACAACAATCATTGGGCTATAGATCCTTTTAACGATATAATATCTAGCAGAATTATCAATCATAATTGTAAACCTAAAACTAAAGACATAAAAAAACAATTCGGAACAACATAAAACATAACACGAAAATACCATAAAAAACTAAATAATTGATAAATCTTCCAACCCCTAGAACCCCGATCGCTCCAGGCGGCGGTTCAGGAGGGCCTGAGGGGGCGGACCGCCGATCTATCTTCTCCCTTACTCAGCTCTTCACCTATTTCCGTCTTCTCGTCGCCCGTTCCACCTCCACTACCACCACTGTCCTCTATAGGGCTGGGACTTTGGAACCAAGAACCGGAGAACCGAACCGTTATGACTCAGTTCGGTTTGCGCGGTTCCAAATTTTACTAGTTATTTCTTAACGGTTCGGTTCTCGGTTCCTGAAAAAAAATACCAGAAATCGTTAAGGAACCGTTATATATAATAATAAAAAACATATATATTTCTTAGGAGTATATATATATATTTTTTAATGTATATTCACTTATTTATTTTTATATTACATTCATTACTTTAGTTTAGTTATTTAACTATTTAAAACTATTATTCACTTCAACCGGTTCTCTTAGACTTCTTAGGTCTCTCATTAGGTCCAAACGCCAGCAGGTCGGAATTTCGGAAAGTCCATTGTATTTATAATTATTATTCTCTTTAACTAGTTCAACATATTTGTATTGTAATTTCAAACGTCGAATGTCTTTTTGGCAAAAAATTAGTCGTGATTTGTAAGATTTTTTTCAAAGACTAGGAACCGTTAAATGACAAGAATCGAACCGTTAAGAACAGTTCGGTTCCTTATCGGTTCTATAAAATAATTTTTAAGAACCGAACCGTTAGTAAATTTTCATATTTTCAAACGGTTCCACATATTTTGCGTAGGAACTGAACCGGTCCCAGGCCTAGTCCTCTACCCATGTTGATTCAACAAAAAGTAACTCTTTGACCTCCTCCTCAATTGCAGGAATGGGACAACGCTGCTCTAGATCATCCATAGAAGAAATGATAATGGTTTCTTGAACTTTGGATTCATTTCCAAAAGCTACAGCCGCACTCACGCCTCCTTTAAAGATCCAATGGATAATCTTAAAGTCAACTAAATCCCAAAACCAGAACCACCAATCTAAACTTAAAAAACACTCTCGAAGCTTAGAGAAGAAGAGCCACACACACAATTGGCAGAAGGAAATCCTACGCGAGGGCAAAGCCGCTAGGGAGACAAAACCATATGCGACGTTAAACCACTAGGGAAAAAGTGGAACCCTCCTTTGACTATTGTTAGAATTTCTATTAAAATATGAGTTTACATAAACTTGGTTTTGCATAAAAAATTTTTTGAGTTTATTTAGGTAATGTATTGGATTCAATTTTTCTCAATTTTGTTAGATCCAATATAAATATACTCCGTATAATGGATTGTGATGGACGTAATTTGCAAATAAAATATATACAAGCAAATTAAAGGCATCGTTTCTGATCTTTCCTGCATATTAACGTGGCCTGGTAGTGTGGTCTCTGGCAGTCCATATGTAAATATGCGTTTGTCTATTTGCTCAAATAATGAGAACCACTTGGCTGGCTGGCTGCTAGATAGAGAACTAATTTATTCCGTGTAAATTAAATCAAAGTGAACCGAATAATTCTTATTTCATTGTTCTCGAATCGATTCTAGGTTTTTGACATTCTTGATTAATTATTTGATTTAGCACAATCCTATACTCCCACTTTTATCAAATCTTTTTTATGTTTAATTTTGAGTTTGAATGTTTTATTTTATGTATATACATTTAGTTAATAAGCTCGTATGAATAAATTACACTTTTGATCTTACACGTTCATTCGACAATTAGTCCACATGTTTGAGTTTGATCGTCTTTGGTACATGACTATTGAGTTTTTGCTCATATTTGATACTTCCAACAAAGTTTACGGTGTTGAAAATCACTGGAGATAGATCACAAATGATTAAGAAATATTTTTTAAATATCAAAAGTGGACAAAGTGAAAGACGTAACTAAATGTGGAATCGACATAAAACTCATAGGAGTCAAAAGTGGAATTTATTCAAGCTTTTATTGTACTTTATGCTGGAATAGAGTAAGGTTATTCTTTGTCTTTGATTTATATTTTTAATATTTTTTTCAATCCAAAATCTGATAAAATGCATACTTCGTATTTATGTAAATCACATTTATCCTACGAAACAATTAATCAAAGGTTTTGAATTTATTTTTAGATAGCTAGCTGAATTGAGATTGTTTAGTTTCCAAAAGTTCATATACAAATTTATAGGGTGATAGCATAGTATCAATGTACACATAATATATAGTCAAAGAAGTGCAAGTTTTGTTTGTCCTATTCCATGTTCTGCCTAGTTCAATAGATGGATTGAGGATTAATTTGTTCAGGCTCTAGAATTTTATATGCGAATTTATAGGGTTGTATAGTAGAATGGTATAAACCTACAGATAACATTTAGTTGAAAAAGTCTATGATGTTTGAAAGGAATCATTTTCTGCATAATCACCTTTAACTTCATAAATCATAAAATTACGTGAACAACTAGTTCTTCATCCGTGAAATTTCTAAAACAAGAATTTACGAGTTAACGTTCTTGCCGAGATTACAACATTTATATAGCTAAAACTAATCGATGACAATAAAATAAATACAATTAATCCTATTTTATAAATTTATAGGACACTCAAATCATGACAACAACATTATCCCAGTGCTGCCACTCGAATCATGAATTTTTATAAACATTAGTTATGGAAATAAGTTTAAATCTAAATAAAATAAGTGTAACATTCTTACATTCACATAAAATCTACATGTGTGTAATACGACAAAAAAATGAGCAGAGTAATGATAATTACTGTACAAACTTAAACTTTAGAATGCATTTTGTATATGCTAAATTGAAACTGAGTACTCTTCCGGTCAGGAATTCCTGACCGGAACCACCGTCCGGACGGGGCGTTTGGCCGCCTTCCGGGTGGAATTTTTCAATGAAATTTTTATGACATGTTCTCCATCAAGTCTAGTTTATCCACAAAAAAAATCAGCCAAAAACTCATTAGGGAAGGTCGTCAAATGATTTTTGCAAGTTAACTGGTCCGGAAAATACATATTCCGGACCAGTTAACTTGCAAAAATCATTTGACGACCTTCCCGATTGAGTTTTTGGCTGAATTTTTTTGTGGATAAACTAGACTTGATGGAGAACATTCCATAAAAATTTCATCAAAAAATTCCACCGGGAAGGCGGCCAAACGCCGCCGTCCGGACGGCGGTTCCTGTCCGGAATTCCGGACATGAACTTTTGTCTTGTCTTGAAACTAATATAAGTGCGGGGTTATTTTAAATTCTAACATGGACCGCTGATTTTTTTGAAGTCTTTGGTAGCATATATCTCTAGACCAATAAGCAAGTCAACTGCTACTTATTTTGATTTTTTTGTCACTCTACTTTTGTTGATAGTCAAACTAAGAAGGAGAGCCGAATAAAACTAAACCAATACAACCGCATGGATCGGATTAGACACCAAAATGAAATTACAGCTATAAACTAGTATCGTTGTTTACATTGTTAAGGGTTTACTAAGGAGGCGTTTACTTCGCTGCTAAAGTCACGGTTAGGTTAGTAAGACAGGTGAAGTAAACACGCACGCTGCTTAAAAAGCCACTTACTAACCGAAATAGGTGCTTAAAGTGCCGCTTACTAAGCCTACCACACCCCCATGTATTAATTAAGCGGCACTTTAAGCTTTTTCAGTTTCCGAATTTACCCCTTGCCCTTACCCTATTGTTACCCCTGACCCACCTACCTACCGACCCCACCTTGACCCCAACCCCACCTACCCCACCCATACCCTACACCTTCTATCCCGACCCCACCCTACCCTTACCCTTACCCCACCCCTACCCCCTACCTTACCTACCCCACCCATACCCTACCTATCCGACCCCCACCCTACCCTTACCCCACCTACCTGACCCCACCTTACCCCTACCCTACCCCATCCTACCCCTACCCGACCCCACCCTACCACTACCCTACCTACCAGACCCCACCCCTACCCTACCTACCAGACCACAAACCTACCCCACCCCTTACCCACCTACCCAACCCCACCCTACCCCTACCCTATCCGACCTCACCCTACCCCTACCCTGACCCTACCCCATACCCCGCCTGAACCCCACCCTACCTACCCGAACCCACCCTACCACTACTCCACCTACCCAACCCCACCCCTACCTTACCTACCCGACCCACCCTACCACTACCTGACCGCAGTCACCCCACCATACTCTTACCCCACCTACCCCATCCCACCATATACCCCGACCCCACCCTTTACCCCCACCCTATACCTAGGGTGGTGGGGTTGGGGTGGTGGGGTCGGGGTGGGGCCAATGTGATAGAGGCGCTAGGGGCAGAGTAGGTGCGGTGGGGTCGGGGGTAGGGTTGCGGCAGAGTGGGGTCGGGTAGGGTAGGGGTAGGGTGGGATTGGGTAGGGTAGTGGTAATCGGGGTAAGGTAGGGTAGGGGTAGGGGCGGGGTTGGGGTAAGGTAGGGTAAGGTGGGGTCAGGGTGGGGTCGATGCGGTAAGGGGGTATGGGGGTAGGGGCCTATGGGGTTGGGGGTAGGGTCGCGGTAGGGTGGGATCGGGTAGGGGTAGGGTCGGGTAGGTAGGGTAGGGGTAGGGGGTAGATGGGGTCAGAGTAAGGTAGGGTGGGTAAGGGGTTAGGGGGTATGGGTACACATTTATATTATATACTTGTGTTCATGAATGTTTGTGTGTGTATATATGTATAGGGTTATTTTGGACATTTTAATGTTAAGCGGTGTTTTAAACCGTTTGAAGTAAACACAGTCTTACAACATTGTTTATTTTATGCACCGCTTATTAACACGGGTCTTACTAAGCACCGTTTAATAACCGGTGAAGTAAACGCCTCCTAAGGATGTTTTTACTTGGACTGTAATTTGCTGGTCTGGTCTGGTCTGATCTGGTCTGGTCTGAACTGGTTTGGTCTGGTCTGGTAAGGTCTGATTTCTTTGTATTTTTATAACTATCCAAGTCTGGTCTGGTCTGGTTTGGTCTGAACTGGTCTGGTCTGGTCTGGACTGGTCTGGTCTGGGACAAATTACAGTCCAAGTAAAAACATCCTAACTCATTTTTTCACTTATATTTTTGCTAATATATACTTTATTACCATAATACTAGAGTCAATAACTACCTTCAAAAATTCATAAACGGGTAAATTTGGATCTAATCACATTCAACAACTTTCGTTGCTATCAAAGAATGGATCTAGTAGAACTTACAATATATGTATCTAGGATGTACTCCCACCATCTGCGGCGGACACAGGCAGGGGCAAACGGGGCCTGCCGCCCCTCCAATTTCTTCTCTAGACATATTTACCCCCTAATTTTTAATATATATATATATATATTTATATGTATTTTTTTACACTTCCGCCCCGCCAATCGAAAAAATCTTGCGTACGCCGCTACCCACCACATGCATTCGCTACCAATATTATCATTTATTCTCTCATCAACCTATGAATGACTTCGTAAGAGTAAAACGTCTCATGAACAAGCACTTATATCATCTTCCTTGATGAGATTCGAGTCCAAAGACCTCCCGCAAAGTAAAGGTTTAGAGGTGGATGGTAACCCAAAAAGAATTACAGTAGTATTGATTGTCACATTCCCTCGATAGGGGTTGAGACAACGATAAGATGTGAATGTGATTTTATGATTACCCATCTCCTAAGGCCATACATATTGTCACATTTTCTCTACAAATATCATATCCCAATCACTTTCATTTTACAAACTCCAATTTATCTTCCATTTCAAATGAATCCATAGTTCCACGGTGGGTGAATTTACATCGTTTCTACCAAGTGAGTAAGTGATAATTGCATATTGAACCCGGCTTTATGCTCTTTTTTCAATGCTAAATAGAATGAATTAATAAAATGCAAAAGGGTACACGGAATACGAATCCAATCTGACCAAATCGGATGGCAAGAAATAAAGAAAACAAGGTATCGTTTATATCAAACCAGAATCATATTTTAAACCTAATATTCATCTATACTGTCAATAATAGGAGACTAATATTCACACACATTTTCAATAATAGGGCTGCATTTTCACCCCAAAACCCCGAACAAAAATGAATCGAACTAAGCTAGAGATCGAATTGAAGTGACATGAGTGATTTCTGCATATTAATTAGCTTAAAAACAGTTTTTGGAGGTTCAAACCAAACATAAATTTGGAAGTACAAATTTAATGAATTACTCGTAATAAATTACAATTAATTTATCTATAAATAATTGCATCTGTAAGCGTTGTCAACCCTAGGGGTGGTCTCAGTCCCAGTCCCGGAACCGGGAACGGACAGAAATCGCTCGGTTTTAAACTAAAACCATAGAATAAGGTTCTGATCCAGAACCAAAAAATAAGATTCCAGTCTGAGACCATAACCGGACCAGTGGGAAAGAGGACCTGGTTCTGGGCCTCCATTTTTAGATTGGAACCGGAGTAGTTCATTTTTTGCTTTTTGTTATCAAATCATATGAAAACATTTCATAAGGGTTGAAGCTCCGTTTAAAAGCTCGAAAGAAGTGTAAAGAGGGTGGAGACTAGAGAAGACAATAGACGGTTTAAAAGTGTATTAAAATATAAAGTACGGGACCAGACCGAAACGGAACCGGGACCGGTTGGGGACCGGTTGGGGACCGGAACCGGTCGGGAACTAGAAATACACGACCCAATCCTCCATATATTTTCCCACAAACCCGCCCGGTCCGGATCAGGACCGGATCCATACCAAGTTAACCCATGTTCAAATCCTTTTGTTCACTCTTCGCAGAGTTAATATCTAAAGCTTCCACTGGGTAAAATAAAAGCTTTGTATTGCGTCTTTCATTTGAATGAGACTCTCGGGTTGTGATATTACGACATTTTATAGCATTGTAAGCTTTGAAATATAAATAAAGTTGATTTTTAAATAAAACTGAATCATCATAAAAACTGAACGACAAAGTCAAAAACTCGATTTCCAAAACAGATGGATGCAACCATTTATCGATTCAATTTTCAATTGAGCAAAGTGTCACTTTACTATATCAAGTCATAACCGATAGAATAAAGAGTACATAATGATGCAACCGAGACCGAGAGGTACATAAACTTTGATAATCAGTGCCAATTTAGTCTTACCACCAGGCTAATTTAGAAATACATTACGATTTCATGTAATCCTCATTTTCAATTTAAAAAGAAAATATTGTTTCTGTTTTCAATTTCACACCCCAACTGAACCTTAGCTTATTCAATAGCTCTCATTCCCTCATAGCTATAGAACATATTTTCGTGGACAATAAAAACAAAAGACATCACCCTCTATTAAAGAATGAAGCAACTTCCAAGCAATGATTAGGGCATTTGAAATGATTAATGCTTTAATATTCAACTCTATGGTACCAACTTTCAACTAAAGCCCAAGAAATACGATTCCTTTGACTAAAGATATAACTTAGAAGTTAGAACCCGTCTAGTAATATTCAAATGGAGTAAATAGATTGATTGATTCCACTCCTTTTATGAAAAAATGTATATTTAAAACATGCAGAATCTTTTATTAATATAATAAGGAAAAATTATACGAAAAAACAGCTAAATTATCATCTAGAGTAACTTCAGTCAATACAGCTAGAAAAGTAACTCCAACCTCACTTTTTCTTATCACTCGGGTATTACACAATTCAGCGTGCGAAATCGAAAGTTACATGTTTGGTGAAAAAATTGTCAGATAAACCGAGAAACAGGGTCGCCAAAAGGGCTCTTAAAGTAGCTACCATTTCTCAATATCAACTAACCATTCATAGCACTTTCAGGACCATTTTATTAAGAGATATTTAGCTGAAAGTTTTAAAAAATGCAAATTGGCAATATTCATTAAAGCCAAATTATTAAGTCCACGGCTACTTAGAGCCCGTTTTATGTCTCTATGAACAGTTAACCTAGTTAAAATGGACAAACCAAAAACCAAAAGTATTCAGCAGCAATCTGTGTTAAATGACCAGGACATACAATTACCTTAACATGTTTGTAATAACTTTTATCTTGAATTAATACCCAAAAAACAAAATTTATTTGTCATTTTGGCTGGTATATGCCGATTCAGCCAATTGATTAAATAGACATATTTTTGCATGTAGCCATGTAGGTAAATCCAAACTATGAGGCATATCAGCCCATTTTGGCATCCTAGCACACTTCTATTATACTTATTCTGCTCATGGAGCCTTCATAAAAACTTTAGTTTTTAACATCCTTTCTATCCACAATTTTAAAACCATATCACCCCAAATTATAATGGTTGACTTCAGACAAAGTGAACTCTTTGCTGACAATATATATGTATTACTCACACCGTCCCACTAACAATGAGACAAGATGGAGTGTCACGTAAATTAAAAAAAAGTGGTGTATGCGGTTGATATTAGTCTTGGACTCAGGCCGGGCCGCCTGGTCTGGGACCGGTACTGTTTGGGCCCACCCCAACCCGGTGACCCGCTACAGTCTGGTTCGGGTAGGCCCGGCCCGCTGGTTAGGGAAGGGCGGGCTCTGGTCAGCAGAATATGGAATCGGCCCGGCCGGGCCGGGCCCGGTTCGGGCTTTATTATTATTTTTTATTTTTTTTTTCATTTTTTTTAAAACCCGGGTTGGGCTGGGTACTTTGGGCCATTTGGGGTGGTTTGGGGGTGGGGGTGAGGGGGGGGGGGTCGGGGGTTAAGGATGTTTTTACTTGGACTGTAATTTGCTAGTCTGGTCTGGTCTGAACTGGTCTGGTTTCTTTGTATTTTTATAACTACCCACGTCTGGTCTGGGACAAATTACAGTCCAAGTAAAAACATCCTAATTAGAAAAAGGAAAAAAAAAATACAAAGTGGCCTGAGGCCCGGCCCGACCCGGACCCGGCGGCGACCCGGGCCGGTCCCGGGCCTTCCCAAATTTGATATGAGACAATCTTAATAAGACGGACCGAAAAGGTAAAATGAGACAATCTTAGCGGGACAGAGGTAGTAGTATTAGTTCACATATTCTATAAAAAAAAATACAAAGTACAAGTTCTAATGAGCCGCAAAAAAAAAAAACGAATTCGAAAATGATAAGATTTATCATTTAAAATTAGAGATTATAGAGAAAGTTAAGTTGAATGCCCACATTATATATGAGAATTTTAAATTGGGGCAAAAAGAGTAAGAATTCTGATTTTCTCAACCAATGAATCTGTAAGAGAACAGATACTCAACATATAAGCAAAACTGAAATGAAAAGGTTAGAATATATTTTTCCCACTCATCAAATATGTTAAACTCACCCCCAACCTCCCTACGGATTGTGAACCTTGCCGCCTAATCTCATCCATCAATGTCTCATACAGATCCTTCGCCCTGCATTCCAACTTCTCAGACATTGTAATCATCATAAATCCTCCCTTCATCCTTGCATTCTTTTCCTTCACTACCTCATTAATCCCTGCTTGCTCCTCATAGCCAAGGGAGCAATGGTCTTCTTAGCTAAAGTTTTTGGCTTAAACTCATCCCCTTAGCAGGCTCAGTGTTGCCAACCCCGGATAGTATAGCGTAGCTGCCAACCCTGAAGTATAGATGCTGGCGGGATGACCGCTATTCAGACATTACATATGCAGAATGCATGATTATATGTATGCATATAATTTCATACCATGCCCACTTAGAGTCCATGAAAAGATAAATAAATCACTTGAAATCTTAAACCTCATGAAATTCATACTTGCTAAATTACAAAGAAAAAAGCGACTAGTTTATTAAACAAAACAAACGAATAATTACATCAATTTACTCCTAAACATGAAATTAAAACTTTAGCTCCTAAATAATTCTTAAAAAATTAGCAGTCACCAATATCTAGTTATAAATAAATCTAGGTTTTTGGGATGCCTTGAGCTATTTTAGTAGGGTCATATTTGTCCATGTGTTTTGGAGGGTGTAATAGGGTTATTTTTTACTCTAAAAACATCTAAAACTAATAATACTCCTAAACCCCTTTCAAACAAGCACTGAAGAAGCATGTAAATAATAGTGGCGCTATTGTTACTGGCGCTATTTGCCTACTTCCAACAGCTCTGCTACAGGCAATCTGATAGTGGCAAGCACCTGCTCCGCTCCCCTATGCCAGTATAGCATCCTATTCACTTCACTGGCAGGCCTAACCTTCAACATTGTGTTTACCCATTTTCATTAAGTAATAAAAACATCATTCTATATAAATGTTTAAAAATCTACTCGGGGTATAAAAGAAGATGTACATGTAGACATTTATGTAATAAGACAAATGAGTGATCATGTTCAATGCATCGTTAATGGAACCACTTCAGAGACTTTGTTCTACCTAATACAAGGAAAGAGAAGCATATCTTTGCATGTTCAACTAAGATCCTGCAAACCACAAGATGTCTCTCAAATAGAGACTAAACCCTACAACACTTTACTCGCCAAGCCTCTTCACCCAAATAAACCCTTAGTACAGATTAAGAATCATGCTTCTTCAACATGCAGCTGTAACCAAGAACAGAGTAATTTTCTTATTGCCTCTACTAAGCATTACTGAAAAACAAATTTCATCTGTAGTGTGATGTAATCGTTTTATGGAGAGGACAAGTAAGCAAAAACAAAATACTACTATACTAGTCTATAAAAACAACAACAAGCTAAATAGATCCATAGGGGGAAAAATTAAAAGAGACTAGTGTTCTTATTTCCTCCAGTCAGTAAAGTGAAATATTGATCTTCTTCTTCTTGATCTCTAATTGAACAATTACCATTTAGCATTTCCTGAGAGGAACGTCCTGGGTCATTCGCAGATGGCAATAAAGGAGCAGGCTTTTTTACAGACACAAATGCAACACCCTTCTTTGTTTCAGATTTAAGTTTCAATGGGACTGATAATCTGCTTTCACGAGATACATTGATCTTCTTCTCAAGAGATGCCAAATTACTATCATCATTAAAATTCTTCTCTGAATGAACATCTTCTGAACCCAATGACATTTCTACTACATTGTTTCTCTCTGAATTAGGATTCATAAAGGGTGATCCATCTACAGAAACTTCATTAGGCACCGCCATGACATTACCAGGTTCATCATCTCCAAGAAAAATCTCAAGCCTTTGGTACTTAACTTTAGGTGATTCAATACACTCATCTTCTTTGATTACCCTTTCTGGAAATTCAACTTCACTCTCATGTTTCCTCTCAATTAACTTATACTTATCTTTTTCCCAAACGCATTCTAAGCAAGTAGAATGTTGCTTAACAGGATAGTATTCTCTAAAAACCTCAAATCCTTCTCTATTCAATTTAACAGACTGTTTCTTTTGAGACAGAGATGATATGTGGTTGAATACACAAACAACATCTAGAAGCATTTGCTGAACAAGCACTCTAATCCGAGCAAGCAGGGCCAAAACTGTCATTGAAAACCCCATGAAGAATGATCGAGCGAGAAGAGTGGATACCTGTGTCGCTGCCTTCAAAATTGGTTCAACCATTTGTGACAGTAGGCGAGCAAGTCCGAGGAGTCGATCTAAGAAGGTTTGCTTGTTACTGCTGTCTGATTTTTTCCTCTTTAGACTCTCCAGGAGCTGGACTTTCTGCTTAGGCCTCTTTCCATTAATGACGTCGAAGGAGGAACGGAATATCTCCTCCGGGTTGGCTGATTTTAGAAGCCTTATGTCTCTTCTCACCTTCAGGAGGTACTGAAAGTACGAGCATCTTCTGTGCTGATTCTTGTTTTTATATACAATTCTGTCGAGAATGCCGAACTCTGAGAGAAGCTGGCCTAGAAAAGATTGCAATCTTTGATCAACTGTTTCGAAATCCGAAGCCATAGATGGGGCTGGATCTAGCTTTGACATCGAGGAGGGGCCTAAATTTAGTTAAATAACGTAAATTGAAAGAACGTCAAATAGTAATATAATGTCTATTTGACAAAATTCATTTTCAAATATAAAATAACATCTTTTGTAACAACACAATCATAGACAAAAATAATATTATAGGAATAAGAGTTTTCATCAAAGTCAAATGCAAAAACACCACAATTTTACAACTGTTCTATACAGGTTTTCATCCATTACTATCGTTTGATAATGACGTCAAGACTCAGGAAGATGTTTTTTCTACGTAAATGGTAGCTCTATCACAATGAGATTCCTGGTTACTACACTAACACTCCATTCTAATTAACCAAATAATTAGATTAATAATAACAAATCACAATCAAATTCATACTCATACAAGTGATGCACACAATCAAATTTGTACGAAACAAGGCCGCAATTTAGTCTTTGAAGCTAAAATGAATTTTAAAAATACAATAAAACTAAACAATTAACAATTGTACCGGCGGAGAGCTAGAGGCTAAGAGGTGCTGTCCGTGGTGACTGGTGAGCCGCCGTGCGACGTACGTCCGACGGCCTGACAGAGATTGACGAAGTCACAGGTTGCTGCCTGGTGGGTTGAGATTTGATTTCTACCGATTAGCGGAGGGACTCGACACGGCGGAGGCGCGGTGAAGGTCTTTGCAGCGGTTGGATTCTTTTTGCGTCGTTACAGCCAGGTTCTTATTTCTCGGGTCGGATCGCTTCGCAACAATATAAAAGTGAAGGCCCAAATTGTAGTCCATCACACGCGCATCTGGTCCAACATCCAAAATTCATTATCGGACAAATTGTTTATGTAATTGTGTGGCAAATTTAAATTTTAGAGTCCGTTTGGTAACAATGAAATTGGATGAATCAGTTGATTGTGTTGAAATTTATGAAACTTTAACTGAAGCACAAGCAGTGGCTGATTTTTATGATGTATTAAAATAAAGAAATATTATATGCAAATATAGCTAAAATGATCTTCCATATTAATTTCAGTCAATGCAGTCAGAAAACTAATGCAAACATTACTTTTCTTATTATTACACAACTCTGCGCGCGAAATAAAAAATTACTTGTTTGATGAAAAAGTTGATTAATAAGTCTAATAACATTGTCCAAACGGGCTCCTAGAGTCCTTAAACAAGTACTAATACTTCGAAATTGAAATATGTCTAACAAAAAAATATTAACACTTAAACTTGCATGTATTTTAAATCTATTGTAAGTGATGATGATGGGGCCACAATAGCCAATATTATTTTATTAGAGTCATATGGGTCTCCATAAATCTACTCATTTAACCTATTCTAGTTTGTAATTATGGCGGATTCTTTGAAAAACTATACATTCAATAAAAAAATTGAATGTATAGTTTTCAACGATATAAATTTTTATGAGCGAGGACGAGAACATCAAAATTTGTTGAAACATGCATTTAGCAAATCAGGCTGCTCATGTTATATCGAGAGCTGTTGTTAAATTAGTTATTTAAATCCGCCAAGTTATATTCGTACGCTATTTGCCAAATGATTTATCCATATTTAAAGTTTATGTTCTATGGATGTTTTTACTTGGACTGTAATTTACTGGTCTGGTCTGGTCTGATCTGATCTGGTCTGATTTTTTTGTATTTTTATAACTACCCAAGTCTGGTATGGTCTGGTTTATTCTGGGGCAAATTAAAATACAAGTAAAAACATCCTAGGTGTCAAACGCAACTTTTTTAACTATGAAAGTTAGTTATTAGGTAAAACTACATTATTAAATATCAATAAATTAGAACAACTTGCACGAATACTTACTTTTTAACCATAACCTATTAATTATAGACTTTATAGACACATAATTAAAAAGGTTGTTGAAGATGCACATTTAGGATTTCAAAATTTAAAAGTGAACTTAATTTGATCACCGGCCATGGAAAGAAGTAATATAAAATCGGTTGGATATTCTCTTAGGATGTTTTTAATTAGATTGATGTCAATTCCAAATCAGACTAGATCAAATCAGATTACAATAAACTTCGACAATTGTAACACACGCCTAGAACATACATCTGTCACACCAGAACAGATTAGATCAAACCAGATCACAATAAACTAGAAAAGATTTAAACATACAAGATCAGATCAAACCAAGATAGACCGGAAAATAAAAGTCTAGTTAAAAAGTAAAAAATTGAAAAACAAAATTGATGCATCACCATTTTAATTTCTTGCAAGGACTCTCTCTGTCCCATAATTCAATTCCTGGTTTGACTTCACACATATTAAAAAAATAAATTTGACTTTACTATGAAGTGCACTGATTTGCACTATTTAAACACTGTTTGACACTGTTTAGCACTGTTTGATGAAGATAATTTGCCACATAAAGAAAATAATGAAGTGTGAACTTAATTTAGGAATTGTCCAAAAAAAGTGAAAATTTAATTGCGGGACAAAGAAGAATTTAATTTAGGAATTTAATTGTGAAAAAGGGCCCAGCCAAATGCACAAATGTTCGAAAAACTTAAGGTTGATCCGAGGTTTCGAGAGGTACGTGTCGGGCAGGCTTGTACGTCTCCTCCTAGGTAAACCTCTGCTGTACGCTTAGTAAACATCAATTTTGGTTTCAAATGGCCGGGAATAATTATTACTATGATTCTCTTTTTATTTTTGTTTTTATCTTCAACAACCTTAACCTAAAAGCAAGAGCAACCATATAAGAGAGCTATGCCCCGCTCGACCAACTTGCATTCCAAGCTAAGCATCACGTCACATTTCCTCTAATCTTTTGACCAAAATTTTTAGTCATATATGACTCCTACTTATTTTTTAGCAGGATCTTCACTAAAAAATGTGTAATTACGGTGATGATTACCTAGGCCATATGACTACATAAATGAATCATATATCGCTGCTTAAGGATGTTTTCTTTTGGACTGAAATTTGCTGGTCTGATCTAGTCTGGTCTATTTAAGTTTGGTCTGGTCTGGTTTGGTCTGAACTGGTCTGGTCTGATCTGGTAAACGTCTGGTCTCTGTGTATTTTATAACTATCCAAGTCTGGTCTGGTCTGGTCTGTTTAAGTCTGGTCTGGTCTGGTCTGGTCTGGTCTGGGACTGAAAACAGTCCAAAAGAAAACATCCTAAAACCTCTCATTTTTTGGTCCGATCATATTCATAATAAATGCAAAAGGGCAGACCATATATGAGACTTTGACTAGCTAGAGAATATCACAAAACATTTAAACTATCCTAACCTAACTTAAACAAATCAGACCAGCTTAGACTTGAAAATTTCAATTTCATGACTTTTAATAAACTAAAATTTTTTAATCTGGTTGTTTGAATCTAGTCGGGTCTCATCGGGTCTGCACTGGACTTGATTGGTTTGGTAGATGTTGGTTATATGTGTATTTTACTATTATCGATGTTTGGTTTAATATGATATGATCTAGTGTGATCTCTTTTAATTTGATATGTTCTTATCTAATCTGATTACGGCTGAAATTAGTTCAATAAAAAATATTACATGCCAAGACGCCCTTAAAAGCTCAACCTAATCCAATAAAGAAACTGCCCATAATAATAAGATAAAAGTAAATCATGAACCAAGATAAGGAATAGGATTAAATATGCTTTGTTCACAAAACACTACTTTTACAATCCAGATAAAATATACGGAGTATTAGAAATAATTATTTAGATGTAAATGAGTCATATTTTGGCAATAAAACATTGATAATTTATTTAAAAAGGGAAAAAATGTTTATATTAATATCATATTTGGATCGTTACAATAAACTCAAAGAGATCTCTTATATTCACGAGAAATTTCCTTTTATAATTAATAAACCTCATTGTTACTCGAGGATATGAATTACAAATAGTGTACTTTTCCTAAGAAGGGAGCAGCACAAAAACCAAGCTGAGAGGATTGAAAATCTTTAATGAAAAATAAATTTAATGAATAGAACATGGCTCACAAATTTTGAAGACTCTAAAATGTGAAATTCATCAACAAACTTCGAAAAAGGAACTACATTAAATTAAGCAAGCGAATCTATGGCAAAAGGAATTATCATGAAGTAGGCCATATGACTAAAGGAATATGGAACGACAAAAAGTAGTGTGTACAACCCTTTTCCTTAACTTCAATTTAAAAATTGAGTTTCACGTTCTGCTCATTACACATTTGGCATTTTTGTTATTTAAGATATTACTACGTATTAAAATTTTCCCTGCAAAAAAAAGATATTATTAAAATTTTATATTCTAAATTGACCTGATTTGTTTGAATTTGTTATTGTCTATTTAAGATATGTACACGTCCATGATATGTTTATTTAACTATTGTGTAAGTCTGATCTGATCTATTTAAGTTTAATATTGTATAAAACTGAAATCATTTCAATTACAATCATTCTTAATTTTTGATCATTTTCTGTTTATCCTTTCAATCTACAAAAATTACATCGCTTCTAGAATAACAAAAACATTTTCAATCATGATAGTTTTTTACTTATGTGAATTCACTTGATTTTAATCCTCTGGTCTACCTACTTCATCCGTCTCATTAAGTTTATCATGCGCCATATTTGATCATATTTATGTAATATTCATTCTTTTTTACTTATAATAATTTAAATATTCAAAGTTAACCTCACAACTTAACTTTTATTAATAATCATATCACCTCTTGTTCCATCAATCTTACATGGACACAAATGCTATTATTTATGTAATATTGTGAACTATTATTACATTCTTTTCGGTAATTATAATATGAGGTCTTATTTTATGATTTAGCCACTCTCAAGTCCATTACATAAACATGGGTAGTGTGAAATGTTTGAAAAGTAAAGTCAAGTATTACTCCGTATTATAATAGCAAAATAAAATGTTGAAGAAAAATACGGAATATCAAACATATTTAAAAGAAATTCTGAAGAAAGAGGACAAAAAGGAGATAGTCAGTCATAACTCATAAGTTATATTCTCTCTTTTCTCCACCTTCAAGATTCATTTATGTGCCTTGTTCGCCAACACTCCTCTTGACGCAAATAGTCGGCTAGATGACTAATGACTTGTCACATTTGAGTTTAAGATTTCACAGCACGTTCAAATATATTTATATCGATTTTTTTCATATATTGTTCACTCAATAGTTCAATATAATCATTTTCAGTTATTCATATTTTCAGTCTCATACCATGACAAAAAATCAGGTCGACTCTAATTTCAAGGTTAAAATTTGGTGTTCAAGTTAAAAAATCAACTCAAGTTGTTATATAGGGTTTACTTTGGAGAGAATACCCTAAATAAGAGTAAAAACGTTTTGAAATTTAAAAATAGAACTATCATGTTTTTTATTTCATTGATAGGAGTAAATTTCTTCTAAGTTTGACATTACTAGACTTTAAACATGACATTTAAAAAAAAACATGACATTTTTTTTCAAACTTGACACATTACTCCTATTCAGGGGAATAAAAAATATGATAGTCATATTTTGAAATTTCAAAACGTTATCACTCCTATATTTTTGTTTACTTTGTAGTCTCTTGGTCCCATCTTGTGGCTTACTTTTCGTTTCGAGTGTTGAAAGTAAATGGAATGAGTTTTTTCCGCAAGAAATCTATGGTTCATTTCGATCATTTTATTCTACTCAACATGCAATCAACCACAACATTTTAATTTTCAATTATATTTACTAATAATTGTCTCAAATCAAAACAAGATACAAGAAATGGGACGAGATTAGTATTAAGAGCCCGTTTGGTGACCCTGTTTTTC
Organism: Cuscuta epithymum; assembly: GCA_945859915.1. Lineage (NCBI taxonomy): Eukaryota > Viridiplantae > Streptophyta > Magnoliopsida > Solanales > Convolvulaceae > Cuscuta > Cuscuta epithymum. The sequence goes on from CAMAPF010000024.1 coordinate 822,956, forward strand.
GGCTTATTAGGTTTGTCGGTCAACTTTTTCACACACATAACTTCTGATTTCGCTCGCTAAATTGTGTAATAAAAGAAAAAGTTGAAGTTACTTTTCTGACTGTATTGACTGCAATTACTGCAGATGATCATTTTAGTTTTTGTTTTCCACATATTTTTTTCTTTATTTTATTAATCAAAAACATTTTAAATATAAATTTTCCATAAATCAGCAAAATTAGCCAATCGAGTCACTTCAGCCAGAACTTCAGAAATTTCAGCAAAATAAGCCGATTCAACCAATTTTAGTGTTACCAAACGGTCTCTAATTTTGTTCACTGATTGATTCATTATAATCGTCTTGGTCTTTTTCAATTTTTACAAAGACTCCCAAGATACAAACTCCATTCCTAATAATCTTGTCATATTTTTGTTGGGTTAATGGGCCCGACTGTGGATTGGTCCATTACCCTTTAGCAGATAGAGTACTAAGGCCCAATCGACGTGGTCCATCAGGGTGTCCATTCTCCAAGATGATCGGCTCCAGTGGCCTTGGTCTAATAAAGGCCACATGACATTCCAGGACTCTCAGCCAGATAACTTGCATAAGCCGTACGGAATCAGATCCTTGCACTCATCAGGGTCCAGAGCCCGGGGGACTCTTGTCCGGTGCTCTTGGCGGGAAACAAAGATACTGGCGGGAGGCGCATTTAATGCACTAGATTTGGTGGTTTGGAAGCTAGTCATCCACAATCCTCCACATCAGCAACACTATCTACCCTTTGGTAGTATAAATACTACTACCTCCGTCCCACTAAGATTGGGACGGAAGAAGGTAGCACGATTATTAAGAAAAGTGAGTTTGTGTGTTTGATATTAAATTGATAAAGTAAGAATAAAGTAAGAATGATTTTGAGCCACACAATCTTTACCAAATTTGGTATGAGACAATTTTAATGGGACTTCCCGAAAAGGTAAAATGAGACAATCTTAGCGGGACGGAGGGAGTAACATTTATTTCATTATAAATGGTTGTCAAGTTATTTTCTCTAACAAATAGCAATTATCTTAGCTCTTCTTAAGTGAGATAGACCAACGACCTCAGGGCTAGTAGTGAAGTGTATTGTATACGAACCCTTATTATCATTTAATAAGATACGGATCACTTATTATTCTTGCTATTGACCCGTCTTACTTGTTTGCATCATATACTCGTTAAACTCTACACTCAAATCCAAAGGGAACGTGTTGGACCTTTGGGTTGAAGGAATAAACCTTAACAATTTTCTTTTTAGATTATCCCACAAATTTTGATACTCTCCATTTCAATAAGTTGATTTATGATTTCCATAATAATTTCTTTATATACGATATAAATCTTAATTGCACAATTTTTACGTTATTATTTGACGTGCTAATCGAGCTCACAAAAAAAATATACTCCGTATGTGACAATTAAGGAACTATTTATCTTGACTCTCTACTTCCATAGCTAGTTATATATCTATGTTGGAGGGCCCTCATGTATGGGCTGATCCTTCCATTTTACATGATGTATATAATTTGCTCATTACTCATACTTTGTACGCAAAGATAAAGGCTATCATTGGTGTGGAGCCCTGCCTTTTTAAACTCCAATTTATACCCCCAGCATTTAGCTCCAAATTCTTTTAAGTAGGGACAGAAACTGGCTTACTAGATATCCTTTCCTTGTCTTTAAAGTTACTACACAACCGAGCAAGCTAGGAAGTAGCAGCAATGGAGAAAGTTCCAACAGGGCTGAGCCACCTCTTCATGACGGCGTTCCTCAGCTGCTTCTCAGCGGCCATGGTGATTCCGGCAATTACCGACATTACGATGTCGGCGGTTTGCCCCGGAAAAGATGAATGCTCATTAGCCATCTACCTCTCCGGGATTCAACACGCGGTACTTATTTAATTAGTTATTTTTATACAGAGTACTCTGCTTCTAACAATGCTCTGTTTTCTCATATTTTTTTTCCTTGCCTGATTAGAAAACTCTACCAACAGGGACGTATTGGGAGCATTTTTAATTTGCTTGCTTCACTTTCTAACCAAGTTTATAGGAATAATCCATAGTTTCAGGAAATCTGTAATAATAATAATTCCTTTTCCTTTTCCCCACCGTTCGTCTAATCGTCTAGAGTATCACTTCTATCTTTCAATCTAGAGAAAATCACATATGATGAAATGATGTTGAGATTAAATGATCATTAGTTTGAATTCACGTTGAAAAGAAGAGCGAGAAAAGGAAAAGTGAGAGTTGAGATTGAGAGTATTATACCGACATTAGTTTGAATTTATCCCAATTTATTCCTGTGAACACTTTAAGTAGGAATTATTATTGTAAAATCACTTAAAGTAAGGTTTATTCTTATGAAATTGGCCTAACCTTTTTGTCAGGTTTTAACTTTAAAATAGCACATTTCCAAACGAGTATTTATACTTAAATTAAACACTTTAAAACTAAAATCTGGAAGCTGAAAAGAGTTTTGAATTGCTTTTCACTTATTTTATTACACAATAAGTATGTTTATTAAATAAATACTTTGGTCATTCAAAAAGGAGAAAACTACCAAATAAGCCATTGAACTTACATAAAAAGTGCAAATCACCCCTTTTATAGGAGGTTCTGTCCGGCCGTCGCCATTTTGGGCGGTTCTAGGTGAAATTTTTTGATAATTTTTTTGAGCATCTTATTCATTAAGTCTAGTTTACTCATACCAAATTTTGGCTAAAAATTCAATCGGGAAAGCAGTCAAATGAATATTTGAAGATAACTGCGCAGTTAAGCTGCGCATTATATTTCAGAAAATCATTTGACTGCCTTCCCGGATAAATTTTTAGCTGAAATTTGGTATGGGTCTAGACTTAATGAAGAAGATGCTCAAAAAATCATCAAAAAATTCCATCGGAAACTGCCCCAAATGGCGACGGCCGAACATAGCCTCTTATAAAAAGGGTGATTTGCACTTTTTATGTAAGTTCGAGGGCTTATATGAGAGTTCTCCCTTCAAAAAATTACTTTGGTAGTTTTTCACATATTCTCAAATAAATCACCACAAACATTGGAGAATTCATCTGTTTTCACTTCCTCTTAAGTGTGAATTCATCGTTGCAAAAAAAGTAATTTCATTTGTTGTAGATGCTTGTATACATAGTATTTTTCTGTGACAGTTTTTAAAGGAATCATCAGTGATACCAATAAAATATATTGAGTGTTTACAAAACGTGTAGAAGTGAATGTGTATGGATGAAAATTTCCATTAAAGTTTGGTAACTTGGCAACATCATCAATCCAACGTGGAATCATCATTTAAGTAGTAATAAATTTTGGAAAATCCTATATACATATATGAACTTGATAAGTTCTTTTCGGCCAAAAAATGTTATTACCATATATTGGGTAAAAGCAACTCGTGACGCAAAAAGTTTCCATAATCTTGACTTAATGGAGAATTCACTAACTAGCATGAATTTTGCACTTTTGCTCATTAATATTCATTCATTGATCCTGAGATACAATGTGATAAATGTGATTTTATATTACCAGGATGAATTTTGGAACGAATAGAGTTGTTAGATTGTCTTCTACTGCCAAATAAACACACCTCGAGCCCGTTTGGTAACCATGATATTTGGTTTTTCAGGCTTATCAACCAACTTTTTCGCCAAACACGTAACTTTTAGTTTCGTGCGCTAAATTGTGTAATAAGCAGAAAAAGTAAGGTTGAAGTTTCTTTTCTGGCTGTATTGGCTGAAGTTACTGTAGAGGAGCATTTTAACTATTTTTCATATAATTTTTTCTTTATTTTATTAATAAAATATATTTTAATTTTTTTTTTTTCACAAATCAGCAGAATCAGCGCATACAGCCACTTCAGCCAAAACTTCAGCAGAATCAGCCGATACAGCCGATTTGGGTGTTACCAAATGGGCCCCTTATATACAAACCTAAAGTCGCATAATTTCCAGGATTAAATTCAAAATTCGACTTTCACAATCTTCAAAACAAACGTTTGACGATTAACTTATAAATCTAAAGTAAAATAAGATTTCAATAATATATACGTGTTACATAAAAGTATTTGAAATGATATTTGTTTTATAAAATAATATGAATTTTGAAAAATTAACAAAGTTAATAAATTTGACGGAAAATGTCCAAATATTAACTTATGTATGGCGTAAACTATTGCCCCCTCGAGCTCATCTCAAGGCTCTTAATGTAGTTTACAATGATGGGTTTTTTACAAGAATATTACTAAAATAAAACTTATTTACATAAATATAACTATTCATTACTATAAGGTGGTGTTGTAGTAACTTAAGTTCAAAACTTGAACATTAATTACTATGATTTCATTACTACTCTAGTAACTAATCATATTTTTGTAAACCGTCTTTATTTTGGTCATATTCATGTAATTATTTCTACAATGATTGACTAATGAGGCAATGATAGGGTTAACTCTTCCATAAATCCATATATAAATATGAATAGTGTTAATAATCATTTACATATTCTGAAATATAAAAGAAGTTATATTGAATCGCCAAAACTGAATTCGAAAATAACAAAGATTTAGTCTATGATATAAGGTTGAACCAAAAGAGAATTATATTAATTGTGTAAATCTCGGGTATTGCTAAATCTCGATATATCAATATATGATTATGTAAAATTATATGATGTTGATGTTGAAATTTAATCTTACAGTCTCGGATGAAATCGGAACCAAATGGGACCAGACCGATGCCTATCTATGCCTAACAGTTATATACAGGAACGGATCCAGGATTTCGAGTCAAGGGGGGCGAAATTTTTTCATTAGTATAGGGAGTGAAAAAATTTCGCTAGTAAGCGGAACGGGAAAAAATCGCTAGTGTAGCGGGGCGAATTTTTTCGCTAGTGTAGGGCTCTGTGGCTAATTTTTATTTAAAAAGTTCCATTAGTACATACTACATACACGATGACAATTAAATCTATTATATTCTAATTCTAATTATAGACAATGAAAATATAACTTTGATTTAATAACTATAAGTGCTCGAGAAAAAAATATTGATACATTAAAGCTTAAGAAATGACAAATTAAAGGGAAATTATTTGAAAATAAGAAAGGATATGATATACGTAGTATAACATTTTATGATATTATTTGAAGGTAAAGTGGTTAAAGTTAAAGGTACACATCAACCAATATTTCTTAAGTAACTTATGCCTTGTTTAATCACATGATTCTTAACAGGATAAAGAATTGATTTTTGAATTGAGATTTTTGTCTACCAAGAAGGGTATTTGTGGGTCATGATGAGTTTTCTTAATATTACAATAGTATGCATGAGATTACTATACTTAGAATAATATGATACATAGTAATGTTAATTCATATTATATCTGGTGCATATTATATTTGCATACTATTCAACAAATTGTTTTTAGAAAGTAAGAGGTAAATGAAATGTGTAATTTAATGTCAACAAACATTTATACTATTTAACTACTGTATCTGATATTCAATATGTTTTGATATCTTACAAAATCGAGTACTAATTATCTAATAAAAATAATTAAACATTACAAAACTAAGAATTTTTTGGTACCCTAAGTCTTAAACAACGAGTTCTATTGTTTATTTTTTCAAGTTATGTAAATTATTTTAGATTCTACTTCTTTTAAATCTCCAATTAAGCATTGCATTATGTGAGCCTATATATTAATTTTCAAAACTTAAAGTTAAGGGGGCGAAAACATATATACCTAATTAAAGTATGAAAATTTTATGAAAATATTATATATATAGTAGAAAAATTTGGAAGTCCAAGGGGGGCGGTCGCCCCCCGCGCCCCCCCTTGGATCCGTCCCTGAGTTATATATATAATCACAAATATGTTTCAAATGATTAAATTCAGGGCATAATTCTACAACCCATTACTAAAACTAAAACTGTTTTTCATAGAAGAAACAAGGCGCTTAGTCGCTTAAATTACCCCATGCCCCCTAGGTCCTCCACTGTATGAAGTATATTCACAATGTGTTATTCTTTTAGTTCTACTTTGTCACTTTGTGATACACTTATTCATTCTTATCACAAGAAAAAATAAAAGTTAATTTGTAACTGTCCATTCTTTTAAGAGATAAAGTGTGAATATGTCTCCTAGAAAAATGTACTCTGTATGAATTACTATGGAAGTAGTGTTTGTGATTGTTTGTATTTTTTAAAAGTGATTTTTTTAAGAGATTATTGAAAAAGTGGTTTATAGTAAAAGTATGTAGTGTTTGAGAATAAAAGTGATTTTAATTAAAATGTAAAAGTTGGAGTGTTTGATAAATAGTGATTGTGATAATAATAAAAAAAAGTGATTGTGATTGGGGGGTTTAGAGATTTTCTTTGCCATTATTATCCATAAAGTTTGAGTTATTTACAACTATACCTAGAAGCACTTAGAAGAGTACTACGTATATTCTAGCTTCTAGGTTTTAACTTTAAAGCACTTCTTTTAATTAGAAGTTGGGATTAGCAACCACATTTTTAGCTTTTTTTAATCTAAAAGCTTATAAGCACTTATTTAAAGTTATAGCAAATACTCCTGATGTGTGGCGCTTCAACTAGAGTTGTAAACGAACCAAATCGAGTCGAATAATGAGATTTTGTATTTGTTTAATTTTTTCGAATACGAATTCGAATTCAAATATGAAACGAATATTAATTTTAATTTGTATTTGTTTAACAATACGAATAGTTAACGAATCATATACGAATATCGAATCAATTTGAGAATAGATTAAATATTAGTCAAATACTACGTATCACTTTAAAATAACTTTTCTTATACTCCGTATTTTTTATGTTGTAAATGCATGTTATGACTTCTTTTTGCAAATGCATGCTATGACTTAATATGTGGTTTTAGATGGTGCACAATATACTAAAGTGAATTAATTTTATGATTAATAAATATAAATCTATTTCAAACTTTTTGAAATAAAACACTAACGCACACATTATAAATTATACTTATAATGTGTGAAATAAGTTGATAATTGTATATATCAAAGTCAAACAATTCTAATTTTATTCTTCAAATCGAATACATAATTATTTGTATTATATTGAAAGACATTTGAACCAAAAAATGATTTGTAGTCGTATTTATATTCTGGTTTATTACAAATGAGTTTGGAATCTGTATACAAAAATGTATTAATGGGCTACAGTGTGAGGGTATTGCTATCTTTGAAAAGTTATTATAGTGTTATTACTTTTATTATTAATATTAATATTGATATTAATATTACCATTATTATTAATCGAATATATTGGATTAATATTCGAATCGAATACATTGATATTCTTATTTGTATTTGATAACAACTCGAATCAAATTTAATATTCTTATGTGTATTTGTATTTGAATTTTCCGAATTCGAGTTGTCTTATACGAATTCGAATTTCGAATCGAGCACAAATTATTTGATTCGTTTATAACCCTAGCTTGAACTCTTGAACAGATAATAGGACTGGGATCGCTGGTGATAATGCCGTTGGTAGGCAATCTCTCTGATATCTATGGGAGGAAAATTATGTTGACTATACCCTTGGCTCTCTCAATTTTCCCACTAGGTAACATTCTCTTTCCATTCACTATACTTTAAATTATTTACATTATTAGTTGTACAATAAACAATTTGTTTTTATTCGTAAGATATAGTGTACCCGTCTGCGTCCTCACATAAATTGGTTGTGAAACAAAAAGAAACACAATGGATAAAATGTCGTATATATAAGATGTGTATATCAGTATATGTACTAACAAAAAGAAACCTTCATACATACTTATAAGAGTAAGGATGTTTTTACTAGATCCGATCAAATCAGATCAGACCAGAATTCAATAGTTGTAAAATACACAAAAACTAGACATTTACTAGACTAGACCGAATTAGTTCAGACCAAACAAGACTAGATCAGCTAAAACTATACTATAAATATTTCAGTCCAACAAAAACATCCTTAATCAGTTTTAGCTTGGTTGTTTAAATTTTTGTTTGCTTGATTTTGAAATTAAGGCAAAGGAAAATTTAAGACATGAGACGAAGATGAAGGAACAAATCTTAATAAAAATCGAACGATTTTATATTAGTTAGAAATTGAAACTCAAACTTAAACACTCCATGTCATATTGAATAAAAAAATACTACGTATCAAACAAGGTCAGTGCTAAAAATCAAATCAAAAGAAAATTAACTAGACCATATCAAATGAGATTTGCAACAAAGAATATTCGAATATAAAAACAGGGAAATGTCAAACATAAAAGACTAGATCATTCTGGTCATTTCATCATATTTTAATCTATCAACAACACCCAAATCCAAGAAAATAGCAAATGTGCTTAACAAATGTGCACAAAATTGAAAACAAGGAGAATATCATAATAACAAAAACATAAAAATGTGTGTGATTCTCAAATGTAGAATTATCCATTCATTTTAAAATGTGATCCTTCAATCATGTTTTATTTTAATTTGAGTACATTTTTTTATGATACATTTGAAAGAGTTTCGGTACATTTTTGTACTCAATTAAATACCGCCCAACTTATGTGATTGTGTGGAACAGTGATAATGGCATACAGCAGGTCCAAGTACTATTTCTATGCTTACTACATACTAAGAACCCTAATTGCCATGGTTTGTGATGGAAGCGTTCAGTGCATTGCTCTTGCTTATGTGGTAAGCCAGACCACGTTTAGAACTACTTTTCATCATTTTTGTTGCTCTTTTTCCTTTTCTTTACAGTTGCAAATTGAGTTATTTCAACTATATTTGAACGAATTACCTATTAACTTGAATTTGTTTCATTGGACATGATAAAATGCATGTAAATAGAGAATATTAGACTTTATTCAAACTAAGATAATACTTCATCTGTCTTATTGGACTTTGTCAACTTTCCATTTTTTGTTGTCCCAAAAAACTTTGTCACTTTCCTATCAAAACAATTAATTTGTGATTCTACACAATTCTCCCTCCTCTGCATACCTCAACCACAAAGTTTTTACTTTTCTTAATCTTCACCTACTTTAAACTTGGCAAAATCCACCGGGACAGACAGGGGCGGAGCTAGGATTATGAAGGGAGGGGGGCCACTCTAAAGTACAAACCGTAACATAAAATGTAATGTTTTTTTTTAAATCCAAATGTAATGTTAATATCAAATGATGTACCGATATTCATCAAAAAAAATTGAAAAACATTATCCAATAGCACCTCAATGATATTTAGGACTTCTCTCTTTCACATCATTGAAAAAGTGCAATAGAAAAAGTAAAAATAGTTTGTTTCTAGTTTTTAACTCTAAAACGTTTAGTTTAAGTATATACATCTATTAATAAACATTGATACTAACTTTTTGACTTTAAAAGTTAGAAAGCATTTTTCTTAAGGAAATTCATCCTTTACGGTCCAACTTCAAATATAATTTATCCTAACTTTTTTATTAAAGAAATTTCCCTTATTTAGATTAATTTAAACATTTGCAACTCAAGTTCAAATTAAACTTTAATTTTACTTCCTGCTTAGTTGATACATCCCACAAAATGAATGAGTGAAATGAATGAGAAGCCTCTAAACGTTATACTTTAATTTGCAACTAAAGTACATGACATGCATTTGCTAACAAAATTATTGGGAGAAGGGCCAAATAAAAAAACTAAACACTAGTAGTACTAAAAAAAAATCTGGGAGGGGCAATGGCCCCCTACAGCATGAAGGTACCTCCGCCCCTGGGGACAGAGGTAGTAGTAATTACACACTTTACTAGACTAGATCAAACACATACACCAGACAACATACTAGATGGCGCAAGGCCATCAATTTGCAGCCCTGGTGAATATGTCCAAACAGAGCAAATTTAGAGTCGTTTGGTAACACTACAATTGGCCGATTTGATCGATTCTTCTGAAATTGATGAATTTATAGATGAAATGATTTAATTTGTTCGATGTAAAAAATTATACTACTATGAAATTTATTGATGCAATGGTTGAATTTGTTCAATGTAAAAATATATATTTAATGTTTGTGCATTGGCCGAGATTGTGTTTCAGGCAGATAATGTTTCAGAGTGTCGTCGGGGCTCCGCCTTTGGAATCATGTCCGGCATTGTTTCCACTGCTTTTGTTTGTGGAAATCTTTCTGCTCGATTTCTCTCCACTGCCTTCACGTTCCAAGTCTGTTATCTCCCTCTTTTAATACCCATTTATTTCTCTCCTACTACATAATACCTCTGTCCCACTAACATTAGAACATGAGGAGGAGATGTGCTATTTAAGAAAAATGAGTTTATGTGGTTGATATTTATTAATAAAGTAAGAATACTATAAGAATAATTTTACCAAATTTACATGAAACGATTTTAGTGGGACGGACTGAAGAGGAAAAATGAGACAATCTTACAGGGTTGAGAGAATAGTAGGTTTAAGTGATGTTGATTAATTACCTAATATTCTTTTGAGAATATTATTGAGTTAATGTTAATTAGATTACATTAGTTAATAAGTGTGGGTGGTTGGAGTCATAAGGTCATCACGAATAATTTAAGGCGTGATTTTATTGTTTAGTTCAAAATTTAAGATTGCGTGATATGATAGATAATAATAAAAATATCTTATACTACCAGCACAAAATAAAGTGAAGTAATATTATGATGGGCAATGTGATTATATTGGATAGCGAAGTTTTTCTTTTATGGTACAATAGTTAAGTTTTATTAACCTCAAATCATGTACGGAGTATTATTAAAAAAAATATGTTAAAAAGAAAAATTACATTTCTTTAATTATCTCAACCAAACACACGAGATAAATTATGATCACACATTTATTAAGATAATCTTAGGCCATATTACATCCCCTTGATCTATCTCATATTGCATAAGACAATATTACTCGAACAAAATGCTTCATAATAAGGAAGCTAGCCAAGGACCATACATACTTCTCGACTATGTGTGAAAGAACAAATATACAGAGTATATCTTAAACACACAAAAATACAAAGTTGAAACAAATATACTATTTTAGTATATATTCAATAAGTAACATATATATACCCTTAATGTTCATGAGCATTCATATGCACACACACACACACATATAGGGAGAGAGAGAGAGAGAGAGTCAAGGACAAACTATGTTTATTGTGCAAACTTTTGTACAATGCATCTTTACGTTGTTTATATTATATTTTGAAGTTCAAAGTGTTGCATATTATTCAGCCATAAAAGTATATTAGCGTTCAAAAAGTTGCATCCTAAACAAGTTGGCTTTTATTACAAAAAGTCATTGTGTCTTAATAGCCTTTAGATCAACTCATCGAATGGTCAAGATGATCAGTTTGTAGTTTGTAAATTAATGAGAGTTTGTATTTGATCTCTATTATACACATAGACACACACACACACTCTATGTCATGTACTTGAAGAGTACTCCCTCCGTCCCCTTTTAAATGGGACGGGAGATAGTGGCACGGGTTTTAAGAAAAGTGAGTTTGTGTGGTTGATATTAATTGATAAAGTAAGAATAAAGTAAGAATGATTTTGAGCCACACAAAGTTTACCAAATAAGGTATGAGGCAATTAAATAGGGACATCCCAATATGGTAAAACGGGACATTTAAAAGGGGACGGAGGGAGTATTTCTTATCTCTAAAATTTAATGAACTCCTCATTTCCACAAAATTTGTCTCAATATAATTGACACATTTGAATAAAGAGATAAATGCAGTTTTTGTACTATAAACCTAATTAACAATTATGTAAAACAGTTATTTATGATGTTGTGCATAGATTGCAGCGCTGATGGCGATAATAGCACTACTATACATGCGGACATTTCTACGAGAGTCTTTGGTAAAAGATGTCATTTCAATCAATGTAACCGAGACTCATTGTCTTCTAGAAAAGGCTCATAAGAAAAGCATGCAAGTTAGGAACTTGCCTTCATTCAGTGATGCATTGCTCTTGTTAAGGATGAGGTACTTAGTTTTGATTGAGTTGAAACACATATTTAATGTGATTTTTTGTTGTACTTTCTCACTTATTATAGTATCTGTTATGTTGGATGCCAACATCCTTGATGGTGATGAGGTTCGAAATTCTGACCTCCTCCTTAAGATGTCACAATGATGTCATCAAGATACAAGATGTTTACCTCCTTTTGTGATTATTTAAACTAGTGAAAATAGTATATGTAAATAGTAATGATAATCTTATTATTTCGTATATTAAAAAAGACAATTAAACTCGAAACAATATTATAAAGATTAATCCAAAAGAAAGTCATTTTAGTATTTAGAGATGTTTGGAGGGGCATGCTCTATCTATTTGGTCATTGTAAGCTTCATGTTTTTCGTTCAGTGGTAAGCGAGTTATTGTACTATTTCAAACGTGAATAATTTTATGTCTAAATCCTAGGACTTGAATTGTAACCGAATTGGAAGTGCTTGTCTAATTGATGATCCGCGAGTTATTTATTATGTCTTTTCCATTAAAAACACACACAAGCACATACATATTAACTCAGGTATCTTTTTTCATCATTTGCAGCCCAACTATCTCCCGAGCAGCCATAGTTTCAGTGCTAATAAATGTAGCTGACATTGGTCTCCAAGCCTCACTGCTTGTCAGTTTCATTCCATCCCAGTCAATACATATTTATACATTAGTAGCTTGTTTATTAGCTTTTCATGTAAATTCATAATATATCATAGCTTGGCTTATGGTGTTTTTAGACAAAGAGAATTATGAGAGTTATGGGTTTCATTTCAGGAAGAAAGACAAAATGGAAAAGTACCAAAAGTTATTTTGAGTTAAAGAATAAATATGACAAATAGCACCAGAAGGCTTTTAAGTAATTAACTAATTAGAATGAGTAGAGATATTAATTTTACATCAACTTTGATGTGCAGTACTACTTGAAGGCGCAATTTCACTTCGATAAAAATCAATTTGCTGATTTGATGATAATCGGCGGTGTTGCAGGGGCAGTATCACAGGTATATATGCTTTCATCGACAGATTAAGAAATTTTAAGTGAATTAAATTAAAGAGTGACTATGACAAATCTAAATAAATAATGAGGGATCAAAATGATAAAATACACTCTCTTTGTACCATATTTAAGTTCACACTTTTCTTTTTGAAGTGTCTCAAATAAAAGTTTACGCTTCCATTACAGTAAATATTCTTGTATTCAGAGACATTTATATCTACAACTGACCTAGTCATTTTTCTTTTCCTTCGATTTTACCTCTTTTTACTTTTTGTTATAAGGGGACAAGAGGAAAGTCCGCGTGAAATATTATCTCACCTAAAAATCTGTGAAGTCAAAGTGTGAACGAATGGAGTACTTTTTTAGACTCTTTGTTAATAATTTAGTCTCACTAGTTGGTTCTCAATTGAAAATGTTGCAGCTCGTTCTTTTGCCTTTGTTAGTACCTGCGGTTGGAGAAGAAAAACTACTCTCAATAGGGCTCTTCTTCAGCTCTATTCATGTAAGGATTTAGTAAGCACACAAATATTTTAGGAAAAATGGAAACTAATAATCAAACATTTTAGCGGTCTTCTTACAATAGTCTCACATTTTCGTTATTCAGGAATAATCCAACTTTTGCGTCTCATCTTCATTCGTTGGTCCCTAACCGGTTGATGACATGTTATTCCAAGTTATTTTCTTATCTTTGTAAAATTTTATACCATAAATCCTACCTTATGATCACATAATGTTTTGCAAAGATAAGAAAATAACTTGGAATAACAGGTCATCAACCGGTCAGGGACCATTGAATGAAGATGGGGTGCAAAGGTTGGATTATTCCTGAATAATGAAAAGTTGAGACTATTGTAAGAAGACCGTTAAAAGGTTGGATTATTAGTTTCCATTTTCCCAATATTTTAAGCACAAAAGCGTATAAGCTGCTAGAACGGGGATGAGATATTTTACATGTATGTAGTTATTTACTCCTCCCATCCTCTAAAACTTAATTAACAAAAGTTAACCTGCATATAGAATAATAAAGTAAAAATTATGTTTTTCATATTTATGCGAAATAGAGAGAAATAATTTTAACTGAATATTTATTTAAACGAAATTGACAGAGTTATTTAAAACGATTAAGTAAATAAATCAAGTTGGCAAAGCTTGCAAGGAAGTTACAATGACACGGTCCTTGTTCTTAACTATAGAAACGGAAGCAGGTCGTTCACAACCACCTCATACGAATTAATTCTATGCAACAAAGTTAATTTTGTCGAAAGTGTACATACGATATATATTTTGAAGTACATTCATATGTTACACTTATGTTTATAGTTATCGGTTTCGGTAAAACAAACCAAATCAAATACACCAAATTTGACTAGACGAGTGCAGAAAATACAATAACATACTGAGAGAACAGTAGATACACATAAAATAGGCATTTACCAGATCAAATGAGACGAACTCAGATAAGACTAAACCTAAACATACCAAACCAATTGAGACAAAATTAGACCAGAAAAACATAAAATCTTAGTTCAATTCAAAACCACCTATCGGATGCATATTCACATGCTTAGGTTTTCAATGTGTCATATATGAATATCTTTCAATGGTGTCTTTGACATCCTATAAAGTTACTGCCCCATATGGGCCCAAATTGTTCTGTTATGATTTATTCATTCGTAGATTGGAATTCCTACATAAATGCGTGACGTTTAGGCCCTTAGTTCTTAGTATAAATTATTTTGACACTAAGTTCCAGGTATAATTAGAAATGGTAAAACTTAATGGACTATTTACCTTGAAATGCAGATGTTTTTATACAGCATTGCTTGGACGTATTGGGTATGTTATTTCCGCTTTTAATAAATTCAGATGGTTGAAACTTGAATTGCCTCTCTTTTCACATTATTTTATCTTTAATGGAAGGAGCCTTGTTTTCTTACGAATTTATTTAAAGTGTGCAGGTTCCTTATGTGGCTGCACTTATTTCCGTTGTGTCAATTTTTGCAATGCCCTGCGTAAGATTTCCAAATTTAAATACTTTGACTTTTTTTAATTGAAAAATTTTATGGTATCATGAAAATTGATAAATTTGATGTTTTGTATTATAATAATTAATTTAAATATTAAGTAATTTGTATAAAAAACAAATCTCATGAAAAAATCATATAATAAGTATATATGATTCAGACCAGACCATACTTAAATATACCAAATCAGACAAGATTTAAACAGATCGCTTGAGACCAGACCAAACTAGAAAAGAAAGGACCAAAAAGTTTCAGTCCAGTTAAACATCTTAACTCGTACGTAATTAAGCTTGTATAATGTTTTTGCAGCTAAGGAGCATTGTGTCAAAGCAAATTGGACGTAATGAGCAGGTAATTTCGGTTACAAATTTCATATGAAAAAAAATTTAAGTTATTAGTTATAACTTTCTGATGCATTTTTAAATTCGAAGCTACTAAAATACCAGATGTTACACATCGGTTTTAAATGTTCATATTTCATTAAAGATATGTGGCTAACAAATATGAAAGCATGAGGTTATAATGATGTTCATGAACATACTTTTAATTATACTTCCTACAGTTCTACCTAATAAAAAATATTTGTGACATTCAGTCTTTAAGGTCGTGTGTGGCCGTCCTAATTCATAAACACTTATTTGCTTTGGATTTGAATGTAGTAAATAAGACCGATCAACCCCAATACATAATCGAGCTAGAATCCGTTCGAGATTTATGTACATAAACTTATACGTCCTCCCAATTTACAATTTGTGGTTTTTAAGATTAACTAAAGATTAAATTTAATATTCCTTGTAAATAATTGCATTAACTTTACTAATCAAATTTACATATATAGAAACTATATTAAAAACTCTACAGAATCGCAAAATCTAAATTAAAATCAAATGTACAAATTTGTTATCCTAATTAAGTGATAAAGTGAATCAAGGTAGACGTTGCAAATCATTTTGGGATGATGCGAGTGTTAAAGTCTTTATATTTTAAATATTGTGAGGTTGGTGCATACACATTTTTGTGTAGCATTTCGGGAGTCTAACTGTCCAAGTGCCCTTAATATACCTTATTTAACGTGTCTTTCTTTAAAGTCAAAGTTTAGCTAAATATTGAATGAAGATATATGCTCCCGGCCTCCACCTTTTTTTATTTAGTCAAATTTGATTCTTTAAATCAATGGTGTTAAACTTTGATCATTTAATAATTAGACATTGTAGCATTGATAATATGAAAATGTTATTAAAACATTTTTGTTAAAAATACTATAATAAAAGTATAAATTTATGAAGTTTCACATAAATATATTAGTTAAAATATTGGATCAAGGTTTACCATCTTTGACTGGAAAAGACAAAGATGGCTAAATAAAACGTGACGGAGGTAGTATGACTTTTAACAAGCCGAGGTAAGCCCGAATCTAGGACCAAACCTTAATGAGCTTACCTCGAGCTAGGCTCCAAATTTGCTCGAGCTAAGCTCTAATCTGCGATCCTCGGACTTAACTCGGCTTGACCGATGACACTATCCACGAACAAATAAAATGAAGAACTAGTTAATGCAAAATGTGGGGAAATCATTTGATTTTCAGGCCAATCCAAGTCAACATATATCTATGGGAATTATATATGACTATCAACATATAAGGAATATATATGTCTATGTCTATGAAACAGGTAACCAGTTCACCTCAATACCTCCTTTGCCCATTTCAGGGAAAGGTACAAGGATGCATTTCAGGCTTGTGTTCCTTGGCTAACGTTGTTTCCCCTTTGGCATTCAGTCCTTTAACTGGCAAGTCAAATCAATAGTTTATTACTACGTGTTATATTATTGTTCTTGTCAATGATGGATTTAGGGGCATCGGGGGTGACCACCTTTATGACTTAATATTTTATTTTTTCATATTTATTTATTTGTAACTTTCATTCCTTTGTCCTATTCTTTTGGTTTGTGCTAAAATATGTTACCCTCACTGACCTTTTTAAGTAACATATCAAATCAAAATATGAATTATATTTAAATATGAATATTTAATCTTATCCTTCCTCATATTATCTCAAATAAAAACCATGTTTTCTGGCAGCGACATTTCTCTCAGATGATGCGCCTTTTCATTTCCCCGGTTTCAGCATTTTGGTGGCTGGATTATTTGCGGTGAGTGTTTATTCAAAGTCTATATTTTATAGGTAACATAGAGTAAATAATACTTATATATTTTAGATTACAATATTTTTGTCCGATTTGATCTGATCGAGTTTCACTACATCCTTTAAAGTCAATTATAGTACGTTATGATGATTACATAAAGCTCTAAAGTCTAGTTCAATGTAATGTCTACACTAAATAAGATTCTAAGGAACTAATCCAATAATTTTTTATAATCTAACTTTTCATCATGCATTAGTGCGGCCTATTCAATCCATTGATCAAATAAAACTCTTTAAAGACCGACCATGTATTATTTATGAAAGAATGTCTAGCACAAGTATGAAATAAAAGTTCATTCTATAGATTCCTGCTTTGTTCTTTCATTATACGTAGTATAGAATTGAATAGTATTAAGTGTTAAGTTCAAACCAACGTTTCACCCCACAACAAAAACAAAAGATGTTAGTCTTCAGTTGATGCACGATGAAGTATGAGTACATATTCATTTCTATATGTTTATGTAATTACGTAGACAACTTAGTACTTTGGAATATGACAGAATTGTAAAAAAGAACATTTGTTGATTTAGTCTCGGCCCATGCGTAGCTTAAGCTTGTACAAGTTATTTGTCATTTAACTTTGCTTATTCATTAACGCAAATTATACCGTGGGATCGGCACACCCTAGGTTGAAAAGTGATTAATGCTAAATTTAATGTAAAAGTTAGGTACCTTGTGCTCCATTCCACCATAGTTTTACCCAGCGTCGTACTGCAACTACTTCTTCTTCGTTGGCCATGTTCTCCCCTTCTTCACCGATTTTTCCGGTCATCTCTGCAAAGTACCATTTCAAAAAAAATCACATAAAAATGTTAACATGAAATTTTGCTTCGCATATAGCACAATTCGGCGGAAAAATTCATAATGTGGAGTTGTCGGACACTATCTACAAGTGAGTGTTACAAGGGATCAATTCCCCCTACGACAAATTTTTATATTTTTAAAAGGCCAATGCGTAGCAGGTAGCAGGTCAGCAGTTTTGGGCCACATTGAATGAAGATCAACAATTTTTAACGAGTTTTGATTTATTTGCGGATCATCCTATATCTAATATGGTATTCTAAGAGGGCCACTGATTTCTAGACAAGCCCGGAGTAATTGGGGACTGCTGGTGGCGCTACGGTATATATAGTGTTAGGTTGTTGGGGGGTTGAGCAAGACTACATTAAGTGATTCCTCATAGCTAGTCCCCCTATAAAGTGTTTAAGTATGAGTTCTATTTTAAGAAATTGCTATATAACTATTTAAGATAGGTCGTCGAAACTGAAGTCTTAAATGGAAAATTTTAACATGAGATTGATACGATTTTGCGTAGTATATACTATATTCACCCTGCATGCATAAGAGGTATCTTAGTGTTCAGATCCTTGGGCAAAAATCAATGCAATTTTTTTTTAACAAATAATCAATTAGTTTGATATAGCTTAGAAACATAAGTTCAATTTTAATTCATACGGGGACACATAAGATATGAGTAAAATATAGGGGTCTTGTAGTGGTATTGTAACAATTTGACCAATGTAACAAATAGAGAGATAATTACCTTTTCTGAGATAGATCCTATCTAGACCGACATAGGCTGAAATTTTTGTAACAAAACAATTCCAGCTATTTGAACCTAAGTTGCCATGATGAGATGTACCTAAATCAAACATTCATGGTTGTAAATTGCCAAAAAAATATCTCTTGAAGCCAATTTGGTGCTGAATAACTTATTGTTGGTGGAGCCGAACAACAATGGAAATTATTTTTATGTAAAAAGGGTGATAGTTTTCTACAATCTCAAGCAATACGACTGGGAAAGTTCAAACTCCAAGATATCCATAATGAATATAGCCATCACGTACAAATAGATCATGTCATCTAGAGATACCAGAAAGAATATGAACACACCGAGTCCCATTCGTTGTAGTAAGCATTATTTTGACAACTTCATTGGATTCCTCAAACAGTTAATCTCTAAGTATCTCAAGACTTGTAGTATAGACATTTCAATATTGCAAATACACAACATTAAGCCTGTTATCCGGAAACTTTAGTAGTTATTTGTTAATAGCCTTTTAATGAATGTACTATCCATCACTAGTTGGTTAAGAATAGACATGGGTAAATTAATATCAGAAAACTGGCATTTGGCATGCGCAATGTCATTAGTGATGGATTGCTTTCCTTTGAGGTACTATGAGATTGAACGATTTCCATGTGGATTAGAAAGAGATTTCTTTTAAGTAAAAAAAGTTTGGTTTGGTAAAGTAATAACATAACTCGTGGTGACTATGCTCTAAGATCCTTTGTTGTAGCCGCAAAGGATATCAATTGTTGGAGAGTAGTCTTGGTACAGCTAATGAGAACTCCACTAGTGAGGATATGATGTCATATTTATTTGACATACTAGATTGAATGAGAAAGACCGGGAACATTCTCTGCATCATTTGAAACTTTTAAAGGGATGAAGAGGGTTTAATTGATGTTTGACGAAAGATTAAAGCATATTTATGTGTTTTCAACCCACTTCAGCTAGTCTACAAATTTGGCAACTGAAAATTTTGATGAGAATGTTGGTAAGGGCGTTGAGTTAAACGAAGGGGTAATGGAGGTCATTTCCATTGATGCTCAAGAGGGAAACAAATTCACCGGGAAATAATGAGTAGAGTTAATATGTATCAAATAAAGTAAGAGGTAGTCCTGGCTTAGGAGAATTTTACAAGGTGGTTACAATAAGATAAGATAAATACACTTGAGGATAAACATAACTAATGCTCCATTGTGTGTGTGTGTTATCATGTTTAATGATATTTGATATCATTTGCTAATTTTATCAACTCAATACGAACCTTTTAAATCCAATTTATTAATTCAACCATTAAATTGGACGTCAAGTTAGCATATAAATATCTAGTTACAAAGAGTGGTTACTACATGCCTCATCCATGAAATACATTGCATCGTGAATACAAAACTAGCTCATCATTTTGTTGTGTGAATTATGGTTCCTCTTTGATTTCTCTCTTGACCAGATGTTGGCATTCACTCAGAGCATGATGATTAGGACTACTCTCCCCGTCGACACCTGCACTTTAAGCAGTCATCAAAATGTTGAAGCATTAGTTTAAGTAGACTAGTTAGAAAGTGTATAGCCTAGTACGTTTGTACATATTTTTATAGATCAGAGCTTCGACCTTTGACGTTTCTTTTATAGGTAAATAGCTATATGCATCATTTGTGGATGTAATTAGTGTTGAACATGTTATATGTAGATAAAGAAGTTATGATAGTATATGTACATAAAGATAATGACAGTGATATGTATATACATTTACACAACAATATAAGTCATATTTTTTTGTCTCAAAACTTTTAGCTCATTTGTTCACTAGTTTTTTTGGCAAAACTTGTTCACTAGTTTTTGTTCATACTATATGTAATGTCATCAATCATCAACTAAATAATCCTGGTGCTTGCAATTTGTAGCCAAGTTGATTAGTTTTTAGAGTAATGATGCCTCCTCAACTCAATAGTGTAATGCATTAGTTCACATTTTTATAGGTCTCCTTACCTAGAATCACATAAAAGGCATAAGAAGATCAAATAATTGGAGTGGATATCATCAATAATATTTACATACAATTTTTACAAAAACACACACATAAAAACTAGATCTCTTACCAAACTTGGGCATGCGGCGCATGCCCCATATCTGTCTCCCCTCTAGCGATGCCCTTGGTCAGGATGTATTATATTTCAGTCATACGTACCTTGAGTTTAATTTGTTTACATTTTTCCAATCCAAGCACGTACTCAACACACACCATTGAGTTCATTATGCGCTTTTCTTGACTTAACATGTTGGTGATTTTAATTTTCATAATTCATACTGTGTAATTATGATAAGCCTTTATAAATGAATGGCATAAGGTTAAATCACATATGATCTACAAATGGTAAGTTGGTTTTAATAATTAAAATTGATTTTTTTTTCAAAATAATGCTAAATAAATAATTGTTTAAGAAATTAATCTCGGGTCAAATTAAAAGTATTTCCTAAAATAGTGTAGAAATAAATTATATTTTGTTTCATTAAACCGTCAACTTGCAACTTTCTCTTAATCGTTGAAATCCAAAACAAGCCAACATAGGAAGCTAGCAAATCAAATCACCTTAATGAAACCCAAATTTTAATGTATCAAAATATATCAGAGTAAATCCATATTGATATACGTAGTATTTCTTTTATTAAAAGAGAGAGATTTTTTAAATATGGTTCCGTTGTTTTGATTTGCTGGCTTCTTTTGCTAGCATCGTTCAGCGCAGAGTAAGGGAACGTCATTTGGCCGCTTTGTTAATCATGATTTATTTCAGCTGTATTTTGAGAAATACTTTTAACCCGATATTAATTTCATAAATAATTTTTTATTATCATTATTTTGGGGGAAATTCATTAAAATTTGTGGCTTTTCAAAAAATATTATTGAAATAAAACTTATTTACACAAATAACACTAATAGTTATTACAATATAGTGTAAGTCTCTTAACTTTACAAATTGAACATAAAGTTATGGTAGATTCTATGGTACCCATAAGGTACCATACCTTTGTCCACATGGATCAATGAGAATGTAGCAATTGAATTATTTAAATCTAAATTTAAAATGATAAAGTGATGTGGTCCAATCAAATGAATGATAGGTACGGTACCTCATATTTTAGAAAGGTACCGGAGTTGTCACCTAAAGTTATTAGGACTAAATTAATATTATAATCATTAGTCACATTTTTGTGAACAACCTTTATTTTAGTTATAAATATGTATTTTTTTCAAAAAAAAAATATAAATTCAGAAATGACATTAAATTTTCAATGAAATCACCAAATTAAGATTATTATAATATGATAAAGAATTGATATTATAAATAAGAAAATAATTAAAATTGCATTGCATGCATTAACTAAGAAAATCACTTACTACAATTGAATGAGTTAGCTGATTTCCCTAGCTCACTCATGACTCATAACGCCATAGACTATATTAATGAAACTCCTTAAGCCGCTTATTATATTAATTAAATTGTAATTATACTTCATTTATTTCAGAAAAGATACATCATTGAAACTGTAAACCCATTCCCATTGATGCATTTTTTTTAGTATACCCATTCCCATTTCCCAATATGGCAATATAAAAATTGCACAATATCTAACGATATTCAGTCGAATTTCCCAAATCCAAACGGTATTGTTTTGTTAGTAATTTTTTTGTACACACCCACATTCCACCTTTTCCGGCCGTTGGCTGTGGCGGAGAGATACTTTGCTTCATCTCCTCCTCCGCCAACCGCCGTGTCCCCGCCAAATTCCGCCGGGCGCCACCGTCTCAAGGAATTATATACGTACTCCTGCATTCAATTCCTTCATCAAATTAACGCGCGCATTTGACGAGATCATATCCATTCATCCATCGAATGTAACGTTTCTAAGAACAAAAATGTCCGGCGAGAATTCGGAGAACGTCGTCTACCTCCATGGGGATCTAGACTTGGAGATTCTAGAAGCTCGATGGTTGCCGAATATGGACATAGTTTCGGAGCGCATTCGGAGACTCCTCACGGCTCTCGACTGCCGGAGGCCGATTTCCCGGCCGGGAAAGAGGGGCTCTCGGCACCTTCATGCTGCAGCTAAGATAATCACCAGCGACCCCTACGTCAAAGTCTGCTTAGCGGGCGCCACGGTGGCTCGAACCCGGGTGATCGCGAATTCGCAGGATCCCGTGTGGAACGAACACTTCAAGATCCCGCTGGCTCACCCGGTCTCCGAGGTGGAATTCCACGTGAAGGACAATGACATGTTCGGGGCCGACTTCATAGGCGTGGCGAAAGTGTCGGCCCCGAAGATCAAGTCGGGCAAGATGATAGATGACTGGTTCCCGCTCACGCGTGGCGCGAGCGGGAAACCCCCGAAGCCCGATAGTGCTATCAGGCTAAGGATGAAATTCACCCCTTGTGACGAAAACCCGTTGTACCAGCCTAGCCATGGAGGCGGCATTGTTGAAAACTATGGCTTGAAAGAGAGTTATTTTCCCGTGAGGCACGGAGGGGCCGTGACGCTCTACCAGGACGCGCACGTCCCGGAGGGCGTGATACCGGAGATTAAGCTAGAACAAGATGACTATGGCGATGGTGCGGGAGCGACGAAGGCTTTCCATCATGGGAACTGCTGGGAGGACATCTGTCATGCCATTCTGGAGGCACATCACTTGGTATACATAGTAGGGTGGTCCATCTATCACAAGGTGAAGCTGGTGAGGGAGCCTACCAAACCGCTACCTAACGGAGGGGATTTGAACCTGGGAGATTTGCTCAAGTACAAGTCTCAGGAAGGAGTTAGGGTGCTGCTTTTAGTTTGGGATGATAAGACTTCTCACAACAAATTCTTTATTAACACGGTAATTAATTATGTCACCTCCCTTATCAGCTTCTCACTATATGTCTATGTGTGTAGTATAAAGAGAAAATCATATTCTAATTTATCTTAATTATAGGTTCACTATTGGTCATTAAGATGAAGGTAAGTAAGTTGATTGATATATAAATCACAAATTCGAGACGTGTGTTTTCCTTGAAAGATTTTTAATCACAATTTTTTCAGAACTAGTTTATTTGAAAGATTTACTGTGGCTTTTAATTTCTTTCCTAACTAATCCACTTGATTCAATCTTTAGTGTGATTCAAATTGTTAACTCTAGTGTGTACTTTAGTTTGGTACACTTAAAAAGCTTAACAGCAGACATGACAGTGTACAATTTTTTTTACAAATACAATTGATAATTCTGAATTCCATGTTATATGAATGGGGTATGTATGTATGTGCATGATAATTCTGAAAATATAGTCTATCTCTAATTTAATATGTTGTTGATGGAAATTGTAGGCTGGATTAATGGGAACACACGACGAAGAAACTCGCAAGTTTTTCAAGCATTCATCAGTTACATGTGTGCTTGCACCTCGTTATGCAAGTAGTAAGCTTAGTATATTCAAGCAACAGGCATGGTTCTCCCCATCTCCACCCTGCACATTTTTTAGACATGTTTACTTCATTTAGAAAACACATTTTTAGTCGAGTATGTGTTGATGAACACTTGTTTTGTACTATGAGATTACATTTCCATGTTGAAGGTATTTATTCAATGAAGAAAACTTATTTAAGTTTACATAAAAATGTACACACAAAAATGTACAAAACAGATGTAGATCTACACTTGTTCTTCTAAAGCCTGGAGTGATTGCTTTAGCTCATTTTCTGATATGCTTAACAAGCAGGTGGTAGGAACACTTTATACACACCATCAAAAGTGTGTAATTGTGGATACACAATCTGAGGGAAACAATAGGAAGATAACAGCTTTTATTGGAGGTCTAGACCTATGTGACGGGCGATATGATACCCCTCAGCATAGATTGTTTTCTGACCTTGACACTGTTTTCAAAGGCGATTATCACAATCCTACATTCCCTGTAAGTCCATGTCAAAAATCAATGAGTTTCTTCCAATGTTTCCACTCCTTTGTTAATTTTATAAGAATTTGTTTTAGGAAGGAGGAGTTAAGGGACCAAGACAGCCATGGCATGATCTGCATTGCAAAATTGAAGGGCCTGCTGCTTATGATGTTCTCACAAACTTTGAGCAGCGATGGAGAAAGGCGGCAAAATGGGAGGAGTTAGGGAGGCGTTTTAAGAAGATATCACATTGGCATGAGGATGCATTATTAAAAGTAGACCGGATTTCTTGGATAACTAGTCCTTCCTCTTCTGTTCCAAATGATGATCCTTCATTGTGGATTTCCAGTGAAGATGATCCAGAAAATTGGCATGTTCAGGTCCATAACTTAAATATAATATTTTGAAAGTAAAACTTTAAATATTTCCTCCGTTATTATTTATTCAGTGTTCATTCTTTTTTGTGAAAATTTTATGGGCTGACATATAACTCCGCTATGGATTCATATGGGGTAACTTGACTTCATTAAGATTACTACTTTTCCATTTGAGTTCATAATAGATGACCCCACCATAAAGATATGCGGTTAGGGTGAGGCCACGCATGTCATATGACTCCATAATGGTGGACTCGTATGTCTCTCCATAAACTTTTCCATTTTTGGATGTTTTTTTATTATTTGCTCCATTCCATTTTCCCCAAATTTGTCCTTATTATTCATTTCTTTCTTATTTTCCCACTATTTCTCTACCTGATTCATACTTTTTTTACTTTTACACCTACACTTTTGTTGCTTCTTATGTTTTCCTACATCATTCAATAACCCTACAGTATTTCTTAATCTTCATCAAAATCTTATAGGAACAAATTAAAAAGTAATGGAAGGGAGTTTATGTATTCATGCACACTATGCTATAGGAAATTTAAAGAGACTAGTTATTATAAAAATAAATAAAACCTAGATTTTGGCAGAATCCCTATTGACTTTGTGTGTTAGATGTTACATATTTGACAGGTTTTCAGATCCATAGATTCAGGGTCTTTGAAAGGGTTCCCAAAAGATGTTCAAACAGCCAATACACAGGTGTTGTATTGTTGCATATAGGAAATATTAGTATAGTTAGTATACAGTATGTTAATGCATAAAAAAGGCTCTATTTTCATTTCCGATGTTAGGTTGGCCTGTATATAACAATTGCCTTTCTCTAATGTTGCAGAATCTAGTTTGTGCAAAAGATTTAGTAATTGACAGGAGCATCCAAATGGCATACGTCCAGGCAATAAGGCGTGCCCAACATTTTATTTACATCGAAAATCAGTATTTCCTCGGATCATCATATGCTTGGCCATCTTACAAGGATTCAGGTTTTACCCATTTTTTCTTAGAGAATTATATAATGTTCACTTGTTATTTTGTTTAGGAAAAAGGAACCTAAACTTTTACAGTGGAATTTTGTATATGTTTTAGGTGCAGATAACTTGATACCAATGGAGCTTGCTCTTAAGATTGCATGTAAAATTCGGAATAAAGAAAGATTCGCCGTCTACATCGTCATCCCAATGTGGCCTGAAGGTGTCCCAAATTCTGCAGCGGTTCAAGAAATTCTGTATTGGCAGGTAAATTCCTTTTTGACTAATTGTAATAACAACTGATCAATGGAAACATTTTTTGAGAAGTTTCAAGTTTTTTATTACTAATGAGTATCAATTAGGCTGTGTTCAGATATGCTAGGGAATGGAAAGAAAATGCGTACTCATATGTTTGGATCTAGTTTGGAAAATGCAACTAAAAATGAAAAATGACAGAAAAATAACCTACATTTAGATTGATTATCATTTATATAGCACAAGTAAATAACCAAAAATGAATTTGATCAAATATAAAATTTACTCAGGTATAACTTATTGGATGAGACTGATAGAGTGGAGTTCTTTCTTAACAAATTTCTACTCCATTTCCTCCCTATTTTCTTTTCCTAGCATTTCCCATATTCCAAATGGACTGCTAGAGTATTCTTGTATCAAAAGATTAGAATGAGACTGATAGGTTTACAAAATGTTGATTAACTAACTAATCAATTGTATTCAATCATTTACTATGGCTTGATCCATGTGCTTTATGAAAGCAGTTGATTAACCCATCCTGAATTATGTCAATACATTATAGACCTCCTCGTACATCAATGGTATGTCATTCTCTTGCAGGGACAAACAATGCAAATGATGTATGAAGTGATTGCAAAGGAACTGAAATCCGAAAAGCTAGAGGGCTCATCACATCCTTGTGACTATCTGAATTTCTACTGCCTTGGCAATCGGGAAGAATGCAACGATGAAACATCGAGCATCTTCTCCTCTCAGCATTCTGCAGGCACCAGCAGCGATGTTGTAAGGGACTTTACATTCAGCACATTTTGTTTATCTTAACAATAACCAATCAAATTCTTATTGTGCTCAAAATGACACCACTTAATGAAATTCATTTACAGGTTACGGCTTCTCAGAAATACGGGAGGTTCATGATCTATGTGCACGCCAAGGGAATGATAGTGGATGACGAGTATGTCATCTTAGGTTCTGCTAACATTAACCAAAGATCTATGGCAGGTTCGAGAGACACGGAGATCGCCATGGGTGCATATCAGCCCCATTACACTTGGGCAAGCAAACATCAAACACATCCCTATGGACAGGTTAGTGCGTGAGTATTGTTTTACCACATATCATTAACACTTGAAGGCCATCTGAGGTTGTCATCCTCCTCAAAAACAATCACCAAATGTAAAATATATATAAGTAAAGATCTTTTCCAAGTTTGCCTCTTTTTTTGAGGTGAGCCTGGTCTAGTTTGCTTTATGGATGCAGGCCTACACAACCATATATAATTGGACAATTCTTGGTGTAATCCATTTGTACACCTTAATAATTGCATTATCTGTTATGAATTGCCTTTGTAAACCCACAAACATAAGGGGGTTTACAAATGGTGTACAAATACAAAATTCCTATATACGAAGTAATAACTTTGCCACCTATATAATTGAACGTGTCATATGGTCAACAACATGTGGCCGCATTTAGGGGTGGACCTGGTTTTGTTCCAAGTAATGGGAATGAATCAGAGCTGGCTTCAGTTCCGGTAAGATTCCCAATCGGTTTATGCGCTATCTTTACATAATAGGAAAAAAATTGTCATAATTAGGAGTAAAAACGTTCGGGAATCAATGCTATCTTTTTATATCCTAAATGGAAGTAATTACTATCAAGTTTTGAAAATGTATAATGTCATGACTAAAGTTTGACAATGTCAAAACATGACCCAAGATGACAGTATTTAGGGGAGAAACATAACACTCATATTTTGAAATTCCTGACATTTTTACTCCTATTTTGGGAATTTTCCCATGGAAAAATCAGAACCGGTCAGTTCCCACTTTGGAGAAATGTGAACGGGCCAGGTTAGGACCGATTTCTAGTACTGGAACTCGAAAACGTTCACTCTCCATGAAAAAGGTCAGTCTAGCAGGCTACTTGGCCTCACCTGTGTCATTGCACTAAACCAAAACAACCTAAAGACAATTCTAAACTTTGATGAAATTGATTATATGAATAGGTGTATGGTTATAGAATGTCACTATGGGCTGAGCACCTCGGGATGATAGACCCGAGCTTTAAAGAGCCTGAAAAGTCAGGCTGTGTTAACCTTGTCAACAAGATTGCAGAAGATAACTGGAAGAGATACACTGCAGAGATGTTTGCACCATTGCAAGGTCATCTTCTCAAGTACCCTATCCAAGTAGGTTCGGATGGAAAAGTAAGGTCTTTGCCAGGATATGAAAACTTCCCAGACGTTGGAGGCAAAGTACTGGGAGCTAGCACAACTCTTCCAGATGCATTGACCACTTAAACAACCTCCAAACCAGCTACTTTTTGTTCATATCATATGCCCACATTGTTTCATATCATATGGATTTAATGATCCACGCTAGATTGTAAGTATCAGAGATATGCCACATTTAGCATCCTGTGTGACTAGGTTCATAACCGAACTCTGGGTAGAGCTTTTTGACCCTTTTCTTTATCTTATTTATTATTTATCATGAAGCCTAAATGAGCTTTGTAAATATAAATTATAAACTAAATTACTGTTGAATTTATTTATATTGTGAAAAAGGCATGTACAGAGTATAACATTTTTACTCAACTTTATTAATTGAATCAGATTAATGAATGTATTATATTGTGGTTAGATATATTGCATTCTTCTTCTTTATTACCTCAGTACCGCAAAAGCTCATACCTTAAGTACAGAGACATTGTTTCTGGATGACCAATAAAGAAGGGAAACAAAGAAGCGCAGTGAGCCATTTTGTTTTATTCTACCGTATTCTCAAGTCAAAGAATAATGAGTCTTTGGCCTCATTGCAAATGATGGAACTGAGATATTTATATATTCATTGTAAGACAAATATTGAAAAAATGAACTAAACGTTAGACAATCGATTCATATTGTATGTTGTGATATCAGCTCAAAATTATTGCATTGGCCTGCAGCACTGCCTTGATCCATAGTGCAGTCACTTTAGGGCTACACAAAAAAAAAACTGAAAAACTTAAACCAACTGACCAAAAAAACTCTAACCGACAGCAACTGAGTGACTCATGGGTGGTTTCAATTTCAATTTAAGGAATCAGAGTGTTTCATGTACAAGCTAGTTGTACACGAAATTTTATGACAATTTTTTTGACACAAACATATTTTTTTATTGCTGTGAAAAATGTTTCTCTTCATAAAACCCACAAAAATTGTTTGTTCAAAAACAATTTGACCAGCGTGTAAAATGTCGTGTACAATTTGACGTGTACAAATAGCATTTTCCGTAAGAAATGGCTTCAAAGACAGCCAAATGGATCAAAATCGACTTGCGGAGTATTAAAAAGATAAAATGCAGTCAGGAACAAGAACCAAAAGGGTTGGAGATCGGAAGGCATAATAAGAAGAACCAAGGGGTGAGTACTCGGTCAAAGGGACCTAAAAGCAACCTCGAACACATTAAGAGCCCATTTGGTAACTGAAATGGTTTGATCCAACTGAAATTTATGATGTTTTGGCTTAGGCTTAAGTGGTTGTATGGGCTGATTCTGATGATTTATGAAAAAATTAAATTTAAAATATACTACGTACAGTATTTTATTAATAAAATAAAGAAAAACATTATATGTAAAATTGTTAAAATGATCCTCTACTGTAACCTAAGCCGAAACAGCCAGAAAAGTAACTTCAATATTATTTTTTCTTATTATTACACATTTCAGCGAGCAAAATAAAAAATTATGTGTTTGGTGAAAAAAATAACTTATAAACCCGATAAACCGAATAACAGTGTTATCTTTGCAATTAAGTAGTCCGTATTAATTAGCCCACACTTATTACGACAATTAAATTGCAATTAAAAAATGTGATCGTTAGACATGCGTATTAGAGAGGGGCTCGCGGTCACAATTAAAATGTTTTTAATTGAATTGAAATCGGTCTAGTATAATCTAGTTTAGTCTATTCTGGTTAGATTTGGTCTATTTAAATATGATCTATTTAGTTTGATCTGGTAATATCTACCTTATGTTTATTTTACAATTGTTGAAGTTTGGTTTGGTCTAGTCCGGTAGCATAAACTCGATCTGGTTTGATTTGAGATTGAAAACACTTCAAGAAAAAACATTCTTACTATTGTTCATCATTTCTGTGCAATTCTTAAATTCTTAAAGCAATCGATTTATTTTTGGGAAAACTGTCAAATAAGCCCCCCTACTAATACAGAAAAGTCAATTAAGCCCCTAAACTCAAAAAACACTCAATTAAGCCCACGAACTATAAAAAACGAGGCAAAACAGTCCTTTTAGCAGGTAATTAAGCAGTTAAAAAGAGATAAGGAAAAAAGAAAAGAAAAAGAAAAAGAGAAAAAGAAAATGTAAAAGCATGCCACATCATTTGTCACACATGCAACTTAACTGGGAACGGTTAATATCCTGCTAAAAGGACTGTTTTGCCTCGTTATATTTAGTTCGTGGGCTTAATTGGATGTTTTTTGAGTTCGGGGGCTTTATTGACTTTTTCGTGTTAGTAGGATGACCTATTTGACACTTTTCCCTTTATTTTTCTATTCTAATACATTTCATAATTCTAACTTTATTTATTTTGACTATTACATAATGAAATGTGTGAATTAAAAAGTTTGAAGAAGGTTGATAGATAAGTTTGATAGGTCAAAAATATGAGTTAGGACTTTTAAAAGTATTCGTGCCATAGTTTGTATGGCCTTGAGAAATAGGATGTGAGAATTCAAAATTGCATATCTAAATTCAAAATATGAGTTTTGTTTATAGATAGATACGCTTATCTACCCAACCGTAATTGCTTGTATATAGACAATTACGCTTGAGTTTAGTAAAGAGAAGTGTATATGTCTGTGATCTCAAATTATCTGTGCAAAGATAATTCATTTTTTTGAGTCACAAACATTTTCCTTTACTAAAGCTCAAGCGTATTTGTATATGCACAGACAATTACACTTAAATGTTTAAACCAATGTATAGCTCGGTGTACACAAAACAAAACTCTTTAAATTTTAAAAATAAGGAAGAGATAGAATCAAAACCGTCCTAATCACACCCATATTTATGTCATGCCGGATTTTCAACCTTGTTGGTATTGACTACGCTGTATTTAGCTATACGTGTAACAATTGCATGATTCTAATTTATATATCTTCCCTGTTTTAGATCCGTGCGCAGCAATTATAGTTACACCTAATCAACACTTTCATTACCTGACCATTAAAAAAACACTTTATGCTTCCTTTGTCACATGTATCTTGACTTGCTCCTACAAAATAAAACAGTTCATTTTTGTTCAATATATGTCTAACACGGTTACACCTACGGAGCATATCATACTCCCCTCCCAGAATTAACTTCAGTTTTGACTGGGTACGAGGATTAAGATAATGAGAAATGTGTGGTGGAAATTAAAGTTGTGCAGAGGAGAGAGAATTGTGTAAGAATGGTTGTGAAACACAAATCCTTTGCCAAAAAAGGAAAGAGGGGATAAATTTAGACGGATTGAAAAGGAAAGAATGAAGATAATTTCGGAACGGAGGGAGTATATAAGTGACAAAAATTTAAATATTCAAAAACAAAGCGAAAAACATGTTCTATGTCGCTCAAAAAGGATGACCCCTCATCCCTGAGGACCTCCCAACACCGACCTGACGGGGAGTGACGGCATGATGGGAGGATGTAAATTGGACTATAATCACAATTTGACAGATAGAGAGTGAGGCTTCATTCTCGATACATGCAGAAGCCCTATAAATTTTTAGCATAGTAACCTCTCATTGGAAAAAAAAAATGGTACAAAAAAAAATTCCAAACAAACAATTCAATTTTTTGTTTAGTACGACGCGAGTTTTATTTTCTCCTCCGTGCAAACTTTTGTTAGTTTTCATTTTCTAATTTCATGTGTCCTAATCCTAAATAACTTTTTTACCTTCTTTTTCACGATATTTCAACTAATCGCTTCCTTTTTTGAAAGAAAATTTATACTAAAAATTGTTATTATACACTTTAATAATGCCTTAAATAATGTAATTCGAACAAAAATGTACAATATTACTCTTTTTGTAAGTTTTTTAAATACTTTTATATGCTCACTTTATTTACTCTTTACTTCTTACAAACTATTTTTCTTTCGTTAATTTGTATTACATTCCTTTCTTAATATATTTTATTTCCTACTTTTCATTTATCATTCACATTTCATATTAGTTCCACTAATCATTTTCTTTTTAAATTCTACAAAATACATAATTAAACACTAAAAAGTAATGAATCCCTATATTAAAGACTCGATCCCAAAACAATCAAGATCAACAACGGGTGGAGAGTAATGGATTATCAAAATCCCTATATTTTTTAAAAAAACTACTACACATTTCTTAAAATTTCAAAAACTCCATTTGGGATGTCATAGTTTTATACGGAGTAACTTGTTTATTATTAAACAATTCAGAAATTTATTAACACAATCAAGCAGTTTGATCAAAGTAGGTAATATCACATGCACCCAATTTTTTTTAGGCTAAAGGATCAAATAGGTACATGAACTAACTTAAAGTGTACAATTAGCCCCTTATATAGGAGGTTCTGCCCGGCCGTCGCCAATTGGGGCGGTTCCCGGTGGAATTTTTTGATGAATTTTTTTTAACATCTTCTTCATTAAGTCTAGTTTACTCATACCAAATTTGAGCTAAAAATTCAACCGGGAAGGCAGTCAAATGATTTTTTGAAGATAACTACGCAGTTAAACAACGCAGTACATTTCGGAAAATCATTTGACTGCCTTCCCGATTTAATTTTTAGCTGAAATTTGATATGAGTAAACTAGACTTAATGAAGAAGATTCTCAAAAAATATCATCAAAAAATTCAACCAGGAACCGCCTCAATTGGCGACGGCCGGGCAGAACCTCATATATAAGGGGCTAATTGAACACTTTAAGTTAGTTCATGTACCTATTTGACTCTTTAGCTTTTTTTTATTTGTTGCTTGATTTGTATATTTTGAAAATCAAAATAAAATTTATTTTACACAAATATTTGCATAAGTGTCAGGGAGAATTTAATTACCAAAAAGAAAAATATATTACTACCTCCGTTCTTTTTTATTAGTCCTTCTTTCCTTTTTGGGACGTTTTTTTTATTTATCCTTCTTTCCATTTAAGGAAAGTTTTTACTTTAAATATACCTTTATACCCCAACTTTTATTACCATTACCCCTTTCTCTTTCCTAGTTTTTCATTTACCCACTACTCATTACACCTTTTACACTACCCCTACTATTTTCCTCTTAAAACCCGTGACAAAGCTTAAGGAGACTAATATTAAAGAACTGAAGGAGTACTCCGTAATATTTCGAAACGAAAAGTCCATAAGAATATTACTGACAAGTGACCACTTTTAAATTGAAAGTGCAAAAGTTTATGAGAAAAACATCAAGAAAGTATACTCCGTCTGTCTTAAGAAAACATCAAATTATCCTTAACCTTCTTTTTAACTTTTTTACATTCTGAGAAAAATTATTGGAAAAACAGAAAATGAATCCATTTTGGAATGTGAATGAATCCTCATCAGATTCATCACTCTGTTTCCTCCATACCAAAAATGGAGAAGCTCAAAAGATCCTTTAAAGCTCTCTCTCCGGACCATCCTCCCCGGCAAGGTCACCCTGAAGAAGAACGCAGTGTTCTCTTGAACCAACTCCAATCCCTAGAAACTTCCACCGCCGGCATGGAGTCGCCTCTGTCATCTTCATCGCCGGCGAAGTCCCCAGCTGCCCCCGATTCTACTGAGTTCGTTGTTAAAATCGGCGGCCCTACTAAAGAAACTGAGCTCTCGCCGCCGTCTTCTTCTTCTTCTTCATTCCAGACCCAGCCGGCGACAAGCAACGTTAGTAGAAATATCAGTGGGTTGAACCCCTGGGATGAGAACAAGGTTTGGAGAGATTCCAGCTACGATTTCTCAAATGATGCGGCGATTAAAGCTAATAGTAAAGCAAGGAGCAACGCAGATTTCGACTTCATGTCTGAGTCTCCGCTGTCTAGGGTGGCGGAGAGCCCCACCGTAGGTCAGATTTCGCCGCGAGAAGTCAGGGTCTCTTTCAATGAGAACTTGAATGGACCGGCTCGGCGCCGGTCCAATGCCAGTGGCGAGCAACGAGCGGGTGCAGGGGAGGACGCTGTGCTGTGGAGTTCAACCTCTTCCTTTCGGAGAAAGTCTGGTCTTCTGTCGACGAGAATGAAGTCCAGGCTGTTAGACCCTCCCCCCGAGCAGCCGAATGATCAGAGAATGTCTCAACGGATGACAATGAAGTCTGGAGCAATGTGTAAAGGGAGTGAAGTTGACGATGACGACCCTTTCCTGGACGAGGATTTTCCTGAGGATTACAAGAGGATTAAATTCAGTCCACTTACAATTCTTCAGCTGGTGAGTTTGATTTTGATTATTGCTGCTTTGATTTGTGGTCTTGCGATCCCTGTACTGAGAAATAAGAATGTCTGTGACCTAGAATTGTGGAAATGGGAGGTGATGGTTTTGGTGCTGATTTCTGGAAGATTGGTTTCTGGTTGGGTGATAAGGTTGGTAGTTTTCTTCATAGAGCGCAATTTTCTATTGCGAAAGCGGGTTTTATATTTTGTCTATGGATTAAGAAATGCAGTGCAGAATTGTATATGGTTGAGTTTAGTATTAATAGCTTGGCAGTGCATTTTTGATAAGAGGGTAGAGAGGGCCACAAATGGGAATGTGGTCTTACCATACGTGACCCGGATTTGGGTCTGTCTGTTGGTGGGAACCTTTATATGGCTTCTGAAGACACTGCTGGTTAAAGTACTGGCAATGTCATTCCATGTCACTGCATTCTTTGACCGGATTCAGGAGTCTTTATTCAACCAGTATGTGATCGAGACTCTGTCTGGCCCACCGTTGGTCGAGATTTTACAAGAGCAAGAAGAGGAGGATAAGATGATGGCTGAGGTACAAAAGCTTCAAAGCGCAGGGGCCACATTGCCTCCTGATCTCAAGGCAACTGTGTTTAAGAGTGGAGGAAGACCTATTGGCACTCCCCGAAAGAGCCCAATGTCTGCTGCTACCAGGAGCCCTACTCCTATGTTTTCAAGAATCATGTCTAGGAAGGAAAAGGATGAGGACGGTGGTGGAATTACTATTCATCACTTGCATAGACTCAATCAGAAGAATATTTCTGCTTGGAATATGAAGAGGCTGATGAATATTGTCCGGAAAGGCGTGTTATCTACTTTAGATGAGCAGCTTGAGGAGTCCACTGGCGAAGATGAATCTGCAGTGCAGATCACTAGTGAAAAACAGGCTAAAGTTGCAGCCAAGAAGATTTTTAACAATGTTGCCAAGTCAGGCTCCAAGTATGTAATTATACACTATTTTTATGTGAAAGTTCTTACTTTTATTTGAATGCTTAATTTAGTTTTTGGTAGAACAAATAACTCGTGTTCCAATCAAGTTGAAAGCAGACATGACCTTGTGACTGAACAATCAAGTCCGTTAGGTAACACGTAGAAAGCCTCTTTGTTGCCTACTATAGCTTGCTCTTTTTTAATTAGCTTACTGATTCCTTTAGTAGCAGCGCATTGCATTTAAGTTTCTCTAAAGAAAATTTCTGAATTTGAAGGGATGCCCTCCCATTTGAGTGCTTGCAATCTGAAATTTTCAACTATTGAATGGAAATGGTAAGGTGGTATAGCATATAAAGGGAGAAAACAATTTCGGAATTCCAAAGATTTAATCCGGAAACTATTTCATGTATTAGTTGATATATGAACAAAAGATAATTTGAGAGTATAAAGTTATGTGGTCTGATTTTCGTTATGCTTCAATGCTTCATTGGCTGGCATATATTTACATTTTATAAATGCACCGAAAAGGACAGGATTTTATTTGCAACTAAAGTTGGATGGGAGATTATTGGACCATGATTTATCTCTAAGTACAAATTCAAACTTCTTTTTTCTCCTCCTCCGTATGTCTTAAATTTTTTAGCTTTTCTGATCATGTAATGTTGTCACTAGGTTTATTTACATAGAAAATCTTCTACGCTTTATGAGGGAAGATGAAGCATCAAAAGTCATGCGCCTTTTTGAAGGAGGAAATGAGAGCAAGGGAATCAGTAAACGGGCTCTCAAAAATTGGGTGGTGAGGATTTTAGTTGTAATTAATCTTGCTACCTATTACTTAACTGTAACTGCATTTCGTTTAGAGGCTAAAGTTTACCTATTATGCTACTTCATACTACGTATTAAAATTTGGGTGCATATAAATGAGGATTTTTTTTAATATTCCAGGTCAATGTATTTAGGGAACGGAGAGCCCTTGCTTTGTCTTTAAACGACACAAAAACTGCTGTAAACAAACTGCATCAGATGCTGAACGTCCTTGTAGCAGTACTGATAGTGGTCATCTGGCTTCTTATACTACGAGTTGCAACTATGCATTTTTTTGTCTTTATAAGCTCTCAGCTTCTATTAGTTGTATTCATGTTTGGAAACACGGCAAAGACCACATTTGAGGCAATCATTTTCTTATTTGTAATGCATCCATATGATGTCGGTGATCGTGTTGAAATTGATGGAGTTCAGGTAAAAACTTTTCTCAAATATCATAATTTAGCTATTTCTGTCATATATTGTTATGAGTTTTGTTGTGGTATTTTTTCTTGATCTTCATTCATCACATATGTAACTTTTTGTTTCCATTTCAGATGGTAGTTGAAGAGATGAATATATTGACAACAGTTTTCCTGAGATATGACAATCAAAAACTCACATATCCAAACAGTGTTTTGTCTACAAAGTTTATAGGTAATTTTTACCGTAGTCCAGATATGGGAGAGGCAATCGATTTCGCCATTCATATCTCAACTCCCATGGAAAAGATTGCATCTATGAAAGAAAGAATAATAAGGTACTGTTAAATGAAGAATAGTGGAATACATACTTAACATTTACATTCTTACTTATGCAAGTAAGCAGCATTTGCTAGCACATACAAGGGGCATCTAATACTTTTGTGGTTATTACTTCTTTTGTATGATGCAAACTTATGTATTTTACATTGATTTTATTAAACAGCTATATAGAGAACAAGAGTGACCATTGGTATCCGGGTCCAGCAGTAGTAATGAGAGATATAGAAGACATGAACAGGTTAAAATGGTCAGTTTGGCTTTCACATAGAATAAATTTCCAGGACATGGGAGAGAGGTGGGCGAGGAGAGCTCAACTGGTGGAAGAGATGGTTAAAACATTCAAGGATCTCGATATCGAATACCGCATGCTCCCCGTTGATGTCAATGTAAGAAACATGCCTTCATTGACCTCCGGTAGACTCCCATCTAACTGGACTGCTTGTTCGACGTGATGATTCATCTCTCAAATCCATCCCGCCTTCGAACCGAGTTCCACTTGGTCAAATGGTAATTGCAGTAGCTTGTCGTTTATGTACATATTGTTAGAGTGGTTGTGACATTTAAAGCTGCTGTAGTATGCAATCCATGTGTGTCACTCTTACTAACGCAAATCTGATCACTAGTGCAGTAATAGTAGTAAAAGAATATATTAAATTTTTAATGGGTGATATTATGTGCTCTCTTTATTGCTTTCTTCTAACAAAACGTTTAGGCTTGAGAGTTGAGACCCTATGCATTTTCCCTAGATCATCTAATTTATACTAATAAAGTGATCACCTTTAGTACTAGTATATGTGAAATACGTTTTGATTGAAAGTGATCACCATTATCCGTACATATTAATGTAGAGAGATGAGAGAACTAGAAAGAGAAAGTGAGAATGTATTATTAATTAACCATCCATTTGCAAAGTTCCAAAGAGGAATATGTATAAGCGAAATGTGGGCTTAGGCTGCTAGGCTGGGCCTAGCAGGCCCAATTACATAAAGGGAGTGATAATGGACTGTACAAAAGCTAATCCGTGGAGGGGTGTTCTGAAGTGTCGAGGGCATAGGTGTTGAGGGCATAATGGCCGAGGCCCGAGGGCATAGGTGTCGAAGGGTGCTACCGAGGGGTAGCTGAGGGGTTCGTCGAGGGCCTGCCGAAGGGTGCTGCCGAGGGCATAGGTGCCAAGGATGCTGCTGAGGGGTCATGCCGAGGCATGTGTCTGGGTTGCATGAGTATGTGGGTCAGGGGGTCCTGGATCATATACTCCATTAGGAGCCCCCACTCCGATTGTCGAGAGGTGGTCGAGGCAAAGAGGCCGAAGGTAGTCCTCTAGTTCCCCACTCCTGCTGGCCAAAGGTGCTTCGGGCTGGAGGAGTTGTTGTCATGCTGAGTTCCGTAGTTTCTAGGCATTCCCAATTAAAATGCCTTTAATTATGCTGAGTTCTGTAGTTTCTAGGCATTCCCAATTAAAATGTCTTTAATTGCACTTCTTAAACGTATGTACTCTCTCGATAAATAAGGAATACAACCTTTTTTAAATTTCTAATATTACTAATGATGAATAGCTAATTTTATATACGGTCATATTTCTTGTGACTTATTAATCATGTTATTTTATTGACTTCAGAGTTCAGATTCATGATGATTGAACCTCATTATGAATTTCACATTATATTTTAAGTTCAGTTAGTGTTAAAACATCTTCATATGTCATACTTGGTATGTATTAATCTACCAAATTAAAGAACATATTTTTCTCCTAGATAATATTTCTTTTTCCTACTAATTTATTTGTTACTTTGACAAAATTAGCTTTATCATCAACTGAATATTATAGCTGTAAAATGACGTTTAATAAGAAATTGGCTTAGGTATCAATTTTTTACTTTAATTTATTACATGAATGGTATATTAATTGACTTGAACTTAGACAATCTAGTATGCCTCATGTATAATGGGATAACTACAGCTTTTGTCACTTTAGTAAATGGCTAAACCACACACAATATTTAAAAAATATAATAGAGCTTCGGTGTCTTGTTAGTACTCCCTCCGTCCCGGAAACAAGTTCCCAATTTGCTTATTTGGATTTTCCAAAATAAACTTCTCACTTCCTTATTTAGCGAATTATCTACATCAAAACAGTGCAAAACAGTGTCAAACAATGTCAAAATAGTGTCAAAACAGTAAATTTACCCCTCAGTAAATTTATTTCCTAAAATTGTGTGAAAGTCAACCCGAGACTTGTTTCCGAGACGGAGGGAGTATATAAAATATACGGATTGAATTGGAACATGAATATTACTAAAAAGTAACTCACTCACAAAAGGTCATTTTTTCAGAAATGGGACTATATGAGTCTTAAATCTTGAAAAGGCTAATGTGGTGTTTGGTAAACGGCGTTTCAGTCGAAAAATAGCGGTTTGACCACTTTCAGCATTTTTCAATAAGTGAAAAAATTGTTTGGTAAATAGCGGCTCGTCACTAGCGTTTTTGGACGAAAACGCTGAAACGAATACGCTGCTAATAGGAGAGTTTGGGTTGGCGTTTTGAAAAATGGCATTTTCTACTAATTGTATGGCCAAACAACTAAATTACTAAACATCTTATAACAACCCACCAATTTATTCATCTAGTCAAATCCGCTGACTGAATCATCTATTGACAACCCGATAACATAACTCACTATCTGTTAACCGTTGAATGTCAAACACGCCCTAAATGTATTTACTAAAGTGCTCATCTCAATATGCATGACCAGACATCCCAATTTTACATTTAATTTAGTTTATGTCTTTGATTTTGTCTATGTACCTAACTATCGATATATCATTTCTGGCGATTTTAACTTTCTAAAATATGTAAGTGGTTAAATGTGCGAAAAGTAATACAAAAAATCATTTTTGTACCCACCCCCTATTTTGCCTGTGTACATAAGCAATTCGTTAAGAAGAAAGCGTCATTTGTTTCCCAATTATCTGTGTACACAGACAAATATACAAATGTATGTACAAAGGTAAAACAAGGACTCAACTAAGAGCATCTTCAATGGTAAAATGTGCACGGT
Source organism: Cuscuta epithymum (assembly GCA_945859915.1). Taxonomy (NCBI): domain Eukaryota; kingdom Viridiplantae; phylum Streptophyta; class Magnoliopsida; order Solanales; family Convolvulaceae; genus Cuscuta; species Cuscuta epithymum. The sequence continues at coordinate 863,343 of CAMAPF010000024.1, forward strand.
GCACACGTGGCATGAAAAATAGCCACATAAATATTAGTCAATAAATTCTTTCTCTCCTTATTTGAATGATTTTATACAGTTTTGGTAAGTTTTTCTCCACACTGTCAAGGAGACCGTCTAGATGTTGACATTGTTGTTGACATTACAGGGAAAAACTTACCAAAATTGTATAAAATCATTCAAATAAGGAGAGAAATAATTTATTTGCTAATATTTATGTGGCTATCACTCATGCCACATGTGCACCGTGGACATTATAGCATTGGAGATGCTCTAATAATAAGTAATAACATGTGTTAAAAGAGTTAAATGAAAAGTAGGGGTGGGATTTTGAAACCGAGAACCGTAGAACCGATTGGAACCGAACCGTTAATAACATCTAGGAACCGAACCGTTAACAATTAATGCATCATTTGTAGGAACCGAACCGAAGCGAGTTATAACGGTTCGGTTCCCGGTTTCTATAAAAAATATGTGCATGGAACCGTTGAGGAACCGTTATTAAAAAAAATAAAAAATAAAATAGTAGTAGTAGTAACAATAATAATATAATAGCAATAATAACCACCACAACAACAACAATAATAAAACAATATAAGATACTTAACTAACAATTCTAATTTAATCAACGGAAAAGAAGTAATAAATATTGTACATGAGGTTGATATAATACATTAAACTCCTTTCTACAAATCAAGTTTTGTTCCATCACATAAATTTTATAAATATAAAATAACCCAAATAACTTGTAGTTGATTACAAGTTTGGGCTGATAAGCTTGGGCTCTTTCTACTCAACCTCTAGTCTTCCGGGCTCTGTCCGAAAAGCATTGCTGGCTGATAAGCTTGGGCTCTCTTTCTTTAGATTTCTTCCGTAAGCGTTTTGTACTACATGGGCCAGGGCCATATAATTTTATGCTTCTTTTTTATTATTTTGTTGTACTTTGGGAAGGAATTCTTATTCTAAAGAGGTTTTGGCCTAGCCCCCTCTTCTTCTGTACTTATCTTTTATTTAATAAAATTCCGGCAAATGTTCCCCGGCTTTTGCCCCACTGATTTTGGTGGTTTGCCTTCCGGGATTAAAAAAAAAAAAAAAACTTGTAGTTGATTACACATATTTTACTTTACTATTTTCATGATATTTCTAATTATTAGATTTATTATGAATCAATAGAATGTAATAATGTTTTTTATATCTATACATGCAAACTCAATGCCTTTTGTTTATGTTTTGAAAAACTTGAAGTAGGCGTCCTATTCTTCCTATTCTTGAAGTAACCTTCATCGCTCCGACACTACAACGATTTTTAATGTTTCATTTATTACATGAAAATTTAAATCACTTTTGTTCTATTAAGTGTTCAAAGTTCATTAATTAGTTAAGTTTGAGCTTTTGATGTTTGAAGTGATTAGAGTTTCAAATAAAATTTTAATACTCGTGTTTTAAATTTTCGACGTGTTTAAAATTATGTGTTAATTCTTAGACGAGAAAAAATTATTCTAGGAACCGGAAAAAGGAAGAACCGAACCGTTTACTACCGGTTCGGTTTCATAACGGTTCTTGATTTTTTATATAGGAACCGAACCGATTTCATTAGTTAAAACTTTTATAACGGTTCCACTCATTTTGAGTGAGAACCGAACCGGTCCCAGCCCTAATGAAAAGTGCCTGGATGGACCTGAATCTGACATAACATCCAAATTCCAAGTGAAGGACCAGCATACCGAGATGAACACAATACGCAGCTGTAGTTTATCATCGTCCTCGCTGCATAATTCCGCAAAGCCAAATGATCTTTCCCAGTTTCAAACGTTGAGTGGCCTTCGCCATCTTGTTGAAACTCGAAGATTCAAGGTATGGAAACATTGTATTCTACAAGTATTTCCTCCTTCAATTTCTCTATTATCAGTTTCTTAGTTTCTCTGTGATCAGTTACTTGGCTTTTAAATTTTATAAATGCATGATGCAGTAGCGGATTCTTGTAATTAGTCCTTTTCCAGCATTCGAAAACTATCACTCATGATAATGAGAGTTAGATAACAAACCAGCAGATCGTATTTTAAGTTCTTAAATTTAACGTTAGTTACCAAACGAACCCTTTCCAGCAGGAACCTGACTTTGAGCTTACTGAGCTTCTAAATCGGTAATAACTAATACGGATTGCTACGTAATACTACGTAAAAAATAGACTTCTTTTCCTCTGATATATTGAATGTGTAGAACGCTAGGTTTTAGTATATGTTTTGTAATGAAAGAGATGAAAGAAAGGGAAAACAACAAACCAGACAACGTCCAACATGACTATTGAAATGATATTGTCTGACCCAACAGCCGTCTACTGGGCGGTTGGGCCATGCTGACTGGCCACATCCCAGGTAATTTGAGTGGTATCACATGGAAATATGGAATGTAATATAAGGCTTACCAGATTATGCTAAGTTGCTAAGAATCTAAGCTAGGTAATGATAGTTAGACTTCTCACATGTAAGATCACATAACTAATACATAGTACACGCTGATTCTTAAGTGGTTTTTATTTTCATCGTCTGTTGACAATTTTAGGAAAACAATTGTCTTTGTAGGCATGGTTTTTGGATCAATTCGGAGTTCTTCATGATGGAAAACAACCCTACCCTGGGGCCATTTCAACATGTATGTTTTAGCTGACCTATTTTGTTAAGGTCACCAATTTGTTAGTTCAAGACATTTTCAGTTTTCTTGTTTTGCTACTTGCTAATATTACCATCCATCTGTGAGCAGTGGAGAAATTGGCAAAGTTTGGTGCAAAAGTGGTGGTTATCAGTAATTCTTCAAGGAGGGCATCAACGACCCTGGAAAAATTGAAGAGTCTTGGATTTGATCCATCTCTCTTTATGGGAGCAATTACAAGCGGAGAATTGACTCACCAGTACCTGCAGAGGTTTTTATGCAGATTGCAGTGCAGAGTTGATTACCATATGGTCAATGCATGGCTTTATTTTCTAATAAAGAAATTCAGATTATTATTTTTTATTGTTAAATGGATAAGCCTTGGTGATAGAGTTGCTTGGTGATTTTTGGTGATACTCATATTGGCGTGCCTTCGAGGGTGTCAAATTATGAGATATTTGTTGTTCCATAGTGAATCATTTATCATTTAAACTTTTGGATTGCATTATAGGACTCTATTTGAATGGTTGCCTGCTTTATTATATTGACATACATGTAAGCAACTGAACAATTTTTGTGTGACATTTAATTTGCTTAGGAGAGATGATTCGTGGTTTGCTGCTCTCGGGAGGTCCTGCATTCATATGACTTGGAATGACAGAGGGGCTATATCTCTTGAGGTATGCGGAATCCTTGTCTTTCTTTTGAGGAATAAAACCAACTGTGACTTTAATAAGGAAATACATAGAAGGTTCGCTATATTCATATGAGCAAAAGTAAAGCTTGAACAAAGTTGAAAAATCAACTTAGGATTTAGGGTTTTATTAATCCATATTCTCTTATCAACCTTGTGGTTGGACATGCATGAGTGCATCTCATCTTATAAATAATGCAATGTTGTAAATTGTGGTCATGTCTAAGCTTCGATTATTACTAAAATTGTTGGAAGCCCTTTTACTTTAGGGCCTAGGGTTACAAATTGTGGAAGATGTTCAAGAAGCTGATTTTATTTTGGCTCATGGTACTGAGGCCATAGGGCATTGCTCTGGAGCTGCAATCCCAATGAGCCTTGAAGATCTTGAGAAAATAATAGAGCAGTGTGCTGCTAGAAGAATTCCTATGGTGGTGGCCAATCCTGATTTTGTGACTGTTGAGGCTAGGGATTTGCGTGTTATGCCTGGTAAACATGTTACTAGTAGAAGGATTTACTTCTATGGCTATGCATGAGTATTAAAATTTTGTGGAATCTTATATAAGACCTCTATTTATCATAGTATTCATGATCTGATTTGTCTTCCATTATTTTATTCTTTTTGTTTCCATAATTCAGGAACATTAGCAGCCAAATATGAACAACTTGGTGGGGAAGTCAAGTGGATGGGAAAGCCTGATAAGGTGATTACATTATCGGATCCCCTCCACCTTTGAGTGTTGGCAAATCTTATTCACACTTGCAAAAACGGCCATTACAACCCCATGAACTTTTGCTTATTTTTGTAATAGCAGTTCTGCAGCTATTTCAGTAGAGCACTGAATGTGCTAAAAGGCTGTGCATTTTGTTTATATATCAGCAATCATACATGGTTCTGAGCACAGGTTTTTGTAAAACATTTGCCAGAGAAAGCAAAACCTTTCCAGGATAATATTTTCCTGTGCCAGCATAGAAAATTCTACAAAACATTTTCCATATTTTTAGAAACCATCAGAACCTAAATACTCCGTGTGATTTTGAGGCTATTCATGAGTAAATATTAGTTTTTTGGAAGAGGGGCTTTCCATTATTGATAATGTTAAACACTTATTTGAAGTTTTTAAGAACTTCACTAGTTCACTGCAACGACTGGCAAAAAGTAAAGATCTATGATTGAAAAAAGTTGACAAGGTGACTATGCATTGTAAAAATGGTGACCATACATTGTAATACCAGAGACTAGCAACTGACAATTGGTGACCGACCAATTTTTTATTTCAAAAAATAAAATTGTAGATTGTTAATTGTTTATACTAGTACTTTGCAGTGACATTTCTAAAATTTATGTTCTTGGTAGTACATTCTTTAGGATTCTTTGCGTACCTTATGTTCTTATATACAGGATATTTTTTGCTTGTTCTTGTTCTGTTTCAAGAACTTCCAGTCCTAAAGAAAGAGTCGGGTCTTAAAAGTCAACTTTCATTTTTAATTGAAATTCGTGTAAAGCCTTTGTAAAAGAAAACGATAGCAGTCAACAATAGGAGTAATAAATAATAGGGAAATATCCCAAAGTAGGAGTAAAAACAAGGTTTTTTCCTAAATAGGAGTAAAAACATGTTTTTTCCTAAATAAGAGTAAAAACAAGGGTTTTTCTTAAATAGGAGTAAAATCAAGGTTTTTCCTAAATAGGAGTAAAAACGAGTTTTTCTCCTAAACAGGAGTAAAGTGATGCCATACTAAAATCATACTGCCATATTATGACATTATGAGGCAATAAAAAATGGCAGTATGATCTTAGTATATTAGTATGGTTTCAGAGTGGAAGTCCTTATTCTTAGGGGGGGATTTAGTACTCATATTTACGAAAATCGCCTTGTTTTTACCCCTTTGTAGGGCAATTTCTTTGAATTAATATAGCTGATGGGCATGCTGTTATTTGCATCTTCATCCAAAAGATAAATCAAAAGATGAAGATGTATATTTTGTAACCAGATTGAGTTGAATAAAAAAAGTTGTACTTTACGCCCATTGGGTTTTTTAGGGACAGAGGGAGTTTTTGAGTCCTTCCTTTACTTGATATCTTATCTCTGCCTCTGCTTTCTATTGGGTTGCTAGGCCTACATCTCACAATATTCCCCACGGTTTTATGTGTATAATAATTTTACATGCCAATGTCAAAAGAAATTGCCTAAGCATTTTGATTTTGTGATATATATTGTGCTAGGTTATATACAACTCTGCTATGGCCATGACTGGTGTAGATGCTTCTGAGTGTATCGCTGTTGGTGACTCACTTCACCATGATATCAAAGGTGCAAATGCAGCTGGGATATCTTCTGCATTTATTACTGGTGGGATCCATGCTGCTGAACTTGGACTTGAAAATTTTGGAGAAGTTGCAGATATTACTTCTGTACATGCTCTTGCTTTGAGACATGATGCATTTCCAACATATGTTCTTCCTTCTTTTACTTGGTAAGTGCTCATGATGCAAGGAGAGGAGAAAGCTGTCATCTTCACTTGCATGTTATTCTTGAGGATTTATCCAATTGAAACTGCATCTTAACAATAACAATAATGAGGCAGGTGTCTTCAATGCTTGGCATGATGATCAATCATTCAATCTAAAGGCTTAATGTATCTGATTGCCACAGCAAAGTTTATGAAATGGTTGTCAGCTGAAAAAGCCAACCTTTAGTTGTATAGTCTGTGATGGTTTTTGAGCAATTCTAAGTTTATAACTAAATTAAGGACCAGTTGATTCTTTTTCCTGATGAGTGTCAACGAAATTGTTTCAGCTGTATTGGATCTCATGGGGAAAATGCATCTCAATTAGAGTATCAGAAATGAGATTTCTTTCCAATGGTGCTGACTGCAGAGTCCGTGACCTTTAAAGGGTCGGAGCAATATAAACTTTTAATTACTCGAAGTTAGTTAGCCTGATTATATAAAATTGTGTAGCTCAACTGGCATGTTGCCAGGGGCGGACCCAGGAAGTTTGTCTTGGGAGGGCGGTAACTTAAATAAAATATTTTTTGGGAGGGCGAAAATTATTTTTTATTGTATATATATACTAAAAAATTTTGTTGTTGGGGGGGCGACCGCCCCCCTGGGTCTGTACTACGGTCCACCCCTGCATGTTGCTTATTTCTATACTTATTTATTACTATTGTCGATGTCATTATATAAACCTATGTATCTCAACTGGTTTAGATTCATTTTTCATTACTTATTTACGGAGTATTGTTTACTTATTTAATACGGGGTATTATTATTGTCATCGTCATTATTGTTGTTGTTATTGTTGTTAATGGACATTGCAAAATTCCAAAGTCAAGGGTCTATGATATCGACCGATGATGGCTTTTTTTAACAGTTGACCATTTTTTAGGGGTAATTATTTGCTTTTAATACTTGCATCTAGCTAGTTGTATGACTATCACAGTACATTTAGATGTAAGAACCAGTTGAAGCCCAGCTACATCTTAATTGTATTCATTCAAACATCACTTTGAGTAAATATTTTTCAAACATATTATGGGTGGTAGGGCTAGTTTCGAAAAATCGAGAATCGAAAACCTAATTAAAATAGATGAATCATAATCAAACTAAACTTAATCGCAAAAAAAAATTGAATGCAAATATCTTAATTGAACCACAGTTGTTTGGTTTTCATTTCGGGCTTTCAAAACTGCATTGTACCAACTAAATAGAACTATTGAAATATAGAATTTTATTTATTACATGTTAAAAATTAATCATTTCCACCATTTGCAATGGAGCAAAAGATTCACTGTTTTTTGGCTTAAGAATATGATGAATAAAGCAAAATGACTCACTAAACTGTCTGCGCTTCTTTGTTATGAAGCAGCCGTTAGTCAATGCAATTTTGGACGCGATTTTCACTATGAGTCATCCAGAAACAGTCTCTCTAGAACAGTGGTAAGACTGCGTGCATTCGACCCCCCTTACCCTACCGTAGGTGGGAGCCTTTGCGGCACTGGAGTAATGATAATGATGATGACATGTCAAAAATTAATCATAATATCATTGTAAGCCTTTAGTTTTCTAGTGTTTGAAAATTAATGTTTTGAATTATATTTATTACGAATTTCTTATTTAAGACATAAAGTCGTTATGTAACTTATCTTTGTAATTTAGTTAAGTTTACAAAATTTTTATGCTTTCAATCTCTACAATAATACAATTACATTGATCTATTAATTTTATGAATAAAATTTTATATAACGAGTGTGGTTTGTTAACTTTTTTATAAAAGTTTTTGTTAGGAACTATGAGGTAGTTCTTTGGTTTCAGGTATCCTATGAATCAAATCAGACTTTTCCAATAGTGCACCACTCAAGATCGAAGGAAACCAGCCAATGTAGATTGATGGTCAGTAACTTTACGTTTTGTGGTGTGATGGTCCGTGACGTTTATACTTCATAATAATAGTTTGATAGATGGTTAGTCATTGTGAATTGTGATTATGTTATGATAGGCGTTAATCATTATCTCATTAAATGTGGCTATCACTGATGATTAGTTTGTCCAACAATAAGAAAGTCAACTACGTGGGTCTTCAATAATGGTGATGGTCTCCTCAAATTGGGCTCTGGTGGAGGCCTGGAACAAATTGTGTTGTGGTCACTTTTGCCGAAAATATCAGTTACCAGTAGTGGTAGCGAACTAGCGATATTGTGGTGTTGAACTTGTGACACCACTACACTATGTCCGTGAATATGCTATTTTATTATCTATGAATAGTCACAAAACAAATTATGAAAATGTGGAAAATGGGAACCAAGAAATAAATAACATGTGTACCAAGAAAATGTGGAAAATGGGTAGAAATAGTTTTTTCATAGTAGTTGGGGCAGCTCATGTTGTGATGGGACTTTTAGACTTGTCAAAAGTGACAAGATTCTTCAATACTGATGGGGTTGTCAATGATTGACAATTGTGGCCAATGAGGCAATTATGGCTATGACATTCATGGCACATATGGCAAATGTTGTTGTGGTTGTCAGATGAGTTAATTTACTTCAACTTTGCATAATGTCTTACTTTTTTTATAATGAAGAACAGTTTCATGAACCAATTCAAATATAAATTATACACAAACTTGGAAAATATCTAAAGAAAACATGTTGTATGCTTCATTTTTTAGAAAAAGTGAACACTTTTCAATTGGCTAACAACTCATGTTTTTTGCTTTCGGAATTTAGCAGGAAGTAAAATAAACATGTTTTCTAATTTCTATTTATCAATTTTCCAAAAAAAAAAAATGAAAAGAACCAGAGTTATCCGTTTTCATATTTAAACCTTACACATTCACAATATTCAGTTCCTAGGGTGTACAGATTTCCAGAATCTTTACCCAATCAACTTGAAGACTTGTTTTAACAAAGCAACCACCCATAAAAGAGAATGCAGTGTAAGCTCTGGATTCCCTGAACTGTGGCCTTGCTAGTTCCGTGATTAAGAACACCGTGAAGCTCAAACAAATCCATACCTTCATCAGCCCAAAAAGACAACTGTGGCATGACTTTTATGCTTACGGAAATATAGAAAACAGCTTTACAAAAGCTCCATTAGACTCCTTCATTAAGTTATATATATCATACAATTACAATTGTCATATACTATGGAAATTTCAAATAAAGGGACGGACTACTTCCGTTCCTCAAATAGGCTGATAAAACACCATAGAACTGAGCAAGTGCAGAAGTTAGACCAGAGGCTCGATCCCGAAATGTTCTAAATATGAAAGCAGTAAACAATACCAGCCAATATCTGGAAATTACTCCTGCCAGGCGGCCCAGCCTTTGCCTTCTCTCAGACTTCTACCCCTTCTGTACTCGACCTCTGCATCGGAAGTAGACGAACCACGGGGGTATTTCCGACAATGTCTGGAATTTCCAATATTAGAGAAGATATCCTCATCATCACTCAGAAGAGGCTGCTCATGTGTATTGGGTCCATATGCATTACTCGGATCTCTTTTTGAACAATTATCTGAGATAGAAGAGCAGAAAGAGTTGGCAATCAGGCAATGATATTCATTCAATAAGGAAATATAAAGAGCACCACAACAATTCTTTTTGAGTAATTCACCCCTAAGAAATATTTAAACAGAAAATGGAAATGTATACTAGATGAAAACTGGAAGTCTGGATTCAATTAAAATAAAATCATTAAACCACACAATCTGAGAAATAGAAATGAATTAGGAAACTTTATGAGACGAATTCAACTGCATCATTTTATCCATGCACCTTTCAAATTACTGCCTGGCACATCAGCATCATTTGAACTTGATTTACAGTATTGTGGAATGAACATCATTTCTTGAGCTTTCTCTGGCTGGTTCTTCTTTTCTGTTGACGCGATCTGTATATTTTCCTTTCCTTGACTCTTATCGGAAGCACAGGGCACCATGCTGAATGACTCATCCGTGACATCAGAAATCTCCACATACTGGGAAGTAGTAATCATTTCATCAGCACTGAAACCAAAAGATGCTCGATAAGCTTCAATCTCATCAGCCTCTTGCTTGTAACTTTTACTGTGCCTGCTCTGATGACCATTTCCAGCATTCGAATAAGCATCAGACTCCTTAGAAACACTTAGCCTGCCGCCCGAATGAGGAAATAATGATTGATCATAGAATTCGGCAAATGTAGCTGGGCAGAAGAAATTTGAATCGTGTGACATTTTGGAGTTGCCCACTGTATCCGGTCCATAGAGCCTGCCTGAATCAGACCGTGGATACTTGAGCTTTTGTGCAGCAACAGAAGGTAACTCCCTTTCACTAGATGGTGATGGCAAGAAGTCACCAGTGGCCCTTGAAGCAGGTGACCTGAGATTATAATTAGCAGGGCTGTCTGGATATAAAGAGTAGGCTGATTGAAGATCACTAGAAACAAGAAGGGCTGTCTTTTCAGTGGATTTAACACCCACAGAGGAAAGGAACCTAGCATAAGGCACGTCTGGGGAAGAGGGTGTGGTCAAATGTGCTAATTCTGGTGGAGGTGTGAAAGGAGCAGTGGATGGCTCAGTTGTGAAGGTAGAGAACACTGGAGGGGACACCAGTTGTGTTTCATGGGCATATGGACCTGTAGCATACATAGTTGATGATGGGCCTCCAGGGGAATTGGCACTTAAGTAACACCTTGGGGATGGAGCTGTTGAAGGGAGTGCTGAATTATTATTTGAAAAGGATGCAGGAGAAGAAGGCGGGGCCAAAAGTGATGGTGCCAGTCCTGTGGTGTGGTTATTATTGACACCTCCCACTTGGGGTCTATTTCCCAATGAATTGGCCTCTGGGATACGAGAAGCAGGCACTATACGCTTACCACCACCTTTTTGACGGCCAAAACAAGACAAACCACTCCAACATCCAACCCATCTTTTACACTGTCAAATTAAGAACAATTATTATTTTTATGTTGGTAAGCTCAAAGAAATGCAGCATAACATGGTAAAGTGAACAGCAAAGACATTACCATATAATTCTAGTCAACATAGAAAAAGGAAAAAACAAACAAGGCATATAGATCAGAGTTATTAAAGCTCGTGTTAGGATGTCTCCGCATATAATTTTGCAACCCCTCATTATGTTTTCTATTTGAATCAGTTTTGTTAAATATACATAAGATGATAAGATCATCCAAACTCCTTATGTGATGCTGATGCTAGTAGCTCCTTGTTTACTGGACAACAATCCACAACCTTGTCCCAGAAACAGAAATAGTACGCAGAATACATGGTCTGAATAGGTCATTTCCATGAGTTGCATTTGGTCTTACAATTTCAATCATGTTAGACATGACAATAACAAATATCTCAACTCATTGCCATTGTGTGGTAATATCCCAGCATGTGGCTTGTGGAAATAACCTATAATAATGACGGTTTTAGAACTTTACTCTTAATATTCTCTCTTATGAAGGTTACAATAGGAAGGGCATCCAGCATAAAACACTGCCACTATGCTTTTATGCATGAATTGTCGTGTTTATTAATTTATAGATTCAATTAATTGGCGCTATAAGCACCTACCCGTAACTAGTTGCGATTAACGTGTAGGTAATGATGATGATGAATACATGATCTTAATCTAAGAATATTTGGTGTACTCTCAACTGGCTGGAGCTTGAGACACCAGGATCAATAGGCTTGTGCATCCTCGAGTCTTTTCCCTTTATTCTTCTATTTTATTCTATAACACATGCATGCATAAGTTAGCCAGTCACCGCAAGCACACAATAGAACTGTTTGAATTTATGATAAAAGTGAAGGTCAAAATAGTCTCAAGGGAGGATAGAAAAACAATATGGAGTACTTGTTAAGATTCTTTCTCAACAGACTACTACTCATTATTGTTATGGTAGGCTGAAATTCTTCCAAACCACCCCTCCCCAACTATGAAACTTTAATATGTGATTACAGAAGCTTACCTGGATCCCTCAAACAAGGGGTACAATGTTCATAGCAATAATACTAACAAGAATAAAAGAACCCCAAAATATGTAATCATCGAAATGTGGTCATGCATATTTTAATGACAAGTGTAACTTACTGCAAAATAGTGTGTAAAGTACAAGCACAGAGACAAAACTTAGCCAGTTTTTTTATAATACATATCTGTAAAAGTGAAACATTGCAAGATGGAGGAAGGCATCTACAGAAGTCTTATATTGGGAAAAAATATTATTATTCTGCATCCATAAATCGAAGCGGAAACTAATAACTACTACATAAAATGAGCATAGCCATAATTATTAGCAATTTAGCAATGGAATCCTTCTCATTTATTCCAATATACTCCCTCCGTCCCAAAATGGTTGGCCAATGTTGACTTGCACGTGGATTAATAAAGTAAAAACTGTGTGGTTGAAATTTGTGCAGAGGAGAGAGAATTAACTTTAGCCACATATTTATTACTTTAAATGGAAATGGTCAACCTTTTTGGGACGGCCAAAAAAGGAAATTTGGCCAACCATTTTGGGACGGAGGGAGTATTTTTTACCTCAACCCACTGTAATATCACTGTGATTATTTAGATGAGTTACAAGCAATCAAACAACAATTAGCATATATGTTAGTGGTATAGCCTGTAATTTCTCACGCAAAACACAGTTCTACTCCCAATCAAATGCCAATAGAGGCAGGATGTTATTTCTCATTGGACTATGAAAAGCCAGAGCAATCCTGATCTTTCGGCCTTGACACAAAACAATTATTTTTAGAACCATAAAGGTGGCAGGGAGAGAAATAACTACATTAGACTGTGAGAAGCGAGATTCATCGCTGCCCAGATATTTGCAGAACAGGATATAATCGTATGCCCAGCTCATCAATATCAGATCTGCGTCGATACATGAGCATAGCACATGATCAAGCAGAAATGGAAAAGAGAGAAGAATTCAAGGTTGTACACAGAAAATGCCTGCAAATGAACAGGTGATGATCGATGAATGGAAACATGACACCTAGCTACCAACACGGGAGAAATGGATCCAACCCATTCACATATGCATAAACAAAATCAAAGTGAAGTCGGGGATAGCAATCATAGCATAATGTAGATCTGGAACTGGGATGTACCCCGGACAGACGAGGCGGTGGCGGTGGCGGGTGATGTTGCTGCAGGGGAGCAAATCTGTGCTGCTCCGAACCCATTTGTACATCCAGCACAGGCAAGACTAGTGAGTGAGTGAGCGAGTCAAGCTCGATGCAACTCGTCCATCCAATTATAGACTCACATCCATTATTATTCTGATATAGCTTGATATGTAGCTCTCTCTGTGCTTGACTCCTCGCAGTCTCCGAGACTCTACACTATGCGTATTTGCCGAAAGAGAGATATAGGGGGGACAGAATGAGCTTTCATCGAAGACCATGAAAGACAAAAGCAAGATAAAAGCAGCAAAAAGAAAAAGAAGCCGAGTTCCGAGTTTCCACTGTATAACAAAAAAAATGTTTGTTTTTCTGATAAAAGTTGGCCGGGTTGGATTTGACATTATTCCTACAATATACATATTCACACTACCAATACACTCTACCAAGTTCCCACTCATACAACCTCCACATTATAAAATTAGCAAGTACATTTTTGTTGTTAACTTGTAATAATGACACAATGATAGTAATAGTACACATAAATATCTTCATTCTCATTAATATTATTAAAAAATAAGATTTGTAATATCAAATTTAATAGACACTGACATCTAGACTTCTTTCTATCACTATAAAAGAGTGTTTGGATCTGATTCTCAAAACTGATTCTGCTCCTTCAAGTAGCATAAGTAGAAGCTGAAGTGTTTGGTGAAATTTCAGAAGCACTTTTGGTGCTCTAATTTACTCTCAGAATCAGTTTTTTTAGAAGCTGAGGGTACCAGCTTCTGAAAACTGATTCTGCTTCTGCTTTAAAAAAAGAGTAGAAGCAGAATCAGTTCCAAAAAACCCCTAAGTCTGCAAATATCTTCTTACAATTGCATTTGAGATGTTGACTAGCATTTATGAGCGATTAATTGATCGTCTTTCATCGTAGCAAGTGTACCTTTTTCAATAAATGAAATCATGATTCAAGCAAACAATGATATTTTCATTATAGCAAGTGTATTGATGAGTGATTAGAATATGTATTTCAATGTGTTGTAAAAGTGAAGATAATTGTATCGAGTCTAATAAAAAAGATATCAGTGTATACTTTGATTATCTCTTTAATAATCACTACACTACAATCATTCGAACATTAAATATTATGTGTTGGATTTTCATAATGGTGTTATTTACATCAAACTAGCACCGTGCATGGAAACAATAATTGAAAGTATTATATCTTCTCCAAATTAAACATAAAAAATGTTACCCTCTAAAAAGGATGCTACATGTCTAGCAATTTAGGATGTTGATGAGTTGTCCCACCATCAAATTAAAATGACTTCTAAAAATTATTTATAGACCTAATCATATACGTAGTAATATATTTTTATATTACATATAAAATCGTTATTTTTCTAAACTTTTTATGTAGTCGTGTAAATTTCTTTTTCTATTGTGCAAACTATAAAACTAACCATACAAATATTGAAAACTTTGTTTTATTTCTTTTATTTTGAAGAAATTTAGACTGCAAAATCTTATCATTTTACTAGTTTTTTCACTCGTGTGTTGCACATGGTGAAAATTTGTTTTACTTTATAGTAATGTAATTACTTTTTTTAAATGAATTCATAACATTTGTCTTTGAGTTTGAATTAAGTAGTTCTCAATTTTATTTAAGATAAACATGATACATTAATAAAGACCTCTTTGTACACAATGATTAATGTATAGTTTAACTTTTCGGTCTACCAATGTCATCACGTATAACAAATTTCAAATCAGTTAAACCAGTGACTCTATATATACGAAGATATAAGGTTGCGTATAGGTAAAAAAACTCAATGTAAGATCAGAATATCTCACAGTTCCGAATGATTGCCCCTAATTCTTATTGATCGTCATCGCATTACTAACCATACAATATAATCAAAAGCGTTGAAAGGTGAAAGACTAACTCACATCAGATTGGTCAATGTAAGCCTAGGAATGAGATGTGTTTGGCCTGTAGTGGCTTTGACCATGTTTAGGGCTCAATAATATGCTTGCTAAGTGTAACTAAAAGTTGAGTGTTATTAGTTATTACCAAAGCCGGATGATTGATCTAGGTTCCTCACCACATCAGCGGCACACTCACTTTTAACTTGATCTTGTAGGGAGGCAGTGTGGCCTGTAAATCAATTTTGATATGTTTGTATTTTTAAAAAACAAAACTTCAACGATACAACCATGGAGATTTGAACACACGACCTAAAGCCTTGTTAAATTTTAATAGGAGTAACACTACCTGTTAGACTAGTAACAATTTTTTAGGTGTAGCTCATGCCTACTCTTAATATAGTATAAGTGCGACCCTGCATACAATTGCTATTTTGCATTGCATGTAAACTCAGTGCAAATTGAGCATTTTCAAACCATAAATGATTTTTTAATTTGAATACAATGTAACATAACTATTATTTCCGCCAGTCCTACTTGTTTTCCGGGCTAATAAACAGTTTAGATGAAGGGAGGCCGTGGCTGGAGAATTTAATGTGTTTACCACTAATCACACTTCAGATTTAGTACCAAATGATAGCTTTATAATTTTAATTGGATCTAAATGGATTTATTAAACTAAGTATCATTCTAATAGATCTATTGAGCGTCATAAAGTAAATTTAGTTGCTCAGAGTTTTAATCAGCAGGGCTTCTGTGGATTTCTGTGAGACCTTTAGTCATATTGTTAAATCCACCACAATACGTATTGTCCATGTCTTGATGTGTCTTTTGTTTGGGTTATGCATCAACTTGATGTTAAATATATATTTCTTCATGGTCATCTCATTGAAGATGTATACATTTATTAGCCTTGTGGTTTTGTGCATCCTCAATTTCTAAACACTCTGCGGGCCTGATTTAATAGATTTAGTAGTTTCTTACTCACCCATAATTTATGTGTGACATGTCATATAATTATTTGTTCACATTTAATCACAATAATTTCATCATTTACTTATTACTATATGTAGATTCGTCACTGGCAACTCCCTTCTCTTGTTAGTAATTTTATTTGTCTTTTTGCATGTCATTTTTTTTGTGAAAAATCTGAGTGATCTTCATTATTTTAAGGTGTTCACACTATTCACGATTCTCAAGGTTTGTTTATTTCTCAACAAAAATATGTCATTGATCTTCTCGAAAGATTTTACTTACACACTATCAAATTTGTTTGTACTCCTCTTGAAAACTCAAATGAGAGTTTTTCATCCCAAAAAGTGTTGCAGCCCAGCCCTTTTTTGTATAGCAAGGTCACAAAAACACTTGGGGGAACCTAGAGGGGAGGGGGAGTTGGCCGGTGTATTGACTCATTGGGCCAGCAATTGATGTGCGTAGAAGACAGGAAAAGGCCCCCAGCTATTCACGTGCCTCACAGCTGCATCAATGAAGATGTGGAGGAAGCTTGCGCGCGACTAGAAACTCTCCATGCGATGGTTGATTGACTTGATTCCTTCGTACAATATGAGCGCTCTCCTGACTACTTTAAAGCAGTTGAGTATTAAATAAAAAAAAATAGATTGGTAAATCGTACGTCGCATTAAAAATGAAAATTAATATTATACCAAAATATAAAATAATGGAATTTTGTGCATTTTATTGAAATTTATTTCAAATTTAATCCGAGTGTGCATTTTGATACTTAAAAAATTAATTCACTTTTTTTTAGTTTTTTAACATCGGAATGTTTTACTTTTTTAAAGTCATAATTATTGGTAAAAATAAAATTGTCACATAAATGATTTGTAATTAAAAAATAAGGATTTATCCATTTAATAAACAATGCAGAGTGAATATATATTAATGGTGCTGGGTTGCAGGAAAAACTGAATTGACTGGGTGAATACGTATAAACTGGCAGGAAATTAGATTTATTGACGGGCTGGGTTGCGGTTAGCCTAATAGAAGTAACTACTGCCATGTTTGGAAAATATTATCATGTTTAAAGTCTAGTAGTTCCAAAACATGACAACAATTACTCCAATTTAGGAAATAAAAACATGATAGTTCAATTTAGTGATAAACAAATATTTTTAGTCCTATTTAGGATACCCCCTCCACAAAAATGTGTCATGCATTCTCATTCAAATTAATGGAGAAGTGTTATCTTGAGGAACAAGGTTTAATAATATCCATTTCTTCACAAATTTACGTACGATGGAAACAATAACAACATCTCATGCCTTGGTGAAAGTAGCATTGTTTCACATCGTGATAGTAGTATGCCATGTGCTGATGAAGGTAACATTGTGTCATGTCGTGCTAAAGGTAGCAGTATGTCATGCCTCGATGAAAAAATATTATTGGGTGATAAAAGTTTGAGGATAAGTTTTCAGAAAGAAGAAAGAAAATTTTGAAAATAGTTATCAATCATGAGTACGAAACGAGAAAGAAGACAGTTAAAGGAAAGAAGATGTAAATACTATGTGTATCCAACGATAAATTGAATGATCAAATTACTGCGAATTATAGAGCTATGACACAATCAAATCCAAAATGAACAAACCGTTGAATGAAATTGTATCAGTCTATACTGGGGATTATTACTTATTTTTGTACTTGTTGTTTTATTTTCAAATTATTTCTTCAATTAGGATTAAGAAAAGAGAATACCTTAAAGTGATAGGCATTCTTTTAGCCCAATTGGAAGGATCTCATATTATAATTACACATGACTGTTTTATGTCTCTAGCATGACCACATTATGAAGTGTGAGGGGGGTATGTGGTCTGATTTTTTCCAAGGCTTAATAAAAGGCTCTCTAACCTAATAAAAAAATTAAAAAAAAATGGATGGGATAGAAATGACAAATTCTAATGAAATACTTTCCCAACATTTGAACCCCCTTCATTGATATATAATATGCATTCAAAATAATTTTTTATAAGGAAAAAATAGAAATATGAGGAAAGAAATTCAAGGTATTAGGTCATTGCGTGTGAATGAATTGTATTACCATTAAGTGATAATAATAATAATAATAATTATTATTATTATTATTACTATTATTATTATATTAATTTTATTTTACTATTAAGTACTCCTTCGGTTCTATTTCAGTTGTTTTACTTTCTTTTTTAGGTTGTCTGAAAATGAATCCGTATAACTCAAACTTTAATGGAGTGAGAACTAAGTACTTCAAACTTGGCATATGTAATATATACACCCCGAATTTTATATAAAAAGTTATTTTCGCATCATTATTATAAAATATTACAAATAAAATACTCTTACCTTTGTTAGTATGCATTTAACATTCTATAATCAAATCCGGTACAATTTAATTTCAATTGCATCCTTACAAAAGTTATGTGTATCCTAAATGTGTGCTTAATACCATAAAGTTATATTTGCGAAAAAATATATGAGCATGGTGCCAATATAATTTTTTATATAAAGATTAGGGTATATATATTACACATTTACATGTGGAAGTTTGGGCACTTATCTCACACCCCTTCAAAGTTTGAGATATTTAAATTAATTTCCCCTTCTTTTTGGGTATGAAATATGTGGTTCATATCATTTCACTTCATTCTCCTTAAATTTCAACGACAACTTTCACTATTCAGTCATTTATTGTTAATTGTGTCCAACTAAAAGAAACAACTAATGTGGTGTAGAGCTTACAGAGATCCTATTATACAGGGACGGAGCCAAGATTTAGTTATAAGGGGGGCAAGAAGAAAGACAAACAATAATAAGAAAATTTTCCTTGATAGCGGGAATTTTATCATATACAAAACATACTTGATAGGAACTGCTCTGTTCTATTTGAGAAATAAAACATAATTTGCACTATTTTTAATCATATACAGTATATGTAATATTTTCATAAGCAATGATTTTGTCAAAAACTACCTGACAGGACCTGGCCACCGTTTGGCCGCCTATGTTTGAGGTGCTTCCACATGGATTATTTACACCAAAGTTTAGTTTAAAATTTAATTCAGATGTCAAATAAATAAACTATTGGAACATATTGTGCCAAAATATGTTTAAAAACAACACGATATTTTTTCATATATTATCTGATCTTAGTGACTTTTCGAATGAATTTTAAGCTAAAATTTGGTCGACATAATCTACTGTTCATACAAAATATGGTCACAAAAATTTATCAAAAAATCTACCGGTAAGCATCTCAAATTGAGACCTCTATCAGATAATTTTGACCTGAACTTTTTTTATCATTTCATATCTAATAGTAGTAGTATTAAAAAATAAAAAAGCTGGGAGGGGCAATTGCCCCCTACCCATACACATAAGTCCGTCCCTGCTATTATAAATATAAGGATTAAGAATTCTAGTGTAAAATTAAGAGGAGTTAGAATCGGCTATGCTTCTAGTTCCTTTTAAGGACAGAATCAAAATCATTTTTTCAAAGGCTGGACCCCCAACATCTAAAAAACCACTTCCGAGAGCAATTTGAGCATCCAGAAGTACCTATACACTTTCATAGAAGCAGAATCATATATTGGAGCGTTTGAGTAAAATTTTCACCCAAACACTCCAATATATGATTATGGTTCCTGAAGAAGCAGAAACAATTTTAAGAAGCAGATAGAAACACCCCCTAAGATGACAAAGGAAAACAAAGAGTGATGCGTAAACTTAGGGATGTGCATATGAGTTTGATTTTACCAAATCAAATCGTATCACATTATACTAAACTGGTTCGAAACAAAAATGATAAAAACCGAACCGAAATAAGGAAATTCAATAAACTGAACTAAATCAAATCGAACTAAACTGAACTGGAAAATAGTACGATTCTTATTTGATAATAATTCTTCGAGCCTGTTTGAAACGGATAAAAACACAATTGAAAACCAAGATGCTCACCCCAAACCTCCGATCCTACACTCCCACCGGTAAAGAAATTGAGAAAAAGAAAAGGTACAATTGTACAAATATACCCGTATAGTATGAGTGTGAGAATAAATAGACCCATGTTCTATTTTCAGAACAAATATACCTCTAAAGTATATGTTGAAGTGCATATATACCCTGAACCTTTAAAAAGTACAAAAACACCCCTCATGTTCTTAAAAAGGAGCAAATTTACCTTTATTGACTTTAAATAGATAAAATAAATTTCAAAAAACATCAAAAATAAATTATTACGTAGTAATTTGAAGTTTAAAAAACTAATTTTAAATGAAGCACTTCAAAGTCATAATTTTAGTCTTGTTGTGAAATTTTAAACACATTGTTACATTTTTTAAGTAATAACCTTAATAAAATTAAATTCACTATTTTGTAATCTTGAACTATTTATCATCACATAAAATAATTTTACAGTGTAAAGAATGCAAAGAATTAATATATATATATTTTACATTGCAATACATATGTTAACACTTTCAAAACTAATATATATTTTTACATTGAAACAAATATGTAAAGCTTTGAAATAATATTTTATACGAAAAATATTAAATTGTGGTATATAAACCATAAAAGGGAGATTTTTATAATAATATTTTTACTTTTAAATTTCAAATTTATAATTTATTTGTGATGTTTTTTGAAATTTATTTTATCAATTTAAAGTCAATAAGGGTAAATTTGTTCGTTTATAAAAATATAAAAGGTATTTTGCGCCTTTTAAAAATTCATAAATATATATACACTAATACTCCCTCCGTCCCCTTAAGTTTGTCCCGTTTTACCTTTTTCGTTTGTCCCACTAAGTTTGTCTCATACCACATTTGATAATATTTGAATGGTTAGAATACGGAATGATAGGCGCACCGAAAGAATGGCTTGGCGCACCGATATTATCTCACGTATGGACAATTATGACCTCTTTATTTTCTTAATTATAGTGTCCGTAACATTACACCAAAATTGCAAAAGGTGACATGGACAATTTTTTATTTGGATTGGAGACTTGGAGTGTTCGGATACCTTTTCGATCATTCTTGAAAACTTTGTGGTAGATTCCTGTAATTAATGCCTCTTCTATAACTGCTTTCAAATGAATTAATAGGAACATTTCATAATTTCCGTTATATATCCTCTTGAAAAATATTTTTTTTGTCTAAACTATTATTAATACTAGATAATTTTTTATTCATCTAATTTTTGAATTTTATGATGAATAAATAAATAAATAAATACATAAATAATAAATACAAATTAAATGGGCTAAATAAAATACAAGGCTTAATAATTAAATTAAACACACAATTACAAAGATAATTAATTTAATTGGACACAATAACATAATTCCTAATAGTCCAAGTACCAGACCAAATCAAACTAGATAAGAAAATTGCAGTCCAAGTAAAATCATTTTAAGTCTATATTTTGTCAAGACTTTAAGGTAAAATAACTTTGAATAATATCAACTATCATCCTTTTTTTTTACTCTGGGGGGGGGGTCTGGGGGAGGATGTCTGGGGGGGGGGGGGCTGAAGTAATTTTGGGCTAAAACTCTAGCGGGATTCGAACCCGGGACCTCCCACTAAACACGGTAACCTCACAACCGGTTGGGTTGGAATGCTTGGTTCAACTATCATCCATAAACCAATGATAAAGATGTTGTAACTTGGACTGCTTTCAGTCCAGATCAGCTCGAGTCAGACCAAACCAAATAAGACTTGGACTGTTATAAATACACAAAGACCAAACATTTATCAGACTAGACCTGATCAGACAAGACTAGAA
Organism: Cuscuta epithymum; assembly: GCA_945859915.1. Lineage (NCBI taxonomy): Eukaryota > Viridiplantae > Streptophyta > Magnoliopsida > Solanales > Convolvulaceae > Cuscuta > Cuscuta epithymum. Next base: position 885,010 of record CAMAPF010000024.1, read on the forward strand.
AATTCTAGTCCAAGTAAAGACATCCTAATATGTACTTTGAAAATAATTTTTAATAATACCAACTATTTGAATGTCAAACAAAAATATTGTTGACTGTTGAGACACTTTTTGATAAGAATTTTGATCATTTAAGACATAAAAACTAATAGTAACCCATCAAGTAAATGAAATTAGAAAATTTTTATTTATCAGATATTTTGATACAAGTTTTTAAGATAGTTAAATGGATGATTTTTTAGTAAAAAATTTCTCTTTAACACTTTTGGTCTATATTTTAATAGTTGGTATTATTAAAACTTATTTTCAAGTATGTACTCATATTATTTTTGTTCGTGAAAAATATTTTGTATTATTCAAAGTAATTTAGATATGTAATATTGATGTCATATCAAAAATTAATTTTTTTTATTTGATATAGTTTCTATAAAAATCAGAGCAAAAATAAAAAATTGTAATAATGGTTTACGAAAAAAGCATTTGTTACCGATGTGTTATCAAACAGTGGATTAAAAAGAATTAGCCAATGGTTGAAGATGGTATTACACTATTACTTATTTGAATTTTAACATTTGAACTACTCAGCTATATAAGTGACTCCGTAAAGAAAAAGGTCTAAGAGGACAAATTAGTCGAGTTTTTTTTCGAATTAATGTTAATTAATTAATTAATTACGAAAATAGGGTTGGGTTAAAAGTATTTACCAAAATACTGCTGGTTTAACCATGGTCGGAAAAAGTCGCTCAACGGTTGGGCGACTTATAAGTCGCCCAACGGTTGGGCGACTTATAAGTCGTCAAACCGTTGGGCGACTTTCCCTTAAGTAAAAAATCGGGCCACGCCCCAAAACAGAACACTGCGTAAAACTCATCCCCAATTCCCCCCAAGGCGCACCGACGACAAACGAACGACCAAGACGACCGCGAGCTCGTATCCAACTCCGGCGAAGCTCCATCTTCGGCCCCCCCACTCCGGCTAACCTTCATCTTCTTCTGCAACACTCCTTCTTTCTTCTAGGTAAATAAAACTCCATTTCATCTCATTTTGAACTTAGGGTTTTGAATGTTAAAAATTTCGAATTTTTGGATTATGAATTGATTTTGAATTAAGTTGTTGTGAAATGTAGATATGTATGAATGGTTGAAATTTGATTTTAAATTGATTGTAAATTTTAATGTGTATTTTGACATTTGGGCATTTGGGTAGACTTGAATGTAGCTAAATTTGGGTATTGAAAATACTTTTTCGTAAATACTTTTTTTCCAGCATTATTTTGGTAATTAATTAATTAATTAACATTAATTAAAAAAACTCAAATTAGTCTATACGTGGTTACGTTAAGTAATAATGGGGTGCACATAGCACTCCCAAATAAATACTAACCACATAATTTTATTTTTGGGAAAACTGTCAAATAGGTCCTCGAACTTTTATAAAAAGTCAATTAAATCCTTATTTAGGAGGTTGTGTTCGGCCTTCGCGATTTGGGATGGCTCCCGGTGAAATTTTTTGATGAATTTTTTTTGACCATTTTATTCATCAAGTCTAGTTTACTCATACCAAATTTCAACTAAAACTTCAATCGGGAACACATTCAAATTAATTCTTGAAGATAACTGTGCAGTTAAATGAGCAGTTATCTTCAAGAATTAATTTGAACGTGTTCCGGATTGAAGTTTTAGCTCAAATTTGGTATGAGTAAACTAGACTTGATGAATAAGATGTTCAAAAAAATTCACCAAAAAAATTCACCGAAAACCGCCCCAAATCGCGACGGCCGGACAGAACTTCCTAAATAAGAACTTAATTGCCTTTATCTTTTCTTAAAAACAACATCACACTCGGTTGTTCCAAAATACTACAGTGAGAAATTATCGTGTTTTCAGGCTCAGGTCTCGAACGAACTACACTCGGTTCGTACTTGCTTTGATCCGATCTGCTTTCTCACGCCTCCACCTCTCCTCACTGTAGAGAGAGAAAGAGAGAGTAACAACCAAATCGCCTCAGCCATGGCGGCTAGAGCCTTTCTTCTCCTTTTTCTGGTTTTCTTCTCCTCTGCCTATACTTCATTCTCTCTCTACGAAGACCAAGTCGGCCTCATGGACTGGTACATTTACTCACTCTAAGCTCGCGCACTTGTATATGCGAGGCGTCTCTGTGCTTGGTTTAAATGTTATGAATTGAATTGTTTTTTTACGAACTCATGACGGCAGGCATCAACGGTACATAGGAAAAGTGAAGCACGCTGTGTTCCATACGCAGAAGGCGGGGAGGAAGCGCGTGGTTGTCTCCACTGAGGAGAATGTCATTGCCTCCCTCGATCTTCGCCATGGAGATATTTGTAAGCTCCCTTTAAATTGAAGTACAAATCAAAGCCATTTGATAAAGCTCGTGATTAGGAATTATGACTGTGGATTGCCACCTCAGACCTCAGTTTTATGGATTATTGACCTATTTGTTTTACCGTAAGCATGTGAAATTGTATGGGTTAACGCTTTGTCTCAGTAGTCTAGTTACATAAGCTTTACACAATCAGTCGTTATAATCTTTAACTGATTTTGCTCTCTATTTGCGTTCTCCAGTGCTTAAAAGCATTCATAGTTTACATGGCCTAATCTAATTTTATCATTTGCAGTTTGGAGGCATGTATTTGGGCGCAACGATGTGATTGATGGAATTGACATCACCATTGGGAAATGTACAAAATCTCTTTCACATTTTTGCTATTTTTTAATGTAAATCGCCCATTGCTTTCCCTGTTTCTCGTGGTTCACATTGCTTGACCTGACGAGTGAAATGACTTCAATTGTAGTCCTCTATAAAAGGGCATGGTCACCTTTTCCAGAGAATAATGGGTTTTCAGTTTCTCTAGACTCTAGAGAAATTACAGTTTTTCTATATGACTATATCCCTCAGTTTTTCATGTTTGATGTATGAATTTTGAATTCATAAGGAAATTATATTCACAATATATGTTGAAATTGGACTTCTCGAGCAATTGCATTCCACTGATATATGTGCAAATGCATTGATTTATGCTTTATCTATTCTTATATCATGCCACATCACTTATAACATGCATGACTATGGAAGTACAGATTAAGGGGTGTTTGGAACTGATTCTGCTTGTGCTTCTTTTTTAAAGCAGAATCAGAATCAGTTTTCAGAAGCTGGTCACCCCAGCTTCTCAAAAAACTGATTCTAGGAGTAAGTTAGAGCACCAGAATCACTTCTGCACTTTCACCCAAACACTCCAGTTTCTGCTTCTGCAATAATTAGATCCAAACACCCCCTAAGTGTCTACGTTCACTGACAATAATTTCTCTTTCAGATGTTATTACTCTGTCATCTGGAAGTACTGTGAGAGCATGGAACCTTCCTGATGGCCAGATGGTGTGGGAATCATTCCTTACTGGCTCAAATGCTTCGAGATCATTTTTAGTTGTTCCAGTAAGTTCAACTTTTTCAATTTTAATACTCAATTAAATTAAATTTGGATAGTCAGAAGTGCTTTCATATATAATATCCATAACCTTTCTGGATTTTCACATTAAGCGTTGCCTTTAACTCATCTTTATTTTCTTAACATTTTGCAGTCATTTTTGAAAGTCAACAAGAATATTTTGATTCTTATTTATAGTAATGGATATCTGCATGCTGTTTCAAGCACGGATGGGGAAGTTATCTGGAAGACGGAGCTAGGGAAGGAGGGGTTAGAAGCTCATATAAATTGTACCCTTATATATTCTCATAGCTTCTCTTTTTCGAGCCATTGCATCAGTATGTGCATTTTATTTTTGCAGTATTGATATTCAGCACATAGTTCATCATGAAGGCACTGATGATATATACGCAGTAGGACTTAGTGGTTCATCTCTATTTGAAGCATATAAAATAAATGCCATGAATGGTGAACTGTTGAAGCATGAGAGCATGGTATTTCATGGCGGATTTTCTGGTGATATTGCACTGCTCACAAGTGACATTGTGGTGGCACTTGATTCCACTGGGTCAATCCTACTCTCTATAGCTTTCAAGGATGGACTTATTAGCTCCCAACAGTTGCATTTAGCAGACCTTGTTCAGGATTTTACAGGAGCAGCAGTGCTCTTACCTGCTAAGATTATAGGGATGGTTGCTGTTCACATAAAAGAATCCGTGTTGTTCCTTAGAGTTACACATGAAGGTAAACTGGAGCTAGTTGGCAAAGTTGCGTATGGTGCTGCTATAAGTGATTCTGTATCTGTTTCAGAAGGTCACCAAGCTTTTGGACTTGTCCAGCATGATGCTGGTAAGATTAATCTCTCTGTAAAAACAATCAGTGACTGGGATATGAATTTACTCAAGGAAAGCTCAAGGTTGGACAGTCAAAAGGGGCTAGTTCATAAGGTTTTCGTCAACAATTACATCAGGACAGACAGATCTTATGGATTTAGGGCCCTGGTTGTCTTAGAGGATCATTCTTTATTGTTACTCCAACAAGGTGAGGTTGTCTGGAGCAGAGAAGACGGGCTTGCTTCCATTGTAGATGTAACAACTTCAGAATTACCTCTAGAAAAGGATGGGGTATCTGTTTCCAAAGTGGAGCAGAACCTTTTCGAATGGATTAAGGTATTTTGCTTGTATTGACTTTGTTTAATAAAGATGAGACATAGCTTAAGTGTTCGAGCCTATTTTCTTTAAATAGAAGATTATGGTCTGAGTGCTGAAGCATAAAATCATAAAGGATATATTATCATCATCAACACCATCTCAATGCCAAGTTGCCAACTGCATTGGGTTGGTGGCATGATATACTAGTGTCAATACATGTCTAAAATAAGTTATTACAATAATAACATTTTAGCTCCATTCTTATTTAGTTGCACGACATCAAATTGTATGTCTCCCAAAGTGCCAACTCATGACTTCGACCATATTATTTTTAATTGGGTATTAGTAAAAATTATAAAGAAGTCTATATATTCTGAAATTTTACTTGGAGACGCATATTGTAATATAAATTTTTAATACATCAAGAAATAAAATGTAGTCAAAGTAGAGTATGTGAATAGTGTAGAAGCAAAAGTGTTTGTTAACTTTTAATACATTGAGAAATAAAATGTAGTCAAAGTAGAGTATGTGAATAGTGTAGAAGTAAAAGTGTTTGCAACTGTTAAAGAATGGAGGAAGTATGCTTAAAAACATAGCGACATAGTCTTACATCGGTTGCATTTCAAATCACAACCTTCCAAAGAAGAAATAATGAGATAAATTTCCAAACTGTCATAATCAATTCATCATAGATTTATTCACTTCATGGAATACTTTATGAGAGGGCTATGAGTTGAGATAGTTGTTACTCGTGCCACACATAGTGCATTCAATGATTGCAAAGTTGTTATCAGAGGTTGAAATATAGGTGTCTCTGTGACCACTGGAGTAACCCAAGGGGTCAATGAAGTTGTTATTCTACTATTATTTGATGATGTGTAATATCTAATTTTATCTATCTTGTTCTTGCTGGAAGGGACATATCCTGAAGCTTAAAGGAACTATGATGCTTGCTACTCTTGATGATATGGCAGCTATACAACAGATGAGGTTACAAAGCTCTGAGAAAAGCAAGATGACTCGAGACCATAATGGATTCAGGAAACTACTGATAGTACTTAGTAAAGCTGGGAAGCTTTATGCACTACACACTGGAGATGGACGAATTGTTTGGTCTTTCCTTGTAGATGCTCTCAGACAATCAAAATCTTGTGAACACCCGAATGGCTTCAAGATATATCAGTGGCAGGTCCCACATCATCATGCCATGGATGAGAACCCATCTGTACTTGTAGTTGGCAAATGTGGTTTAAATTCAGATGCTTCTAGTGTTCTGTCATTTGTTGATGCATACACTGGGAAGGAACTCAATAATTTGAGACCGGGTCATTCCATTGCACGGGTTATTCTTCTCCCGTATACTGATTCCACTGAACAACGACTTCATCTGCTGATAGACACTGATGGTCATGGACACTTATATCCTAGAACTCCTGAGGCTCTTGGCATATTGAAACGTGAACTGGGAAACATATATTGGTATTCACTGGAAACTAATAACATCTTAAGGGGACATGCAGTGGTGGAGAATTACTTTCAAGGATTGGGCGACGATTACCATTTTGCAACTAGGGATGTATGGTCAATTGTGTTTCCTTCAGAATCAGAACAGATTATTGCTACTGCTTCAAGGAAATCGAATGAGGTGATTATTTTTAAGATCTAGGAAACTATGGAGTAAATTCTTTTGGCATTTTGTTTTACAGGTTATGTTGTTATGAGTTTCCCCCCCTCATTTTTAGTCTTGTTGGGCGGTGCCTTCAAGTAATAGTTATGTTTAAAATTATCTTACAAAGAAGTCACGATCTTTGCTCATTTTTATCATTATTTCTTGCACCCCTTTTTCAATCATTTTTCGCTATAGGAAATTGTTTTTTTCTTTATTTCTGCTTTGACCTCTTTCTTTTCATAAAATCTATGTCCTGCTAAAATCCTCTTGGTGGATATGAGCCTATTACATCTTTGGTTGACAGCTTGAGTAGGAACTTGCTCAAAGATTGCTCCATGTTTTGTGACTTTATATACTAATATTATTATTATTTTCATGTGGTAACTATAGGGAAAAGAGGGAAGCAATATTTTGTATACTATGAGTAAAGTAAGTTCCTATACCATGGTGTATAGTAATGTAAGTTCATGTACAAAAGAGGGATGCATGTGAGGATAATTAAATATGGGTAAGTAAATCAAAGCAATGCTTATTTGCTCGTTCGTCAACTCTTTACACCATGGTGTATAGCAAATTGAAAAGACCTGCAATTTAGTGAAGACACATTTTAAAATCTAGGGCAAAGATTCTTTAATCAAGAGATGGCTGCCCTTAAAGACAATGGACACCAAAGGGAGTTGCTCTACTGGACAGGCAACCAGCTTTTGTTCTTTGGTGTCAAGAGTTTAGAGACCTCCCGACTTATGTCCTAATAATCTTCATCAAATGATCCTGAAACAAACAGCAACTAGTACAAAATGTCACCTGATGAAGGGCTCAAGTGGTACAAGTACCGGACCGAGTATTTGTGTGGTTTATCCATCAGCTATGGTAACAAGTGAAGTAGACATACAGGGTCTAGAAGTAGAGAATTGTCCGGAGTTTCCTTCCATAGGTTTGTGACTTTGTGGTACACAAATCAATACCCTTGGGAAGGGTGTCAAAGGATGAGACAATGTGACTGTTTGGGTAGTGTGCTATAACAGACTAACAGTGATAGGGGTCAGAGTTAGTTGTAATAATGTTTCTAGATACTGATAGAGTTTAGCAAACTCATCTGACAGACATCATAATAGGCTTTTCTCATATGCATCACATTGGGTCCCTTGGTTCTTTTTCTGCTATATCCAGCAATCTCCCTTCATATCTCAGGCGTATGGAAATAATTTCACAATTACTCGTAAGTTCTGTCCCTGATTTTCTATTTTCCATTTAACCTATATGGTTGCTTCCAAGGGCCACCAGGCTTAGAATTTGGACCAACTAGAACTAGTACTCCTATGTTGAATGGGTTGAGAGCCCAATGCTCGAAAATGGCATCTTTATGATATGTGATTCTACAGCCAGAAAAACTTGGGGTTTGGCCATCTCAAATTCGGATCGAAGACCTTCCAAAAAATTCAAAACAGACATTTGTTGTTGTTGTTGCTTAGTGTGGGAGAAGTCCTTACGAACCTCATACGTACAGCTACCATTCTCTTTACTAAAGTAAAAAAAATCAAGATCCAGTTGATTTGTTGATTTACAGTGACTGATCCAGTCAAATACCTCACTGTCTGTTAAGTTCCAGAGCTGTAAGAATAATGTGGCGCTATGTTGCCCCCCCCCCCCGTACTGTGTTCCAGCATGTTAGTCCTCATTCACCAGGCTCTAGTGCTCCAGAAACACTTCGGGCAAGAAGTTCTGGAATGCCTAGATGTGGATTTCTGCTTAAATCCTTATAAACAGAACATAAGTGGGGCATTCAAAAGAGTGGAAGCAGAACGGTGGAAAGATTATGATTAGGACTGAGGCACTGAGCAACGGGAAGAAAAGGAAATAAACTAAGTGGAAGAAGATTGCTTGTGCATAAGATCGAATGAGAAGAAGAGGTCAAATGGCATGGTAGAATTGCGCAGAAGGCTAGGGTTAAGTGATTTAGTTAGCAATATGATATTATTATTTTTGACATTCCAAGTTTTAGGTTGAACATTTTTAATTCAGTCTGATGATAATGATGTTGAGCTTAGCAAGATGATTTGGGCTAGATAATTTGCACCAAATGCTTTTACTTCCATTTTATAAATACAAACTTTCACAACTTGGACTAAAATCTTAGACGTGTCTTCAGATCTATTTGTTTGACACGCAAAAAATTTCTGTAATGTCAAAGGTTTAATTTTTTTGAATTAAAATTACTATAAATGTCCTAAATGGATGATAAGCTTATGTACATAAAAATTAAAATTGTGTTTCACGTTCTTGTTTGGGCACCATACGTGGTCTTCTTGGCGACTTACCAGTCATGTGAGCAACTGATAATCATTTTCAATGCTTCTAAAGAAGATTGTAATGGTCTTACTCCATATAATTACACCCATTAAGTTTGTTTTCCTAATTTTTGAGTCATGGGAACAACATCAGAGGCTTAGGCTCACACATATTGGCATATGGCAGAAACAGAATAGAAAAAGAGTATTCCTACCTGGCTACCTCAAAATTTAATAAAAAACCTGTGTGGAGACTAGAGTGGCCAATCCAACTCCAAATCATCGTTGAACGAACCCAGAACCCTCAAGAGGTGTCGGCTGGTGAAGATTCTGGTCACGAAAGGTTGTTCATGTGATGGCGTGTGAAGTTTCGGGTGACAGTTGGGGCAGCATGTGGTTACACATGAATCTGACCACCGAACTTACATAGTTCCTAACGGTAGGGACGTAATATTTTATATATTTCTTAAGGTCCTATATAGATGTGAAGGTGACTAAATATGGGTAATAAATCGAATTAATTCTTAAAATTATGTTATTAGTCTCTAAGATTATGTTAATTATTTAATTATTTATATTCAATTCACTTATAGCTAATAACATTCCATCCAAAATAGTGAGATGTATTAGAATTAGACGTCAGGATAAAATCATTACCTCCAACTCCCTACAGTAGCACCATAGAGCACTGCATGGATTATGCCTGTTTAATTTAGCACTGTCTCCTTACTTGAGTTTTACTTGTAGATTTTATTGAAGTTCCCAAGAGGTAGCAAACTCTCAATGGTATTGCTGACAAAATTCTGCCTCTTTGTGCTTCTTTTTTTCATTCTTCCCAGGTAGTTCATACACAAGCAAAGGTAACTGCAGATCAGGATGTGATGTATAAATACGTATCTAAGAATATGATTTATGTAGCTACTGTTACACCTAAAGCAGCTGGTGATATTGGATCAGCCATCCCTGATGAGTCGTGTCTGGTTGTATATCTTATTGATACTGTTAATGGCCGTATACTTCACCGCATGGTTCATCAAGGCTCACAGGGACCTGTCAATGCTGTAAGTTGTACGTTTTACTCTTGGTTTTATTTACAAACAGCCCCACCCTTAACATAGTTCTGTTGCCAAAAGAATAAAAGAATTACATTTTACCATGTCAAGCACCTTGTTGTTTGATAACATCAATATTACTTTCTTAAGTGAAGGATCGAGGTTCTAGTCTCACCCTAACAAGGGTTGGCATCCAACCCTTGTAAACACATTTATAAGTGTGTTTACACATTTATAAATTAGTTAGCATCCAAGAAAAGACCATGCCAAATGTAAACACATTTATACTATTTGAGTTTATTTTGACTGTTGAGTCATTTTAAACCAAAATCTTTGATACACTTTTTCTGTCGCATTCCTCCATACATAATGTAATCGACTAAATTTGAATATGCAATTTCTGTTTCAAGGTACTCAGTGAGAATTGGGTTGTCTACCACTACTTCAATCTAAGGGCACATAGATATGAAATGTCTGTGATTGAGATCTATGATCAATCTCGAGCGGTGCATCTCATAACTGTATCTTGTTTTTTTCTTCTTCTTTTGGGCCTGCTCTGAACGTTGACATTCTGCAGGATAACAAGGATCTGTTGAAACTTGTTCTTGGGAAGCATAATCTTACTAAACCGGTTTCATCATTTTCACATCCTGAAGTTTCTACTAAGTCACAGTCTTACTTTTTTACGCATTCTGTGAAAACAATAGCAGTAACTTCGACAACCAAAGGTATAACATCCAAGCAGCTTCTTATTGGCACAGTTGGTGACCAGGTTAGGTTTACTCTCAGTTTGATTCTTGTTTGCTCATGTGCTATTATCTTGTTTGGTGTATTCTCTTCATTCTAGTACACCAAGTGTCTTAAGATTTTCATTTTGATGTGGTTTTCTATTTGAATGAATGAATGTACAGGTATTGGCATTGGACAAGCGCTTTTTAGATCCCCGGAGAACAGTGAATCCTACACAGGCTGAGAAAGAGGAAGGAATAATACCTCTTACTGACTCCCTACCTATAATCCCCCAGGTGAAAAAATAACTTCTTAAACAACTTAAATTAATCGCCAGTGGGAATGGCTTTACTATGTCGCATTAGTCATCTGGCTTTTCAAGGAGTTCATTCTTTCTAAATTTGATTAGTTACTGGTAGGTATGGCTGTTTTTCTTTTATCTCCAATTTGAAACGTGGTTTTTGAACGAACTCATTAATGTTCAAATTTTGTATGGGCACTTGTATGTCTTTCTATACAAGTCTCTCCGTGTTTGAAAGATTGAATAGTTGTGTTGCAGCCTTATATTTGTCTTATTATATCCTTACACAATAATAATATTTGCTATATTAAGACAAATGCAAATATTCATTGTTGATAATACTGAGTTGAAGTAAATATGCAGTCTTATGTGACTCATGCTGTGAAAGTGGAAGGCCTTGGAGGAATAGTAACCATTCCGGCAAAACTGGAGTCAACCACCCTTGTCTTTGCATATGGAGTTGATCTCTTTTTCACACGCTTGGCTCCTTCAAAGACCTATGATTCTCTAACCGAGGACTTCAGTTATGCCTTGCTTCTTCTTACCATTGTTGCACTTGTAGTGGCCATTTTCGTAACATGGATCTGGTCAGAGAGGAAGGAGTTGCAGGAGAAGTGGAGATGAATGGACTCAGGTGATCAACCGCATAGATTTTTTCCTCTCTTTTAATGTCATATTCGAGTATTTTAACTATTCCTTTCGATCTCTTCCACACAAACTGCTTTCCCGGGGAGCAATTAGGTGGGCTATAGTTTCATTTATTTAATGTTGTCATTTTAGAAAGTTGCAGCTTCTACTTGGAAGGGCAAGAAACACAAAATTTGTAACAAGTAGCAAATATTTTGGAGATTGTGCTGACATGTAAAGTCATTTGAGTCATGACACGTCACAACCTGAAGGACCTGATAAAAACGTGCTGTGTGTTTTGATGCTGTGTTACCAAAAAATAGGTCATACTTGCTCAACTAGGGTTGGACCCAGTCCATTTCTGAACCGACTGATATGGGTTATGGAGAGGTCGGAGCCGGAATCAAGTATATGAGTATATCTGGTTCCAAGTTGGTTTTGATCTGATTTCTGTGTCGATATTGGACCAGTTTTTTACTTTTTTAGGCTATTTAAGAAATGGTAACAGAATTGCTCTAGTTCTATTTTGGAGGAACTGGATCTGATTTTGATCAATTATTGGGTACCAGTAAGAAACCACTTTTTACTTCAGTCTACAGTCAAGTTTCATGTCGATTCCAGCCGGATTTAGAACTGAGATTGGGTAGATCCTACCCCTACTCTTAACTTGTCTTTAGCTGGAGTGTACTCCTAGTCTGAACTTGGCTTTGACCCGAGTCTACCTTTATCTCAACTTTCCCTTGCTTTTAAAATGTTGATGGATAAGTTAAATCATGAGATCATATGAATGCAATTACATTTGAAGGGTTGGGGACTAGGGGTGGACCCTTTAAGTATGGTTAAATTTATCCTTTGATTATGTTTGTAATCTTTCTTCAAATTGTAAAATCAATAGTTCTTTTCTGTTTTTGTTGAACGAGTTTATGTAAGTTAGACTTCGTACATTTTTTGTGAAAAAGAGATCACAACAATGTTGCACCATAAAAGATCCAACGAGATAAGGACTTGGTGCTTCCAGAGAGATGTGAATTGAAGTAGGGCTTAGAAGATGGGATAGAGGAACCACCAAAAGAAACTTCCTATTGCAGAATACATTTTGTTTCTTTTAGCTCTACTAGGTTTATTTAGAGTTTATGATTAAAATCAATCATGCACAAAATATAGTAGAAATATTTTAACAAAGGAACAGGGAAATCTGAAAAAGACAATGGAAAAGGAAATATTCATTTTGATGGATTTCTAGGTTTGTGATTATCAATAAGTGTAACAAATATTATACATTTATACTCCCTCCTTGCTATAAGGTTGTGCCATGTTTCTTTTTCGATCTGTCCCCAATAAAATTGTCCAATAACAAATTTGGTAACATGATTCTAAATCATTCTTACTTTATTTTTGCTTTATCAATTCAATATTAACCACTTAATTTCATTTTTTTCAATAACTGTGTCACTTTCTCTTGTCCCAATGTTAGTAAGACGTAAGTGGTCAAGACTCAAATAAAAGTATAAATAAAAATCCAAATGGCGAAATTGATTTTGCATCCCATAAATCGGATATGATTTTACTTCATACCTCATTTTTTTAAAAACAACGTGAGCATCATGTTTTATTATATAAAAAAAATTACATCCTGTTTTTGAAAAAAGAGTCTTTGAGATGTGTGTCACGTATGGAAGATTAGCACTTCATAAAACATGCTGACATACGTATGAAGCAATAAAGTCATGTGTGTACACATTCATCTATTCAATTCGTCTATATAACTATACTTCATATTACATTCATCTATTCAATGCATAAATGCACACATTATAAACAATCAACGATACTCTATTTTATATTACATTCATCAATTCAATCCATAAATACACGTTTTAAAAACGAACGATACTGCATTACAACAACGATTAGGTACATAACATAAATACGAGCTGCATGCCTGAGATCGCATATCACTTGGTAGCCTAGTAAGGTTTACGTTTTCTGTTTGAACTGAGAACCAAATGATCCTAATTTCACTGCTAATCCTAGACTCCCACGAGTGCATCCCAAACCCTTGATAGATGTAAATTCAAATCGCCCGAACAATCTGCCAGATTCCAACTGCCATCTATACACAATAAATCGCTCTAAACGAATTGATCGTGTTAGTCCTCCCGTTCCTAGGTTAACACAGTTTCAAAGAGAATCACCACGTCACCTATTAGTCAACACCACCAGATTCAAGCAAGAAACTAACTCCTACTATAGTTTTCTCCTTGAATTCAGATTCAATCGCAAGTATAATGTTCTTGGTACACTTGCAGGAGGCATACTTATCAAAGTTGATTAATTAGGTAATGCAATGTCACACTCAAGACAAAGTGCTATGATCGATAAACAACCACTAAAAACGAGAAATTGGAAAGAGATCGCACATTAAAACCATGATCTACACAAAAGCAAGAATAATCCACTAAAACGGAGTAATAAAAAATGGCTAATGGTATTGCCTTTGCTTTTCATTATCACTCACTATACGCAAGAAATTCTTCCATAACCGAAGGTAGCACCAACCTGTCGGATTTGAACCGACAACCAAAGGATTCTGCAATTCTTGGAATTGTATCCAAGTCTTGCTTGAATCCTCTGCTCTTCCATTTGAGCTAAGGTTGGTTCGATGTTAGAAATTAGAACAGTGAGATATTTGTTAATCACAGGTGCAAATAGCTAAGGAGCCCGATTTTACTTCCAGTTACATACTTTTGGAAAAGTTAACTATCTATTAGCCTCACGCTAAACGTGTTTACAAATAAGCTGGGTTTGATACACCAAACCCCATTTGTTAAATAAATTTGACGCATTAGCACTCTGTGATTTAAAAAATGTGTCAAACCCACATATGTTATAATTATTTATGCACAAAATTCTCTCTATAGACAATTTAAGTGTCAAATAAATGATAAAAATGATTAATATTTTGTTGCATGAATAAGAGATCTCAACAAATTTACGTACATAAATAATCATAATATTAAACAATTGATTTCCAAATTGTTAAATTTATTCTTTGAGGGATTTTGCGCATGAAAAGACACAAGGAGGTTTAACACATCTTTTTAATCAAAAATTCACAATGGCCTAATCTGCTGAATTCATACATCAAAAGGGAGTTTGATGCATTAAATTCGATAGAACTATACATATGAAAATAAAAGTTAGCAATACATTTTGGCAACCAACAAAATAAGAATGTTTTCTTTTGGATTGAAACTTGCTGGTCTGATATGTTAAACATCTTGTCTCTGTATATTTTATAACTACGGAAGTCTGGTGTGATCTGGGACTGTAAATAGTTCAAAAGAAAACATCCTAAAACTAAATAAGTGATTTGAATATATATAGTGCGTAAAGAATTCGTCACAATTGTTAAAGCATATCATATAAATGAAGCAAGACAAGATATAGGAATAGAAAATGCTAAATATATTCTTTCCGTTCAATACATTTATATGGGCAAATGATGGTCCCATATAGGCGAAGAAACTTTTATATCTTTTTCGACCCTTTAAAATATCCCTGATAAGAATATCCCTCTATTTTAATATATGCGCACAATCAAAATCTAAGGTACTCAACAACAACTAAGCCATTTTGCAAGAAACGCTGCCAAGCATAATCACACTTTACTTAAAGTGTCACTTTCGCACGATTATAAATTTATAATTATAATTATTAATACTAAGACATCAACCATTACTTATAAGGAACAAGGGGAAAATATATATTATAAAAAATGGGGAAAATGGTCAAATAAGCCCATGTACTAACCAAAAAAGGTCAAATAAGCCCTTATATAGAAGATGTTGTCCGGTCGTTGCCATTTAGGGCGGTTCCCGGTGGCATTTTTTCATGAAATTTTTTGAGCATCTTATTCATTAAGTCTAATTTACTCATACCAAATTTCAACTAAAACTTCAATCGGAAAGACATTCAAATAAATTCTTGAAGATAATAGCGCAGTTATATTCAAGAATTCATTTGAATGTCTTCTCGATTGAATTGTTAGCTGAAATTTGGTATGACTAAACTAGACTTAATGAATACGGCGCTAAACAAATTTCATCAAAAAATTATACCGGGAACCTCCCCAAATGGCGACGGACGGACGAGGCCTTCAATATAATGGCTTATTTGACCCTTTTTTGTTAGTACGTGGGCTTATTTGCCTCTTTTCCCTAAAAAATTATTGTGCACGATTGTAACAAAAAGAACTCCACCACGCCTCATTTAAAAGGGCAACACTTATCCGCACTTCACTCTTAAAGATTATCATTTCTATTAATAACTCTTAAAAATATTGATAACTTGATTAACACTCTTAAATGATAATTTGATGGTCAAATATTAAAAATAATACATCTATAACATTACCGTTATCTTCAATGACCTCATAATATTATATACTCGTAAAAAATATTTTTCAAAATATACTCGTATCACTTTATGTAATTGTTGTCCAAGTAACGTGTCATTTTATCATAAAAATTTTAGGCTGGGACTGAGGTAGTACCATTTTGACGCAAAAAGTGCCATTGTCCATTCATGCAAAGAACATCACCCTTATTTCATGAATCCTAAAACAATAATTGCCACTTCATGAATGGGACGTGCATTTCATATTTCCGTTCCTAAACATCATTCGTACTTTGTCTCAAAGGATTAATATACCAATTGTTTTCACCCCTTATAGCATGTACATGAGAAGTTAGTGAATTGTTCGTCCATCAATCACATATGTTTATGACATAATTGAGAAAACAAATTACTCATTCAAACAAAATCCAACTCAATGGTTCAATCCTGATATATCTCATGATTTAAAAGTCTACTCACCCATTTTTTGAGGAAATACGTTTTGGAATAAATGTGTTAACAAAAGACGACAGGTAGCTAAAAACCTTCAATTGGTTATTTGCCCAGTTTACACTGTTTACTTAGCATACAACGTTAACAACTTCTTAGACAAAGACCCAACCTTAAATTGGTTATCTGCCCAATTTGGATAATATACTCAGCACAAAAGTAAACAACTTTAAACTTCTAATACCAAGACCCTTACTAAGTAGACATTTTAGTTCAGACAAGATATAATGGAAAAAAGTAAACAACCCCTACTGGTGACTATTAAGACATTAGAAAAAGGACATACCAGAAAAGCTTCAAAAACATCCACCTAGCAGTTCGCACACTACTTCAATGCTTCCTGCGACAGTAATAGTTGGAATTGGTATGATACCATTTTCTCTTCTGCCTCATGCAAATAACCTAAATATAGCATCTGAATTTAAACCAATTTGTTAAATACATTTCCGCAATTCTCACCTAAATATCGTTTTTTGTCCAGATGATGTGTTTCAAGAGACTCATTTTTACAAAAAGGGGCGTCCTTCACTCAGACTAGGTATCAAATCCATTCTGATCATCATTTTCCGTGAATTGAAATCTATTCAACTGTTAGACCAACTGCTATTGATACCTTGAATAGGTGGCTTTGCTTGGACTTCGAACATATCAACTTAAAACGGAAAATTTAGATGCCTAGTCAGTTTGAACACTTTTGTCGAGATATATATAAAATGTTGCTATGGCTAATAATCATACAATGATTCACAACTTCCTCCGCCCTTACTTGAAGTTTATGCAATGACTTTTATGTCATAATTTATGTACATTGACTGTCAAGTGAACAAACTGTTTTAGTGCATACAACGATTCATTATAGGCTTTATAAATATACAATCGTAGATAAAAATGGGCAACGATGCCCATTCAATACCACAAAATAAGAAACAGAAACTTTAGATAAGGACGGAGGTAGCGATCTATCTATAAGCAAACAAATTGACAGCATTCACTGGGGTTCTGGAGTTGAATCAGATAAGAACACATCATTATCTATACAGCATACGTACTGCAAATAAGAATTTGGTCAATGAGATAATTGTATGCTATAATTATAATAACAAAAGAATGGAGGTTTAATAACAAAAGGCATAAAATAAAAATAAATATGGACACCCGAGTTTCAGTTCTTAAGAGGGGCTACTCATCTGCCACTGAGATATCTACAAGTATTTGAATAGGAACAGGTATTCATCATCATCCTTTACATTTGGAAATGGTTAGATCACATCATATTAATTGGCACAATTACAGAACCACAGGTAACCTGAAAATCACATTAATTGCATCAGAATTCATAAACATCAAAGATTGAGCAGTACATGAAAAATTAGATTAACCACTAGAAACATGCCGCTGAAACATTACCAAGAGGGACCTTTAAGAATCTTAAATAGAGGTCAACTCCATACTTGCTTGTTCGGTTACAGCCTATATGTTCTACTCCTTACTTCCCGAAATAAACTCCTTACTCCCTACTCTCTCTCTCTCTCTCTCTCTCTCTCTCTCTCTCTCTCTCTCTCTCTCTCTCTCTCTCGACAACTCTCAACCACATAGTTTTCCCTTTTAAACGTATGTGGCTAGTCAAAGAAGGAGATAATAATGGCAGAGAGGGAGTATTTAATATCATAGCTATATAACACACTAACAGTTTGTCTATTATAAGCGTTAGTATGTGTTTTACATTGAAGATAAAGCAGTCTACAAATGTTTCTTAGTTTCAATGGATTGGCAGTTATAGCACCTAATCTTCTGTGTAGTGTGTACATTAAGCTTTTGTTCAATTTAGACCCTTTTCACGAACTTTCATTCTCTTTGTCTCAAATGCAACACAATCTGACTTTTGTAGATCTAGTCAGTTTTGAATTTTCCTAGTCATTTCAAATGTTTCTAATCAATTCTGGTCTGAGTATTTCCGACCTTATCTATTTTTCATTTGAAGACGAAGGGTATTGTACTAACCAACTACACCAGAATAGTAAAACAAAGAATTGTTTGGTATAAAAACTAGGTGATAATTAGAAAAAGGGATCCACAAAAAACACTATTTTCTACGCAGGTGCTTTTTTTATGATTATACCAGTTTATGAATATCATCACATTATTTCTCAGTGGGATGGTTGCAACAGGAGGAACTTCCGATTTAGAACTTTCTAACTGAACTTTTTGCATGAGTTTATAAAGTGAACTAGTTTCAGATGTTTAATTCACGCTAATAATAAAACCACTGACCCCAACATATTTGGTGCTAAGGTGATGGTGATGAAGATGATGCGGAAAATGCATCCACCAAAAAACTCAGTTCATTGAGCCGCGGCACCTGAAATATTAATTAGAAAATTCAGGACAATTGAGTTAAATAACAAGGCACATACATGATACAAATTGTATATAGTATATACTTTGTGAGCAATCAGATTACATAGTCACATACAAATGATTTAAATAGATGCTTAAAACCAAGCTACAGGCACTTCAGGGAGAAATATCACATGCTCAAGGTATTATACCCCGCAGATCCAGCAAGTACACAACAAAAATGAAATGAAGTGAAGAAAATACATATAGGCCAGCGTCGTTGTACACAAATAACTACATGCATATCATTTACACTGTACAATGTTTAATGAACCACTTGCTTTGTGCTAAATAAATTGAAAATTAAGATCCCAAGCTCCAGCTCACAACAAGAGAAATAAACTTAGATACGATGTAGAGAACAGATAGTTGACTCCATTACCTCTTAGAACCACAGTTGCAAGGGATCTTTTTCTCTTCCAATGGGAATTTGTAATTGTAAGTAATTTCATCACCAGCAGCAATATTCCGCTTGGCATATATAAAGATCTTTTTCTGACCCTCAACACTTATGACCTTTGTGTAGCAGTTAGGCTGCATAATACCCAGTGCAAATGAGTAACATCTTTTTTAGAGGAAAACATGCACACTCCCTTGTCTCATGTCACAAAATTATCTAAATTTGTAGTCTACATTAATCACCTCACAAGAATGATTGATGAATCTAGCAACACCCCCACGCTTTGTTGCATCCACCTGCAGAAATATTTTATCTGTTTTGTTATGTAATGCTCATAATCTTTCTCACTGTCTAAACATGAACCAGCTCAAGTAGTTCATAAGTTGAAAGAATCTGCCAAACTTCAAAGCAAGCATTGCAGTTGTTTCACTTTTGGTAACTAATTTTTCTGAAGTCATAGCTATTGGAATCAAATTCATTGAACATAAAAGACACCAGCGGAATGTACATAATAAGAGAGAACTTCCAAGAGCACAAAAAGTAAAAAGCATTGATAACAAGTACTATAATAGTGTCAATATTGGCAATTAATTTCTCCTAACCCCAAAACAGAATTAGCTAGCATTCAAAACAACAGAGGAAGGTATAAGATATGAGAAAATTCCCAGAGACTCTATGCGGTTTTCATTCTACTCTGAAGCACCAAGCAAGGGATTATGAGTTATGATATCAAATACAAGAGAACGCCTCAAGACTTTAAAGAAGCAGAGGCTCTCGCAAGTCTCAGAAACATCACGTGCATTCTTTTACTAGCTTAACTAGTTAGAAATCTTTAAGAAACCATATTAAAATCTTTTCCACACTTACAACATAACCATCATCCAGTCTGAAGAGGTAACTGCTACCAATCCCTGTCTTTTCATAATAGCATTCCCTTATATCAGATACCTAATAGACAAAAGGTAGGAGTTAGTCTCCATAATAAAGACTTGATACATAAAAAGCACTAACATGTCACTATCATATGCTACCTCTGTTCTTACTTAGTTGCAACAATTAGAATTTAACATCTACAAACGCACGACTTTGACCATTAATATATTTAATTGGCTATTATATGTTTTGAAATTTTACTTTGGCAATAAATTTAAAATAATTTTATAATATTTAAAAAGAAATAAAGAACGGAATAGTTCAAAAGTCAAAGTTTGCAACTATTAAAGAAAGGAAGAAGTATAGATATCTGGTTGCGTACACTGGGGCGAATAAGTTCTCCAACATATTCGATCACCAACTCCTCGGCCTCAATTGGCTCTAAAGCTACAAGACCCCAGTCGTGTATTTTACTACGCTGAAAACGCAGACGTTTTTTCCTTGCCTGAAACATGAATGAATATGGAAGAGTTAAACAATTGAACTTAGGAAGCGAAGCACAAAAATGTCCAGCACTCTCTGTACCTTCAATTGAGTTGCTTTCAAAATATCAGCACCCTCTGCAGCAGCAAGAAGGTTACGCATTTTAACCCGGTTTGTTCTGGCAGATATTCCTTTAACATTTGAGGATTGAGAACTACTTCCATCATGATTGACAGAATGAACATGGACACAGCCACTCCCTCTTACACGAATCCTTTCAGCAGGAGTTGCAGTCAGTGACCATTTATGCCATTCCCAACCATTAATGGAGGTGCGAGCACACCCATCTGATCGAGGGCACCGTTTTGTTTTCCTGGATTTACCACTGCCTTTATTTTGTACAAAAACCTCATTTGTTGCTTGATCAGAAGAAGCAACAGGAACAATCTGAACTTTTTCCAAGGGCACATCATCTTTTGGTCGATTTCTTTGCAGCTTCACTAACTTGGTTGCTGCATACAAAAATCAAACTGCTCATATATTGTTTGCACAAAGTAAATGATGGCTGAGAATTGACCCACAAGTAAGTACAACAATAGCATAGAACTAAAAGATACTAATAATAGAAACAGAACTGACATTTCTGTGTCCCTTTTGAAATAATTTGCACTTCTTGTTTTTGGGAAACCCTGTTCAACTTATGAGTATTATCAGCACTAAAAGCATTTTCAGAGAGTATAGGGGCCTTCCGTTTGGTGCCGCTTGCATGATTTTCACACCCTGTAATACATATCAAATATTCACAATTGCTGTTGTGACAATCACCAAAAGCCATTAAGCCACAACATACAATCCGGGGATACTCTACCTTTGGTGATAGTAATAACCTCGTCTGAATTCTCGTTAGTCTTGGCATGAGATGATGAGTAGTTTTGAAGCGATTTGCTGTCAGATCTAGCCAGTCGAGTTTCTTTCGACTTCACAACTGGTTTTCCATGCTTAGCAATCTCCAATGCCTCACTGGAAGGATGTTGGCTCTTTGCTTTATGTTTTTTAGACGCAACACCCTTGCTGGTCAAACACTGAGATAAGGTGTCTGATTTTCTCTTATCAAACCTTTTCTTGTGGCAATGCGTATATCTGCTGGTGGTCAAAGATGTGTCAGGAGATATCTCCACCTGATTTCTAACTGAGGCAAGTTTATCAGGTTTCTTTTTGCCTTTCTTAATCTTTGAGATCTGAAAAGGAATTGCAAATAACCAAGTGAGTATAAAACTCTTCTGGGAGTAGATCTGTAGTTTAGAAGCACTAAGATAGTTTTACAGTAACCTGAGAGCCTTCAGATTTCTTTCCAGAAAACAGAGCCTTAAGAAGTCTTTTAATTGTACCATCAATAAATAGCCTCACTTCTCTCAGCACATTCTCATGTATCTTTTGCCGACAAATTGCCAGGGCACTATGCCACACGACCTTTGGAACACAATCGTGATGCCTAAAGGATACAAGTGTTGAGGTTTGTACAGGAAGTGACATTCTAGAGTCGGGTGGTTGCAGCTCATCGACACCTTCATCTTCTAAGTGGATAGGCAACTTCTGAAATGAACTCAACAATACACCTGAGATGGAAAACTCATTACTAGTAATTGTGTTATCATTCAATGGTCCTGTTAATGGATTGCAAATCTCAAGATCACCATCATTATATAATCTATAATTCTCCGCGACCTACATAAAAAGAAAAAAAAACAAGAAAAAAGAAATGTTACTCTCACACAACTGTTGAAGTGTAATGCATATTTAAAAAGAAGAAAAAAAGAGATTTTCAATATGTTAAGAACAATGGTATAATTTTGTTTTTGTTTTTCATTGGGGGTAAGAAGGCATGGAAGTTTGACATTTCAGGATTGGCTAAATTTGAGTATTTAGCACCTTATTCATCTGGACATCCTTTGAGCAGTCATCAGCAATTTTACCCACTTCCTCATCCAAGAGGTCCATGAAATGATTTTCCAATGTGATTTTGACAGAGAGATGCAGATCATTCAATACGCTCTCATGGATAGATCCTATTTCATCAGAAAATTTGTTCTCTAATAAGATGCTGCCTTTACATGATACTTTTTCATCAGCAGTAGGCAAATACTGTGGTCGTGAAATTGAACGTACATCCCGTATCTCCATAGCCTGTTCATAACCAGGGGGGTAATCGATTTCACAACCAGAGTTTCCTTGCTGTAGTTGATAACGACAGATTGAGAATTAGCTACAGAGACGAGTGAAGATAAAATCAAGTCATGGCATGTATCTCTATCACCTGCTCAAAACCTGGTGGGCAATCAATGTCATGACCAGAGGATTCAACTCGTGGTAACTGTAAACAATAGATGAATAGATCAAGCATAAGGTAAGAAACAAGGGCTCATAAAATATTACTACGTACAACATATTGAGGCACTTACAGCTTCAGTATGTGGATCTGGGTATCGGACAAGTGAAGAATCCAAAAATGTACTTGATTTCACCATATCCCGGGGATCAGACCAGCGCTTTCTCTTTCTCCATGCAGATGCATAATCTGCTGTGAGGTCATAACAGACAGCATTCCACATTACTTGCATGCATGACTCATAAAGTATTCTGCAGACCAATAAATGTGCAGCACAAAAATTCTGATAACTTCCAACAGACTTTGTGCATTGTGAAGACACTACAGCGACCTCATCCAGACAAGTTCTCTGCCAATCAGTTACAGAAGCTTCTGGTCTGCTCTCAGGGACAATACTTTTACCACCCTTATGCTGATCAATAATGTTTGAACAAAGATACAAGCAAGTTAAATGAGCAAATACAATGACATCCAACACTTCTTTACATGTAACACTCATTCTATCTAACTATGAATTTCATTACCGTTATGTTATCCTCTGAAGATGAGTTGACATTTTTATTGAGAGTTTCTTGCCTAAGATGCTTATCAGCTTCATTCGTTGCAACACACACTGAAATTATTTGACTAATGATCTTCTCTAGCACAGTTCTACGAGCTGCTTTCATGATTCCTGAGTGTAGCTGTAAACATAGTTCTTCAGACACCTCAGTCACAAAACCTTGAAAAGACATGTCATCCTTACGCATAATGACACTTGACAATGAGGCATCTCTAGGTACTGCTTCCACCCAGGTACTTAATAAAGATTGTAATGTAGAAGGTTTAAATTTATTATCAGAATGATACACCTGCAAAATGCATGATTGAAGATCATGTCAAAGCGGCAGCATTCCATATTATACAATCAAATGAAGAAATAGTGCTTGTGATGTAACATAAAACAGCTAGCTTCCAGGAGCAAAATCTATATCAGAAACAAAATGATATGATTGGCAATAAATTCCTTCCATCCCATATTGACCTTTTTTGCTTTTCGCACTATTTTTAAAGCAATGAAATTGTGTGGTTGAGGTTTATTTACAAAGGAAGAATCTGTAAAAAACACAATTCCTGAAAACAGAGAACTTTTGGGACAGCACAAAAAGAACAGATCATATTTCTTGCTCAGATGAACTACAAATTACCGAGTGAAGGCACAAGTAGTACATAGGACAGACTCATTGAAGAAATAAGCACACATTATAGATGGATAAAAATCATTTTTGAAAAAATAAATCCTTTAAGTTTAAAATACACGTATATATTTTCATTTAACTATGATAGTAAAAATAACCGCCACAATATAACAATCATGGATCTCTCACCCACCCTCATGACCGGAACCAATTCTAAATTTCCAACACACTCTCTACTTTTGTCACACCTGCTGCTACCATTAACTATATTCCTATAGCTATTATTGATTGACCAAATTTTAATAACTATTGCCAATCATTACTTCATTAGTGAGTCAGAATGTTAATAACTGCACCTATCACCTATGTTGCACGGATACGGATACGCCGATACTCGGATACGCGGATACGGGTACGGCGATACGGCACTTTGAAAAATTATAGGATACGAGTACGGGGGTATATTTATAAATAATAAAAATATAGGGTATAATTTGCAAATATAAATCATTCAGGCCGGCAAAGTAGTCAAAGTCGAAAGGCGCACCTGAAGCGCTAGGGGTCTTCTAGCGCCTGAGGCGCAAGGCGCAAAAAAGCGCTCGCCTGACTCGGGTGAAGCGCATTACTTAGATAAAATCACATATACTATTCTATACTTACCAAATATGATGTATGTAACATCATATTGAACCAAATGCATATAAAATTTAGGATTCACCAAAATAAAGTCATGATTCACAAAAAATAAAACACCAAATTTAGAATTCATGGCTTTAATACTAAAACTATAAATGAAAGACAATCAAATTGGAGCCTATTTCCCCTTGTTAAACTTGTGAGCCTACATAGTACTATTACTTTATTAATAACATAGCAATATACTAATGTTGTGAGTAACATAAAGTAATACAGAGTATTATGACTATTATATACAAAGCAATATACTAATGTTGTGGGTGATATAGAGTAATACTGAGTACTATTACTTTGTTATATACATATAACAATATACTAGTGCTGTGAGTAATATAGAGTAATGCAGAGTATTAATACATTATTATGAGTAATATAGAGAATTATATACATAGTAATATACTAGTACTTTATTATATACATAGAAATATACTATAAGAGCACATATCTTGTTTGGTGGTGTGAGGGAGAAGTTACTATAAAACTTGTTAGAAAAAGGAACAAACATAACTAAAAGAAGAAAATCATTACTTGTTAGGAGATAAAGTATAAAACAAAACAAGAAAATAACAGATAAAAGAAAGAGAAAAGATAAAGATATAAACTTTTAAACGATAAGATAAAAATAAAAAAAGAAGATGTTGATTTTACATTCAAAAGGCAAAATTAAAAAATAAGAAAAGAAGAAATTAAAAAGACCAGAAAGAAGATGGAACATATGGGAGGAAAATGTTACCTTGTGCATGTTGTGTAGGTTGTGGGTTGAACACAGGAAATAAGAATGCTACGGTGAAAACTTTCTAAGTTTAGTAGACTCCTTAATACATTCACTAAGAAGGGTTTTAACAAGGTTTAACCGTTTAAGTTGTTTTCCCCTATTAGTTGGATGGGCTATATCTTATTATTGATATGGGTTTATTTAAAATAGGCCCAAATCTTATTTTAAAAAATTTAGAACCCTTTACCGGTCAGGCGTGCGCTTCTAGCGCTTCTGCGCCTCTTGCGCTTCGTGCGCTTCTTGCGCTTATATTGCGCCTCAGTCAGACAGCCTCGCCTGGAAGAGTATAAGGCGCTGCACCTCTATAGCGCCTCGCCTGGTGCGCTTAAGCGACAAGGCGCGCGCTTTTGACTACCCTGATTCAGGGGTTCATAAATAAAATAATAATAGTACAAAAAATTAACTATTATAATAAAGTTTCAAAGATTAGTCTAAAAAAACTAAAGTATTGATATTTTGATTTAAATTCAAATAACATTTTTGGTTCTCTATTTGCATTTACATCTAAGTCTTCCGGTGATGAAATTTGCAAATAGAGTTCACCTCGATGTTGCACCGATACTTCACCTCGATGCCGTTTCAATTAAAGCTCATCAAGCAATGAAATGACAAATTATAGTATTCTGTTATTTTCCATACCCCCAAAATCATCTTTATCAATGTTCCAAATGTTGTGGTCGCTTGGGCGGCTACTGAATTTTCGTCATGCCGTGTATCAAATGAAGGGTTATAGGTTCGGATACGCGTATCGGTTCACAGATACGGGTATCGGAAGTATCGATATTTTTAAAATCAAGTCCGATACTTTTATTAAATTACGGATACGGACCCAATACGTACAGGACGCATATTGGTGAGTATCGGATACGGATACGTATCGGATACGCGGATACGGCATCGAGGTGAAGTATCAGTGCAACATAGCCTATCACTAGTAATCACTGGCATCATCCGTGCAATGAGATTAGGATGTTAAAATGTTGATTTTTCTGTGTTTTGGTATGCATGCAAATATCATGTATGAATTTTGGTATACTAAATTTGACATTGCCAACTTCTTGTATATGTACCGATTACCATAACTTTGTGAGTTTATCAAATTTCGGTAATGCATGTTCAAGGTTTTCGAAATGGTATTGCTATGACTTTCATATAAACCAAACTTCCATTATGTTGATTGAAAGAATTTAAAAAGTCCGTATATTGAATCAACCATATCATAGGCCACAGTCATCGGTAGCAACTAGCAACCATTGTCAGTACCGGCATAAACATCGACCATTGTCACCTCCTATTGTCGTTACTACCATCTCAAACCATCGCAGCACTACCGAACATTATCGCCATCCAAGGGTGTATGTAGGGGGCGTGCTAGGCCCCAGCCCACCCCAATTTCAATTTCTTTAGATTATTAGGGTAAAAAGTTCGAGTAAAATTTTCCCCAAACAAAAAACTTCTACTGGCCCAGCCCAATATACAGCGCTTGCTACGCCTCTATCCCCACCATTGAACACTGTCACTTATGCACATTGTCATGACATAATATATACTACCTCATTTCTTTATTAATTGCACCATTTTGATTATATACAAACTTATTCTGTTCACATACTCTGCTTTGATTATATTTTATTGGTTAATGTATTAACAAAATAATATCAAAAAATTGCCTCAATGTAAATTTCCTATTGTAATAATTTTATAATATTTGTTAATAGTCATGTAAATATATTAATTTTGTGTGTTAGAAAGTGTTAAAGTTATAGTGGTGCAACTAAAAAGATTGGATGAAGTATATGATAATGACATATTGGATATATGATTTGAAAATTTGATAAAGTGAGGAATTTTAAAATATGTAATTTGTACAATATGATTGCACAATAAATGGTTTTGTGGCGTGTCAATTTTTATCCTTTTTTTAAACACACAAACCGCTAAAAAATGTAGCACTTTGTAACTTCTTGCTTTTAATGTAGAGAACAATGAGGGCTATGAGCTGTACCAAAACGCTCCCCCAAACTCTTAAAGCATAAAACTTAACTTGATGTAACACTTTGAGAGAGAAACGCAAGTAGCTACCTGTTAATAAAAATAAATACATGTTTCCCCAGAAACAACATTTACATTTTTTGTATTACAAATTACTAGTCAATAGATGAAATCTCTCTTCCTGTGTAATCTCTTTCTTTTCTGGTTGTGTAACTGCGGGACTTCTACACTGAGGCTATAAAGATGGACAGTTTCTCAACAAACATAACTTCTATATACCAAAAAAATGTCCCTTTTAGGTATGTAGTTTTCATAATGAACAAATCTAAGATCAATCAGGACATGAAAATGTAGTTTTTTGCTACTCTCCTTCACTTGAAGATTGAATCCACTGCCTCTTCAAACAGGAAAAATCCCTTTAAGATGCAGCAAATAACTCTAACATATCTTTTCCCAGATAAAAATAGTCCCATTTAGCCAAATAAACGAGGAAAATCATATAAAATTTGGAGAATGAAGTGACCTGGGCAACATTTGGGGGAATTCTAATAACCGCAACCGGTGATAAAATGAAACAACTTTCTACAAATGTGTTAAATATGAACGTGAGAACATTTTTCATTTCATTAAAAAGGGGGGAAATTGATAAAAGAAATACATTAAGAAAACAGAAAAGGGATGAAGAATATGTAGTAATCCCACAGAAGAAATATGGCTTAGTGAAATCAATAATAATAATTCATCGGTCAGACAACTAACCATTATTGAATCCCTAATGTATCCATAGCGAAACCATGTGTACAGATCTACAAGAGAGTGTGGTCCATGTTTCGTCCCCTCATCATCATCAAAGAGCCAACAAGATTCTCCACCTCCCTGTTCCAAAGACTTGGGAAAAAGAAACTGTATGAGTAAGATATCTTATGTTGTATAAGTACGTACTTGTAACAAGAAGAGTATTCAATTCCATAGTATGCAAAACAAAGAAATAGAATTTAATTAGTTCCAACAGACACATTTAGAAATGGCAATGTATACAGTATACTGCAAGCAAGCATTCATATGAAAAGAACAGTCATTTCAAGGTTAAGAGGGAGAATACCAGATGCAAATGTGGTGTCGTGACAGAACCAGATGTGAGAATATGCTGGTTTGGAATGGGTATTTCAGAATAATCTGCCTTCGATTGAAAGCCACGACCACTCAAACCAGAGGCTACTGGGTTTAAATATGCAAAGCCTGTGGCAACATGATCTGGGAACTGATTGAAGTACTTCAGGGGGACTGGATTAGCAAGTGTCCCGTTAAATATGGGATATACAGGAAGCTCGTCTGGCAAGAAACCAGTGGACAACCCTTCATACAACTGTTCCTGTATGTATGGTCCACACATCTGACCTTCTTGATTAACATACATCCATCCATTGACCTGTGCAGGCAAAGCATATGCAGGGCAGCTTTTGTCATCGTGTGAAGTAGCACCAACTTCACAGGGCTGTGAAGGAATACCAATATCCCCAGTACTCTGGCAGGTCATAACCATCTCAGATGGTGAACCATTCATTGGAATTGGAACAATCAGATGAAAAATGGGCACTCCTCCAAAAACTGGAGGCTGCAAAGCACGGTCACGCCAAATACGGGTACGAGACTCCACGTGGAATCACGACAAGGGCCCTGGAACGGCTTCGCTTAGGGTGGAATTTTTCCGGCAGTGACGATATGAATCCGGCGGCGATTGATCGTCAGGTTGCGACGAATTGATGGGCTTTTGGTGGCTATTTTCTGTGGAAAGGGTGACAGATGAAGGGAATCGATGGATGTGGGGGGAAAACCAGCAAGTATGCCTTGGCCAGGGCAGATCTTCCTCGGACTAGGGTTTTCCTTTTTCTTTTTCTGAGCTCATGCTTGTAGTATGCAAAAACGAATCACGAATTCACGATACTTAAAAAATTCAGGGGTTTACTAATAGAGATAAGGTAGGGGTAGGGTAGGGAGTTGGGATAGGATGGCGGCAGGGTGGGGTCGGGACCAAGGGTGGGGCCGGGGTAGGGAAGGGGTAGGGTGGGGGTAGGATGGCGGTAAGGGTGGGGGTAGTGGGTGGGGTTTGGGGTTGGGGTAAGGTAGGGGTAGGGTAGGGAGTTGGGATAGGATGGCGGTAGGGTGGGGTCGGGACCAGGGTGGGGCTGGGGTAGGGAAGGGGTAGGATGGCGGTAAGGGTGGGGGGTAGTGGGTAGGGTTTGGGGTTGGGGTAGGTAGGGGTAGGGTAGGGAGTTGGGATAGGATGGCGGTAGGGTGGGCCCGGGATCCGGGTGAGGCCGAGGTAGGGTAGGGTGGGGGTGGGGGTAGGATGGCGGTGCGGGGGTGGGGGGTAGGATGGCGGTGGGGTGGGGCCGAGGTAGGAGGCATGTGGTAAGGGGTAAGGTAGGGGTAAATGGTAATATATGAGGGGTGGGGGTAGGGTGGGTCGGGGTGGGGTCGAGGTGGTAGGGGTGGCGGTAGGGTAGGGTGGATCAAGGTGGGGTCGAGGTGGTAGGGGGGTGGCGGTAGGGTAGGGTGGATCGGGGTGGGGCCGAGGTCGGGGCATGTGGTGGGGGTGGGGTAAGGTCATTGTAGGGAAAAATGGGTAGGCGGGGTGGGGGTAGGGTGGGTAGGGTAGGGTAGGGGTAAGGGGTAAGGTACGAGAATGGAGGTGCTGGAATGAAATCGACATCAGAGCGGGACCGGACCCACCACTAGGTGTAAGTATGCAAATTCATTGCAAAGGCACTGGAGCATCTGCGTTTTCCAAATTTGGAAAAGTAGTAAAAGTCACTTCTCTAAATCATTAAGGAAAAGAGAAACATGTTTCATTTTTTCCGTTTTGGAAAACGATTTGGTAAACGCGTTTTTCTTTTTTCCTTTCTCCAGTTTTCCAGGAATTTCTTTGGTAAACACGTTTCCTGTTTTCTGTTTTCCAGTTTTCCAGTTTTCTGGAAAACTGGAAAATATTTCTGTTAGTAAACAGGCCCTCAGAGTTTTTTTCCGAATTGTATCTCTGAATTGTAAACTATTTTAGATATTTTCCGGACCAGTTAACTTGCAAAAATCATTTGACGACCTTCTCGATTGAATTTCTTGCTCGAATTTGGTATGGATGAACTAGACTTGGTGAGGAACATACAGAAAAATTTTGAGCAAAAAATATCACCGGGAAGGCCCCCAAATGGAGGAGGCCGGACAGGGCTCCGGTCAGGAAATTCCTGACCGGAATATTTGTGTATATGAATATATGATTTACATTTCAAAGTGGCCTAAGTTACATTCTAATTTATGCGATTTAGGTCTCGTTTGGTTATTTACACGTTAAATCTTTGCACGCGAAGTGATTGCATGCAAAGTATAGAGAAACTATAATTTTGCATATAAGATAGATTACATTGTTTGGCTAGATGTGTATTTTATTTTTAAATTGCACGCAAAGTCGTTGTAAAGCTTCATAAAAGGCATGCAATGTATTTATCACCCCCACGTAAAATACTTTACATGGTAGTATGATACAGTGCGAAATATTTTTAAAAAGTGACCTACAGTTTATATTAAATAATCAAACCAAACAGTGTAAGCATTTTACGTCCTTACACTTCGCCTGCAAAGTATTTAGTTTACGTTCTACCAAACACCGCATACATTTGCTACTTTTGTCAAGTTACATTACAGATACTCTCGAGTTACATTGCTACTTGCGTATAGTTACATCTTCCAGCGCATAATCTACATTTCAGTGTATGTTTCATTTTATACCACTTGAGAGAATAAAACAAGTTACATTCCAATGCGTGAGTTACATTTGAATACATTGGATTCACATTTCACAATAACGCGAATTACATTTCATACAAATGATTTACATCCAAATGACAAATGTAAGGGTACTATTCACGCGATTTTTTTCAAAATTAAAGCTTAAATCTAAATGACACCATTTTATGTGGGAGTATGATGCTCATCCGCTATAACTCATCCAACCCCGGTACAATTTTGATCCCTCCAAAAAGAAATTGGAATGTTCTAGTTATTTTTTTTTAAAAGAGCACAATCGGACCGGAATCGAAATCTAAACAGTCACAAGAGACCGTGCTCTTGGTCTAGGAACCAACCGCTCCAGAATCATAACTGGACCGGAACCAGCACGAGTCAACCCCCAATAACCAGTAATTGAAAACTGTCAATTACGGAAAATTGTCAATTAGGTCCCCGTACTATTGCTAAAAAGTCAATTGGGTCCCCGCACTTATCGCTGAGTCAATTAAGTCCATGAAGTGTTAAAAAACACTCAATTCTTCCATTTAGTCGGTTGGAGATATCTGCACGCCCATGTGGATATCTCCAAAAAACACTCAATCGTCTCATATCGGTTGCATTTCTTTTGCCTCCCCCAATTTCTTTCTTTTCCACTTTCTTTTTTTTCTTTCTTCCATTCTTCCCGAATTCCGATTGTTTTTCTTTGAGTGTGCGGCATGCGGCATGCGGCATGCGGTGGCGGATGGAGACGTTTTGTCCAACATGAGACGATTGAGGAAGACATGGGAGATGGGCGATGTACAACGGTGACTAGGTAATATTTGGCTATGGACGATGAGCGGTAGATTGAAGAAATTGCTGGTGAAGAGTGACGCATGACAGTGGTTCGAGAAATTCAGATCTACTGGCTAACCGACGGTTTGAAAAGTTGCGTTTTTGTGGACGACAGCCGACCCCAGTGGCGGATGAGGAAGACTTGAGCATAGGCATGGCCTCAGTTCGGGCCGCCCGGCCCGGGACCGGCCCGACCCGCTACTGTGCGGGCCCGGCCCGGCCCGGTTATCCGGGTCCGGGTCCGGTTCGGGCCGGAGGCCCGGGGGTGGGGCGGTTCCGGGCTCGGTTCATGGTTTTGACGGCCCGGCCCGGCCGGTTCGGGTCCGGGTCCGGGTCCGGGCCAAATCTATTTTTTTTTTTTAATTTTTTCATTTGTTTTGGGCTGTTGGGCTTGGGCTATCTGTTTAGGCCGGTTTGGGGGGGTTTGGGGGGGGTGGGGGTGGGGGGGGTGGGGGAAGAAAGGAAAAAAAAAAAAAATTAAACCGGGTGGCCCGACCGGCCCGGCCCGGCCCGGAACCGGACACGGAACCGGTGGCCACCGGTTCGGGCTCGGGCCCAACAAAACAGACCCGAGGCCCGGCCGGGCCTAGGCCCGAACCGGGCCCGAACCGGCCCGGGTCCATCCATACTTGAGCGGCAGTGGTTGATGATCTTTTGTGGGAGGAAATAGAATTAGAAAGAAAGAGAATGAAATAAACAAGGAAAAAATGCAAAAATATTTGCGGGTAAAGAACAGGGAAGAAGAAGCCCGGGGAAGAAGAAAGAAAGAGAGAAGAGGAAGAAAGAAAAGAAAATCAAAAAAGGGAAAAAAAATTATGTGTACCACCATGTGTACACGTTTAACCGTTAACCGGCTCCCAACCGGTTAAATGGAATGATTGGTGTTTTTTAAGACTTTGAGGACTTAATTGACTCACCAATAACTATTAGTACTTAATTGACTTTTTGACAATAGTACGAAGACTTATTTGACAGTTTTTCCTATCTTTAATTATCATTTTGAAAGCACGACATTTCAACATGGGCAGTTCACAAGCCCTGGAATATATATTACTTGGACCAAAATCTCAAGTGAATGTTTCACCTTTCTTCAAATCCTGCTAGTATATAAGAGTATTTTTGGGCACAATTTTCCTGAAAGTATATACGAGTTGACATGAAACAATAGAAGAGTACCACGCTAACAGGAAAAAAATCTGTAAAATTTTTGTGCAGTATATGGGCTGAAATGCCAAGAGCACTTTTTGAGCGTTTGGTGATTAATCTACCTTATCTGAAGGCGCCATAAGATACTTTTACCTGATGAATGCTTGTCTCCAACACATTTTGCAACCCCCACACATCACTTCCCTTTTTCTATTGCTCATCTCTATGGACATTCTCAGGTACTGAATAAGATCTGAATTTGTTTTTACTTTAAAAATCAAAACAGAACCAACAAGCTATCTTTCCCTGAATGTTACAAACCCCTGATATTTATTCTGGGGTAACATTTTGCTCATAAGAAAGTACACTAGTACTCTTTAAGAACTTTGACCTGAAACTAAGCTGGATAACAGTTGGGTACAGTCATAGCATGAAGAGAATTCTATATTTTGAATTGTGTTAGGGTCTTCATTCCACATGTTTGGTCTTTCAGTGGCAGCAAGCCGCATACAAAGTTTTACACCTGCAAATTATTATGTCGAGCCATTAGGATGGTGTTGTACACTGTGTCTAAGATTGGAACTTAAATAGAATAAATGTTATCCTACAAATGAAAAGAAAACGAAGCACTTGTTCTAGAAGTCTATATTGACAAAATCATTGTCAATACAATCAGACATTTAAAAAATCAAATAAAGGGAAGGCCATGTCTGCACATAAAATAAGACTTTTGGGACAGTTTGGTGGGGAACCTTTTCTTTACCTAAATGAGATAGAATGGTTAAATGTCCCGATTTTTCTTGAATGTCAAGATTGAATGATTGGGAGTGTAATCAAGTTAAAATCTTTATTTTTAATAAATTGGTAAAAAAAATCTTAAGGATGAAAGGATCACTGTTTCTCCTCTTTATTTCAATCATTTTAGCTAGCAAGAAACCTCTGAACTACTTTTGTCAACAAACTCAACAAAAAACAAGCTTGTGGAGCACTTTGTTTTATGTTTGCAACTTTGCAAACCATCACAACTGAAGGCCAGGGAGTTCGGAGTTGTTTCGTGAGTTGATTTTTTAACAAGTTGACTAGAAAAAGTGAATGTGCTGAATTCGCAGATATGACTTGGTCCAATAACTGATTATGTGATTACCTAAATAAGTATTTCTCTTTTTTCAATCAATAAATTGGATGATATATGTAAAAAAGATTATGGGAAACATTGCTTCTTCTTTTTCAGCCAAAAAAGTAACTATGAAACTATAGAAGCAGAAATAAAAGATTATGTAAGCAATATGGATGGTGAAGGGGATAAGCCATTTTATGCATTCACATTCACTACAAAACTTAGATCATGTCTTATCAGTTAGACAGTTACAAAGTGAAACTTACTCTAAGTAGGAAATTTATTTCTTTAATCATGGAAGGTCAAAGGTGAGTACCATTAAAAAAGCCTAACTTTAACAGAATCAGCTTGTGCAAGAGAATTTACCTTGACATGTATTATCTCCGTCAATAATCACATACATGTCAGTGACATCACTGATCACCCGTCTTTTCTGTAAACATATAGACATTGAAAAATGTCGAATCATTTAACACACAATCAGCTTCCAGCACATTAAGAGAATATAAAATCACAGGGAACATACTTTCTCTTTCTTCTTTCAAGAGCAGGGTTCCTTGTATCATTTTTAGCAATAGAAGACAACCCAGGGTGGGTAGCATATTGCGTTGTAGAGAGAGATGAAGCAGTAGCTGGAGAAGGAACGGGACCTACTGTAGCTGTGGGGGGCGCAGTTGATGGTAAAATCATAAGAGGTGGAGCAGAAGTTGCTTGTGCACTTGGAGGTTCAGGAAGTGGCCTTGGTAAGATGTGCTTCAACCTGTTGTTTCGATAGTTCTTCCAAAAATAGAATTGCTGCCTATGTGCCAATTCCTAAATTAAGACACGATAAAGACATCAGTCCGGATAAAACAAAGTAATCCAACAAATTCTGAACTTGTTAACAGGAGGTTATTGAGTGACTTAAAGTTAAAAAGTTTTGGGCCAAGGGAAATTCGAAAGATGGATCCATTGACAAAAAAAGGTTGAAGTATGTACATGTAAATACATAAAACGTAAATGTGTCAAACATCATTTTACAAGCATGGTAGGGATCTCGTTCAAGGTCTAGAACGAGAAGGTGAAACAGAGGTAAAGTTAATAGGAATGACTGGATCTATGATTGAATAAGATAAATGGTTTAAGTATACGCAAGTAAATATATTCAAGGTGAGTGCATCAAACTTTATGTTATGGACTTATGGGCATGGTAGTGGTCTTGACATCTTGTTCAAAGTCTAGAGGTAGAAAATAAAAGAGCAGTAGAGCAGATAGGGACAATCAATTATATGATTTGAGAGAAGAGAGTTTCAGAATGAGCCTGAGGTAGAATTGATCGGTGTCCAATCTAGTAAAGACACACAATATTTAATCATTCAGAGGTTATTAAGAAGCTTTGATTAACAGGGATACTTATGTAGCTTTCACAAGATCCCTAATCATAATAATAACATACTTCTCAAGGTTGTGGCAAATTAGTTGCTTTAATAGGAAAGTGGCAAAGTTTTTTGGGACAACCAAAAAAGGAAAGTTGGCAAAGTCCAATGGGACGGAGGGAGTAATTTATTACGATTGAGTAGACCATACAGGAGAACAGTTTGAGAGAATAAGTTGGAACAAACTCTACTAACAATCCTGCAATGACAACTTTAACTGCATGTTTTAATTAAATCAAAAGAAATTTTGGTCTGCTCAATGCCTATTAATGGAGACACAATTAAGTAATAATATCGTTGTGCATGATTTGGAGCAGCTCATGTTTCCTTTGGTTCTCACGTCTCAGAAAACACCATAAGCAATAGAGCAATGGGATTTAGACCTCACATGCTCTGATAGAAAAATATTGTAATACTCCGTAACAAAAAAACTACCTTGTTGGCTGGATGTGCCATAGCACTCCGAAATGTGGGATTTTGGAGCATCTCGAGAAAAAAGAGACAATGTGGGTACCTGACAAGCACCAATTTAAGTTTGAAAAGGTCACGTTTAGTACTAATATGGACTATATGATAGGTCCACAAAAACACAGAAAATGATAAGAATCTAAACAAAATAAAACCAAACATATCTATTAGCGCAATTGGAGAATTCTCTGAACTAAAACCATAGCAGCTTAAAGTGTTAAGGCTCACATTATAAACTTTATGTACTCAGGACGTTGCCAGTACTGGAGGTATTTCAAGTATCCAATAAATGCTTCATCTTCAAAATATCTATTCTGAGCCAAATCTGCATAAACCAATTTAACATAAACACCAAGACGAAAAGATTCACATAGAACTGATTTTGTTGTGGAGGAAGTTATTTTCTTCCTAACTACATAGGACCAGAAACTTGTCCCTCTGAATTTAGACGAAGTGTATACTCTCACTTATAAAATAGCATAATAGCTATATAAGAAACAGTTCCCAGTCTTCCTATGCCACAAATAAATCCAAGAATTTCTACCCAAAAATCAGGTGCACATAACTAACAACCGAGCAATCTAAATACCCTAATATCTACCACTCCCAAACTCGTTGCAATAGATATGTACGTGTGTGGCAGACCGAGAGAAGTAAACATACAGTGAATGTAGGTGGGATTGGCAAGACATTGAATGAATTCCAATTCAAGCAAGAACCGTTGGCGGCCATCGTCTGGGTCTTTGTATACGCTTTTTGCTCTGAAACTTAGAAAAATGCACAACGTTAGAAACACAACAAAATGAGAAAAATCAAGAAAGATGAGGCTTACGGAAGGGAAGAAGCATTGGCTGAAAGTTCATCAGAATCTGAATTCGAACTTGAAGCCATATCTCTGCATCAAGTGATGTATCAAGAGGAAACAGTTAAATCAAATGGGCCTACCTAAACTCGAGCCTGATTCTAACTTCATAAAAAATCCCCATACATTGTAATTTTTTGTAGTATAATATGCTCAATAATAAATTCTTTACTTCTTGTCACCATATTATAGCGGCCACTATAGCGGTAGCGGTCCGCTATTTCAAAACTGTTTAAAATTTAAATATCTAAAAAAGGAAGAAAAAAATTAAGTAAAAAAATCAATTCTGGATATCCATTTCAATTCAGCCAAAAGCTCTTTGACTTTCAAGTCTCATAACAACCTAATTTGTTAAATTTCATGATTTCATCAATTCATATCATAGGTTAGTAGGCCAAAACCCTAAATCCCTATTCCCCAATGGTCCTAAGAAATGATTAAAATCACATATTCACACAAACTCGTAAATTACATAAAAAATTAATAATGAAAACATTAATAAATTATAAGTTTACTTCTTATTTGTTACGGAGGAGTGGGGGACTTACCTAGAGTAGTGGAGTCGTCGATTTGCTGATGGGAAGAAGAAAACAAACGAAGAACTGCAGTCCCCAGCAGCGGCTCTCGCTCTGCCTGCTCGTCAATTGCGGATGGGAAGGAGACGGAGATTCGTCGGCTGACTCAGCTCGTCGCTCGTCTCGCTGGCTACGCGGCAACGCCCTTCGGCCTTTCGCACTTTAGCAGTCCAGTAGAAATCAGAATCGCAGTTCGCCCCTCCCCCCTCTCCTTAGCTTCACGCCGGCCTTCGGCCATTCACTCCGTCTCCCGCTCCTTGGTAAATTACCAGATTGGGGAAAAAAAGTTGTCTTGCCAAATTGGTAAAAAAAATTGGTCAATTTGACAAATTGGTAAAACAAAAAAGGTGATGTTATAAAATGGAAGGAAATAAGTAGAAGATCAGGGAGAGAAAGTATAGTCTGAATACTTAGTGAGAAAGATGTTATTAGAAGTGTGATAATGGTGTCTTTACAATGAAGAAGAATGTTCCTATTTATAGGAGAAAATGTAATTATGTCTAGATCAGGGGCTAATTGTGAGCCATACAATTACCATCTAGAAATCATAATTATGATTTCTTATTTATATTAACAATGATGATAATTGTTCCTGATCATGAATAGTTGGAATATGACTATTCAATATATTTCAACACTCCCCCTTGAATGGTCATCTTCTAATTATTCTGGGGTATTAGTTTCATAGTATTATAATGTACTGTCTCGTTAAAAACCTTTGTCAAGAAAAACCCAGTGGGATAAAAACCTGACGAAGGGAAAAAGAGTGCAGTGCATTATATTACTCCCCCTCAATTTAACATATATCTCGAAGACGATACATTCCAATTTTATGGACCAGTTCTTCAAATTTCTTCGGTGCCAATGACTTTGTGAACAAATCAGCAGGGTTGTCGCATGACTTGATTTGTTTGACATCAACCGTTCCGTCTTTCTCAAGATCATGTGTGGAGAAAAGTTTTGGTGCTATATGCTTCGTTCTGTCCCCTTTGATGTAACCTCCTTTGATCTGAGCTATACATGCTGTATTATCTTCATAAATCACAGTAGGATTAGAAGTAAAAGATTTTATACCGCATTCATTTTGTATGTGCTGGATCATTGATCTCAACCAGACACACTCACGACCTGCTTCATAAAGAGCAATTAATTCTGCATGATTTGATGATGTTGCAGTTAATGTTTGCTTCATTGATCTCCATGATATAGCGGTATCACCATAGGTGAATAAATATCCTGTTTGTGATTTTGCCTTTTGTGGATCAGACAAGTATCCTGCATCCGCGTAGCAAATTAAAGTGGCATTTGCACCATTCTTGAAATACAATCCAAGATCGATTGTACCATTAAGATATCGGAATATATGTTTGACACCATTCCAATGCCTTCTTGTTGGGGAAGAACTTTACCTGGCTAATAAATTTACAGAAAAAGCAATATCTGGTCGAGTATTATTAGCCAAATACATTAATGCTCCAATAGCACTCAAATATGGTATTTCGGGACCAAGAATTTCTTCATCATCTTCACAAGGTCGGAAAGGATCATCATGCACATTGAGAGATCGAACCACCATTGGAGAATTGAGCGGATGTGCTTTATCCATGTAAAATCGCTTCAAAAGTTTCTCGGTATAATTTGATTGGTGGATGAAAATACCATTTCTCAAATGCTCAATTTGAATGCCGAGACAAAATTTTGTTCTCCCAAGGTCTTTCATTTCAAATTCTTTCATGAGATATTTTGCAGTATTTTCAATTTCATTAGGAGTTCCGATTATATTCAAATCATCAACATATACTGCAATTATGGCGAATCCTGATTCGGATCGCTGAATGAAAACACATGGACTAATAGGATCATTTTTATACCCTTCTTTAATCAAATATTCACTGAGACGGTTATACCACATGCGTCCAGATTGTTTTAATCCATATAATGACTTTTGCAATTTTATGGAAAATAAATCTCGAGATTTCGAGCTATAAGCATCAGGTATTTTAAAGCCTCCAGGAATTCTCATATATATATGTCTGTATCGAGTGAACCGTATAAATATGCGGTCACCACATCCATTAGGCGCATTTGCAGCCTTTCAAAAACAGACATGCCAATTAAAAATCTTAAAGTTGTAGCATCAACTACTGGAGAATATGTCTCATCATAATCGATTCTTGGCATTTGAGAAAAACCTTGGGCAACAAGTCGGGCTTTGTATCTAACGATTTTCATTTTTCTCGTTGCGTTTACGCACAAAAACCCATTTAAAACCGACAGGTTTTACGCCTTTTGGTGTATGGACAATTGGTCCAAAAACATTACGCTTTTCTAGCGATTTTAATTCTACCTGAATTGCTTCATTCCATTTTGGCCAATCATTTCTACGACAACATTCGTCAATAGATTTAGGCTCATTGTCATCGTGTTCATTCATTATATCTGTGGCGATGGCATATGAAAATATATCATTAACATCAATATCATTTCTATTCCATTGTATTCCATTAGAAACGTAATTAATTGAAATTTCAAAATTATCGACGTTTCTATCTTTATCTGGAATATTTACCTCTTCGAAGGTGATTGGATCTTCTTTTGAGGTATCATTATTATTGATGTTATCTTCAAGGCCGATATTTTCAAAATGTTCATTTTCTTCTTGAGAAGGTTGAACTTCTTTGGCATCACAAATTACAACTTGCTGTTTAAATTTTCTTGGTTTCAAATCTCTTGAACCAAGTGGTCTACCACGTTTTTTACGTATCATAGATTCATTAGCAAGTGTTCTTTCGCTAATCTCCGCAGGAATTTCTATTCGAGAAGGAGCATTCATAGCTGGAACATGTGACTTTGTCACTTTCTTTGAGTATGTGAAAGCATCAGGCAATTGGTTTGCAACATTTTGTAAATGAATAATCTTTTGAATTTCTTGTTCACAAGCATTTGTGCGAGAATCAAGAAAAGATAAATTTGTTGCATTCCAAGTAATATCTTTCGTACGTGGGTCCATTTCTTTAATATCTCCCCCTAAGGCTGGGAATACTGTCTCATCAAAATGACAGTCATCGAACCGCGCGGTGAATAAGTCACCGGTCATAGGTTCTAGATAATTAATAATTGAGGGTGATTTAAAACCAACATAAATTCCCAGCCTTCTTTGAGGACCCATTTTAGTACGATAAGGTGGAGCAATTGGTACATACACAGAACAACCAAATATTTTTAGGTGTGATATATTTGGTTCTTTACCAGATATTAATTGTAATGGGGAAAATTTATGATATGCCGTTGGCCTAAGCCGAATTAAGGATGTTTTTACTTGGACTGTAATTTGCTGGGTTGGTCTGGTCTGGTCTGATCTGTTCTGGTCTGGTCTGAACTGGTCTGGTCTGGTCTGGTAAGGTCTGGTTTCTTTGTATTTTTATAACTATCCAAGTCTGGTCTGGTCTGGTCTGGACTGGTCTGGTCTGGTCTGGGACAAATTACAGTCCAAGTAAAAACATCCTAAATTTGCAGCATGCATTATAGCATATCCCCATGCAGATGATGGTAATCTGGATTTCATCAATAATGGTTTAGCAATTAATTGTAATCGCTTAATTAAGGATTCGGCAAGACCATTTTGTGTATGTACATGTGGAACTGGATGTTCCACATCAATCCCAATTGACATGCAATAGTCATTAAAAGATTGGGATGTAAATTCTCCTGCATTATCAAGTCGGATTTTCTTTATCGAATAATCCGGAAATTGTGATCTCAAACAAATAATTTGAGCAAGGAGATTTGCAAATGCAAAATTTCTAGTCGATAAAAGACTGACATGTGACCAACGTGTTGATGCATCAATGAGCACCATAAAATATCGAAACGGTCCACACGGAGGGGTAATTGGCCCACAAATATCTCCTTGAATTCTTTCTAAAAATGCAGGAGATTCAACTCCAATTTTGTATAAAGATGGCCTGATAATTAATTTGCCAAGAGAACAGGCAGTGCACGGAAAATCACTTGATTGTGGAATCTTGACATTAGTTAATGAATGTCCACGTGAATTTTCAATAATTTTGTGCATCATAGTGCTGCCTGGATGACCTAAACGGTCATGCCACAAGATAAAGGAATTGTGGTCATAAATTTTAGATACCACATTTATCTCAATTGGACTGATATATGTATAATACAGTCCCGAGGAATATGCTGGCATTTTTTCAGAAATGTATTTATTGCCAGATCTATTTGTCGTTAGACATAAATATTCCTTCTGATTTTCAGACATGGTTTCAATATGAAAACCATTTAGACGCAAATCTTTAAAGCTCAAAAGATTTCTCCGTGATTTACTGGAGTATAAAGCGTCTTTAATTATTAATTTTGTCCCTTTTGGGAGAATTACACAGGCTATTCCAGAACCTTCAATGAGTTTAGCAACACCTGAGATTGTATTGACATTCGCATCAACTAATGTCATATGAGAAAAATAATCTCTATGTCTCAAAATGGTGTGCGTTGTGGCACTGTCTATTAGACATTGTTCAGAGCCACTTGGAGAAATTTTAGTTAACTCCATATCTTCGAAAAGATAAAAATGAACAAATATTAGTTCAATACTGTAATATAAACAAGGCTTTATTCATTAAAATGTACATAACATTTACAATCGAAATAAGCACACCAAATAAAAATTACAATACAAACAAACTTTTATTGTAGAATATATTACATAACAGAATTATTTCAAATTCATTTTTATTTACTTATTTATTATTTTTCACCCATAATGATGTCGGTGTTCATCTCATTATCGTCCATATAGAAATCAGACACATTGAATGTGGGCATTGGTGGATCATTTTCGTTGACGTAATTAGTTTCCACATTCTTTCCTTTTAGAGATGATTTATATAAATCAATCAAGTGTCTAGGTGTACGACACTTATTTGCCCAATGTCCCGACGTGCCACACTTAAAGCAAGTGACTTTGGCCTTTTCTGAAGATTTCGTCGGGCTCTTTGTTTGATGGCGGTTTTGCTTACCCTTGCCTTTGTAAAATGAGCTACTACTCTGTTTGTTTCCCCGGCTAGGTCCATTATAATGACCAATACCACAACCACGTTTGAAATGTCCACGAGCACCACTATGGGTTGCATTTGATTCATGTTTTGAACCATGA
Organism: Cuscuta epithymum; assembly: GCA_945859915.1. Lineage (NCBI taxonomy): Eukaryota > Viridiplantae > Streptophyta > Magnoliopsida > Solanales > Convolvulaceae > Cuscuta > Cuscuta epithymum. The sequence goes on from CAMAPF010000024.1 coordinate 927,727, forward strand.
TTTGGTGGACCAAAACTAAGCGGGCTACAACCCGTGGGTCTCATATTGTGGTTTCTCATCAAAATGTCGGTATTCGTCTCAGCAAATAGTAATACTGATATCAAATCAGAATACTTTTGAAAATGCTTTTGTCTATATTGCTCTTGTAAAAGCACATTTGAAACATGCATAGTGGACAAAGTTTTCTCCAACATTTCAGCATCAGTGACTTTTTGTCCGCATAACTTTAGTTTTGATGTTATTTGGAACAAAGCAGAATTGTAGTCACTTACAGATTTGTAATCCTGGAATCGTAAATTGATCCAGTCATATTGAGCTTTTGGTAAAAGGACCTTTTGTTGATGGCCATACCTTTCTTGGAGATTATCCCATAATTCTTTAGGGTCATCTACCAATAAATACTCAGATTTCAAACTTTCATGAAGATGATGACGAAGAAAGATGATGGCTTTTGCCTTATTTTGGGGAGTGGCTGAATTATTTTCAGCAATTGTATTTTCAAGGGCATTTGCTTTCAAATGTGCCAAAGCGTCGACTTTCCATTCCAAATACTTTTGGCCAGATAAATCAAGGACGTCAAACTCTCTTTTGCTAATATGTGCCATAATACTACAAAAAGTATTGATTTAATCAGGAAAATATATAAGGTAATATATACTATCGTATAATTATAATCAAAGAAATCATCAATTGCTTCTAGTCCGTCAATTTGGTTTTGGAAATAAACTTGGCATTTTTTTTAATTAACCTTATACGGAGCATATATATATATATATATATATATATATATATATATATATATATATATATATATATATATATATATATATATATATATATGATACATGCATAAATAATTAGGAAATTAGGAATCGATAATATCAAACTCATTATTATTCATATTTGTTATGAATTACTTACCAATAATCAAATGACACCATGTAGTAAATGTAATACTGGAGAATGGTTGGTTACACATGATGTGAATGTATGAATGATTCATGTGTATTACGGAATACGGAGTATATATTGACCATGTGACTAATAAATTAACCATGTGAGTTTGGCAGAATTTTTTCTTTTTATCTACATGCAATGTTCCCAAGAGTAAATGCTACGTACAAACTTATGCATTTATTATCAGACACATTTTTTTGTTTGTTTGTTTATGATTTTGAATTAAATGTGTAGAAATTTATCAGATATGTTTCAGGCTTGCATGTGACAGAGGGCCATATTCATTTGATTCCCGTGATCTTCGATCTTACTTCGTATATACTCCCTCCGTATCACATATATCTTCCCACTTCAAAAGTGGGTGAGATTAAGAATAGTGAAAGGGATATGAATTATTGAGGGTATGATGGGAAGATAGTGAAATAATGTGATGGAATGAAAGATAAATCCAAAAAAAGTAGGTGTAATAGTGTATTGTTTTTTAAATTATTGAGGGTATAATAGGAAGATTTAGAAATGGGAAGATATAAATGTTACATCTAAAAAAGGAAAGTGAGAAGATATGAATGTTACGGAGGGAGTATATATATATATATACGGAGTATATATATATATATATATATATATATATACGGAGTATATATATATATATATATATATATATATATATACGGAGTATATATATATATATATATATATATATATATATATATATATATAGGATATAGGAAAATGTTCAAGTAAGGTAGGCCTAAGAATTGAAATTCTTAGGCCTCTTTCATTTGAGGTGCTTCCGGGTCATATTTTTTTATAAAATTTTGTGAGCATGTTCTCCATGAAGTGTTGACTATGCCCACCAAATTTTAGAATAAAATTCAATCGGAAAGACGGTTAAATAATTTTTTCAAAATTGCGCAGGGTTTTACATATATAAAATGCAGTTTTTTATCAATAATTTATTTATATGACTTCCCGATTGAATTTTATCGTGAAACTTGGTGGACATAATCTTCAATCCATGGAGAACATGTTTACAAAATTTCATCAAAAAATTCAACCCGGAAGCACCTCAAATAAAAGAGGCCTAAGAATTGTAATTCTTAGGCCTACCTTACCTTAGCATTACCCTATATATATATATATATATATATATAGAGTTTAAGCAAGTCATGGCCTGGCTAGTACTATTTACTCCGTATATATTTTCTTTCACTCTTATAAAGAGCAGTACAAGCAGTATCCGTACTCCTCTTTAGAAGATGACCGAAGTATCGTACTTGTGAGGATGAAGTGGAGATAATACTTTGATTTTAAGGTATGTATATATGTTCCTGCAGGGACGGATCCAGGATTTCTATTCAAGGGGGGCGAAATTTTTCGGTAGTGTAGGGAGTGAAAAAAATTTCGTTAGTGTAGTGGGGCGAAATTTTTCCCCTAGTGTAGCGGGGCGAATTTTTTACACTACTGTAGGGCTATGCGGCTAATTTTATTCAAAAAATGACATTAATATATACACATCCCTAACGACATTTAAATCTATTAAGTTGTACATTCTAAGTTTAAATTAGATGATGACAAAGACACCAACCAATACACTTTTAATAACTTCTACATTGTTTAACCTCATGAATCGGTTATTATTGATTAATAATTTTTATCCGGCGACCAAGGAGGGTTTCGTGAGTCATGACTCATGAGAAATTTTCTTAATATTAGAATAGTAGTATGTATGATATTATTATTTTTAGAATAGTATGCACCACACACACACATATTGTGCATATTATATTTTAATATTTGTATTAATGCTATAATAATTTAAAGTTTATTATCTATGCAATAAATTATTTTTAGAAAGCAAGAAGTAAATGAATTATGTAATTTAATGTCAATAAACATTTATATTTTGGATTCATTTCACGTGATCTAAAAACTGTGTAATTAGTGTGTCTGATATTTAATATTGTTTGATATATATTTTACAAAATCAAGTACTTGTTTTCTAATAAAAATAATTAAACATTACATAACTAGGAATTCTTATATAATAAGTATCCTAAATCTTAAACAACGAGTTATTCTATTGTTTATTTTTTTAAGTTATGTAATTATTTTAGATGTTCCTTCTTTTAAATCTTCAATTAAGTATTACATTATGTAACACTATATATTACTTTTGAAAATTACAAGCTAAGGGGGGCGAATCTAATTAAATTATGAAAGTTTTATGAAAAAATTACATATATGGTAGAAAATTTTGAAAGTCCAAGGGGGGCGGTCGCCCCCCGCGCCCCCCCTAAATCCATCCCTGTGTTCCTGTAGTATTATAGCTTGAATAAAAGTAAAATCATATGTCTAATAATAATAATAATATAATTGCTACTTCGTGAATAGAATATTTATAAGAATTCCAGATTTGTATTTAGTCTATCTTCTTCAACTTCTTTTATAGAAAAACATAGCTATAATTTTCTGATATGGAGGATCCCAATGGTTGGGCAACCATAGAGCATACTTCTTATAGTTTTAATATATATAAACAAGTTTATGCTATGTACTTCTGATCTCAACCCCTGATTTTTCTTTTTCAGATAAGCTGATAAATTCATGAAAAAATATACCTGCTGGGAAGATGATGATTTCACGGATTTTGAGCAAATTCGTGCTGATAACGTGTTATAAAATGGAAGGAAATAAGCAGAAGATCAGGGAGAGACAGTATAGTCTGAATACTTAGTGAGAAAGATGTTATTAGAAGTGTGATAATGGTGTCTTTACAATGAAGGAGAATGCTCCTATTTATAGGAGAAAATGTAATCATGTCTAGATCAGAGGCTAATTGTGAGCCATACAATTACCATCTAGAAATCATAATTATGATTTCTTATTTATATTAACAATGATGATAATTGTTCCTGATCATGAATAGTTGGAAGATGACTATTCAATATATTTCAACAGGTGACATATTGGTCATTTTTTGTGGAAATGGAAACTAATAATCCAACCTTTTAGTGGTCTTCTTTCAATAATCTCACCTTTTGATTATTTATGAATAATCCAACCTTTGCACCTCATCTTCATTCGTTGGTCCCTGATCGGTTAATGGCCTGCTATTCCAAGTTATTTTCTTATCTTTGCAAAATATTATCTTTGTGAAAGATGAGATTTATGGTATAATGATTTGCAAAGATAAGAAAATAGCTTGGAATAGCAAGTCATCAACCGGTCAGGGACCAGTGAATGAAGATGAGTTGCAAAGGTTGGATTATTCATGAATAATCAAAAAGTGGGATTATTGAAAGAAGACCGCTAAAAGGTTGGATTATTAGTTTCCATTTTCCCTCATTTTTTAGAGTGAAACATTTTTTGTCCCCGACTTTTGAATTCCCTATATTTTATATTCTAAGTATTGTGAAATTGACATTTTCAGTTCTTTTACTTTGCTTTTATCATGAAACGTACAACACTAAAAAATCTACTGCATTTAAAAAATGTATTAAAAAATTCTACTCCATATGAAACTTCTATTTTATATGAAATATTTTTGCTACTTTATATGCTGTAGAAATTTAAAAAAAAATATAAAATGGTCATATTTAAAATATTAATTCTAAAAATAAGTAAATTTATGTGTGTGTGCTCGACTAGCCAATTTTAAAAAATTATAGAATAGTCACATTTAAAAATAAATACTATTGTGGTCCTCGACTTTGGAATTCCCGACATTTCATAATTTCAGATTATCAGTTGTCTGCTAGCTAAAAGTCCAACAAAATAATAGTAGCACATTCTATTAATTTTTTAACTAGTTACTTTTATTATCGGTTTGAAACAAAATGTTATAACTTAATTGTTTGTGATTAGATGCTAAGACATAAAATGACCATTAATAATATGAATGTAAAAGTATATAACTTAACTTTACTTTTCTTAATTTTTAATAAGTCTTGAAAAATGTTATAAAATTATATTTACGTTTATTTTAAATAAGTACTACCAGTATCATTTTTAACATATGCACACTAACGCGAGTACACACGTGTGAAATTGGTTAGTCAAGCACAAACGTATAGATTTATTTATTTTTAGTATTAATATTTTAAATATGACTACGCTATAAGTTTTTAAAAAAAATTATACGGCATATAAAATAGCAAAAGTATTACATATAAAATACGGAGTATAATTTTTTTATGGTGTAGAACTTTTTAGTGGTTTTTTAGATGCAGTAGATTTTTTAGTGTGGTACTTTTCAATACAAAATCAAAGTTGAAAGACTAAAAATGTTAATTTCATAATACTCAGAATATTAAATATCCGGAATTTTGAAGTCGAGGGCAAAAAATGTCTCACTCACAAAAAATTGATCAATCTGTCACTTGGTTTTTTTTACCAATTTGTCTAATGAGGTATTTTTTACCAATTTGGCAAAACATCCTATTTTTTTTACCAATCTGGTAATTTGGCCGGGCTAAGTGGCTAACTAAGGCGGAGCAGTATAATAGTAGTAATACTACCACTAACTTTTTTTGGGCCTTCCAATTTTTTGGGCCCTGTGCGGTTGGGCGGCCTAAATCCCTCCTGGGCCGGCCCTGCCTCGAACTAAGTTAAAAAGTGCAATCCACCCCTTATTTAGAGCCCTTAAAAAGTGCAATTCACTCCTTTGTCCGGCCTTCACCAATTGGGGCAGTTACCGGTGTAATTTTTTGATGAAATTCTTTGAGCATCTTATTCATTAAGTCTAGTTTACTCATACCACATTTTAGCTAAAAATGCAATCGAGAAGGCAGTCAAATGAATTTTTGAAGATAAATGTGCAGTTAAACAGCGCAGTACATTTCAGAAAATCATTTCATTGTCTTCCCGGTTGAATATTATCTGAAATTTGGCATGGTAAACTAGATTTAATGAAGAAGATGCTCTAAAAGTTTCATCACAAAAACCAAGCGGGAATAAGATGACGAAGGGAACATGGATTGATTCCGGGGTAACCAGATTTCTGGCAGATCTGACTTAATTACATGAAATTAATTTAATTGAACCTAGCTAATCATTACTAAGTTCTTACCGTTCTCGCGGCGTAGAATACAATAATTTAGGGACCATGCCGATCTCTCATGCGACATGATCCTAAATTATTGCCAAAACGAGCGAGCTTACGGCGCCTTAATCACTTCTAATCTTTAAGCAAACGATTAAGTATATGTAAATGTGTCCTAGAACAAATTAGACATCTCTTAATTCATAATACATTGTATAACTAGCTACCGTGAGTTTGTCTCTTTTCATATTAACAATTTTCCATTATGGCAATTGTAGGATTCGCATAAACAAATGATAGTAGCAGGCATATGAAAGTGTGTTTCACTTTTGTTGTGAAAATCTTTATTTTCTAATCATATGAATGTAAGTTACATTGGTCTATGTTGGACTCTTTTTAGCCATGTAAAATACTAGAACTTTTAAATATGACATGTATATGCATAAATTGTTCATGCAAATATCTATTCATATTTCATATAAGTGCAATGTGGATCATGAGGTTCAAGAATTCCGATTGTCTCAAGTACTCCATCTCCATCATTTTATAGGGCAATATAGAGAGTTAAGAGGAAAAGACATGAAGAGAAAAATTGTGTGAAATAACTCAATAAGTATATTGATCTAGATGAGGTACAATTGACTCAGTGGTGTGACTTCTCTTGCTTTAGTAAACAAGTCTAGAGACTTGCTAATTCCATCCAATTGACTTGTTTTTTTCAAGAAATACACGTGATAAATTAAATACCATGTCATAAGAAACACCACATCTTAACTTGTACACAGTTTAAAATTTGTTAGTTGACTGAATTTTGATCCAAGCGGGAAAGCTGCCTTCAAATCTCTTCAACCGCATGCTGCTTTGGATTTTTCGTCTTCATCATGTCTCTTCTCTCTCTTTCAATTCAGCCAGCTTTAAGAGTACATTTTGCCGTAATACTCCCTCCGTCCCATAAAATTGTTCCGCATTGACTTGGATCGGAGTTTAAGAAAGTGGGAATAAAGTTGAAATGTATGGTTGTGGTTGTGTAAGAAAAAAGTAAATCAATGTGAGTCCCACAAAACTTTCCAAAAGGAGAAATTGAAACAATTTTTTGAGACGGTCCAAAAAGAAAATCGGGAACAATTTTTTGGGACGGAGGGAGTGCCATCTTTTTCTGTTTTCCAATTTGTGATCCAGATTCCATGATTTCTTTAAACTATTCTTTGATTTTAAAAAAATAAGTATATAGAATTCTTAGTAATTTACAGTACTAATGATTATTAGCTTCAGATCTATTTTCGCTCACTGAATCAGAGTTGATGATATTTAAATTCATTTGTTTTATCGTTTTTCTCTTAGAATACTCGATTCTTTTCAATGGAATAATTCTGTTGGGGGGAATTTTCTATTTGTTTTATATTTTATGGGTCACACTCATTGATTATTAGCGAATGCATAAATGTATTCAAGTCATCATAGCGTGTCATAAATTTTATTTTGGTTATGATATCATTGTCAAAATAATTTTTTTAGATTCTTAGTACGGAGTATATGTCAACTAGGGGGGTTTGGTCCAGTTAATCTAACATTAGCTTGACAATTTGAGAAAAGTAATATGATGCGAGTTTTCTCACACTTAAAATAGATTGTAATATAGTGGTGTAAGTACGAGTATCGTCTCCACAGGTACGGACAAAACTAGGGCTGCATAAGAATAACCCGAACCCGCATAACCCACCCGACTCAACCCTATCCGACCCTATTTAATCGGGCATTTGATTTTAAAAAATACTCATGGGTTAAATATGTCTGAACCCGCACCTAATGGGTAGGGTTGCGGAATTAAAATCTGAAACCCGATAGTACCCGACCCGCCCGAAGTTCATTTTACTATTATTATGCTACAATGTTTTCTTGGATAATTTCAATTTAAGACCAATGTGCTCTATCTAGAACTTTATGATATTAGAATTATAATTAAACATTTACAATTTTGACTAGATGACTATTATATATTTATGTTTACTTCTAAATGCACTTCCTTTACGGAAGGATGTTTAATACTAAATTACTACGTAATGCCAAAACGAGCGAGCTTACGGCGCCATAATCGCTTCTAATATCTAAGCAAACGATTAAGTATGTGTTAAGGTGTCCTAGAACAAATTAGATCTCTCTTAATACATACTACATGCAATTGTATAACTAGCTAGTGGCCATCTAGGTTACAAGAGATATCAGTTAAATTATTCAAACACAAATTAAACGGCATTCATGCAATTAAACCAACAAGAATCTAGCCATCAATCATGATTAACCCCTTCATCAATCCCAAATTCCTAATTAAAACTACTCACAATTCATAATTGAAGAATCAACGGAATTGGGATGGATAGAAATAATTGTCATTAATTAAAAAAATTGAACTTACAAAGAATCCCCAAATCTTAGCAATCCAAGGCTTGAAAAGCTCTCCAAATTAGTCCTAGGGTTCATCTCTCTAAGCTCCCCCCTCAAATTAGACAAATTGGGGGCATATTTATAGACTAAACGCGAAAATAGGCTGAATCGCACGACCGCACTGTCGACCGCACACCATGCGGCTGCGCGAAAAAATTAATGTGCCCCGCGTTTCGCTTCGTCCGCACTGCGTGCGGATCCCACACTATACAATAGTGCGAGTACTTCTGAGGGCTATTTCTGGACCGTGCGGTGTGCGGTTTCGGCCGCACATAGAAGTCTAAATTCAGACTTCTTGAATTCTTGCTCTCAGAATCACCCGCGGGGCGTGCAGAACCGACCCACGTGGCGCGCGGAATGCTCTAGAACCATTTTTCTTGCTATTTTCTTCCCCGTTCGCTCCCGAATGCTTCTTTGATCGATCCGAAGGCCGTTTCTTCATCAAATCTACGTCGTGAATCTCCCACTGGCCTCCAAAACTCTCAAATCTCGATCTCTCGAATGGTCTCCAACTCTTCCCGAATGCTTCTCAAGCGCCGGTGCCGGACTCTAAATTCTTGAATTTGACTCCAAACAACACAAAACTCGAACCAACACCTGGTAAACATAACTTGAGCTAAAATTTAGACTTGTAACACCTTAAAGCTAGGAAAACCATCAAAAACCAATCCCAATACGTATCAAATGCGTGTCTAAATACGGACTTATCATAATATAAGCTTACCTCATTAACTAAAGTTTTCAGATAGCCGGGGTACCTTTGATACTTGAAAAATCGGGTAATGTTGGGAAAATCTGATTACTTGGGTATCTTAGATTTACTAAGATTTCTTTGATACAAAGTTATATTTAGATTATTCAATTTTTTTCCTTGACTGCGTAGCATAAGTAATGTCACATTTGTGCATCAAATACTTTAAGATGATCTTTGATTATGTGAACTTATAAGTGCCCCTTTTTGAATGCAGCGCAATTGGAGCTCATCGCCTTCTGATTCTTTTTTTCATTCATTCAAATATAATAGTTTTTTCCCGAATTTTGACTGCCCTTGAATTGAATCCCCTTTTTATTATTCTTCATTCTATTGGCACTTGGGTCTATCATACTTCTGGCCAATGTAATTTCTTCACCGATTATGTATTGCATTTGCTCACATGCAGTACGTATGCTTAAGTTCTACCTATTTATGGTACTTACAACATTGATTTCTTCATTAAACCGATCTCTCTACTCATAATTTATTAAATGACGTGCAGTATGTTGAGCTCCACTTACTTTTTGGTACTTAAACATTGATTATTCATAAAACCACTCTCTTTGCGGATAATTTAGTAGATGACATGCAGTATGCTTGAGTTCTACCTACTTTTTGGTACTTGCAACATTTATTTCTTCATAAAACCAATCTCTCTACTCACAATTTATTAAATGACTGAAGTATGTTGAGCTCTACTTACTTTTTGGTACTTAAACATTGATTATTCATAAAACCACTCTCTTTGCGGATAATTTAGTAGATGACATGCAATATGCTTGAGTTGTGACTTATCTCTTCTATTTACTATGTAGATTTACAAAACTAATCTAATATTTCATTTTTTATTTCATAGATATTTTTTTTTTTTTTTTTTTTTTTTTATGGGGTTAATTTTTATTTTTTTTTATTATTAATCCAGCACACATATGCTCCAGAAAATCATTACACCCACATAAGACACTTAACCCGATACTAAACTGAAATTGAAGATTCAGAATACGATGGACCAGCCAGATAAATCACAGTCAGGTACCGGCCGGCTAGATCATGAACAGACACAATCAGCTACAACCTTTCCCATTATTCGATTAACTGCTTCCTAAAGCTTAATTACTGGTGGCAGAAAATGACTTTCAGCTCACGCGGCGCCGAACACGCGTGCGTCAGCGACGGCACGTCGTGCGCGTACGTGTACGTCGCCGGGCAAGCCTTCTTGAAGAACTCCGAGTGGCTCGACGGCCGGCACGTCTGCGGGCTGTTGAAATGGTTCCTGCAGCAAAGCTCGTCCGTCTTAAACGCTTCGCACCCACTCTTGCAGGCCACCACCGGCCCGTGACCGCCCTGTGACCGGAAGTGAAGCTCCGGCGGGCAAGACTCGACGAGATTCGCCCGGCAGCCGACCACCGGACAGTTGCCTTTCCCTTCGTGGGGGGTGACCGTCAGGGGGAGGTTGAAGCCGTCGACGAGGCTGACAGAGTAGGAGGAGAAGTCACTGTTGCCGTGGTGGAGATCCAGCTGGACGAGAGTCGCCGGAAGGGCGCCGCCGGCGCCGTTGCACTCCAACCGGCCGCCGCAGTCCCCGGTGGCGCATGAGAAGTGGCCGCCGGCGTCTGAGCAGCCGGTTCGAGCCCAGATTCGGCCGGCCCAGTGGGTGTCAGGTGCGTTGAAGGAGCGGTGAGTGAAGGTGGGGAGAGCGAAGCCGCCGCTCTCGAGAACAGGGTAGCCGCCGTTCGGCAGGATGGCCGGCCAGACGGTGTAGGGGCAGTTGTTGACGACAGTGAGGAAGAGAGCAGTGGTGGTGGTTACAGAGAAGGAACAGAGGGTGAGAAGGAGAGAGAGTGAGAGTAAGGTGGTCGGAGCTGCCATGTCCGGCGGAGAAGAGTAGTCGTTTAATTTGCTTAACTAGGTCTTTATTTCATAGATAATAGTTATAGCATATCATCTTCAGAAAATATAGGTTATTTTTCCTGTTAAAAAAGTGATTTTAGCAGACTTTTAAAATATGAAAAATGCAGTTTCAGCAGGGCAATTCTGCATCTAATATAATTTGTGTGTTCATTTCTCTTAAAAAAGATTCAACAAGTGAAAACTTATGTCAAATTTATTCCTTCCCTTTTCCATTGAGAAAATTCAGGGGGAAACAACCACAATTTCCTTCACTTTCTTCTTTTCCAAATTATTTTGGATAAGAGCTTTCAGAAGTAATACAAAATGCAAAAAGAAAACTTTGTTCTCAATTCATTAAGCAAACATTCAAATTTCTTATTCTTTATTATAAGAGTAATCTACTCATCTCACGTTTCCTAATTTGTTTGCAAGAGTGATAATACTTCCAACTCCCAAGGCCTCTTCCAGGACAATAGTATCCATCTCCTTCAGTAGCCCATGCCATATGAAGTTAGGCGAGGTTTATTCTTCAAGAGTGGATAATAAACCCCATCTTTTTGCGAAATTTACTCTTCAAGAGCGGATAATAAAAACTCAATCTCTTGAACTGTAACAAAGAATATATAGTTATACTGTCTATAGAAAATGATGAAAAAAGAGATTTTAAGGATGCTGGCAAAGAATTAGTACACTATTAAAAAAAAGTACACTATTACACGTTTTTATATGGTTTCAGCTTAATTTTATTTCTATATTACATCATTGAAGAATTTATGTACAGTGTTACTCTTTGGAATTCATCAAATGTTTTTATTTATAAATATTTTTTTATTGACCCCATCTCTTCAAACCATCAAAATTTACCCTTTTTGAAGCAAGGTGTTGTATAGTAATTTTACTTTAAAATTTGTTATTACTACTTAATCTAGATAGTCAAAAACAAACATATGGTTATGTCTTTTTTAATCTAAGGCGTACAACTCTGATTCTAATGTTGATTTGTTGTGTGATCCATTAGCACATGTTGAATCAATGATGGTGAATTTTGGTCATTTTGTTTTAAATTATTACATACACAATTTGTGTAAAAAGAACTAAGAACCTTGAGTCATTCTACATTTCTACATACACTACCTTCAACATATGCTGATTTCCAGTGAATGCCTGAATCGATCAGCTCTAACTAAGTTCAAGGCTGTGAAGATTGAATTGTAGCTGTTTTTTTACCGTACATTCTTTTTAGAATGGATTTAATAGTCTGTGACGGTTTTAGTTTTACTTTTCAATACTTTGGAGCAATTTCTATATTAATTTTGAAGGTACATTTACATAGATGTTGGAGCAATTTAAAAATTTTAGATGTTGGAGCAATTTAAAAATTTTAGATGTTGGAGTTCAGTTTTACCCTCTAAATGAATTCAATATTTCAATAATGAGCTTTTATGTTGATTTTTTTTCTTTATTTTCATATTCAAAAGAAGACGAAAACATTTATTAGTTTATTATGAATTTCATAGGCCAGGTATAAATTTTAAATTAAAGGTCATACTGCATCATAGGTGAAAATGCAAAAAACTCCTCTAGTTCCTTTGTGTGAGAGTTGTGTAAGGTATGGATTCCGTCTCCGGCTCAGGTCTTTCAACACACACTCTCACACACCACACTAGGAGGAAGCTATAGCACACACTTTATACTCTCCACTTAGACCTCTCTACACTCACACAAAGGAGGAAGAAAAAGTGAGCTCTCCTCTCTTCACACAAAGGATGATACTCACGCAGGCTACTCTCAAAGGCAAAGGGAGGGTTGACTTTATAATAGGCATCTTGCCTATTAGGCACTCACGGGTGAACAAAGACAAATGGTCACGGGTGATGCAATACAAAGAAACTTCACATGCTACCAAGACAAGAAGTGCAGTGGACAGAAGCAGAGGAGGGGCCAGTCAAGTGGGTAAGTCAAACCACTCAAATAGGTATATATTTGATCAGGATATATACCAAAGAAAAGGTATCCAAGGGAGAATAAAATAGAGTGTGCAAGCCTCAACAAATAAAGTGGAAGGGAGGCCTTGGTAGGACCAATACCTCCAACATTCTCCACCTTATTGGTCCTAGGTGGTGTAGAGTAACAAAACAAAGTTGTGACAAGACTCATCATCGCCGGGTCACCCGGAATATCAACATACACAACGGGCAAACACTTTATTAGGCAACCCACAGTTATCCACAGTCAAAGTTTAACACGCGTTTACAGGACAAGTGCTTCTCAGCAGAAAGACACTTGGTACCCATATCCGCGGGGTTAAACTCGGACGGGATCTTGCACAGCTTGACTCCACCTGCATCAACAATATCACGTATGAAATGGAACCTAACATCAATATGCTTAGTTCTATCATGAAATACAGGATTTTTGCAAAGTTGGATAGCCGATTGGCTATCCGAGAAAATGGTAACTCCCTTTTTGAGAAACCCAATTTCGGAGACAAGGCGTTTGAGCCAGATGGCTTCCTTAAACGCTTCTGTGGCTGCAACATACTCAGACTCAGTGGTAGAAAGGGCCACAATAGGCTGTAGTTGAGACTTCCAACTAATGCAAGAGCCACACAAAGTAAAAACATAAGAAGTGGTCGACTTCCTGTTATCTCTATCATTTGCATAGTTAGAATCAACATAACCAATCAATTCAATACCACTAGCACATTTAGAGAAAATTAATCCATGCTTCACAGTAGAAATCAGATATCTAAGCAACCACTTAAGAGCATTCCAATGAGGCAAACCAGGGTTGGACATATATCTACTCAAGCAACTAACCGCATATGCAATATCAGGTCTAGTGCTAACCATAAGATACATCACCGACCCTATTGCGCTGGAATAAGGCACAGATTTCATTTTCTCAATTTCAGGAGCAGTCTTGGGAGACTGGTCCTTACTTAACACAAAGTGAGATGCCATAGGGACATTAACAGGAGAAGCAGATAACATATTAAATTTACTCAAAACTTTTTCTATGTAAGAAATCTGATTCAAAGTAAGAGTACGCTTACTCCTATCCCTAACAATGTTTATGCCTAGGATCCTCTTGGCATCACCTAGGTCTTTCATGGCAAAATTTGCACAAAGACATTTTTGCACATCTTTAATAGCATTCAGAGAAGGACTAATTATCAGCATGTCATCCACATAGAGTAACAAAAATACAGGCACAGAAGAAGTATTTTTGAAATACAGGCAATGATCAGAAACAGATTTTTGGAACTTCAAAGATATCATGCATTTATCAAATTTGATGTTCCACTGCCTAGGGGATTGCTTCAGGCCATACAATGCCTTCCTAAGCAAACAGACATGCTCACTTCTCTTGGGATCCACAAAGCCCTCAGGCTGGGTCATATAAATTGTTTTATCCAATTCACCATGCAAAAATGCAGTAGTTACATCCATCTGTTTCATTTCCCAGTCATGGTGAGCAACTAAAGCAAGCATCATGCGAATAGTGGTGAATTTAACAACAGGAGCAAAGATTTCTGCATAATCTACCCCCTCTTTTTGAGTAAACCCCTTCGCAACCAACCTAGCCTTAAACCTAACATCACTAGGTTCTTCCTTAACCTTAAACAACCACTTACACTCAACTACCGAACAGTTGGGGGGTCTAGGTACAAGGGTCCAAGTCTGGTTCACTCTCAAAGAGTCCATCTCACTTTTCATGGCACTAATCCATTTCTGAGACTCTTTGGAACCTAAGGCTTCACGGTAGGTCTTGGGTTCATTCAGCTCTAGGGATTCAAACACAGAAAATGCAAACATAAAAGTATCATGCACAATGAAAGCATAATCAGGCATACTATCAGCAGTTCTCCTGATAGCCCTTCTACTCCTATCTCTAGCAAGTTGATAATCATGCAAATTATCACTACTAGGCTCCACATGCAACTCATGCAAATTATTGTTATCATGAAAATCAGATTCAGCACCCATATCATGCAAATCATGCTCAGTATCATGCAAATGCTCCACCTCACTCGAGGTGGTGGGACTATCATGCTCAGAGGAATCAGGATCATGCATAACAATATCATCAGTAATAACAGGATCAACAGACAAAGGACTAGCAGCAACAGGGACAGACTCCACCTCACTAGGAGTACTATCAGACCTAGACTCAGGATCAGAAACAGACTTGGTCAAGCAAGGAAAATCAGTTTCATTAAACACCACATTTCTGCTAAGGACCACTTTAAAGCCTACCTGGTTCCTATCCCATAACCTGTAACCCTTTACCCCCTCTGGATAACCTAGGAAGACACATTTCTTAGACCTAGGATCCAACTTGTCACCCTGTTGGTGTGCATACGCTGCACAACCAAACACCCGAAGGTTAGACAGATCAAGAGGCTTACCGGTAAAGACGGCTTCAGGACACTTACCACCAAGAGGGACAGACGGGGACCTATTAACTAAATAGGCGGCAGTAGTGACTGCTTCACCCCAGAATTTCTTAGACAAACCAGAGGTAGCTAACATGCTTCTAACCTTATCCAACAGAGACCTATTCATTCTCTCTGCTATCCCATTCTGTTGGGGAGTATAAGGCACAGTTTTGTGCCTTTTTATCCCACAATCCACACACAGCTTATCCATCTCCTTATTACAGAACTCTAACCCGTTATCGGTCCTAAGGGTTTTAACCTTCCTGCCAGTTTGGTTTTCAACTAGGGTTTTCCACTCCCTAAACCTCACAAACACATTAGACTTGTGTTCTAAAAGGCAAACCCACACCTTCCTAGAAAAGTCATCAATAATAGAAAGGAAATATTTCCTACCCCCGTGGGTAGGAACACTGGCAGGACCCCAAACATCGGCATGAACATATTCAAGCACAGACGAACATTTAGACAGATTAGGGTAAGAGGAAGGAGGAAAACTGACTCTATGCTGCTTGCCTAACACACATGATTCACAGAAAGGCACAGAAGTCACAGAGTCCTTACCAAAATAACCAGCCCTACGCATGACATCTAAACCCTTATTGCTCATATGTCCTAGCCTATTATGCCTCAAAGAGGTCTTATCAGAACATACAACATTCACATACTCAGCAAAAGGTTTAGCATGACACACATAAAGGTTATTCACCTTCTCAGCTTTAAACAAAACAAGCGAATTCTTCAGGATTTTCATACAACCATTTCCCCATTTTCCCTGTAACCCACCACTCTCCAAAGCAGCAACAGATAACAAGTTATGACACAAATCAGGGACATGCCTCACATTCTTAATGGTAAACACAGAGCCACAAGAAAATTTCAGACATATATCACCAACACCAAGCACATTGCATCTCTTATTATCAGCTAAGGAAACGTAGCCACTATCACATAATTCATAAGTAGAAAACAAATCTCTAAAGGGGGACATGTGATAGGTACAACCAGAGTCAATCAACCATTCATGCTCAGACAGGGAATTTCTCACAGAATTAACATGGTCACAAACCATCAAAATATCACCAAGGTCACATTTATCAACAGCTACACTAGCATGCTCGGTCTTCTTAGGGTGGGGGCAATCCTTAATGAAATGGCCAGTGTTACCACAATTGTAACACACTCTCTTCCTAGATTTACTCCTCTTCCTCCCAGGCTGACTAGCGTTCTTACCCTGACTATTTTGCTTAGGATTCTTAGACCTACCCTTAGATCTACCCCTAACAAACATAGCCTCACCGGAGTCCCTGGACTGACTAGCACTACCCCTAGCATGCTTCAGGTCTAATTCCTTACTCCTTAACCCATTCACCACAATGTCTAATGAAATCTCATCCCTACCGTACTTAATAGCGGACTTAACATCATTATAAGAGTCGGGAATGACATTAAGTAATACTATGGGAGTGTAATCATCTATGTGTTTATCACCTGCCTGTTTGATATTCTGTATCAGTTTATTAAATACATCCAGGTTCTCATCTATATCCTTAGTCAGGTCAAGCCTAAACCTAAAGAATTTCTCTAGTAAGAACAACTTCCCGGGCAAAGAGGTATCAGTATAGAGACTATCCAATTTCTCCCACAACTCCTTAGCGGACTCAAGAATACCCACTTTCCTAAGCACAGAATCAGACAGATTCAAGTAAATAGTAGAACAAGCAGTTTCGTTCATTTCAATTTGCTTAGCCTTATCTTCTGATTCAAGAAAAATACCAGTGACAGCTCTGAAAACTTTTTGCTGTATTAAAACACACTTAATTTTCTGTTTCCAAATATCAAAATCTGTTTTTCCATTAAAAGGGAGCATACCATACTGATTCGCAGCCATGGTATCAACCACAAAAGGAACACAAAGCTAAACAGATAGAAATGACAGAAAATAATCCAACCCGGGTTATAAAGTATTCACTTTAATAACCCCGGGCAGCATGCAACACATAGCAAAAAATGGACATTTTGGCAATTAAACAATTCTGGGCAGAAAATTAAATTTAATTAATTCTACCCCTACCACCCAATAAACCACCCCTACGCATAACAATTAAATTAAATAACACAAAGCAATTTAATTAATTAACTAAAACAGTCTACCACAAAGGAGAAAGTTTAGTACGTACCTGGGGGGTTGGCGGCCGGGATTAAATCAACCGGCGGCCCGCGGGGAGGGGGAATAAATTAAATTAAATTAAAGCCGAGATGCTATAAGTAGTAAGTTTACTGAAAACTTACCTTCGCGAAACCCTAGGAGAGCGTTTCGACCTTACCTACCCAATTTAAAAAATTGGGATTTTTTTTTCTGTAGGGGTTGACTGCCGTTGACCGGCGTTGACCGGCGGCGGTTGACTGGCGTCCAGAAACTCCAGTCCAGGTCAGCAGCTCCAGCCCAAGTCCTGCAACCCCGCTTCAGCCCGGTCCAAAACAGCAGCAGTCCAACAGCTTAATCAGACTGCTCTAGAAGTCCAAGTCAGCAGTCCAAATGTCCAATAGCACTTCAGCAAAGCTCCAGCCCAGAAAGTCAGAAGCCCAAAGAATCAACAGTCCAGCAGCGAACTAAATAAAATAACGAAGAAGTACTCTTCGTCCTTGCCCATCGCGCATGAACAGTCCTGCTTCGTCGCTTCGTCGCTTCGTCCTCTGCGAACAACGACTAACGAGTGCAGGTGATGGCTTCGACGGACGAGCGACGGTTCCAGCCACGAGAAAAACTCCGGCGAACCAGCTCCAGGCGGATGATTCCCGAGTGACGGGACTTACCCTTCCGGCGAGGGTTTCTGATTTTCTGCAATCGGCGACTCCCAGGCAACCGGCAGCTCCAGCGACGAATTCCGGCGAGCTCGATTTCTGCGAACAGAGACCAACGTGGAAGTCAGCAAGCTCGTGCGAACGACAAGCAACCCCAGGGCCCTTCGGCGAGTTCCAATCAACGGCGGGTGGCGGACGGCGGCGGCGGACGGCGGCAGACGGCGGAACCAGTCTCTGATACCACTGTAAGGTATGGATTCCGTCTCCGGCTCAGGTCTTTCAACACACACTCTCACACACCACACTAGGAGGAAGCTATAGCACACACTTTATACTCTCCACTTAGACCTCTCTACACTCACACCAAGGAGGAAGAAGAAGTGAGCTCTGCTCTCTTCACACAAAGGATGATACTCACGCAGGCTACTCTCAAAGGCAAAGGGAGGGTTGACTTTATAATAGGCATCTTGCCTATTAGGCACTCACGGGTGAACAAAGACAAATGGTCACGAGTGATGCAATACAAAGAAACTTCACATGCTACCAAGACAAGAAGTGCAGCGGACAGAAGCAGAGGAGGGGCCAGTCAAGTGGGTAAGTCAAACCACTCAAATAGGTATATATTTGATCAGGATATATACCAAAGAAAAGGTATCCAAGGGAGAATAAAATAGAGTGTGCAAGCCTCAACAAATAAAGTGAAAGGGAGGCCTTGGTAGAACCAATACATCCAACAAGTTGAAACTACGATAGTATGGTCAGTGGTGCCTAACAGAGTAACAGAGAATGTACCAAAGATTTCTCTATTGTTCCTCCAAGAAATAGCTTGTACTGCCTATTGTATGAGACAGTTGAGTGCTTTAATATATAAGGATAATAAGGGACAAATTTAAAGATCTATGCAAACTTTTTATTTCTTATTAGAACTAGAGGCTTGCTTCATCATGCGAAGTACTCGTATGTTTTCCTATTACATGAAACATGAAGCGTATCAACTTCTCAAGTTTTCATCCATATAAAGAAATTTAAGTTTTTGAAAGAAAAATGACAATTTGTGTTTATTTTGGTTGAAAATGAAAATTTTCAGAATATGAGAAATTCATGAAAACGATGGGTGAAGTTTTCTTTTACTCTTTTTGCATATAACATGATTTATTTTAGTCTAGAATGCGTGTTTTTTGTTATTCCTCGGTATAATTATGACATTTTCTTAGCTTGTTAATCGCTAGCCAACTCTTAAAAAATCCCATTTGAAAACAAAATAGACATAACAAATATGAGTTCTAAAATTCTTTTTACGGCATATTGTAGTATTTTTATTGAAGAGCTATTGAGACTTAAATTTGAAAAATACATGATTAGTCTTAACTGCAGTACTGCACTAATAGTTATAATCTCAAACAAATTATAAGAACTTGATGCGTACATTTTAAAGTGGAGTTTAGTACGTACTTCGTACTACGTAGTATATACGGAGTATGTATCATTTTATTTACTTTTTAAATAGAGCGCACCTTAGATGAACTACACAAAAAGGACAACATATGCTATTGGATGCAATCCATAAGCGTGTCAAGTCAAACCCGAAAATATTTTTTGGGATGAGAGTAGTACTTTTTAGTCACTAGTCATATTTTTGTAAATAATCATTATTTTGGTCATATATGTAATTATTTCTTATAATTATTAACGGATCGTATAATTGATCACTGTTTTCCGGCATTGACTGAGTTGACCCACCGATCATGTGGCCAAGTCGCTTCCTGCTCTGATTTTTTAAACATAGGTTAGAGAAGCTAAGGACGCCTATTCTTGTCGTATAATAAATCAAATACTCCGTAGTTCAATATTTTTGTCATTAGCATTGAATATTAATTTTAATCGTGTGAAGCCCAAAAATAGAATTACTTTCAAAAGCCGTTTGGCAATCATGTTTTCGGTTTATCCGGCTTTTCGGCTAACTATTCCACCAAACACGCAACTTTTGATTTGATGCGCTGAATTGTGTAATAATAAGAAAAAGTAAGGTTCGAGTTATTTTCTAGTTGTATTGGCTGAAGTTATGATGACAACTATTTTAGCAATTTTTACATATAATTTTTTATTTATTTTATTAATAAAATATGTTTTAAATATAATATTTTCTGAAATCAACAGAATAAGTCAATCCATCCACTTCAGTCAAAACTTCATAAATTTCAGCAGAATCAAAGAATTCAACCAATTATTTTTGTATTAACAAAACGACCTCCAAATAGTGGAATAGGGTTGAAATTTCATTATTAGATGACCACTCTTTTACCTGGTGACATACGTGCAAATTTTGTGGACTCCATAAATCATGATTACCATATATGAACGATGATTATCAATGGAGAAGTCTTAGCTTCTAATTCGGTTTTAGGAAATACGATTTTTTACAAACAATTAAATTATGTTTCCTAATTGTTATTCAGTTTTAGTCTATCCCAGAATTGAATTCCTATTCCTATAGTTATATACGGATTACGGAGTATGTTTCCTAATTGAGTATGCATGGAATTCAACTTCATGCAGGATATGTCAGTTTTCCATTACTGCCACATACATATATTATACATTATAAATACATATACTCGGTACATCCGCTAGCCATAATAATAAGGATTTACAGGTTCTCTAATATACTATTTGTGTAATTAGCAGATCTTTTATTTTCCTGCATCTTAAAATCCCCACTTCTAAAAGATCCATGGAGCCTGGAAGAAGAAGAAGCTTAAGGAGGAGGCCTAATAAGATTGAGAAAGTCCTAAGAGATGGTAACAATGATGGCTATAGCACTCCATTCTTGCCCAATGATATGATCTTGGAAATTCTCAAAAGGCTTCCTGCCAAGTCTCTTATGAGATTCAAGTGTGTTTCTAAAGGATGGCTCAATATGATTCTCCATCCTTTCCTCATAGAATCTCACCAAAACCACGCCCGAACCCGCCTCGATGCCTCTCACCGCTTGTTTGCCTATGATCAGTGTGATAAGCTCTTATTATCTTACCATTACCATGATCACCCAGATCTTCTTATCCACACAATCTTCTCCACAAAAAAGAATCGTGAGTTTCAAAGAATCTCCAACATTGCCAACGGTCTTATTTGTGTTTACATTTACGACATCGGTTGTCGGGGAAAACGATCTCTTTGGTTGATAAACCTTGCCACAATGCAAAAGAGATCTCTCCCAATCCCAAGCTTGTGCTGCTCACAAACAAGCATCTATTTTCTTGGGTTTGATTCATCCTCCAAAAACTACAAAGTTCTTCATTTTTGTCACGGGAAAGAATATCATCATGATTATCATTGTCAGGTTCTCACTTTGGGAAGACGGAGATGGAGGCGAGTCGTCGGGCCAAATCCTGGTAAAGAACTTGTAGCGGATGAGGCTATGTCCACGGATGGAAGAATATATTTTAAGATGGGAAATAAAGATCTTCATGTCCTGCCATTTTTTGACTTGCATACGGAAAAGTTTGAACATCTTTCTGTTCCAGAAGCCTCTATTCATCGAGAAGGTCCTGTGGGATGGCACTACGACGACCCTTATTATTATCAAGACATTTTAGAGATTAGAGGAAAGTTGGGACTCATCCGTGAATTGAAAGTTTGGATTTTGGAGGAGACCGGTTGGATTGAAAAGAGCATAATCCTTCCGAATCACGTTTATAACGCTACAACTGTTGGTCATGAAAGCAATAGCAAGATTATCCTTAAGTCTTCTCAAGGGATCTCGTACTACCTCTATGATTTGGACACACCCGAGTGTAGAGAAGCTCCAGGAATCACTATGCACGATTTCAACTTTAGGAATTACTTATTGGGTTCAAATCTTTCTTCAGATGTTTGTAGCACAAAATTCTTCAACTATATTGAAAATATTACAACATTGTGAATTATTCAATTCCCATCATCTGTCCTATATTATTTTTCAATGAAACATTTTTTGGATTCCCGCTTCTCGTGGATTAAAAAGAAGTGAGTTTTTTTCCAACTAGAACAAGTAAACTATCACGGGCAATTAGCTAGTTAGGATGTTTTCTTTTGGACTGTTTTCAGTCCCAGACCAGACCAGACCAGACTTAAACAGACCAGACCAGACCAGACCAGACTTAAACAGACCAGACCAGACCAGACCAGACTTAAACAGACTAGACCAGACCAGACCAGACTTCCGTAGTTATAAAATACACAGAGACCAGACGTTTACCAGACCAGACCAGACCAGTTCAGACCAGACCAGACCAGACCAGACTTAAACAGACCAGACCAGACCAGACCAGACTTAAACAGACCAGACCAGACCAGACCAGCAAATTTCAGTCCAAAAGAAAACATCCTTACTATTGATTAAACTAGTTCCTGTTTTAGATAGAAATAAAAAAATGGGAAAAGTTCGCAATCATACAAGCAAGCCATTTAGATTTATTAAAAGATGCGATCCTCTTCAATCTTGGTGCAAAATAAATCGGTATTTAATTATATATATGTATATAACATTTAAATTTGACGTCTTTGTGCTTACTAATGCTTCTAAAAATGATATTATTCTAATGATCGATTATAATATAGAAGTAGTTTAATACTTACAATAAAAGTAGGTAGTACGGTAAATTGAAGAAGATTTTTTGTTTTTTTTTGAGAGATATAGAGGAGATTTAGTTTGTAAAGTAAAAATTGGTGAATCTAATGAAAATAATAATCGTGAGTTAAAATTGGGTGAAACTACCGTGAAAGGTTTTCGGGAGTATGTGATGTACTTGTTTGATCAGAAACAATATTATGTTTAGGGCTGCCAAAACTTTGAATAATTATTATTTGGTGAAAAATGAGAAGCGGTTAAGAGCACACTCATGAGTCATGACCATTTGTTAAGGACTTAAGGCACGTTTCCTTTTATATATGTTGACTATAAGGCTTGTATATATTTAAGTGGGAAATCTAGTTGACTACTTGACTGATTTTGAGGAGGCTTGTATATATTTAGTCGAGTTTTTTACAAAAATATTACTAAAATAAAACTTATTTACATAAATATGACTATTCATTACTACTCCGTACAACGTAGTGTTGTGGTAACTTAAGTTCAAAACATGAACATGAATTACTATGATTTCATTATTACTTTACTTTAGTAACTAGTCATATTTTTGTAAATCATCTTTATTTTGATCATATTTATGTAATTATTTCTGATTTATTTTGGTATTGTCTTTGTTCTTATTTTGTGTCTTAAATTTGACTAGTTTGTTTTACTAAAAGTTGTTTTATTTTTTTTGATAGTAATTTACTCCCTTCGTTTCTATTTGTTTGACACACTTTCCTTTTTTTGGACGTTTCAAAATGAATGTCACACTTCTTTATTTCCTTATTTGGTAATCAAATCTTTACCTAAACAGTGCCAAACAGTGTTCAAACAGTGCCAAACAGTGTTCAAACAGTGCCAAACAGTGTTCAAACAGTGCCAAACAGTGTTCAAACAGTGCCAAACAATGTTCAAACAGTGCCAAACAATGTACTCTACAATAAAATTTACCCCTCAATAACTTTTTTTTCTTAAATCTTGACAAGTCAAACTATGTCAAAGAAATAGAAACGGAGGTAGTAATATTTTACGAAAAGATTAAATAGTAAGGGAATGTACAAAATAAGGAAATGTTTACTAAATTAATTAATATAGCATGCAATTTAATTATTTTATTGAACTTGAATTAAAAAGCTCAATTTATTTAAGATAAAATGTACCATTACAAATAGGGTTGGACTGGGCCGGGTTCGGGCCCGGGCCGGGACTAGGCGGGCTCCGAGCCCAAAAGCATCTGGCCTGATACTGGTCCGGGTTTGTACCGAGACCGGGCCGGGGCCGAACATTAAATATTTATTTATTTTTAATTTTGTCTTTTCGAATTAATGCCAACCCCCAAACTCCCTAAATCACCCAACGGCCAACGTAACCCCACCCACCTAGCAGCTAGCCCAATGGGAAAAAATAAAAAAATAAAAATTAATTGGGCCCGACCCGACCGGTCCTCCAAATGTTGATTCCGCAGCCCGCCTATTCACCCCTCGGGTCAGGGCCCGGTCCCGGCTCACCGGGCCGGGCTAGGCCTACACAGTATCGGTCCGGGTCCCGGGTCGGGCCGACCCGTCCTATTCTTCCCCTAATTACAAATAGGTAACTACCTCTTTGTACATAATAAAAATATTTTTACTTTGCTCCTATTTTTTAGAATTGATTTATTTTAGAGATTATATAAAAAGTGAATAATTGTATTTAGCCGAAGAGTAATTTTGTGGCCCTTACCTTTAGTTTATTAATTTTTTATTGTTTGAGTAGAAGTGTGATATTTAAGTAAAAAGTTGATTATCTATTTTTAATTTTAAAGTAAAAAGCTTATTTTCAATTTACTATGATATTTTAAAGTAAGCATTCTCAAACATTCCTTAAGTTTAATTATCAAGAACCAACCCTAAACTTTGAGATGCAAACACGAACATCTGAACCCAAGATTAATTATCACACTAAATTTGCATCCGCTTTTTCATTTTTTTTGTTAGCACCAGGTGATCTTGACTTCGCCAGACTAATCTTGGACTTGCAAGAATTAAACCAAACTCTACATCTATACAAGAAATTAGAGAGAATTCCCTAAATAGAAGTAAAAATGTTTTGAAATTTCAGGACTATCATGTTTTTTATTCCCTGAATAGGAGTAAATTTCTGCCAAATTTAGCATTGTAGGCTCTAAACATGACATTTTTTTTCAAACTTGGCAACTTACTCTTATTCAGGGAACAAAAAACATGATAGTCATATTTTGAAATTTCAAAACGTTTTTACTCCTATTTAGGACAATTTCTTAAGAAATTACTCTAAATCTTAACTGATTGATTGCACATATGCTCAAATCCAGCATAGCTCCCGACCCTCACACTATCACTTGAAGCCATACGAAGCATTGATTGCACGACTTGGATTCAAGTTTTTCCCTAAAAGGAAGATCTTAAGTGCTGCCCACCAAATGTTGATCGAGTGTGCATGCTGAGTGAGGGACCTCAAGGTCAGTGGATCTAAAATATAACATCTGTCTAGATTGACAAAATAGGATTGTGTTTCATAATTTATTTATTATAATTATCAACTCAAATTCATTTTCTAATGTTATATTATCTAATTTGTCTTTTCAGATTTAGTATGGTAGATTGGTAGATCTGTTGATATATCTCAACAACATTTCAAATACTAAATTATTTAAAACCTAGCATAAACTTTTTAACCGTGGGAGTGGGACAGTATATACTTGTATGAAAGTAATGTTAGCTTACTATATAAAGAGTCCCCTATATGTATACTCAAATGCAGCAACATTTATCATAATGCACAAACGCGCACAAAATGCAAGTCTGTAGGTGTAGGAGAGAGCAAGATAGAGCGAGACGCGAAGTAGTCACAAGATAACAAAAAATGCCCAGTGATGACCCAAATCGCAAAACATCAGGTCACAGATACCTTGAGAGAGCAAATTAGTTCACTCTAATCTCACTGCCACCGTTCGAATCGCTCTCTCCCAAAGAACAACAATAAATAATCGCTACTTTTGTTGAAAAAATTGAAAACATCTGCAGCATCAAGTAAGAGCAATGGAAGCATTGCAAACTATGAGTGGCACATATATGAACCCTAATGTTATTGCCCATATACTTGAAAAAGAATGTGGAGTAATAGTTACGTGTCCAACCATACATAGCTTATAAATAGTACAGTATAATTTATCAAGCATGTGAAGATTCTTTACAATAATTAATTGGATACAGTCCATTAATTCCCATTCAAAACACTCATACCCCACCCCCACCCCATCCCCCCAAAAGGGGGGAAACGTAAAATTATTAATTAAAAAAATTAAAAATTAAAATAAGAGGAATAATAAGTTATTGTTACCAGAATCCCATAACTACACAACCAAAGACCGAGTGGATGCGTTTGTGAATCACCCAGGTTCTGGCAGTCTGGCCCCTCTATGAAATGGCCGCCTCTTGTTTAAATTCTACAGCCCATGAATTTCATCAAAAGTTCAATGCTTAACCCAACTTAGCGATTAGGAGTGAGTAGGCCACATGAATCCACCACACAAAGGTAGATCCATCCAAATCTGAATCCACTAGACATACAAATACTTGTACAAAAAGCAAGGAGCTGAAGTCATACTGGTTCCACTGATGGGATGATAAAGTTGAAAAGGGTGCTGTCACCATCCAGTTCCCAGTAATCATCTCCATTAAGCAAGTGTGGTCCATCGGCTTGATTCTTATTATTATACAGCAAATGCCATTCCAATTAGTACATCACAACCTACTCCAAACGTTGTTTCATAGATCTCAAACCAGTTAGTTACATAGAGCCAAAACTCAAATTTTCCCACTTGAAATGAGAATGTGTCCCAATTTGTGGGGCACCTCGAAATAAGACACAGACACATGCACACACAGCAGCAATAGCAAGTATCGAATGGATGTAGGGGCGATAAAGTAATACTGGTGAGCCTCGGATTGGCCTGCTATGTTTCATTGCAGCACTTGTACACATTGAACATGATTTAGGTCTTCGGTCAACTGGGAAAATCGGTTTATGGTCCTCTCTCACCTTCAAAGACATATGATCACCCTCTATGGATACAGATATATGACCATTTTCCCCGCAAGCAAGCTTCTGTGTCACAAGTTTATTATAGGACTGGAAATTCCTCATTAAAGCATATGCACTGGGAGAGAGTCCACTTTCATCAACTAGGGTATTCCAGCATTGTAGCCCAATCTAGATAGAAGAGGGAAGACAAAATAAAATATTTTAGCAAAAAATAATAATCTGAATAAGCTACTTAAAATAGTCATAGACACCACATCCAGTTAGGACCTTAGTGGTTCCATCAACATAGAACACATTTTCGCTGACACTTTTAGTACTAGTCAGGCACAAAAGTATCACTGTGACAGCAGTTGGATGACCAAATAGTTATAGGACTAAAAATGAAAATTATCAAACTGTTACCAAAAGGTGTCTGGGGCCTAAAAATGCAAAAAGTTCAAAGAAGGGTTAATGACAAAATAATGAAAAAAGACATGAAAATCAATTATTTTAAGGGGAACTAGTCCAATATACCTTTTCTGGGTCACTTGTCAAGGCATCAACGATGTCATGTGAATTTGCTACACAAGCTGCTAGATGCAGAGGTGTAACACCACCAGGCCCCGGAGTATTTGGTGGGAAGATATACTTCTTAAAGTTATCATCAGGCACAGATATGGAGAAATTGATAAGCAAATCAACCATGTCCTTGCAATTTCTTCTAACAGCCCTGCTCAAAAGTTGGATTTCTAATAGCATCTCTAGAGATTCACTTGCTAGCCCATCCGTAGCAAAGTTAACTTCCAGAAGAATGTCTAGAAGAGCTTTCACCAATGCACAAAAATCATGCTCAACAGAGAATATTAATAAAAATTTGAATCGGACAACTCTGACATCTGGACTGCCAAACATGGAGTTTCGTTTTCTTTGAAATAACCATCCAAGCTCATTCAAGTAATGTACTACTTCCTTAGACCTAGCCTTTTCAAAACACTGGTTTCCACTACCAAGTGCAGCAGCATCAATAATATCAGATTCAAGACACCTCAACTCTTCGCACACAGCTTTGTCAGCTACAATAACAGGGAAACTAGTGCTTCTGATGCCATCCTCAACCTGTACAAGGATACACTTCAGAAACTTTTATCATCACATAATCTGGTTAAATTGAACAGTAGAACTACCTCAATGAAAAAGCGACCTAGTATACTAGAAGGCATGCAATTTATCATAAAATTGCCAAGGATAATCTCCTCACAGGCACCGCCCTGCCATTTTGTCGTTGAACCCCAGCTTATTCTGTCCCTGCCTGTGTATGTGCAATTAATCCTGCAAAGATAGAAAAAGGAACTTATATCGGCAGGAAGGAGAACGGGTCACGTGGAAAACTTGTTTATTTGTGTGCAGTCTACATACTTGGTGCTAGGGAGATTCAAATTTACCCCCTTGAGCGTGAGAGATATCTCCTGCCCAACAACCACCGCCAAAGGGGAGACACATATCAACTTTGGTGATCGCCATACTCTCCTGTATTTGCGTCCACGTATGTACCCTGAGAAGTTAATACCATTGATGAAATTAGAGAAAGATCATTCAGCATGGAGGTAAACCTGAATTCTAGGGTTTAAGAATGGAGTAATGATATTAATATATTTGATTTCCACCTATTTTTAAGAGCAATGCATTTTAAAAAAACCTAGG
Source organism: Cuscuta epithymum (assembly GCA_945859915.1). Classification (NCBI taxonomy): domain Eukaryota; kingdom Viridiplantae; phylum Streptophyta; class Magnoliopsida; order Solanales; family Convolvulaceae; genus Cuscuta; species Cuscuta epithymum. The sequence continues at coordinate 956,411 of CAMAPF010000024.1, forward strand.
AAATCAAACATCCAGCATCAGATAAGTAAAAGATCATTGCCTAGATTGGACAACCAGAAAAGGTAAAATACTAACCATCTTTATGTGAAGCCCATTGCTTTTCAGTTCTAACTAAAAATCTTCCACTCCCCCAAAATTGAGGATGAACATCTTTAACCAATGCATTAACGTATTGGAAGAAATTTTCTTCTAGCTGCAAAACAAAGGTCCCAGCAGGAAATAGAACTCAATAGTTATTGAAAAATGACATAGTAAATGGTAATAGAATACTTTCCAGCACTTCACTCACATGTTCCCACAGAGAAGATGGCATTGACAAATAAAGTGACAAAACTATGCAACCAGGCTTAATGTGACTTTCCATTTCTGAAGGGATATTCGAGAGCCAGTGGTAGATCTGAAAAAGCAAGGGGCGAAAGAATAACTGAGTGCTGTTGAGTATTACTTCATAATCAACGATGAGAAAAAATAGGCCCAACTTCACACCTGTGCTCGCAGAGTCTCTGGCAAGTGGCTGGGATCTTTGTCAAACAATTTGAACATTATGCATCCAGTACGATCCTAGTTGAATAGAAAAGTCAAATTCAGTCCCTAGACTGTTAACTGGAGCACTTCGTGCACAAGAAAATAAAATAAGTATATGAATACCTGAGTCCTAGAGTTCAAACTATAAGGTGAATGATCAGATCCAGACGAAGATGTGTAGCCTGTCCTATGCGGAGAACTTTGAATTGAGTAACTGTCTGCACCAGTTATCAGACCTCCAAAAAGCTGAAAAGGCATGATGGAACCATTTGTTTTAGCTTCTTTAATGTTTCTATTCTCCTCCAAGCAGGAAAAAGTCTTCTCAGGCTTCCTTGATACTCTTGAGTCCTGCACAGGCAATAGTTTCTGCACAACCGGCGGTGAAGATGAAGGAGATCTCCCTGCGGAAGGATTACTGCTCTCAGAAGATAAACACTTCCCACCAACTGGAGGCGTGTGTGGGAAATCTTCTTCAATCGGGGAAGTAAAAAGCTGTAGTGGTAACATAGGGTGAGTCTCTTGAATATTTGACTCTAGGTCCTCCTGAGATTGAAAACTTGTGCTACTTTTCTCTCCTCCGGTAGATGAAATCTCTAGAGGTGGTCTTCTTTGCAAATTTATATGGGAATCATATCCAATACATGCTGATTTACTTCTGTCAGAGTCACTTGTGTGGCTGCTCCTTTGGGAGTGAACATCAACTACATCAGATGCAGCAGCAGCACCTGAAGCTGCAGATAGTGCAGCAAGAAGGTCCCGAGTGGAAGGAGATGGCGTACTCTCTATCGCTTTGCACTGTGAAGGGAATTGATTTGTGTTGGTCCCATTTATGCTTCCAGGAATGGGCAATTTGTTAGCCACATTAGTTGGTAATGGCAGTGAATTAACTTTATTGAGAGCTTGAATCAGCTGGTCTTTATCAGTGGCCAGAGATGGGAAATTAGTGCTCCTATTTTCAATGTTACCTAGAAAGATGTGCAAGTCAATTCTTGTAAGTAGTCCCTTCCAAGTAAAATATGCATAAACGGAAATAGAATGTGAAGTACGATGATGAAGGAAGTTAACTATACCTTGTGCAGAGGCTAGAACTGCGAGCAAATTGACTAAGTTCAAGTCACGATTACCAGAAATATCATTGCTTCCTGGAAGCAGTGGTCGTGATGTTGTGTCCTCTGGCTGAGTTTTTCTCCTCCTCTTGTTATGCCCAGCAAGTCTACGCCTACAACTCCTCTTACCCTCATCGAATTCTGAAAGAGGATGAAACCTGAAAAAAACCAATACAGTTACTTCACCTTATCTGCAATGGTGCGACTTAGCACAACAAAGTTACAAGAAATGCAAAAGTAAAAGAGTATCCAAGAAATACTAAATGTTCCACACATTATGGACCGACCTGCTGCATTGCTGGCAAAACCGTTGCATCTGCTTCCCCACCAACACTTGGCTTGCTTTACTGTGAGCCTCACAAACCTTGTGACGTCGGTGGTAGTCCTTGCCATGTTTCAGATTTTCTTTGCAGTTATCAACTTGGCACATAGGATAATTAGGCTTGTTAGGAGATCGAGATCGAACTCTTTTTGTGGCACGCGAAGCCTCCTCCTCCTCCTCTTGTTCATCTCTGGGACTCAACCTGGAACCTCCTCCGAGGTTTAAGCTAAGAGCCTCATCATCATCAAATACACAGGCAGAAGGCTTGTCATTCAACAGCTCATCACCTCTTCTCCCTAATCCCAGCTGTCCATCAGATTCTCTTGGTTTGGCAACAAACCTGGCACTATCCCACTCCCAACCTTTGGGATTCCAGGTCTCAGGAGCCTTTTGGGTCGTCTGAAACGATGAAAGGCTGCGCTTGCTTGCAATTGAACGATGAGGCTCTCGCAACCCAACACTAGAAAGCTGTTGATGGTGGTGAATCAAGATTGGGGTAGCCACTCTTCCGCCCAAACCCTCCATTTTCTCAATCAATCAATAATCTTAACCTCAAAATCCTACCGTACAACAACCAGGTTCAAGTTTCACTGCTACAGATCAAAACCCCTAAAACTGGAAGCAAAAAAACAGTGAAATTGCATAACTAACAACAAATAATAAAATATACTCCTGCTTGAAAGTCATATTAAGCTTGTACACTGCACCAATCATACAACTGTACCTGCCATGACGGGGCTCATATTGGGATCTCCCAATTCGCCGGAGGAGAATCTCCGCAAGGGACAAAAAACCTTCCCAATCCTCTAGAACTAATAAAGTGTTGAAAACAACGCAATTAGATCTGAGAAGAAGATCACATGGAAGGAAGAAGGGACGGCACAGAAAAGTCTGCAGTTCTGCAGCCTATTACTTTATTGCTTTTTCTGTGCGATTTCCTCCTTCAACAGACTCATCGTTTTTTAATCCTTCCATCTTTTTTTGGGGTCTCTGTGTCGCTCTCTCAGCTATGGCAGCAGGCTGGCAAAAAATGGTAAATTAATGGAACGAAATCAGGAATTAGTTATGGATTAATGGTAAAAGCGATTTCTTTTTCAAAATTCGGATTAGACGAGGAGTTTTTTTTTTTTTTTTTTTGCGGAATTACGGCGTACTCGTTTTTGCCTTTGGCGGGTCCCGTTGAGCAGTTGCGCATGTAATAATGCATTTCATACAAGGAGTACTGTCGTATATACAGAGAGAGATGGATTCTCTCTTCTACCACAAGAGATTCCCCCGTGCCACATAAGCCATGATGTGGCAGTAATTTCAGTCATTTATGAGGTGAAAAATTTTAACTGCAAAAACTAATTAACGAGAAATTAGTTTGAAATGTGTATTTATAGACATCATGCTACAGTAGTTTTATGAGACATAATTGGTACATTCAATAACTCTAATCATGGGAGGACTCGTATAACGTCTCTCACAACTTCCGTAATTAATGTCTTCTTAATGTTCATGCTCTTCAGTTTAATTTCAGCCGCTTCCAGATAGCCATGTGTTCATAGATGGCTGTCATGTAGCCCTGGGGCGAGTCTCACCTCGCTGGAACCCCACCCAGACTCGAGACATGCTATCCAGATCGGCCTAGATGTTGGTGTTCCTTCACGGGCCATGATCCCCTATGTAAGCCCAGATGGCGTTATTTATTAATCCCGAGTAATGGGCTTTATTCATAGTTTTGATGTTGGGCTATGACCACGTCAACATATAATTACTTTAAATAGAAATTGGAGATTCTTTTGGGATGACTAAATTCATAGAGATTTGTGAGACAAAATTGACCGAGTATTTATTACTTTAAATAGTAATAAATACTCCTATCTCATAAAATATGATCAAAATTGACTTACATGTGGATTCATCATAAGAGCATCCTCAATGAAATAGCGTACCGTATTGAAGTATATCTTATGTTGTGACATAGGAGAGAGATAAAGACAAAATGATTAGATTAATTTAATAAAACGAATTTGGTGTATAGGGAAAAGTAAAAAGATGGTAAAGATAGAAATAAATTGTAGACAATATCTATGTCAATATCCATACATGAACTTTACACTGAATTCGAGGAGCAAAAGTAAATGAAAAGTCAGCTTATGTTGTTATAAATTGTAGACAATATCTATGTCAATGGCTATGGACGACGTACTACGTTTCATTTTAAACAGTTTATGTTGCTGGATAGTGCTCTCAGTTTACTTGTTGGCAGATTTTTGTGAGTATTATAATTGCTCATTGTTATCTAATGAAAAATATATTTAATGGTTATAGGAGGTTGTCGATTGAGGAAAATGAAAATAATGGTTTGGTATTTGAATCTGGCACCTTTGATATTGGCGGTGGAAGGGGAAAATCCACGTTTTTCTGTTGTAGCTAGGGTTGTCATGGAAAATCCACCTTTGATGTTGACGATGGCAATGATATGGCGTCCCGGAAAAGGAGTTAGTATTGAAGATTGGGGATATGTGCTTTTTTTTATCCGATTTTATCACGAGAGTGACATCTCTAGGGTGCTGCAAGATGGTCCATGTTCTTTCGATCAGAATCTAGTAAACTTTAAGAGGATTGAAGCGGCTGATAGACCATTAAAGGTGGAGTCGGATCATGCCGAGTTTTGGGTTCAAATTCCTAATCTGCCTCTGAGTTTCATGACTGAAAAAATGCCGATAGGCATTGGTCGTTACCTGGGACGACTGATTCCGATTGATAAGAGGACACTAAAGGGTGCCAACAAGGAGTATGTTCGCATCTGCGTTTCCATAAACATCAAGAATGCGTTGAAAAGAAGAACACAAATAAGAGAAGAGGGTGACAACTGGTTGTGGACAGACTTCAAGTATGAGAGACTTCTCAATCTTTTCTTCATCTGTGGGGTATTAGGCCATACTAATCGTTATTGCCCATCTGAAACCCGTTCGAGGCCATGGATTGGGGGGAAACCTTATGGTCCCTAGATGCGAGCAGATATACGACGTGGAGGGATTCACTTGGGTAACAAATGGGTCATCCCGTTTGGAGGAAGAGGATCCATGAGTGACAAGGAAGAAAGTGAGAAGGATAAGCCGCTGACGGGGAATCAAGATAAGAACCAAGGACTGGGTTTTACTTTGTTCTGGGTCTTATTTTCAAAGGAAAGAGAAAATGTGTACTGGGGAGGAGCAAGACCAGGGTGGAGCTATGAAGGAAGGAGAATCTATGAAAAGAAGAGCTTTGGATCTCCAGAATTTGGTGGAGGTTCAAGTCCATATGGAGGTTGATGGGGACGCTTAAAAAAACGGCTTAGCGGTGGCGCTTCCGGAACAACACCACTTGAAATATTGACTGATCCCGCACATGAGATGTTTCCTTTAGAGGTGGCTGGACACACCTCTTCTTCCTTCCCGGTGGCTGGTGAAACCGAAATGCTAAAATTATTATGTTGCTCTTCTTGAACAAATAATTATAGTCTTCTTAATTCTCATTTTAGTAGCAAGTAAAGCAGTGCTGTTAGATTAATTTACATAGTTGCAGATTAGCGAATATGGTGGGTCCCTGGTGGCTAGCCAATTTTATGTCTCATCCCAGATTACCAGAATAATTTTGAACTATTGTATTGCTTTACCTTTTGTTACTTTTATCATTAATAAATAAGTTTCTTTCTTCCAAATGACTAGACATTATCATTGGACAAACTCTAAATAAAAAATTGTGTGATTGAAATTTATGCTGATGAGATAAATGATTTTGACTTTAGATGGCAATAATAAAGTTTTGTAGGTTGCCTAAATAAAAAAGTTAGTAAAGTTTTGTGGGAAAGAGTGAGTGCTTCATAACTATTAAAAATTATTAGGGTATAATAATTAGAGTTGAGGCAATATAATATGAAAAAGAAGTGGGGAAAATAGAAAACTAGAAAAGAAGAAAGAAAAGTGGAAAGTAGAAAGAAAATGTAAAAGTGAAAAAATAGGAAAGAAAATGGGAAAAGTCAAGGTAAACAATTTTAAAAATGGAAATAGGTAAAACATTAGAAAAAATCTCAAACATGAATATATGCCTGGAAACTATTACAAAATGAGTTGATGTATATAGAATATAATTCATTGATATATGTGATAGAGATTCTGATTGTAAAAAATAAATTAAGTAATCCATTTTTTTTAAAAAAATGATTCGATTTATTATTATTATATTTCAATATTTCATCATTGAAAAACCTTTACTAGAGAGATTTCCATGCTTCATCAGGATAAGAAAGAAAAAAATGAATTATTGAAATTTGTGTAGAATATAGAGAAATAGTATGAATGCAAATTAATTATTTTAAATAGAAAATTATAAACTTAGAATAAAAAGAAAGTTGACAAACAAATGGTAGTTTTGAGTCTTTGACGGTAATCACATCACGAAAAGTAGTCTTTGGTTTAATTCAATTCTATTATAAATTGACGTCAATTACTACGTAGAAGATAAGTATAAGTGAATTATTACAACATTAATAATAAATGAATGATATGTAGCTAACAATTCTAATTTAATCAACGAAAACAGAAGTAATAAAAATTTGCACACGAGGTTGAATGCATTAAGCTCATGTTTACAAATCAAGTTTTGTTCCATCACGTAAATTTTAGAAATATAAAATAACTAAAATAACTTGTAATTGCATATATTTTACCTTACTTTCTTCATGATATTTGAAATTATTAGATGCATTATAAACTATGTTACTAGTGAGTAGGATGTAGTGATGTTTTTATATTTGTACATACAAACTCAATGTATTTTCTAGGTTTTGAAAGACCTGAAGTGTATGTCCTATTCTAGCTACTATAATGATGAACAACCTTCATTTCTATGACATATATAACAACGACTTTTATAAATGAAAATTGAAATTTTCTTTTATTCTATTAAGTGTTCGCTTACCTAAGTTTGAGCAGCTTTGATGTTTGGAGTGATTAGAATTACAAATAAATTTTGAATACTTGTTTTGAATTTTGGACGTTTTTATGTGGTACAAGCTAAACTATGTGTTAGTTCTTAGTCAAAAAAATGTATTCTAGAAACCGATAAAAGCAATAACCGAACCGTTTAGTATTGTTCGGTTCCATAACGGTTCTTAATTTTTTTATATGTGAACTGAACTCAATAGTGATGAAAATATCTTTGAAGAGAAATGTGAATATTTTGAGGACAATACTTCAAAATTTCGGCCGATAATGATTCAACATTATGAATAGACTAAAATATATTGATATTTAATATATAAACACCTCAGTCCATTACATATTTATCATTCAATCCTTGGACCAATTTCTACCTTTTATATTTGTTATTTCTATGTTGTGGTGTTTTTGCGGCATGGAATCTCACTTCTTGTAACCATTGGTGTTTGAATATTCATTATTTATATTTTCATAATCTTTTACTTTACAAGTAATGTAATTTTGGTACGATAAAAAAAAGTATTGTAATTTTGGTTAGTATGAGCGTTTAAAACTAAGTTCTTTAAACCAAGTCAATATATTATGATTTATTACTTTTAAGTTTAACTATCCCAATATGTTAGTGATGAGTTTATTGCCCTATACCTCAGGGGTATCAACATTTATGCTAAGAAATTTCCGGGATCCACTAAGGCAACTGCGGCCAAGGCCGAGATCAAGACCAGTTCTCAGATCATCAAGACAAGTCCAAAACTATAGACGTCACCGAGGTAGACCCTCTTCCGAGGTTGGTGGCATTTCCAGAATTATGGCCGAGCCCAAGGCCAATTCCGGCATTTTGAGGTCTGGGATAACAAAGACAGTTTCACTTATCTCTATGAACCGAGGTTCCTCGACTTCAAGCCAAGCACTTTTACCCAAGCTAGGCATCTATGTACTTAGACCGAGCTCATGACCTCAGGTGATGATTGTGGACTTAAACGTTTTAACATTAAGATCTCACAATGATCAGGATCATGTCACCCTGTCGTGACAGCTATCTTGGGGCTGGTGTCACGCGATTCAGTTTCACCTGTCGGTGGTCAGGTTTATATGTGTGGCTTACCCAACCATTTCAATACCCAAAGGACAAAAATCCGTACAACAATACCAATCAATCAAGTATTCACTCCCCAATTAGCCTTACATGTGGCAATGGATTAATGTATCAGTTACTTTTACTTGTTCACCAAGTATTCCCTTGTATACTATAAATATCACATTCTAACTTGTGATAATTATGACTCTCCCTTGATTTTGCCTACCCTCAGGTCGTTGAATCCATCAGTTATGCAACACAGGTGTATAGCTTGTGTATCGATATGAGGTAGCTAGGTAAAGTTGAAATGTTAATAACCAACTAGAAGAGTAATTCCCATTTTATTCTCCTTGTAATTCAATTTAGAAAACTATGATGCATAGAGGTTTGTTTGATCAATGAAAGTTGTAATAGAAATCATCCTCTCGAAGAATAAATATACAAGTACTCAGGATAGAATATACATAGTCTTGTATGGTGTGTGTGTTGTGTCTTAATATTCAACAGATTTTGCTCAAGATCAATGTGAGCCGTAGTGGGACTCACACATAGTGTATACCATGTTCTCATTGCCTTAACTGGAGAAGGGATATTATGGTGAAATCGTACTCATAATAATTGGCAAAGAATTTATATCAAACTCTAGTAATGTTTAGAATCTTGATGCCTTGATCGTTTTATCATATATTCAAACCATTCTAATTTACAATATGTTGTATTTTACATTATTCACAATTTCACATGCTCTGCTTTGAGTATATTTTATTTATAATTTATGAGAATTGTTGCTTCAAAAAAATATTGTTCAATTCGTCTCATTACAAAATTTCAAAATCTGAATTTAAATTTGTTTTAATAATAGAGAATAAGATATATTAACGGCCAAAGGTGTACATTGGCAAATGTGCAAAGTTGACTATTGCAACTAAAAAAGTACAGAGGAAGTATATACTTAAATACATTTTTAGTCCTTGTAAATATGACACACTTAGTTCTTGCAAAACATTTTTTGTTTGTTTTTCATCCCTATAATATGCAAGTTTTTGTTTTTTTGTCCATCTCTAACTTCAAAAAACGCTCTACTTAAAAAAGAGTTATTTTTTGTTGCTCAAAGGGAATATTCCAGAAATAGAAGTAAAAACGTTTGAAAATTTCAAAATATGAATGTTATGTTTTATTACCTAAATAAGAGTAATTCCAGTTAAAATTGAAAAATATTATCATGTTTAAAGTGTGTTACTATCAATACATGACAATAATTACTCCTATTTAGAGATTTAAAACGTGACAGTCCTATTTTGGAACAGACAAACGCTTTTAGTGACCTATTTAGGCAGAGCAATTTCCCTTGCACAAATTTATTAGAAACATTCAAATTTATCTTTTTATTGTTTTTAAGACTAAAAGAAAGTTAAAACAATATAATAATTTTTCACATTTTTAAAATATGTATTAAAAACCTTCTAAAAAAATTAAATAAAATACTTTTTTTAATAACATGACAAAAATAAGAGAAAACCTATTATTTGGGATTGTTTCGTTGTAAAACAAAAAATGCAAGGATGAAAGACAAACAAAATATACAGGGAGGTAAAACATAATGCACTGTATTTATAGGGAAGGAAAACATATTTAAAACCATTCTTATATCTATATATATATTAATCCAGTTAAGTGCAGTTCCCGCCTAAGTTCTAGGGTAATTTTGTAAATTCCTCCTAATTTACTTTACCCTCAGCTCCTCTGCTCGATTACTGTGTTTCCACGCTCATGTTTCACAGGTTCCTCCTCTAAGCCTCCTCCTACACGTCTCTATCAACAGAGATCTTCCTTCTACACTCAACGCTTTTAATTCTTCCGATAGAGTCTTGCGTACACTAGAGTTTTCAAGGCTTCTTTATCTCTTTTTTAGTTTTCTAGCTCTTCCCTGAACCTGGACTCTCCATTAGAGCTCTCTCAATTTCTCTCTTTCTATTAAGCATGAGCCTGGGATTATTATCTCTTTGGCTCTGCGATTATGCTCTGCGATTTTCACTTGCTTTCAGACACGACTCTCATATATTTGCGAGGATTTCCGATTTATTGCACATCAACGATACCATTCTCTACTAACAATTTTGGAGAGTCCATCTCAATCAATTTTTGCATTATTGGTTAGTATTTTATCTCTAATCTAACTCTTTATATTGATATATTTCACATGCCATATTATAATCTGAATTCCCCCTGAATTTCACGTGATGACGTGCTTCACGATCTGTATTTACTTCTATGGATCTTACTTTTTTTTTTTGACAAGCTACGGACCTTACTTCTATTGAAGCTAATCCTGCCCAAGTCTTTCTGCTCCACCGTCACACTCATTCTACTTCGCACTTTCCACTCAGCATGTGTCTCTTCAACGTCTCTCTCCTCTTTTTTCGGAGGACTTGCAACATCAAACTCTCTCGGGATACTCCATAAATGGCACCCCAATCATATAAAATAAAGACTTAAGGAAGAGCTAGCTTTGAAACTAGCTATGAAACAAGGAGGTACATGCTTTTTTTGAAAAGGCTGAAAAGAGCTTTGTTGCTTGGTTGTGATGTTCGGTTGCTTGTGAAGAGCAAGATTCATAATTAGTAGGTATAGAGAGAAAACGATGTTTTGATAAGAAAGATCTATTGTTTACCCGACCATTGATGTGACTAGTGAGTGTGACTAGTGAAACAGGGGCCGCAAATAGAATTCCCCATACAAAAAACTGTTTGTACCCATTCTTATACCCACTTTTGTACTCACCATGTCTGTGAGGATTTTTTTTGTCTGTGAATCCCGATCAAAGACAAAATATGTCTATGCAAATTATTTTGTCTGTGAATCGGATTCACAGAAAAAAAACTCCTCACAGACATGGTGAGTATAAGGTGAATATAAAAGTGTGTACATGAATAAGCTCTCCTCCCCATACTCTTATTCAAATTAGAGTGGTAACATATTTTATTCATTCACTAGCACAACTGCACAAGTGGTAAGAATTTTACTGGGCCATGTTAGTAGGACAAAATAAAATTTGGGTCCATTCTCATGACATAATGGGCTTACAATTTACGGAGTACAAGGGTATGCAATATTGCCATGGAAATGAAGCGCGTCACTTTTGAGTTTTGAAATTCAAAAAGTTGCCGTTAACAAAAGATCTACCATTCCTTCCCCGCGGACGGCTATATAGCGTATTTGCCAGATCCCAGATTGTGACAGAACTGGGCGGAGAGATTAGGGAAGGGAAGAATCTGAGATAGAGAGATCGATGATGGAGACCAACGGTGCTACTGCTGTGATGACCGTTGACGGCGGCAAGAAACCTGTCGGAGCAGGGATGTCGGCGATGGAGTTATTCGAGAAGCTTGAGAAAGTGGGAGAAGGGACTTACGGGAAAGTCTACAGAGCGAGAGAGAGGGCGACTGGAAGGATTGTGGCCCTGAAGAAGACCAGGCTTCCAGAGGACGAAGAAGGTGTCCCTCCCACCACTCTCCGCGAGATTTCCCTCTTGCGTATGCTCTCTCGGGATCGGCATATTGTCAAGTAATCGTTTCTCCTTTCTCTTCTTTGCCGCATTTTAGAGTTATTATATCTAATTAGTGTTTCGCTTCTCGTTGTTGAAATGATTATGCTAATTAGTGATCTCAGTTTGTGTTATTATTGAAATATGCCAAAACACACATTAAGATGAGTTTCCTTTTCAATTTAGTAAATCTACGAGTGTTTTCGTCTCTTAGGATCATCATCACCAGCTTTTACTTACGTCGAATTTATACCTGGTCAATTGAACTTATGAATAAGAATATAGGTAGGTAGAGAGATTTAGGGAATGAATTATCAAGGAAAAACTGTATTTTCTGACAAGAAGTCAATAATATCCTTTGAGTATATATATTTATGTCGGTACACATGCTTTTTATTAATTGAGTTTTTGTCCTTATTTCATTGGACGAGCAGATTGATTGATGTCAAACAAGGACAAAATAAGGAAGGAAAGACTGTTCTCTATCTGGTGTTTGAGTATATGGACATGGACCTGAAAAAATTTATCCGCAGCTTCCGTCAGACTGGGGAAAAGATTCACCCCCAAACTATTAAGGTCGGTCCGTCTGCCACTCTGTTATGATTTGGCTTGGCTCATTGTTTACTGTATATATACACACGAAGTATGTATATATATCTGATGAGTTGTGGATTCTTAAATACAGAGTTTGCTTTACCAGCTTTGCAAGGGAATGGCTTTCTGCCATGGCCATGGAGTTTTGCACAGGTAAAACTCAAGGCATTCTTAACTGTGACTGGGTGTGTGGGAAAGACGGAAATGATTTAAGCTTTAAGCAGTTGCTTTACTTATTTGAATTCCCGCTGCAGAGATTTAAAGCCCCACAATCTTCTGATGGACCGCAAGACATCAATGCTTAAAATTGCTGATCTGGGGCTTGCCCGAGCATTCACTTTGCCTATCAAGAAGTACACTCATGAGGTGTGGTGGAAACACATGTGATTTTGTAAAGACTACGAACAATTTAAAAACTAGAAATGATATAATATAATTCCTCACTACTGCTACAGATATTGACACTCTGGTATAGAGCTCCTGAGGTTCTTCTGGGTGCCACTCACTATGCAACAGCAGTTGATATGTGGTCTGTTGGTTGCATATTCGGTAAAATAATAACTGTATTATTCCTTTTGATAGATATAGTTTGCTTAATATACATTTACTGGTTTGCATTCTCATAGTTATTCTTTTAAATATATATAGTTTGCTAAACCTTATCATTTTTTAAATATTTTAGCTGAGCTAATCACTCAACATGCTCTCTTTCCTGGAGATTCTGAGTTGCAGCAGCTACTGCACATTTTCAGGTTTAGAAAATTGCTTTTTACTCTTTTTAAAATTCTGCTCCTACTTAATATTGTATCTATGGAGTATTTTCATGAAAGTCATATTGGACTAATTTATTTACTTATGCACATAGATTGCTGGGTACACCAAATGAAGAAGTATGGCCAGGGGTGAGCAAGTTGGTGAACTGGCATGAATACCCCCAATGGAAACCCCAACCACTTTCATCCGCTGTCCCCAATCTGGATGAAGATGGCCTTAACCTTCTGGCGGTCAGTTTTTCTTTAAAAAACTTTGTAGTTCGAAGCCTTCAATTTCGCTGTATGACCAAACTAAAAATAGTGACAATGTGCATAATGTATTTTGTGACGCAGGAGATGCTGCACTATGAACCATCAAGAAGAATTTCAGCAAAGAAAGCTATGGAGCATCGTTATTTTGATGATCTTGACAACAAGTCGAGTCTGTAGGGGAGAGGCGACATACCTGACATGACCTTGCTTGCTGGATCTCAAGCAACTCTTTGAGACAAATTTCAGTTTGTCATCAAACATCTTGTACTTTGAAGTGCCATCTGCTTGAAGGCTTTTAAATTTAGACCACCTGCATTAACTCTTTTTATACTCTCAGTTAACTCTTTTTATATGTAATGATAAAAGAAGGTTATTGTTATTCAAGGGGGGCATCAAGAAAGAACTGAAATTCTTAAGGCTTGTGATTTGTAAAGTGAGCATTTATTTGACACATTTCCTTCTCCAATCACAAATTCACAACTAAGTGTTCTTAGATCTTATACTTTCTATACTTGTTTCATCACTAGAGTTTTCCTAGTATAACTGAAGTTAAGGTCACGCCCATTGTATGTGTTAACTGAGACCACAGAGTGTAGACAATATGAGTTGTACCTGAAAGGCTGAAACGAATCAATTGATCCTCGTTCGTGGCGTAGTTCAATTCCTATCCCTCAGCAGCACTCAAACAAGTCTTCAAAGTTGGACGCGGATTGAGATCTAGTTCTCGTCAGATGCGACCGTCGGTTGTTTTTTGGGTACATTTTTTTTTTTGAGTGTTCAAATTCTTAGTTGGCAAACAATTATCTCTCGTGACAAGTAAGACTTTTTTTTTTTTACAAATATTCTGATTTTCATCATAGTCCCATAGATCCTCCACTGCTGAAATAGGAATTCTTTTCTCATTCTCCCAGTCTCCCTGAAATTGATCCTCATAAAATGAATTGATGAGATCTCCACACACTCCCTCCCAAGCTTCAGAGACATGGATAGTAGTACCGTTCTAGTTGAGATCTGAATTTGCGCAATACGAAAATCCAAATTGATCTGCAGCAGTATATATATAAATACTTCCCAGACAACCTAGAAGGTTTTGAAACCTATTTTAACCGGAGCAAATAACATATATAGGTTGCAGGTTGGGGATAAATGTAACATGTGTGAGTATACGCAATGTGTGTAATCTTTCGTGTTTGGGTCTTTGAAACATGATGCTCTAAATATTTTTAAAGACCGCATGAAAGATTTCAAATGTTTCATTCTTGAATTTGTCAAATTTTTGAATTGTATACGGAGTAAAATATTTACATATTTATAATTAATATAAAAGTTACTCACAGTTAAATGATCATGATACTAATTTAGTAATTATTAGTTATATTTTTATATATAAGTTTTATTCCGGTAATATTTTTTTTTTTGGAAGGATTCCGGTAATATTTTTTAAAAAACCTCAGAATTTCTTCGTTTAGGTTATGTGCACATGTTCGTTTAGTGATGTTCTACTGTAAAATAATAGGACGCTCCACAAAAGTCGTAGCCCATTTTTATCAAGAGCCAATCTTTATCCTTCTACTTATCATAAAATGAATTTAATATGACATTTTTTCATGAATATTACTAAATTAAATTTAAAAGACAAAAATATGACTTATTTTTAAATTTTCCAAAAAAATGAAATATTTAGTGACTAGTTCACAGTGTCTATTGATTCGTCGTCCACGGAGACTTGCCATTCTAAAATACACTATATTGACTACTTCAAAGTGACTCGTACACAGTGAGTAGTCATATTTTTGTCCGAAAAACTTTATTAGTAATATATGTAAATTTTTCAATACAATACTCTCAACAATCAAATAATTTCATATTTTTTTTGTATAATCTAAATTATGATGACTGTAATCTAATAATAGTCTAATGGAGTTTTATTAGTCTCAACAAAATAAACAAAAAATTCACAAATAGACAAAAAATAGTTCTTTTATGAGTTTATCTCAATGGCCTGGCATGGGTTGCACTACTCTCTACGTTTGATGAGAGTATAGAGTTATCTGCAAACATGATGTCCCCCCTATCAAATCTTTATCCTCCTAGTCATAAAAAATTGAAAACAAAAAATAATTTCAACTTGTCAAGTATCTTGTGATCTCGAATAAATTTTACTACATCACTTTTACATTATTCCCATAATAAACTGAGATCTCGGCTCTATCTCTCTCTAGGGTAGGTTTCTTCTTTCGCCATCAATTGTGCGACTATTTTTCTTCTTTTACTTTGGTGAGATTATGCGGAGGGAAGATGATGTTTGATCTCCGGCGGCCGAAGGTTGTGCAGGGATGAAAGACGGATGTTTGGTCTGCGACGTCCATAAGTCATGGACGAAGCTTGGGGCTACAAGCTAGAATAGATCTGGATTCGAGGTCATCTGTGTTAGGTGGCGACATAGGAGGCTTGATAGAGAACATGATGGATAAGATGCAAGGTGAGAAAGAAGTTATAGTACTGCTGGATCGCCCCCCTTTTGAACCGCCGTCATGGAGTGCAGGAGAGTCTAAGGTTTGGAAGCAACTTTTTTAATTTTACTATTTGCTTGCAATTTATTTTTCATGATCAGACTGTTTATTTTTCTGTTGGTTACTTTTATTGTTGTAAGACTCTTGCATTAGGATTAAGTGATGGGAGGTTTGCTTTATCCGTCGTTGGCTCATTTATGCCCAGTATAGGATCAACGAGTTATATTGTTTTTTTGAAGGTGATTGGCTCTAAGTCTGGTTCGAGAGCTGGCGGTTGTCTG
Source organism: Cuscuta epithymum (assembly GCA_945859915.1). NCBI lineage: Eukaryota > Viridiplantae > Streptophyta > Magnoliopsida > Solanales > Convolvulaceae > Cuscuta > Cuscuta epithymum. The sequence goes on from CAMAPF010000024.1 coordinate 972,369, forward strand.
TGGTTCTTTTTTCATTTAGGATGTTTTCTTTTGGACTGAAATTTGCTGGTTTGGTCTGAACTCACCGTATGATCTCTGTGTATCTTATAACTACGGAAGTCTGGTCTGACCTGGTCTGAGACTGAAAATAGTCCAAAAAAACATCCTTACACCCTATTTGAATGTGTGATATCAATTTAAGCCTCCTTAAAAAAAGTATCTTGTGATCTGATGTTATCACCGTGACCTTCCCAAAGAGGAGGTAACATGTCCGAATCTCACCTCAGCTCAATAATTAATATGTTGGTCTTAATATAGAACAAATACTATAATAGGTTAGGAAGTTTTGCCAAAAAAATACTCTCAACAATCGAACAATTCTCAATATGAATTGTTTTTGTATAATCCAAATTACAATGATTGTAATATATTAATAGTGTAATTTAGTTTTATCAGTGCCAACAAAATAAACAAAAAAACTGCATTGCTAATTGTTGTAGTGCATAAATAACAGATTCAAATTTTTACTTGTTGAAATCCTTCCCTGCATTTCTAAACTCCATCTAGCAGTTTCTTTTAATAAAAAGGGAGCAAATTTCTATTTTGATAGGTTTTTTAAGAGTCTGTTTTGTTAGTGACGAATTTGGGTGTTCCTGCATGAGTTTGTTTAGATGTTTAAGTAATTAACACCAAGTTTCTATTTGGTTTAATTAAAAATACAACCAACTCCAATTACATTGCTAAATCTAAATAAAGATTCCAAGTACGAATTTATCGTGTGAAATAATGGGAAAAGATACTCCAATAAGAGCCTTAATTACAATTATTGCTAATTTAATACTCCCTTCATCCCAATTTGTAAGATACATTACGGTTTACGATGTTTGACTGACGATAAAGCAAATTGATCCTTGTCAACACTAAATTAGTTCTAGAAAATAAAATTTACATATTCAAAAACTACATTAAAACCGATACAAAACCTGCAAAAAATAATTCAAACTTCGTAAACTTTTGATATATAAAATAAAAGATTAAGAGTGATTTATGTTGACCAAGTGAATAGTAAATGTATCTTACAATTTGGGACTGAGGGAGTATTAGGCTATTACACCTCCTCAAATTGTGCGGGAGATACAACACGCATGTTGTCTTTTAAAATATGAAATTATTGACTAGAAAGACTCTTAGTAAATATATCCGCCAGCTGAACACTAGTAGGCACATATTTAACAATCAGAACTCCATGAGCCACACACTCACGGACAAAGTGGTAATATATCTAGATATGCTTGCTCTGAGCATGCTGAACTGGTTTTGCAGTCAAGTAAGAAGCAAATATATTGTCACAAAAGAGATGAATCGGTGCTGTGACTGAGAATCCAAGCTCGAACAGAATAGACCAAATATGCAATGTGACCTGGACAGTGTGAGCAATGGCACGATACTCCGCTTCTGTAGAAGATTTGGAGGCAGTAGGTTGCTTCTTGGATTTCCAAGAGACGAGATTGGACCCTAGGAAAATAGCAAAGCCAGTGGTGTAATGAGAAGTATCTGGACAACCAAGCCAATCAGCATTTGAGTTTGCGACAATGCATGTGGCCTTAGGCGTGGGCTAAAGCCATAGACAAGTATCTAGGGTACTCTGCAAGTATCTGAAAATTCTCTTGACTTCAAGAAGGTGAGTGGTAGAAGGAGCATGCATAAATTGAGAAACTAAATGCGCGGCATAAGTAATATCAAGTCTTGTCAAAATTAAATATTGCAGTGCACCTACCATACTGCGGTACTCAGTGACATCTGCAAGGAGCTTGCCATCAGTGAGAATGAGAGAGAGAGAGAGAGAGTAGTACCAGATGCAAAAGCAGTGTGTACAGATTTAAGTGTACGCAAATGAAAGCGAGCAAGAAGATCAGAGACATATTTATGCTAAGATAAGAACACACCTTTATTATTTCGAATGACCAGAATGCCAAGAGATTAATAGGATCACCTAAGTCTTTCATTGCAAAGTGAAGAGCAATAAGGTGAATAAACCCAGTGACATCGGAAGAAGAATTACCCATTATAATAATGTCATCTACATATTACAATAAATGAAAAGCAGAATTACCCTGACGGTAAATGAATAGAGAATTATCAAACATACTGGTGTGAGTTTTCTCGCACTCAAAATAGATTGTAGTAAAGGGTTGAAGTATGAGTATCGTCTCCACATGGACGGATAAAAGGGAATTAAGAATTAACTAAATTTAGCGATTAAAAAGAAATAAAATAAAAAACAAAGGTGCGAGATTTGACTGATTAGAAAATTAAAATGCAACTAAACGATTAAAAAATTGGGTTCTCTCTAATTAATGACGAAGGGAACATGGATTGATTTCGGGTTACTCAGATTTCTGGCTTATCAGGCTTAATCACATGAAAATTATCTAATTGAGCAACGCTAATCAATACTAAGTTCTAACCGCTCTCGCGGGGTAGAGTACAATAATATAGGGAACCAGGATGATCTCTCATGCGACAGGTATCTAAAATTATTATCAAAACGAGCGAGCGTACGACCCCTTAATCGCTACTAATCTCTTAGCGAACGATTAAATGTGTGTGAAGGTGTCCTAGAATAAACTAAATTCCTCTTAATTTATTCTACAAGCAATTGTAATTCTAGCTGCAGACCTGCAGTCTAGGTTACAAGAGATATCAATTAAATCATTCATACACAAATTAAATAAAGATTCATGTAATTTAAACCATCAAGAAACTAGCCATACATCATGAATAACCCCTTCATCAATCCCAAATCACTAATTAAAACTACTCACAATTCATAATTGAAGAATCAATAGAATTGAAAAGGAAAGAATTAATTATCATTAATTAAAATGATTACACTTACAAAGAACCCCCAAATCTTGACAATGCAAGGCTTGAAAAGCTCTCAAAAATCGAACTACAGTTTATCTCTCAAACAATTTTTAATCGCCGACTTTTGCTCCGTAATTCGCCCTCCCACACGGCGTGCGGATCCCGAACGGTACAACCGTGCGGGTACTTCTGAGGAGGTGTTATGGATGGCAGGGCGTGCGGTTTCAACCGCGGGGTGTGCGGTTCAAAGTCCTTGGCTTCTAGCTCCCAGAATCACCCGCGGGGCGTGCGGTACCGACCCGTGGGGCGCACGGATTGCTCTAGACCCGTTTTATTGCTATTTTCTTCCCGGTTCGCTCCCGATCGATCTATCTTCAATCTTCAACCTTCCAAGCCTCAAATCATGCCTCTAAATCATCATGTGGACCTCCGACGACTCTCGCTAGCTCTCGAACATATCCCGAATCTTCTCAACTTTGGCTCAAATGCCGATGTCGGGTCTGAATTCTTTCTTTTCTGCAACGAATGCAAACCAAACCCGGTAAACCGTGACTTGAGCTAAATAAACACTTTGTGACGTAAATAATTCAGGAAAAGTGACAAAACTCAATCTCAACACTCATCAAATTCGTGTTGAAATACGAACTTATCAAATTCCCCTACACTTAAGCCTTTGGTTGTCCTCAAGCAAACTGAAATTCGTGAATTACAATAATCACCACACGAAATCAACAATGTCAACATGGACACGTAGCTAGAGGGATACTCACAGAAAAGACAGCCTAAATCAAGAAAAGTCTTCCTTAAACTATCTCTATGTACTCTGGCTAAAATGTTGACAAGATTAATCACGATATCCTCGAAGTTATGGCATCACACACAATTAAAGTAGCTACTGATCAGAAGGACTTGTGAAGGTGATGGTGAATGGTAAAACAGCCCCTTTCTTTGAGAGATCGGAAGTAGTATTCGGAACAACCTGGCAGAGACTCAACGTGTTTGGGAGTTTCAGGGCTATTCTTAGGATCAGGGAACTTAGCAAGACACTAACTAGGAACAATCATCTAAACCTATGCAAGAAGTAGACATGGTGTACAACTAAACTAAACCGTCACTGCACATTGGTGCTTTGACGTATACTTGAAGTACGCGAAAGACTAATGCTAAGTTTTTGCAAAAGCCTTCAAATCCAATTAAATTAAGTTTATTTTTTCTTATCATGTTGGCACGAGAACGCCATTTCTTTCGAAAGATCCCCGAGTCTCATCTTATTGTGCAAAACACTTACGCTTTTTGATCGGTTTTCCCATTCTCTTTTTCGCAAGGTAAGAAGTCTAGCTATATTAATTAAAATTTTCAATTTTTCAGATTTTCACTAGACATTACCCCATTCTAATCTCGGTATCACCAAGGAAAATTAGCAATTAAGGTTCATTAAAAAGGGTGAATCCATGCCTACAATGCAATCCTCGAAAATATCAAGTTCCTAAAAAGTGACTGCTCGTACCCCATTTGGGGCATAAAAACAGTGACAAGAGTGGCTCCAACCAAAATTCCCTAAACTTAGCAAATTAATCCCCTAGCACCCTAGACACTAAGAAACTGTCAGAATTATTCACGGGTGAGAAATAGGCCATTTGGAAATGGAGCCTTATTTTCTGGCAAAGAAGAGACAGGTCAAGCTCAAAATGGTTTATCCTAAAAGGCTTATTAAAGTGGAATGGAAAATCATGAAATAAATGTGGGTAATTATTGCCTTCGTCCTTTCAACAACTAGATCAACAGTACAAGCAATTTAGGCCTGGAAACCTCAAGGACATTATAAAAGCACAGTCTAGACTCTAGCCAGCTCACAAAGACAAAGTTTAAAGAAAAATTTTACAAAAATTTTGACATGACTTTCCGACAAATATACAACTAACACCTGCGCATGCTTACACAATTAATCTCACATACTAATTAATGCCCAAAAGCCCAATTCACTCCCCCACACTTGAACTTTGGCATGTCCCTCGATGACAAAAAATGCACTATGCACATGGGATAAAGAGGAAAGGGTCACGCGTGTTCACTAGCTCAAGAAAAATAACGAGCAAGGAAAGTAGAAACTCCCCTAGTTCTTTGGTTGGTCTTGAACTTCAATTGAACTCGCAAATCCATCAACAAATCATCACATGCGCTCGGGATCAGGCTGCACACACAAAAACAAGGCAAAACATACAAAAATAGCACAAGATAGTAAGCCGCACGCCGTGCGGTACCAACTCGGTCTAACCGTGCGGGATGTTCTGAGGCCTGTTTTTCAACTCTTCTGAACCGCGGGACGCGCGGTTTCGTGTGCGGGGTGCGCAAAACGCCAAAAAATCCAATTTTTTGTATTTTCTGATTTTTTTTGAAAACAAACACACAAACTAAACTAAAATGAAAAAAAAGCTCAGGTTGCCTCCCGAGAAGCGCTATTTTTAACGTCGTGTGCCCGACGCAACTACCACGCTAAAAAAACTCAATTAAACACAATTTCACTTAGAAAACTTGTCCTCCACATATCAAACCTCCTATCAACAAACGCCCTAAGATGGCGTATGTTTAAGCAAAATATTGATAAGCTAAAACTAATTAAAAATAAATTTATATGAAGAATGGGCTTCGAACAAGAATTAAGAAGAAGATGACAAGAGAGTGAACAAGAATGAAAACTTGTGTATTATTCGAATGTTTCAGCTGCCCTGATTACAATGAGGCTATGTTATTTATAGGAAAGGTAATTAAAGCCCTAATGATGACTTTTTACGTTACTGACGGGTTGGCCGCGTTTTATGACGAATTCAAATCTGTCATAAAGGCCGGTCAATTACAATTAATATCATATTAAGGAGGCTAATAATACATAAATACGTTACAATAATTGGCATTAGGCCCTGTGAATGCTCCACCAGCTCCAGTTGTCCGTTACTGACGGTTCGACTTGACGGTTCGGACCCGACGATTTCACAACTCGTCATTAATGCTAGCCAGCTCAAAATAAGTAACCTCTTGCCTTAATATCGTTGCTAACTCCAATAATAAACACAAATCTGTTACAACAGCCATCATTAAGCCTCATTAACTTTTGTGATCAACTCTCTTTAATGCAAAATATGTTGCCAAATAATTGCACTAACAGCGTAGAACCTCAATTTCATGGAACCACATGTTAAACAGAGGATCATAACTAAAACATGGGAGTGGTTCTAGGCCTTTATCAGGCCCTTTATCTAAGAATGGGTCAAAAACATGCTTTTTAAGAGGTGGGGGTTTCCCTCCCTCCTCTCCGGGTGGCTCCATGACGTTTAACAAATAACACTCATTGATGGATTGACTGGACTCTCTTGCCAGTTTGTCCATGCGAAAAGTGACTTTCTCTTCCCCAACTCTCAAAATCAATTTCCTTTCCCCAACATCTATGAGGGCCCGAGCAGTGGCCGGAAAAGGCCTTCCAAGAATTAAGGGCACATCAAGATCTTGGGGCATATTTAAGACAACAAAATGAACCTGTTTGAAGAGGTTCAGAAACTTATTGAAATCCTCGGTATCATTTTTTCCCTTTTAAGCGTTGCGGGAATGGGAGGGGTGGGCAGTGAGCTTTGACTGGAACGGGCTGGTTTGGGGCTGCCTCCACCTCTTTCTTCTTCTCTTCTTTCTTCTCCTTCTCATGGACAACTTCAGCAGGTTCAACTTTGGCTGACACTCCTACGTGTGCAATTAACTTTACTATTACTCTTATTTCGATAATTAAAAACAATAACTAGAAAGCGACCGCCGTCCTCCTATTTCAAATGAGGAAGATATTAGGAATTCCAAATTCAACAGTGTGATTTGCCGCAAAGCCGAGTTCATTACCTTGGACAATTGTTTGCCTACAGACAATTTGAACACGCAACTAAAAATTTACAAAAAGGCTCAGAAAAATAAAAGGCGTCACAGCATGAGGACTAGGTCTCAGTCCAAAAATTTCCCATGGGACTAGCCGTCTAGTTTGTTTTTGTATTTATGTACTTTCTTTTTCGTTCTCGCACTGTACTGTTTTTTATCAATAAAATTCCTCTTTTTCCAAAAAAAAAAATTAAAAACAATAACTTTACCATTACTCTTATTTAGATAATTAACTCTATTCGTCGGACACAGAAGTTTGTCAAAAGACCAAGTTAGTATTTTTACAGGATGCAAATAGGGTAACAAGCCGCTTAGCTGCCTCATTATTATCTTATCAATTTGAAGGATTTTTGAAATGTACACAAAAATAAAACCTTTCGGCTTTGTCTCAAACAATTTTGCACGTATCAAACATTTATTGCTTCTAAAATTGGTTTTTTTCGATCAATAGTTTTTGTCTGTGGTAAAACTTTACAGACAAAATTGTCGACACAAACGATTTTCAAACCGTGTAGGCATGTACAAAGTATCTACAAGTTTTTGACCTTGCCTTCAAACATTCTTCATTTGTATGAACCAAACCTTTGGTTGTATGCAAATTTCAAAGAACTTAAATCTAGATTCGTTTATTTTTAGAGCAAAACACTATTTCGAGATGACATATTTTGGTTGTGGCCTAATTTTACTTTTTACCATCACAATAGCAGATATGGAGGCATTTTAAATGGTGTATAAAAAGTGTTTACCTTTTAATTTAACACCTGGTAGAGTATTTAATTCTAGAGAGAAGTGAGAGCTAGAGAGAGAAAGTGAGTAATTATATTTCTCAACCCCCTATAACTAGCCCCAAGGGGTCTATTTATAGGCAAAAATGTGGATTTGGACTCCAAGCCATGGGCTTAGGAGGCCCATTACAATAATCATGCCTTCTTTGGGCGAAATAGGGCCACTAATGGGCTGAGTACAACACTTAGTAAATAAAGTAGAGAGATATATTCTGTCAGGACGAAGTCTGGCCGATGCGATGCACTTTGGCCGATGCGGTCCCATGGCCGATGCGGTCCATGGACCGATGCGGCCCGGAAGTCCAGGTTCGTGCTCTGGGTTGGTTCGGTTTCTGGCCGATGCGGATCCTGCTGGGCCGAAGGGGGCCACGTGGACGCCCTCCTGGTCACCGTTGACTATGAGTATGTGGGCTATGAGATCCAGGCCTGTATACTCTATCAACACCCTATTTAAATTTATGAATTAATGGCATTAGTTTATTTAATAATGATGAGGATCACATTACAATAACCTAGACAAATGGAAGTGACATTTACAGTACTACTAAATATGCGTGGACTAAAATTCAAATATGGACAATAATGACAGATTAAATATAGGATTTTCCAAATAAAAATGGTAAAAAATGAACCAAAAAATTAATTTACGAACATGCAAGGATGTACCTCTTACTCCCCTCACTCTTGAAAATATACTAGTTCTTGAAACTAGTATACTCTGAAGAGCTGAGTGGAGTAAGAGGCACAACATTTTACACTCATAAACTTGCTACTAAGTTCAACTATTATGTTAGGCTGAAACTTGTGTTATTATGTGATTTAAAATCTTGTACTTTTCCCGTGTGGGAATTCTATAGATTCTATTGGAGTTGACTCATAAACATTAAAGCCTCCCGTAACATCTGGTAACCGTAAAAAGTGGCTCTTAGATTGACACAATCAACTATTGTCCTTTCAAGGCTTCAACTACTGGAACGGTACACTACATTCTTTTAGCGTGAAAGCACTTTGGAAATTCTATGGCAATTATAATTAAAAGCCTATTTGGTCATACTAAAATTGGATGAACCGATTGATTATGTTGAAACTTATGAAGTTCTGGCCGAAGTGGCTGAATTGACTAGTTCTGATGATTTATGTAAAAATTGTACTCTCTCCGTCCTCTGAAAACTTTGTCAACTTTCCTTTTCTGGTTGTCTCACTAACTTTATCGTTTTCAATTTTAAGTAATAAATTTGTGCTTCCGGTTAATTCTCTCTCATATGCACGAACCTCAATCACAAAATTTTTACTTTATTAGTTCTCATGCTAGTCAAACTTGGTCACAATTTAATGGACGAAGGGGGTATTTAATATAACTTCTTAATAAAATAAAGAAAAAAAATATATATACGAAAAATAACTAAACTGGTCCTCAACTTAACATCAGTCAACGTAGCGGTTAAACATTTAGGGTTTCAACATTTTTAAGTTTTGCATTTTTTAAATTTGAATAATTAAAACATGGTTATTTTTTCCAACTATGCTGAATTTGGTCCTATGAAACCTTCCTTTGTCTGACACTCCTACGTGTGCAATTAACTTTACTATTACTCTTATTTAGATAATTTTTTTTTTTGAAGGATCTTATTTAGATAATTAAAAAAAATAACTTTACTATTACTCTTATTTAGATAATTAACTCTATTCGCCGGACACACAAGTTTGTCAAAAGACCAAGTTAGCATTTTAACAGGATGCAAATAGGTTAACAAGCCGCTTAGCTGCCTCATTATTATCTTATCAATTTGAAGGATTTTTGAAATGTACACAAAAATAAAACCTTTTGACTTTTTTCAAACAATTTTGCATGTATCAAACATTTATTGCTTCTGTTGAGATTTATTCTGTCATCCCGTAAGCCCAACACGTAACCTATGGATTTCGAATGGAGAGTGTGTGTGAATATGGAAAAATAGCAAGTAAGATGGGCTTAGAAGTATCTGCAATAGTGGGCCGAATGTTATTAAGTGATACTCCATCCGTCCCATTTTGGTTGTTCTACTTTCCTTTTCGGGTTGTCCCAAAATGAATGTCTTGTTTCCTTTTTTGGAAAGAAATATGTGGTCTCTATCATTTTACTTTATTCTACTCAAATCTCAACCACAACTTTATTTTTCAACCACTTAATTAATAACCGTGCCAAATTGATAGTGGACAACCAATATGGGACGAAGGTAGTAATATATAAGGACTCATTACAACACACTAATGCTATCCGGCCAACGGCCGTTCATCTACCTCACAGGTCGAAGAGTTGCGAACACTGCTAAGAGCCATAAGAATGCCAGAATGCTAAGGCGGGTAAGTTGACAACCCTTTACAATGAAATAAATGCTACTATTTATACTACACAGGGGCAGTTGAACATGTTGACGTGGAGGGCTGTGGATGGTTGGGGCTTCAACCACCAAATCTCCAGCATTAAATGCGCTTCCCGCCTGGATCTTGGTTTCCCACCCAGTCTTTGGGGACGAGCGTCCACATAGACCTTGGAACTGTCCTCGATGATGCCACCAAGGGAGGGAAGCCGTGTGTCTCCTGGCTGTTGATACGGGAGTATGATGGCTAAATTTGGGCTAGGACTTCTTGAGCTGAAGGCCTGGGTTGGAGACGTACGTCGTAGTTGCCTTGGGCCCCGACGAATAACTACCACTGGTTCATTGGACACATTCGTCTGGATCTTCTCCCCTGTTGGGCCAAGATGTTCGTCGGAGGAGTGGGTAATGGGCCAAGTCCCAGTATTGGGCCAATAACCCAACAACTTCTAAAATTACTTTTTTTCAAACAATAGTTTTTGTCTGTGGTCCAACTTTACAAAAATTGTTGACACGAATGATTTTCAAACCGTGTAGGCGTGTACAAAATATATACAAGTTTTTGACCATGCCTTCAAACATTCTTTATTTGTATGAATCAAACCTTTGGTTGTATGCAAATTTTAAAGAGCTTAAATCTAGATTGGTTTATTTTTAGAGAAAAACACTATTTTCAGATGACATATTTTGGTTGGGGCCTAATTTTACTTTTCACAATCACAATAGGAGATATGGAGGTGTTTTAAATTGCGTATAAAAAGTGTTTACCTTTTAAATTAACACCCTATTTAAATTTATGAATTAATGGCATTAGTTTATTTAAAAATGATGAGGATCACATTACAATAACCTAGACAAATGGAAGTGACATTTACACTACTACTAAATATGCGTGGACTTAATTCAAATATGGAAAATAATGTCAGATTAAAAATATGATTTTCCAAATAAAAATGGTTAAAAATGAACCAAAAAAATTAATTTACGAACATGCAAGGATGTACCTCTTACTCCTCTCACTCTTGAAAATATACTAGTTCTTGAAACTAGTATACTCTGAAGAGCTGAGAGGAGTAAGAGACACAACATTTTACACTCATAAACTTGCTACTAAGTTCAACTATTATGTTAGGCTGAAACCTGTGTTATTATATGATTTAAAATCTTGTAGTTTTCCCGTGTGGGAATTCTTTAGATTCTATTGGAGTTGACTTATAAACATTAAAGGCTCCCGTAATATCTGGTAACTGTAAAAAGTGGCTCTTAGATTGACATAGTCAACTATTGCATGTCATTTCAAGGCTTCAACCATTAGAACGTTACGCTACATTCTTTTGGCGTGAAAGCACTTTGAAAATTCTACGCCAATTATAATTAAGATCCTGTTTTGTTTTACTAAGATTGGATGAACTGATTGATTCTGTTGAAATAAATGAAGTTCTTGCCGAAGTGACTGGATTGGCTGGTTCTGTTGATTTATGTAAATATTGTAGTCTCTCCGTCCTCTGAAAACTTTGTAAACTTTCTTTTTTTGGTTGTGTGACTAACTTTATCGCTTTTCTTTTTAACTAATAAATTTGTGCTTCCGGTTAATTCTCTCTCATATGCACAAACCGTGTAGGCGTGTACAAAATATATACAAGTTTTTGACCATGCCTTCAAACATTCTTTATTTGTATGAATCAAACCTTTGGTTGTATGCAAATTTTAAAGAACCTAAATCTAGACTGATTTATTTTTAGAGCAAAACACTATTTTCAGATGACATATTTTGGTTGTGGCCTAATTTTACTCTTTACAATCACAATAGGAGATATGGAGGTGTTTAAAATTGCCTATAAAAAGTTTTTACCTTTTAAATTAACACCCTATTTAAATTTATGAATTAATGGCATTAGATTATTTAATAATGATGAGGATCACATTACAATAACCTAGACAAATGGAAGTGACATTTACACTACTACTAAATATGCGTGGACTTAATTCAAATATGCAAAATAATGACAGATTAAAAATATGATTTTCCAAATAAAAATGGTTAAAAATGAACCAACAAATTAATTTACGAACATGCAAGGATGTACCTCTTACTCCTCTCACTCTTGAAAATATACTAGTTCTTAAAACTAGTGTACTCTGAAGAGCTGAGAGGAGTAAGAGACACAACATTTTACACTCATAAACTTGCTACTAAGTTCAACTATTATGTTAGGCTGAAACTTGTGTTATTATATGATTTAAAATATTGTAGTTTTCCCGTGTGGGAATTATTTAGATTCTATTGGAGTTGACTTATAAACATTAAAGGCTCCCGTAACATCTGGTAACTGTAAAAAGTGGCTCTTGGATTGACATAGTCAACTATTGCATGTCCTTTTAAGGCTTCAACCACTAGAACGTTACGCTACATTCTTTTGGCGCGAAAGCACTTTGAAAATTCTACGCCAATTATAATTAAGAGTCTGTTTGGTTTTACTAAGATTGGATGAACTGATTGATTCTGTTGAAACAAATGAAGTTCTGGCCGAAGTGACTAGATTGGCTGGTTCTGATGATTTATGTAAAAATTGTACTCTCTCCATCCCCAGAAAACTTTGTAAACTTTCCTTTTTTGGTTGTCTGACTAACTTTATCGCTTTTCTTTTTAAGTAATAAATTTGTGCTTCCGGTTAATTCTCTCTCATATGCACAAACCATGTAGGCGTGTACAAAATATATACACGTTTTTGACTATGCCTTCAAACATTCTTTATTTGTATGAATCAAACATTTGGTTGTATGCAAATTTTAAAGAACTTAAATCTAGATTGGTTTATTTTTAGAGCAAAACACTATTTTCAAATGACATATTTTGGGTGTGGCCTAATTTTACTTTTTACAATCACAATAGGAGATATGGAGGTGTTTTAAATTGCGTATAAAAAGTGTTTACCTTTTAAATTAACACCCTATTTAAATTTATGAATTAACGGCATTAGTTTATTTAATAATGATGAGGATCACATTACAATAACCTAGACAAATGGAAGTGACATTTACACTACTACTAAATATGCGTGGACTTAATTCAAATATGGAAAATAATGACAGATTAAAAAATATGATTTTCCAAATAAAAATGGTTAAAAATGAACCCAATAAATTAATTTACGAACATGTAAGGATGTACCTCTTACTCCTCTCACTCATTAAAATATACTAGTTCTTGAAACTAGTATACTCTGATGAGCTGAGAGGAGTAAGAGACACACCATTTTACACTCATAAACTTGCTACTAAGTTCAACTATTATGTTAGTAGGCTGAAACCTGTGTTATTATATGATTTAAAATCTTGTAGTTTTCTCGTGTGGGAATTCTTTAGAATCTATTGGAGTTGACTTATAAACATTAAAGGTTCCCGTAACATCTGGTAACTGTAAAAAGTGGCTCTTAGATTGACATAGTCAACTATTGCATGTCCTTTCAAGGCTTCAACCACTATAACGTTACGCTACATTCTTTTGGCGTGAAAGCACTTTGAAAATTCTACGCCAATTATAATTAAGAGCCTGTTTGGTTTTACTAAGATTGGATGAACTGATTGATTCTGTTGAAACAAATGAAGTTCTGGCCGAAGTGACTAGATTGGCTAGTTCTAATGATTTATGTAAAAATTGTACTCTCTCCGTCCCAGAAAACTTTGTAAACTTTCCTTTTTTGGTTGTCTGACTAACTTTATTGCTTTTCTTTTTAAGTAATAAATTTGTGCTTCCGGTTAATTCTCTCTCATATGCACAAACCGTGTAGGCGTGTACAAAATATATACAAGTTTTTGACCATGCCTTCAAACATTCTTTATTTGTATGAATCAAACCTTTGGTTGTATGCAAATTTTAAAGAACTTAAATCTAGATTGGATTATTTTTAGAGCAAAACACTATTTTCAGATGACATATTTTGGCTGTGGCCTAATTTTACTCTTTACAATCACAATAGGAGATATGGAGGTGTTTTAAATTGCGTATAAAAAGTGTTTACCTTTTAAATTAACACCCTATATAAATTTATGAATTAATGGCATTAGTTTATTTAATAATGATGAGGATCACATTACAATAACCTAGACAAATGGAAGTGACATTTACACTACTACTAAATATGCGTGGACTTAACTCAAATATGGAAAATAATGACAGATTAAAAATATGATTTTCCAAATACAAATGGTTAAAAATGAACCAAAAAAAATAATTTACGGACATGCAAGGATGTACCTCTTACTCCTCTCACTCTTGAAAATATACTAGTTCTTGAAACTAGTATACTCTGAAGAGCTGAGAGGAGTAAGCTAAGAGACACAACATTTTACACATAAACTTGCTACTAAGTTCAACTATTATGTTAGGCTGAAACCTGTGTTATTATATGATTTAAAATCTTGTAGTTTTCCCGTGTGGGAATTCTTTAGATTCTATTGGAGTTGACTTATAAACATTAAAGGCTCCTGTAACATCTCGTAACTGTAAAAAGTGACTCTTAGATTGACATAGTCAACTATTGCATGTCCTTTCAAGGCTTCAACTACTAGAACGTTACGCTACATTCTTTTGGCGTGAAAGCACTTTGAAAATTCTACGCCAATTAAAATTAAGAGCCTGTTTGGTTTTACTAAGATTGGATGAACTGATTGATTATGTTGAAACAAATGAAGTTCTGGCCGAAGTGACTGGATTGGCTGGTTATGTTGGTTTATGTAAATATTGTAGTCTCTCCGTCCCCTGAAAACATTGTAAGCTTTCTTTTTTTGGTTGTCTGACTAACTTTATCGCTTTTCTTTTTAACTAATAAATTTGTGCTTCCGGTTAATTCTCTCTCATATGCACAAACCGTGTAGGCGTGTACAAAATATATACAAGTTTTTGACCATGCCTTCAAACATTCTTTATTTGTATGAATCAAACCTTTGGTTGTATGCAAATTTTAAAGAACCTAAATCTAGACTGATTTATTTTTAGAGCAAAACACTATTTTCAGATGACATATTTTGGTTGTGGCCTAATTTTACTCTTTACAATCACAATAGGAGATATGGAGGTGTTTAAAATTGCCTATAAAAAGTTTTTACCCTTTAAATTAAATTAACACCCTATTTAAATTTATGAATTAATGGCATTAGATTATTTAATAATGATGAGGATCACATTACAATAACCTAGACAAATGGAAGTGACATTTACACTACTACTAAATATGCGTGGACTTAATTCAAATATGCAAAATAATGACAGATTAAAAATATGATTTTCCAAATAAAAATGGTTAAAAATGAACCAACAAATTAATTTACGAACATGCAAGGATGTACCTCTTACTCCTCTCACTCTTGAAAATATACTAGTTCTTAAAACTAGTGTACTCTGAAGAGCTGAGAGGAGTAAGAGACACAACATTTTACACTCATAAACTTGCTACTAAGTTCAACTATTATGTTAGGCTTAAACTTGTGTTATTATATGATTTAAAATATTGTAGTTTTCCCGTGTGGGAATTATTTAGATTCTATTGGAGTTGACTTATAAACATTAAAGGCTCCCGTAACATCTGGTAACTGTAAAAAGTGGCTCTTGGATTGACATAGTCAACTATTGCATGTCCTTTCAAGGCTTCAACCACTAGAACGTTACGCTACATTCTTTTGGCGTGAAAGCACTTTGAAAATTCTACGCCAATTATAATTAAGAGTCTGTTTGGTTTTACTAAGATTGGATGAACTGATTGATTCTGTTGAAACAAATGAAGTTCTGGCCGAAGTGACTAGATTGGCTGGTTCTGATGATTTATGTAAAAATTGTACTCTCTCCATCCCCAGAAAACTTTGTAAACTTTCCTTTTTTGGTTGTCTGACTAACTTTATCGCTTTTCTTTTTAAGTAATAAATTTGTGCTTCCGGTTAATTCTCTCTCATATGCACAAACCATGTAGGCGTGTACAAAATATATACACGTTTTTGACTATGCCTTCAAACATTCTTTATTTGTATGAATCAAACATTTGGTTGTATGCAAATTTTAAAGAACTTAAATCTAGATTGGTTTATTTTTAGAGCAAAACACTATTTTCAAATGACATATTTTGGTTGTGGCCTAATTTTACTTTTTACAATCACAATAGGAGATATGGAGGTGTTTTAAATTGCGTATAAAAAGTGTTTACCTTTTAAATTAACACCCTATTTAAATTTATGAATTAATGGCATTAGTTTATTTAATAATGATGAGGATCACATTACAATAACCTAGACAAATGGAAGTGACATTTACACTACTACTAAATATGCGTGGACTTAATTCAAATATGGAAAATAATGACAGATTAAAAATATGATTTTCCAAATAAAAATGGTTAAAAATGAACCCAAAAAATTAATTTACGAACATGTAAGGATGTACCTCTTACTCCTCTCACTCATTAAAATATACTAGTTCTTGAAACTAGTATACTCTGATGAGCTGAGAGGAGTAAGAGACACACCATTTTACACTCATAAACTTGCTACTAAGTTCAACTATTATGTTAGTAGGCTGAAACCTGTGTTATTATATGATTTAAAATCTTGTAGTTTTCCCGTGTGGGAATTCTTTAGAATCTATTGGAGTTGACTTATAAACATTAAAGGTTCCCGTAACATCTGGTAACTGTAAAAAGTGGCTCTTAGATTGACATAGTCAACTATTGCATGTCCTTTCAAGGCTTCAACCACTAGAACGTTACGCTACATTCTTTTGGCGTGAAAGCACTTTGAAAATTCTACGCCAATTATAATTAAGAGCCTGTTTGGTTTTACTAAGATTGGATGAACTGATTGATTCTGTTGAAACAAATGAAGTTCTGGCCGAAGTGACTAGATTGGCTGGTTCTGGTGATTTATGTAAAAATTGTACTCTCTCCGTCCCAGAAAACTTTGTAAACTTTCCTTTTTTGGTTGTCTGACTAACTTTATTGCTTTTCTTTTTAAGTAATAAATTTGTGCTTCCGGTTAATTCTCTCTCATATGCACAAACCGTGTAGGCGTGTACAAAATATATACAAGTTTTTGACCATGCCTTCAAACATTCTTTATTTGTATGAATCAAACCTTTGGTTGTATGCAAATTTTAAAGAACTTAAATCTAGATTGGATTATTTTTAGAGCAAAACACTATTTTCAGATGACATATTTTGGCTGTGGCCTAATTTTAGTTTTTACAATCACAATAGGAGATATGGAGGTGTTTTAAATTGCGTATAAAAAGTGTTTACCTTTTAAATTAACACCCTATATAAATTTATGAATCAATGGCATTAGTTTATTTAATAATGATGAGGATCACATTACAATAACCTAGACAAATGGAAGTGACATTTACACTACTACTAAATATGCGTGGACTTAATTCAAATATGGAAAATAATGACAGATTACAAATATGATTTTCCAAATACAAATGGTTAAAAATGAACCAAAAAAATTAATTTACGGACATGCAAGGATGTACCTCTTACTCCTCTCACTCTTGAAAATATACTAGTTCTTGAAACTAGTATACTCTGAAGAGCTGAGAGGAGTAAGAGACACAACATTTTACACATAAACTTGCTACTAAGTTCAACTATTATGTTAGGCTGAAACCTGTGTTATTATATGATTTAAAATCTTGTAGTTTTCCCGTGTGGGAATTCTTTAGATTCTATTGGAGTTGACTTATAAACATTAAAGGCTCCTGTAACATCTGGTAACTGTAAAAAGTGACTCTTAGATTGACATAGTCAACTATTGCATGTCCTTTCAAGGCTTCAACTACTAGAACGTTACGCTACATTCTTTTGGCGTGAAAGCACTTTGAAAATTCTACGCCAATTAAAATTAAGAGCCTGTTTGGTTTTACTAAGATTGGATGAACTGATTGATTATGTTGAAACAAATGAAGTTCTGGCCGAAGAGACTGGATTGGCTGGTTCTGATGATTTACGTAAAAATTGTACTCTCTCCGTCCCCAGAAAACTTTGTAAACTTTCCTTTTTGGGTTGTCTAACTAGCTTTATCGCTTTTCTTTTTACATAATAAATTTGTGCTTCCGGTTAATTCCCTCTCATAAGCACAAACCGTGTAGGCATGTACAAAATATATACAAGTTTTTGACCATGCCTTCAAACATTCTTTATTTGTATGAATCAAACCTTTGGTTGTATGCAAATTTAAAGAACTTAAATCTAGTTTGGTTTATTTTTAGAGCAAAACATTATTTTCAGGTGACAAATTTTGGTTGTGGCCTAATTTTACTTTTTACAATCACAATAGGAGATATGGAGGTGTTTTAAATTACGTATAAAAACTGTTTATATTTTAAATTAACACCCTATTTCAATTTATGAATTAATGGCATTAGTTAATTTAATAATGATGAGGATCACATTACAATAACCTAGACAAATGGAAGTGACATTTACACTACTACTAAATATGCGTGGACTTAATTCAAATATGGAAAATAATGACAGATTAAAAATATGATTTTCCAAATAAAAATGGTTAAAAATGAACCAAAAAATTTAATTTACGAACATGCAAGGATGTACCTCTTACTCCTCTCACTCTTGAAAATATACTAGTTCTTGAAACTAGTATACTCTGAAGAGCTGAGAGGAGTAAGAGACACAACATTTTACACTCATAAACTTGCTACTAAGTTCAACTATTATGTTAGGCTGAAACCTGTGTTATTATATGATTTAAAATCTTGTAGTTTTCCCGTGTGGGAATTCTTTAGATTCTATTGGAGTTGACTTATAAACATTAAAGGCTCCCGTAATATCTGGTAACTGTAAAAAGTGGCTCTTAGATTGACATAGTCAACTATTGCATGTCATTTCAAGGCTTCAACCATTAGAACGTTACGCTACATTCTTTTGGCGTGAAAGCACTTTGAAAATTCTACGCCAATTATAATTAAGATCCTGTTTGGTTTTACTAAGATTGGATGAACTGATTGATTCTGTTGAAACAAATGAAGTTCTTGCCGAAGTGACTGGATTGGCTGGTTATGTTGGTTTATGTAAATATTGTAGTCTCTCCGTCCCCTGAAAACTTTGTAAACTTTCTTTTTTTGGTTGTTTGACTAACTTTATCGCTTTTCTTTTTAACTAATAAATTTGTGCTTCCGGTTAATTCTCTCTCATATGCACAAACCGTGTAGGCGTGTACAAAATATATACAAGTTTTTGACCATGCCTTCAAACATTCTTTATTTGTATGAATCAAACCTTTGGTTGTATGCAAATTTTAAAGAACCTAAATCTAGACTGATTTATTTTTAGAGCAAAACACTATTTTCAGATGACATATTTTGGTTGTGGCCTAATTTTACTCTTTACAATCACAATAGGAGATATGGAGGTGTTTAAAATTGCCTATAAAAAGTTTTTACCTTTTAAATTAACACCCTATTTAAATTTATGAATTAATGGCATTAGATTATTTAATAATGATGAGGATCACATTACAATAACCTAGACAAATGGAAGTGACATTTACACTACTACTAAATATGCGTGGACTTAATTCAAATATGCAAAATAATGACAGATTAAAAATATGATTTTCCAAATAAAAATGGTTAAAAATGAACCAACAAATTAATTTACGAACATGCAAGGATGTACCTCTTACTCCTCTCACTCTTGAAAATATACTAGTTCTTAAAACTAGTGTACTCTGAAGAGCTGAGAGGAGTAAGAGACACAACATTTTACACTCATAAACTTGCTACTAAGTTCAACTATTATGTTAGGCTGAAACTTGTGTTATTATATGATTTAAAATATTGTAGTTTTCCCGTGTGGGAATTATTTAGATTCTATTGGAGTTGACTTATAAACATTAAAGGCTCCCGTAACATCTGGTAACTGTAAAAAGTGGCTCTTGGATTGACATAGTCAACTATTGCATGTCCTTTTAAGGCTTCAACCACTAGAACGTTACGCTACATTCTTTTGGCGCGAAAGCACTTTGAAAATTCTACGCCAATTATAATTAAGAGTCTGTTTGGTTTTACTAAGATTGGATGAACTGATTGATTCTGTTGAAACAAATGAAGTTCTGGCCGAAGTGACTAGATTGGCTGGTTCTGATGATTTATGTAAAAATTGTACTCTCTCCATCCCCAGAAAACTTTGTAAACTTTCCTTTTTTGGTTGTCTGACTAACTTTATCGCTTTTCTTTTTAAGTAATAAATTTGTGCTTCCGGTTAATTCTCTCTCATATGCACAAACCATGTAGGCGTGTACAAAATATATACACGTTTTTGACTATGCCTTCAAACATTCTTTATTTGTATGAATCAAACATTTGGTTGTATGCAAATTTTAAAGAACTTAAATCTAGATTGGTTTATTTTTAGAGCAAAACACTATTTTCAAATGACATATTTTGGTTGTGGCCTAATTTTACTTTTTACAATCACAATAGGAGATATGGAGGTGTTTTAAATTGCGTATAAAAAGTGTTTACCTTTTAAATTAACACCCTATTTAAATTTATGAATTAACGGCATTAGTTTATTTAATAATGATGAGGATCACATTACAATAACCTAGACAAATGGAAGTGACATTTACACTACTACTAAATATGCGTGGACTTAATTCAAATATGGAAAATAATGACAGATTAAAAATATGATTTTCCAAATAAAAATGGTTAAAAATGAACCCAATAAATTAATTTACGAACATGTAAGGATGTACCTCTTACTCCTCTCACTCATTAAAATATACTAGTTCTTGAAACTAGTATACTCTGATGAGCTGAGAGGAGTAAGAGACACACCATTTTACACTCATAAACTTGCTACTAAGTTCAACTATTATGTTAGTAGGCTGAAACCTGTGTTATTATATGATTTAAAATTTTGTAGTTTTCTCGTGTGGGAATTCTTTAGAATCTATTGGAGTTGACTTATAAACATCAAAGGTTCCCGTAACATCTGGTAACTGTAAAAAGTGGCTCTTAGATTGACATAGTCAACTATTGCATGTCCTTTCAAGGCTTCAACCACTATAACGTTACGCTACATTCTTTTGGCGTGAAAGCACTTTGAAAATTCTACGCCAATTATAATTAAGAGCCTGTTTGGTTTTACTAAGATTGGATGAACTGATTGATTCTGTTGAAACAAATGAAGTTCTGGCCGAAGTGACTAGATTGGCTGGTTCTGATGATTTATGTAAAAATTGTACTCTCTCCGTCCCAGAAAACTTTGTAAACTTTCCTTTTTTGGTTGTCTGACTAACTTTATTGCTTTTCTTTTTAAGTAATAAATTTGTGCTTCCGGTTAATTCTCTCTCATATGCACAAACCGTGTAGGCGTGTACAAAATATATACAAGTTTTTGACCATGCCTTCAAACATTCTTTATTTGTATGAATCAAACCTTTGGTTGTATGCAAATTTTAAAGAACTTAAATCTAGATTGGATTATTTTTAGAGCAAAACACTATTTTCAGATGACATATTTTGGCTGTGGCCTAATTTTACTCTTTACAATCACAATAGGAGATATGGAGGTGTTTTAAATTGCGTATAAAAAGTGTTTACCTTTTAAATTAACACCCTATATAAATTTATGAATTAATGGCATTAGTTTATTTAATAATGATGAGGATCACATTACAATAACCTAGACAAATGGAAGTGACATTTACACTACTACTAAATATGCGTGGACTTAATTCAAATATGGAAAATAATGACAGATTACAAATATGATTTTCCAAATACAAATGGTTAAAAATGAACCAAAAAAATTAATTTACGGACATGCAAGGATGTACCTCTTACTCCTCTCACTCTTGAAAATATACTAGTTCTTGAAACTAGTATACTCTGAAGAGCTGAGAGGAGTAAGAGACACAACATTTTACACATAAACTTGCTACTAAGTTCAACTATTATGTTAGGCTGAAACCTGTGTTATTATATGATTTAAAATCTTGTAGTTTTCCCGTGTGGGAATTCTTTAGATTCTATTGGAGTTGACTTATAAACATTAAAGGCTCCTGTAACATCTGGTAACTGTAAAAAGTGACTCTTAGATTGACATAGTCAACTATTGCATGTCCTTTCAAGGCTTCAACTACTAGAACGTTACGCTACATTCTTTTGGCGTGAAAGCACTTTGAAAATTCTACGCCAATTAAAATTAAGAGCCTGTTTGGTTTTACTAAGATTGGATGAACTGATTGATTATGTTGAAACAAATGAAGTTCTGGCCGAAGAGACTGGATTGGCTGGTTCTGATGATTTACGTAAAAATTGTACTCTCTCCGTCCCCAGAAAACTTTGTAAACTTTCCTTTTTTGATTGTCTAACTAGCTTTATCGCTTTTCTTTTTACATAATAAATTTGTGCTTCCGGTTAATTCCCTCTCATAAGCACAAACCGTGTAGGCGTGTACAAAATATATACAAGTTTTTGACCATGCCTTCAAACATTCTTTATTTGTATGAATCAAACCTTTGGTTGTATGCAAATTTAAAGAACTTAAATCTAGTTTGGTTTATTTTTAGAGCAAAACATTATTTTCAGGTGACAAATTTTGGTTGTGGCCTAATTTTACTTTTTACAATCACAATAGGAGATATGGAGGTGTTTTAAATTGCGTATAAAAAGTGTTTATCTTTTAAATTAACACCCTATTTAAATTCATGAATTAATGGCATTAGTTAATTTAATAATGATGAGGATCACATTACAATAACCTAGACAAATGGAAGTGACATTTACACTACTACTAAATATGCGTGGACTTAATTCAAATATGGAAAATAATGACAGATTAAAAATATGATTTTCCAAATAAAAATGGTTAAAAATGAACCAAAAAATTTAATTTACGAACATGCAAGGATGTACCTCTTACTCCTCTCACTCTTGAAAATATACTAGTTCTTGAAACTAGTATACTCTGAAGAGCTGAGAGGAGTAAGAGACACAACATTTTACACTCATAAACTTGCTACTAAGTTCAACTATTATGTTAGGCTGAAACCTGTGTTATTATATGATTTAAAATCTTGTAGTTTTCCCGTGTGGGAATTCTTTAGATTCTATTGGAGTTGACTTATAAACATTAAAGGCTCCCGTAATATCTGGTAACTGTAAAAAGTGGCTCTTAGATTGACATAGTCAACTATTGCATGTCATTTCAAGGCTTCAACCATTAGAACGTTACGCTACATTCTTTTGGCGTGAAAGCACTTTGAAAATTCTACGCCAATTATAATTAAGATCCTGTTTGGTTTTACTAAGATTGGATGAACTGATTGATTCTGTTGAAACAAATGAAGTTCTTGCCGAAGTGACTGGATTGGCTGGTTATGTTGGTTTATGTAAATATTGTAGTCTCTCCGTCCCCTGAAAACTTTGTAAGCTTTCTTTTTTTGGTTGTCTGACTAACTTTATCGCTTTTCTTTTTAACTAATAAATTTGTTCTTCCGGTTAATTCTCTCTCATATGCACAAACCGTGTAGGCGTGTACAAAATATATACAAGTTTTTGACCATGCCTTCAAACATTCTTTATTTGTATGAATCAAGCCTTTGGTTGTATGCAAATTTTAAAGAACCTAAATCTAGACTGATTTATTTTTAGAGCAAAACACTATTTTCAGATGACATATTTTGGTTGTGGCCTAATTTTACTCTTTACAATCACAATAGGAGATATGGAGGTGTTTAAAATTGCCTATAAAAAGTTTTTACCCTTTAAATTAACACCCTATTTAAATTTATGAATTAATGGCATTAGATTATTTAATAATGATGAGGATCACATTACAATAACCTAGACAAATCGAAGTGACATTTACACTACTACTAAATATGCGTGGACTTAATTCAAATATGCAAAATAATGACAGATTAAAAATATGATTTTCCTAATAAAAATGGTTAAAAATGAACCAACAAATTAATTTACGAACATGCAAGGATGTACCTCTTACTCCTCTCACTCTTGAAAATATACTAGTTCTTAAAACTAGTGTACTCTGAAGAGCTGAGAGGAGTAAGAGACACAACATTTTACACTCATAAACTTGCTACTAAGTTCAACTATTATGTTAGGCTTAAACTTGTGTTATTATATGATTTAAAATATTGTAGTTTTCCCGTGTGGGAATTATTTAGATTCTATTGGAGTTGACTTATAAACATTAAAGGCTCCCGTAACATCTGGTAACTGTAAAAAGTGGCTCTTGGATTGACATAGTCAACTATTGCATGTCCTTTCAAGGCTTCAACCACTAGAACGTTACGCTACATTCTTTTGGCGTGAAAGCACTTTGAAAATTCTACGCCAATTATAATTAAGAGTCTGTTTGGTTTTACTAAGATTGGATGAACTGATTGATTCTGTTGAAACAAATGAAGTTCTGGCCAAAGTGACTAGATTGGCTGGTTCTGATGATTTATGTAAAAATTGTACTCTCTCCATCCCCAGAAAACTTTGTAAACTTTCCTTTTTTGGTTGTCTGACTAACTTTATCGCTTTTCTTTTTAAGTAATAAATTTGTGCTTCCGGTTAATTCTCTCTCATATGCACAAACCATGTAGGCGTGTACAAAATATATACACGTTTTTGACTATGCCTTCAAACATTCTTTATTTGTATGAATCAAACATTTGGTTGTATGCAAATTTTAAAGAACTTAAATCTAGATTGGTTTATTTTTAGAGCAAAACACTATTTTCAAATGACATATTTTGGTTGTGGCCTAATTTTACTTTTTACAATCACAATAGGAGATATGGAGGTGTTTTAAATTGCGTATAAAAAGTGTTTACCTTTTAAATTAACACCCTATTTAAATTTATGAATTAATGGCATTAGTTTATTTAATAATGATGAGGATCACATTACAATAACCTAGACAAATGGAAGTGACATTTACACTACTACTAAATATGCGTGGACTTAATTCAAATATGGAAAATAATGACAGATTAAAAATATGATTTTCCAAATAAAAATGGTTAAAAATGAACCCAAAAAATTAATTTACGAACATGTAAGGATGTACCTCTTACTCCTCTCACTCATTAAAATATACTAGTTCTTGAAACTAGTATACTCTGATGAGCTGAGAGGAGTAAGAGACACACCATTTTACACTCATAAACTTGCTACTAAGTTCAACTATTATGTTAGTAGGCTGAAACCTGTGTTATTATATGATTTAAAATCTTGTAGTTTTCCCGTGTGGGAATTCTTTAGAATCTATTGGAGTTGACTTATAAACATTAAAGGTTCCCGTAACATCTGGTAACTGTAAAAAGTGGCTCTTAGATTGACATAGTCAACTATTGCATGTCCTTTCAAGGCTTCAACCACTAGAACGTTACGCTACATTCTTTTGGCGTGAAAGCACTTTGAAAATTCTACGCCAATTATAATTAAGAGCCTGTTTGGTTTTACTAAGATTGGATGAACTGATTGATTCTGTTGAAACAAATGAAGTTCTGGCCGAAGTGACTAGATTGGCTGGTTCTGATGATTTATGTAAAAATTGTACTCTCTCCGTCCCAGAAAACTTTGTAAACTTTCCTTTTTTGGTTGTCTGACTAACTTTATTGCTTTTCTTTTTAAGTAATAAATTTGTGCTTCCGGTTAATTCTCTCTCATATGCACAAACCGTGTAGGCGTGTACAAAATATATACAAATTTTTTACCATGCCTTCAAACATTCTTTATTTGTATGAATCAAACCTTTGGTTGTATGCAAATTTTAAAGAACTTAAATCTAGATTGGATTATTTTTAGAGCAAAACACTATTTTCAGATGACATATTTTGGCTGTGGCCTAATTTTACTCTTTACAATCACAATAGGAGATATGGAGGTGTTTTAAATTGCGTATAAAAAGTGTTTACCTTTTAAATTAACACCCTATATAAATTTATGAATTAATGGCATTAGTTTATTTAATAATGATGAGGATCACATTACAATAACCTAGACAAATGGAAGTGACATTTACACTACTACTAAATATGCGTGGACTTAATTCAAATATGGAAAATAATGACAGATTACAAATATGATTTTCCAAATACAAATGGTTAAAAATGAACCAAAAAAATTAATTTACGGACATGCAAGGATGTACCTCTTACTCCTCTCACTCTTGAAAATATACTAGTTCTTGAAACTAGTATACTCTGAAGAGCTGAGAGGAGTAAGAGACACAACATTTTACACATAAACTTGCTACTAAGTTCAACTATTATGTTAGGCTGAAACCTGTGTTATTATATGATTTAAAATCTTGTAGTTTTCCCGTGTGGGAATTCTTTAGATTCTATTGGAGTTGACTTATAAACATTAAAGGCTCCTGTAACATCTGGTAACTGTAAAAAGTGACTCTTAGATTGACATAGTCAACTATTGCATGTCCTTTCAAGGCTTCAACTACTAGAACGTTACGCCACATTCTTTTGGCGTGAAAGCACTTTGAAAATTCTACGCCAATTAAAATTAAGAGCCTGTTTGGTTTTACTAAGATTGGATGAACTGATTGATTATGTTGAAACAAATGAAGTTCTGGCCGAAGTGACTGGATTGGCTGGTTCTGATGATTTACGTAAAAATTGTACTCTCTCCGTCCCCAGAAAACTTTGTAAACTTTCCTTTTTTGATTGTCTAACTAGCTTTATCGCTTTTCTTTTTACATAATAAATTTGTGCTTCCGGTTAATTCCCTCTCATAAGCACAAACCGTGTAGGCGTGTACAAAATATATACAAGTTTTTGACCATGCCTTCAAACATTCTTTATTTGTATGAATCAAACCTTTGGTTGTATGCAAATTTAAAGAACTTAAATCTAGTTTGGTTTATTTTTAGAGCAAAACATTATTTTCAGGTGACAAATTTTGGTTGTGGCCTAATTTTACTTTTTACAATCACAATAGGAGATATGGAGGTGTTTTAAATTGCGTATAAAAAGTGTTTATCTTTTAAATTAACACCCTATTTAAATTCATGAATTAATGGCATTAGTTAATTTAATAATGATGAGGATCACATTACAATAACCTAGACAAATGGAAGTGACATTTACACTACTACTAAATATGCGTGGACTTAATTCAAATATGGAAAATAATGACAGATTAAAAATATGATTTTCCAAATAAAAATGGTTAAAAATGAACCAAAAAATTTAATTTACGAACATGCAAGGATGTACCTCTTACTCCTCTCACTCTTGAAAATATACTAGTTCTTGAAACTAGTATACTCTGAAGAGCTGAGAGGAGTAAGAGACACAACATTTTACACTCATAAACTTGCTACTAAGTTCAACTATTATGTTAGGCTGAAACCTGTGTTATTATATGATTTAAAATCTTGTAGTTTTCCCGTGTGGGAATTCTTTAGATTCTATTGGAGTTGACTTATAAACATTAAAGGCTCCCGTAATATCTGGTAACTGTAAAAAGTGGCTCTTAGATTGACATAGTCAACTATTGCATGTCATTTCAAGGCTTCAACCATTAGAACGTTACGCTACATTCTTTTGGCGTGAAAGCACTTTGAAAATTCTACGCCAATTATAATTAAGATCCTGTTTGGTTTTACTAAGATTGGATGAACTGATTGATTCTGTTGAAACAAATGAAGTTCTTGCCGAAGTGACTGGATTGGCTGGTTATGTTGGTTTATGTAAATATTGTAGTCTCTCCGTCCCCTGAAAACTTTGTAAGCTTTCTTTTTTTGGTTGTCTGACTAACTTTATCGCTTTTCTTTTTAACTAATAAATTTGTGCTTCCGGTTAATTCTCTCTCATATGCACAAACCGTGTAGGCGTGTACAAAATATATACAAGTTTTTGACCATGCCTTCAAACATTCTTTATTTGTATGAATCAAACCTTTGGTTGTATGCAAATTTTAAAGAACCTAAATCTAGACTGATTTATTTTTAGAGCAAAACACTATTTTCAGATGACATATTTTGGTTGTGGCCTAATTTTACTCTTTACAATCACAATAGGAGATATGGAGGTGTTTAAAATTGCCTATAAAAAGTTTTTACCCTTTAAATTAACACCCTATTTAAATTTATGAATTAATGGCATTAGATTATTTAATAATGATGAGGATCACATTACAATAACCTAGACAAATGGAAGTGAAATTTACACTACTACTAAATATGCGTGGACTTAATTCAAATATGCAAAATAATGACAGATTAAAAATATGATTTTCCAAATAAAAATGGTTAAAAATGAACCAACAAATTAATTTACGAACATGCAAGGATGTACCTCTTACTCTTCTCACTCTTGAAAATATACTAGTTCTTAAAACTAGTGTACTCTGAAGAGCTGAGAGGAGTAAGAGACACAACATTTTACACTCATAAACTTGCTACTAAGTTCAACTATTATGTTAGGCTTAAACTTGTGTTATTATATGATTTAAAATATTGTAGTTTTCCCGTGTGGGAATTATTTAGATTCTATTGGAGTTGACTTATAAACATTAAAGGCTCCCGTAACATCTGGTAACTGTAAAAAGTGGCTCTTGGATTGACATAGTCAACTATTGCATGTCCTTTCAAGGCTTCAACCACTAGAACGTTACGCTACATTCTTTTGGCGTGAAAGCACTTTGAAAATTCTACGCCAATTATAATTAAGAGTCTGTTTGGTTTTACTAAGATTGGATGAACTGATTGATTCTGTTGAAACAAATGAAGTTCTGGCCGAAGTGACTAGATTGGCTGGTTCTGATGATTTATGTAAAAATTGTACTCTCTCCATCCCCAGAAAACTTTGTAAACTTTCCTTTTTTGGTTGTCTGACTAACTTTATCGCTTTTCTTTTTAAGTAATAAATTTGTGCTTCCGGTTAATTCTCTCTCATATGCACAAACCATGTAGGCGTGTACAAAATATATACACGTTTTTGACTATGCCTTCAAACATTCTTTATTTGTATGAATCAAACATTTGGTTGTATGCAAATTTTAAAGAACTTAAATCTAGATTGGTTTATTTTTAGAGCAAAACACTATTTTCAAATGACATATTTTGGTTGTGGCCTAATTTTACTTTTTACAATCACAATAGGAGATATGGAGGTGTTTTAAATTGCGTATAAAAAGTGTTTACCTTTTAAATTAACACCCTATTTAAATTTATGAATTAATGGCATTAGTTTATTTAATAATGATGAGGATCACATTACAATAACCTAGACAAATGGAAGTGACATTTACACTACTACTAAATATGCGTGGACTTAATTCAAATATGGAAAATAATGACAGATTAAAAATACGATTTTCCAAATAAAAATGGTTAAAAATGAACCCAAAAAATTAATTTACGAACATGTAAGGATGTACCTCTTACTCCTCTCACTCATTAAAATATACTAGTTCTTGAAACTAGTATACTCTGATGAGCTGAGAGGAGTAAGAGACACACCATTTTACACTCATAAACTTGCTACTAAGTTCAACTATTATGTTAGTAGGCTGAAACCTGTGTTATTATATGATTTAAAATCTTGTAGTTTTCCCGTGTGGGAATTCTTTAGAATCTATTGGAGTTGACTTATAAACATTAAAGGTTCCCGTAACATCTGGTAACTGTAAAAAGTGGCTCTTAGATTGACATAGTCAACTATTGCATGTCCTTTCAAGGCTTCAACCACTAGAACGTTACGCTACATTCTTTTGGCGTGAAAGCACTTTGAAAATTCTACGCCAATTATAATTAAGAGCCTGTTTGGTTTTACTAAGATTGGATGAACTGATTGATTCTGTTGAAACAAATGAAGTTCTGGCCGAAGTGACTAGATTGGCTGGTTCTGATGATTTATGTAAAAATTGTACTCTCTCCGTCCCAGAAAACTTTGTAAACTTTCCTTTTTTGGTTGTCTGACTAACTTTATTGCTTTTCTTTTTAAGTAATAAATTTGTGCTTCCGGTTAATTCTCTCTCATATGCACAAACCGTGTAGGCGTGTACAAAATATATACAAGTTTTTGACCATGCCTTCAAACATTCTTTATTTGTATGAATCAAACCTTTGGTTGTATGCAAATTTTAAAGAACTTAAATCTAGATTGGATTACTTTTAGAGCAAAACACTATTTTCAGATGACATATTTTGGCTGTGGCCTAATTTTAGTTTTTACAATCACAATAGGAGATATGGAGGTGTTTTAAATTGCGTATAAAAAGTGTTTACCTTTTAAATTAACACCCTATATAAATTTATGAATTAATGGCATTAGTTTATTTAATAATGATGAGGATCACATTACAATAACCTAGACAAATGGAAGTGACATTTACACTACTACTAAATATGCGTGGACTTAATTCAAATATGGAAAATAATGACAGATTACAAATATGCTTTTCCAAATACAAATGGTTAAAAATGAACCAAAAAAATTAATTTACGGACATGCAAGGATGTACCTCTTACTCCTCTCACTCTTGAAAATATACTAGTTCTTGAAACTAGTATACTCTGAAGAACTGAGAGGAGTAAGAGACACAACATTTTACACTCATAAACTTGCTACTAAGTTCAACTATTATGTTAGGCTGAAACCTGTGTTATTATATGATTTAAAATCTTGTAGTTTTCCCGTGTGGGAATTCTTTAGATTCTATTGGAGTTGACTTATAAACATTAAAGGCTCCTGTAACATCTGATAACTGTAAAAAGTGACTCTTAGATTGACATAGTCTACTATTGCATGTCCTTTCAAGGCTTCAACTACTAGAACGTTACGCTACATTCTTTTGGCGTGAAAGCACTTTGAAAATTCTACGCCAATTATAATTAAGAGCCTGTTTGGTTTTACTAAGATTGGATGAACTGATTGATTATGTTGAAACAAATGAAGTTCTGGCCGAAGTGACTGGATTGGCTGATTCTGATGATTTACGTAAAAATTGTACTCTCTCCGTCCCCTGAAAACTTTGTAAACTTTCCTTTTTTGGTTGTCTGACTAACT
This sequence comes from Cuscuta epithymum, assembly GCA_945859915.1. Taxonomy (NCBI): domain Eukaryota; kingdom Viridiplantae; phylum Streptophyta; class Magnoliopsida; order Solanales; family Convolvulaceae; genus Cuscuta; species Cuscuta epithymum. Next base: position 1,003,336 of record CAMAPF010000024.1, read on the forward strand.
TTATCGCTTTTCTTTTTAAGTAATAAATTTGTGCTTCCGGTTAATTCTCTCTCATATGCACAAACCGTGTAGGCTTGTACAAAATATATACAAGTTTTTGACCATGCCTTCAAACATTCTTTATTTGTATGAATCGAACCTTTGGTTGTATGCAAATTTTAAAGAACTTAAATCTAGATTGGTTTATTTTTAGAGCAAAACACTATTTTCAGATGACATATTTTGGTTGGGGGCCGAATTTTACTTTTTACAATCACAATAGGAGATATGGAGGTGTTTTAAATTGCGTACAAAAAGTGTTTACCTTTTAAATTAACACCCTATTTAAATTTATGAATTAATGACATTAGTTTATTTAATAATGATAAGGATCACATTACAATAACCTAGACAAATGGAAGTGACATTTACACTACTACTAAATATGCGGCGACTTAATTCAAATATGGAAAATAATGACAGATTAAAAATATGACTTTCCAAATAAAAATGGTTAAAAATGAACCCAAAAAAAAAATTAATTTACGAACATGCAAGGATGTACCTGTTACTCCTCTCACTCTTGAAAATATACTAGTTCTTGTAACTAGTATACTCTGAAGAGCTGAGAGGAGTATGAGACACAACATTTTACACTCATAAACTTGCTACTAAGTTCAACTATTATGTTAGGCTGAAACCTGTGTTATTTTATGATTTAAAATCTTGTAGTTTTCCCGTGTGGGAATTCTTTAGAATCTATTGGAGTTGACTTATAAACATTAAAGGTTCCCGTAACATCTGGTAACTGTAAAAAGTGGCTCTTAGATTGACATAGTCAACTATTGCATGTCCTTTCAAGGCTTCAACCACTAGAACGTTACGCTACATTCTTTGGGCGTGAAAGCACTTTGAAAATTCTACGCCAATTATAATTAAGAGCCTGTTTGGTTTTACTAAGATTGGATGAACTGCTTGATTCTGTTGAAACAAATGAAGTTCTGGCCGAAGTGACTAGATTGGATGGTTCTGATGATTTATGTAAAAATTGTACTCTCTCTGTCCCCAGAAAACTTTGTAAACTTTCCTTTTTTGGTTGTCTCACTAACTGTTAGAACTTTTATTGTGGGTCAAGTTTGTCTGTAATGTCTTGTTTAAATAAAGTAGACTAGTTATACCATTTATGGTATTAGATTAGTATTTATTATGTAGCAAATAAGGTAAAGGGAATAAGGCCCAAAAAGGCCTTGGCCCAACTTCCAAGGTTTACCTAAATCGGTAACCTGTACAGCGCCTATAAATACGCGCCTTGTGTACAGGTACCGATATCGATTAATACAAATTAGCCTTACGCTGCCAAATTTACTTCTCGATACAACAGAAAGAAGAATTTCCTTGTTCTCGATATTGCTTCATCATTATCAGATCTTTTCTCTTTCTGTGTGTCGATGAAATCCATCTAGCTGTGTGTTAGTCTGCATAATCTGGGACCAACAACTGGTATCAGAGCCTGCTCGAGTTTGATCGTCGAAGAAAAGTTTTCGAAGTTCTCTGCTTTTTCTTATTTTTCGACCTCTTTGTGTTAATCACTGTAATCTTGTTTCTGATCGATAAACTGTAAAAGTTATACCATTGGATTCGCCATTCAGAAACGAACCAAGGGTATATCTTACTTTTCGATTTCAGTAGATTTAGTAATCGTGATTTCTCGATAGTATGATATCGAAAAGCAGAGTTCTCGACATTGTAGCAGGTTTTTCGAGCTGAAAATCATTCCAGGAAGATCTCTGGATTTAGGACTTCAAACTTTAGCTGTTTTATCTACATAAAACTGAGTTTTCGAATTGCAGGATCTCGATATTGGCTTCTCGACATAAGTTCTCGAACTGAGTTCTCGAACTGCTGTTCTCGACACTCAGTTTTCGACATTATATCTAGATACCTTGTTTTCGATTTGCAGGATCTCGAAATCTCTTCTCGATAGTCAGTTCTCGAAACCAAGTTCTCGAACTCCGGTTTTCGATACTGACTTCTCGAAAGAACTTCTCGAACCCAGCTTCTCGATAGCAGGGTTTTCGATATAAAACATCGAAAACTGCTTCTCGAAAGAGCTTCTCGAACTCTGTTTTCGAACCTATTCTTGAAACTTAGGTTTTCGACATTCTGTTTTTTTTTACAACTTAATTTTATCTGATCAAAACACTCGAACGATCTTTTAAGGCTCAATCAGCAAAGATGGAAGCATTAGCACTTGGAAATGACAACAGACCACCCATCCTCAGAAAAGGAGAATATCAGATGTGGAAGACAAGATTCTTGAACTTTCTGGAAGGGAAAGACAATTCATCTGCCATGCTTGAATCACTCACACAAGGTCCTGCTGAGATCTATACTGAAGTAGATACCTCAGATGTAAACAACCCCCCTGTCAACTATGTGAAAAGACTGAAGACAAAAGGCGAATACACTGAGGCTGACAAGTTAAGGATCAAAGCTGATCTCATGGCAAAAACATACCTGCTGCAAGCTATCCCCAATGATATCTACATTCTGATAGACAGCATGGAGACAACAAAGGAAATGTGGGATGAGGTGAAGAAGTTAATGATTGGAACTGATCTTGGTTTGAAGACAAAGAAAGCGAACATCTTGACCGCCTATGATGCTTTTAAAGCCCTACCTGGTGAGGCGCTCCATGAGACGTATAACAGATTCGTACAACTGATCAATGAAATGAGAAAGATCAAAGTTGTCAAATCTAATATGGAAATGAACATACGTTTCTTGTCGAGCCTGCCGCCAGAATGGAGAAGAACTGTTAAGAATCTACGACAGCACCTAGACTTGGATGAACTTGACCTCTGCACTGTCCATGAACATCTACAGCAGTTTGTTAATGACACTACTGAGATGGAAGGAAGCTTCTCTGCTAATCCTTTAGCACTCATGATTGAAGCTAAATCAAAGAGTTCATCTAAGGGTCCGAAGAAGAAGAAGGCAGTCAAGATAGAGTCAGAAGAAGAAGAGAGTGAAGAAGAAATGGATGTTGAATCCGAGCTGGCCGATCTACAGAAGAAGATGGCACTACTTACCAATCAGTTCAACAAAAGGTTTGCCAATAAAGGAAGCTCATCAAACAAGCTCCGAACCTCCTCTGCCAACTACAAAACAAAAACCAATGATCAAAACTCTTCTAGTAGAGTTGTTGCAGCCGAAGACCCCCTCAAATGCTTTAACTGTGGAAAAGCTGGACATGTTATCAAGGACTGTCGCTTACCAAAGAAGAGGGACTTCAACTATTACAAGCAAAAGATGTTGTGGAACAAGCAGAAGATGTTCATGGCTAAGCAAGATGATGATAGTGCTGCAACTCTTACTGAGAATGATCCATGGCAGGAGGAGAGTTCTGATGATGAAGAAGAAGAGAATCTGGCCCTGATGGCGTTTGTGGACGAAGAAGGAAAAGAAAAGGGTGATGCTGCGATCCCCGAAAAAAGTCAAAGTTCAAGCTCAAACACCACTGTAAGTACTTCTGAACCTTCTTGCTCCTGTACTTGCAAAGTTCATTCCTCACATGAAAAAGATAACACCATAAAGGAGTTAAAAGGCAGGTTAGATCATAACTACAAAGTTGCACTTGACACTCTAGATAAGAGTCACTCTCTGAAGTTGCAACTAGAAAATGAGAAAGAAAGAGTTCAGAAACAAAATTTAGAAGCAGAGAAGCTTACACAAAAATTAACTGAACTAACTAAGAAGGTCAGTGACACAGAACTCGAACGAAATGTTGCGAAAGCAGAAAATGATTTTCTACGCAAACAAAGATGTGCTCTTTACACAAAAATCAAAGAATTAGAAGATCTATTGGTCAAAAGAGGACAAACTGAACAAACAATTTTCTTAAACCAAAACAGGGACACTCGGTTTTATAACTCAAAGGAAGGTCTTGGATTTACTAACCCCAACAATCTGAAAAAGATTGATTGTCTCCAACTGTACAACATAAAGTACATGGGGTTAGGATTGACCAAGTTGATGGCTTTTACCTACGGAAAGGAAACCGCAGAAGAAGAAGAAGAGGTAAAGCGGTCAAATCCTTCAAAAGCCGAAATTCCTTTCAGTTATGATTCCCTGAACGAAAGCTATGAAAATGCTGAACCTGTTTTGTCAACTGATGAGAGTGTGAATCTCTATCCTTCTGAGAAGGAAGTTGTGTCAGACCCCGAATCCCCTTCAACCTCAGGTTCAAGTGGAGAAGAACCCTACATCCCTCCACTAATCAGGAAATTTGAAAACCTACACGTCTCTTTAGAAAATCAAAGAAAAGGTTTTGAAGAAGAGAGAAAAGAATTCGAAAGTGAGAGGGAGAGGTTGTTGAGAGAACTGACCATTTTAAAAGAAAGTTCCCAATCTGGCACAACTTCTCAATCATCTAGCGATACTGATACATCTCAACCAATTCTGAACAAAACTAACCTTTTCAAAAAGACACCCACTCACTCCAACTCTCCTTTGAAAACAGGAAATGAAGTAAGTCGGAGAGTGGAGAGGAGAAGAGAGTGGAAGTTAAAGAGAGCTGAGATAGCCAAATGCTGTTTTCTATTCAAATAAGCGTAGACCTAGCTCTATGTCACAGTCATGTAGTTCTAGTTCAGTCTTGTGTCCCAAGCTGAATCATTCTAAGTTTAAATCTGATACTTTCATTATCAATGAAAAGTTGTTCACTTCTGGGTTTGTGAATCCTTGCAATGATACTTTTGGTTCTGATCATGATGTAAATGCTGTAAGTGAGAAAGAAAAAGGAGAGAGCAAACAAAGAAAACAGTCTGAGAATAGAACTGTAGAGGGTATCTATAATCTTCCAAATTTAAGATATCCTCTTAGAGTTCATTCGAAGAAACATTTACAACGTCTCTCTAAAGAAGAAATTTTCAAACCTTATCTCACGAACCAGCCATTCACACATAGAAACAATGACTCTGCCTCCTCCGCTCCTAAAATCAAACAAAAATGGATACCAAAAGCGGAACTTGAAAAACAAAGAACATTATCTGAAAAGGCTGTTGACCTTGGATCACAGCTGAAAGAAAAATTCAAAAGGATATTCTCAATTGATAAGGAAGGACCCATCCTGAGGTGGGTACCTAAAAGTCCTTAATCTGTTTTGCAGGACGGTCATGTGTGGCATTTAGATTCTGGCTGCTCAACCCACATGACCGGAATAAAGGAGCTGTTGAGCAACTACACCAAATGCTACGGAGGAAATGTGAGATTCGGAAACAACGCAGCATCTCCAATCCTAGGATATGGGGATGTCATCTGTGCAAGTGTCACCATCAAGGCTGTGTCATATGTGAAAGGACTGAAGCATAATCTGCTAAGCATTGGACAGTTCTGCGATAGTGGCATGGAAGTGAAGTTCATAGCCAGACAATGCTGTGTGCTGGACAAGTTTGGAAAGGTATTATTGACCTGCACAAGAACTTCCAACCTGTACACCATTGATCTGAAGAGCGTACAATTACCTTCTTCCATCTGCCTGCTGTCCAAAGCTTCCTCTGAACAAAACAGTCTATGGCACAGACGCCTGTCTCATCTAAACTTCAAAGCAATCACAGCTCTGTCTTCCAAGAAACTTGTGAAAGGGCTGCCTCCTTTGAAGACTTCCGCTGACACTCATTGTGATGCCTGCAGACTAGGCAAGATGAAAAGGAGCTCTCACAAGTTAAAACCTGTTCCATCCTCCTCCCGACTGCTGCAACTACTACACATGGATCTGTGTGGACCAATGAGGGTCCAAAGCATCAATGGACGCAAATATACACTGGTCATTGTGGATGACTTCTCTCGGTACACATGGACCAAATTTCTGAGGACAAAGGATGAAACCGCTGCAACCATCATAACCTTCATCAGGACGATCCAAAATTTTCTACAAAAGAGTGTGGAGATCATCAGAACAGATAATGGTACCGAGTTCAAGAATCAGTCTCTTGCTGATTTCTATGAAACTCAGGGTATCACACAGCAATTCTCTGCAGCAAAGACACCACAACAGAACGGGGTCGTTGAAAGAAAGAATAGAACTCTTGTTGAAACAGCACGCACCATGCTCATTCAGTCAAAGCTTCCCCATTTCATGTGGGCTGAAGCAATCAACACAGTGTGCTTTACTCAGAACAGAACATCAATTCACAAGCGCTTCAACAAGACCCCCTATGAAATACTCTTCAACAGAACACCTGACATCTCATTCTTCAGAGTGTTTGGCTGCAAGTGCTTTGTTCTAAATGACAGAAATGAAAGAAGCAAGATGGATCCGAAAGCCATCGAAGGAGTATTCATTGGGTACTCCACGCAATCAAAGGCGTATCGGGTCTACCTACGTGATCGCAGAACAGTCATTGAGAGTGTCAACGTTGCATTCTATGAAATGGCTGACTTTGCTTCTGAACATTTCTTGATAGAACACACACTCTCTGATCAAAGGAAGCAACCTGATGGAGGTGAAGCAACAAAGCAAACAACGGCTGACAGTGCAATTCTCGACTCTCTCTTTGAACATTTCTATGAAAATGCACGCACTGCCAACCAACAATTACCAACAGAAGCTGCTCAACCACCATTCATGCCTGACCTCAGTGAAGAAGAAGCTGACTCACCTCATACATCAGATCACGAAGATACTAAGGATCATGGCACGGCAGCAACACAAGCAACTTCACCAGCACAAGTTTCAGAAATACCAGCTCAAGCAGACACAGAACCTGAATCGACCCCCGAGCACTCCACTCCTCAACAAACCACATCTACTACTTTTGAGGACCCGGATCACACCACCATAACTCCAATCCCTCTAACACATGAGCGGAAATGGACAAAGGCACATCCTGCAGAACAAATTATTGGAGATCCGAGTCGTGGAGTTTGCACAAGAACAGCTACAGCAAATGAATGTCTCTTCTCCTGCTTCATCAACCAATCTGAACCAACCAAAGTTTCTGAAGCACTGAAAGATCCTGACTGGGTAATCGCAATGCAGGAGGAAATCAATCAGTTTGAAAGATTAAATGTATGGACCCTAGTGCCGAGGCCCTCGAAGAAAACAATAATTGGCACTAAGTGGGTTTTCAAGAACAAGAAGGATGAAGATGGTGTAATCATAAGGAACAAAGCTCGACTGGTTGCAAAAGGATACAATCAACAAGAAGGCATTGACTACGATGAAACCTTTGCGCCAGTGGCCAGAATTGAAGCAATCAGGTTGTTCCTTGCTTATGCTGCTCATAAGAGTTTCACCGTCTATCAAATGGATGTCAAGACTGCATTTCTAAATGGAGAACTGAAAGAAGAAGTTTACGTGGCACAACCAGAAGGCTTTGTTGATCCTGAACGTCCACATTATGTCTACAAGCTAAAGAAAGCTCTGTACGGACTCAAACAGGCACCGAGAGCCTGGTATGATGCACTTTCTGATTTTCTTGTGCAATCAGGCTACTCGAAGGGAAAGATAGATCCAACTCTTTTTATCAAGCGAGAGAACAGTGACATCATGCTGATACAAATCTATGTCGATGACATCATATTCGCCTCGTCTAATCCAAACTTCTGCGAAGAATTCAGCAACTTGATGCGCACTGAGTTCGAAATGAGCATGATGGGAGAGTTGAACTTCTTCCTAGGGCTACAGATCAAGCAACTGCCAGACGGAATTTTCATCAGCCAGTCGAAGTACATCCATGAAATGCTCAAAAGATTCAAGATGGACAGCAAGTCAACCATGAAAACCCCCATGTCTCCCTCACAAAAGCTCGACTCTGACCCTTCCGGGATATCTGTCGATGCTACCAATTATCGGGCTATCATCGGTTCCTTGCTGTACCTGACATCTAGTAGGCCGGATATTGTCTTTGCAACTTGCCTGTGCGCTCGTTTTCAAGCAAATCCAAAGGAATCACATCTGAATGCAGTAAAGAGAATCCTGAGATACCTAAAAGGAACAGTCAATTTAGGACTTTGGTATCCCAAGGACACGAGTTTTGACCTTGTTGGTTACTCAGATGCTGATTTCGCAGGCTGCAAGTTAGACAGGAAAAGTACATCCGGTGGTGCTCAATTTCTGGGAGAGAAGCTAGTCTGCTGGTCCTCCAAGAAGCAGAACTGCGTGTCAACTTCTACAGCCGAGGCAGAATACGTTGCGGCTGCTAGTTGCTGTTCACAAATTCTATGGATGAGAACACAACTCAGAGACTATGGCTTCCTATTCAACCATATTCCCATCTACAGTGACTCCCAAAGTGCAATCGCCATAACCAGCAACCCCGTTCATCACTCGCGCACCAAGCACATTGACCTGCGGTATCACTTCATCAAGGACCATGTGGAGAAGGGAGATGTTGATTTATACTTTGTTAGCACCGAGCTTCAACTGGCTGACATATTTACTAAGGCATTGGATGAAAAGAGATTCCAGTTCTTAGTATCTAAGTTAGGCATGTTGAATCTCGATCCTATGTAGTTGTGTTATCTCCATGGTCTGAATAAAATGTGTGTGTGTGTGTGGTGTGCGTTGCATGTGTTGAGGGGGAGAAAAAGGGAGAAAACAGAAAAGGGAGAAAATAAGAGAGAGAGGAATACTTTGAGGGGGAGAAAAGAAGAAAATCAAAAAGGAGTGTGTGTATGTGTGTAGAAAATCAGAAAAGAAAGAAAAAGAGTGTGTGTGTGTGTGAGAAAATCAGAAAAGAAAGAAAAAGAGTGTGTGTGTGTGTGTTTTTCATTTTTTTTCATGCACAATTTGAGGGGGAGTTTTTTTTTTTCTGTACATAAATAAATCTTTGGGACCCAAAATAATTTTTGAAACAAAACCAGGTCCCATTTCAAACTTTTGGGCCCAGAACACTTCGCGCAAGGCCCAAATGACTTTCTCGCGTATAAAAGAGCCTTCGAGAACCAGAATACCCATTTTCTCGCAATCTCAGTTCTCGAAGTCCAAGAGCAAAAATCTTTTCGCAAACCTTCTTCACAACTCATCTCAAATCCATCAAAAGGTGGTATTTAAGTTCTCGATCTTTAAGGGCATCAATAAAACGATTTTCGAAAACAATGCAATGGTTCTCGACATCAACTTTAGAAAAATCTCGAAAAGTTGATTATCGAGAACTAATTTTCTCGAACCAAGAACATGGAACTCGAAAAGTTTTTCTTCATTGATTATCATTATGTTGTGTTAAAATTGCAGGTGGTTCTCGACATTTCTTCTGAGTACGAACTCGAGAAATCTATTTTCTCGATGTTTAGAACTCGAGATCAACTTCTCGAGACTTTGGATTTCGAGGAACGGTTCTCGATGTTAAACCTCGAAAAGATACTTTTCGATGTTTAATACCGAAAACCTACTTCTCGAAGTTGGAAGTACCGAGAAGAGGTTCTCGACACTAAACCTCGAAAAGATGGTACTCGATGTTTAAATCTCGAGAAGGACTTTTCGATACTTTCATATCGAGAACCAAGTTCTCGATATCCGAGTATCGAGAAGAGCTTCTCGATATTTAAAACTCGAGAACCTACTTCTCGATACTCAAATCTCGAGAAGATGGTTCTCGCAGTTGGTACTTAGAATATTTTTTTTGGTTCCACCTTTTCACACCTGATCTGAAAAATTGCAAAAACAGAACAAAAATAAAATTTTTCATTTGAACAATGTGCTGACCCAATTTCTTCAGCTTATCATGTCAGGAACAGCCAAGAATACACAATCAAGCAGTGAACTGTACCCAAAAGAGAACTGGGTCCCACTTTATGACAACAACTTCCAATTGGACCTGAAGCTTTTCAAGTGTCAGGACCCAGTCATACTCTCCATTCTACAAAAGCACTACCTCTGGTTTGCATTCAATGAAGCCAAACCGGTGCCAGAGGTATATCTACAACAGTTCTGGGGCCTGATGCACACAGCCTCAGAAAAGGACAGGTCAAAAATCATGACCAAGCTGAACGACAAGAGAGTGGTGCTCACACCCTCCACAATCAGGGAGACACTGAAGCTCCCGGTCCTACAGAACTACGTACCCCTGCCTACCAATGAAGAACTGATCAAGGGGATGAAGGATTTAGGCTATGACAGCCCGCTGCCCCTGCTGTCAAATTTCACTATCTCCAACCTGCCCCACCCATGGAAGAGTCTGTTCGGACTGGTCAACAAATGCTTGTCTCCTAAGCATGCCGGACATGACAAGTGCAACAAGCAGATCCTACCAATCTTCCATGGGATTGCATATGACAAGAAGTACGACATGGCCCAGCTCTTCTGGACAGAGCTGATGGACCAGGTCAAGATGAAGGAAAACAACAAGGGAAGCACAATTCCCTACGCTCGGTGGCTGGCGCTGATGATCCACAACATGATGGAAGCCACCCCTGCAATCCCTAAGCGTAAGGAAGACAAGCACTTCACTGCTCCCAAACTCAAGTACTTTCAGAAGGACAAGAATACGTCAGAAGCACTGCCAATCCCGGACTCTCTACTTGACCTTGCAAATCCGAGGGATAAGGCAGTCATCGACTACAAAGAGTCGCTGAAGAGAACGGTCCCTATGGTTCAGCAAAACCCAGCTGGACCTTCCCCGGGAACCAAGCCGAGAGCAAGTGAGGGTAAGAAGAAGAGAGCCCTGCCACAGAAACCAGTGGCAACCCGGCCTAATGATGATCAGTCTGCTAACTCTTCCGAGAGGACCCAGACTGCTGAGGGCCACCCTAATGCTGAGGACACTGCCGATGAACCATCAAGTCAGGCCCCTTCTAATAAGGCTGGTGGTGAGGCCTCCGATAGCATGGCCAAAGGGAATGAACGAAGAGATGATGATGATGATGATGATGCAGATGATGATGATGACATGGAGGGAGTCCTGATCAGCAACAGGAAGAGAGCTGGTAAACAGGCCATTCCGATAGACTCCGACTCCTCATCAGAAGATATTGAGGCTGCACTCACACCCCGACCACTCAAAGGGATCATCATTAGTGAGCAGCGCTCCAAGAAACGCAATGAAAAGCCTGCATCATCACAGCCTAAGAAGAGGCTCAGAAAGAAGAGTGCAGTGGAAGAGGAGCTGGCACTGTACGATGACTGTGACACCTTCGTCACTATAGACCGAACCACGCCCCTAGGAGCAGGAGCTGACCTTGTCAGTTCCCGGGTAGAAGTCGCAGCATCCGGTTCAACTGCGCATGCACAGCCATCTCCCATCCACTCTCCAGTCTCCCAACAGACTGGGGTTTCAATAACTCAAGGGGAACTTACACCGACCTCACTGATTCCTTCTGAATCTGCTGAGAGACTTAGTGGTCAACAGCCCCGGACCACTACCCCCATCCGTTCTATCACATCGAGTCTAGGTGTCACCATTCCTACATTTTCACATTTTTCTAGGACACCTACACTATTCACTGCACATACAGGTGCACTCACCCTGAATGCAACGACCGGAGTGCAAACTATGATGGTCGGAAGCCCTGCTACGTCAACAATGCCTCGATCATTGAACGCAGGCCACACATCAGCTATCTTCACTGATGCTGTGACAACAGTTACAACCCCTGTAACTGGTACCATTATCCCCGAAGACATTCTCGTATATCTGAATAGCTTTCTAGAGTCTACCATTAAGCCATTGGTGCATGAAGCAATAACCGCTAATGCACAAGACTCTGGAAGTACCCCAGTTGTTCAGGATATACCACCCAAACCTCAAACAACACAGCCCCCAACCATTTCCATTCCTATTTCCAAACCTTTAGCCATAGAAAACCAACAACCATCCACATCAAGGGGAACCCAGGATACAGAACTAGTATTCTCCCCTACAACGACCAAACCCAACCTAACAACCGTACCCTTCGAGGATCTTGTAGCTGAGATCTACGACCGTATACTAGACGTGGAAGAAGGCAACCTCACCCCTCTTCAAAAAGCCCTTCTCCATGCTCTAGATACACAGAACACATGCCGTGACAGTCTCCGTGGCGCTAAACGTTCACATGAGGATCCTGATGATTCGGATTCTCATGAGGGGGAGAACAAGCGCCCGCGGATACTTGAGCATGTTGCTTCTACTAGCCAACCCTCAAAGCCAAACCAACCCTCCACCTCTACCAATGAGCAACCCACTACTTCAGCCAGCCATAAATCCCTAGCCACTCTCTCTAGCATGGTCGAGCTAGACATAACATCCCGAGGTGCATCTCCTATAGATGTTAACCAAGGACGGAATGGAAGTCCTGATGATGCTACCACGAGTACATCTTCTTACTCAGGCCATCAGCTAGAACCTAGTTCGAAACTGATGTCAACGGGCAATCCTGAGGATCCCGGTGTTTCACACGACGAGTCACCTTCGACACAGCAGCAAGCTCCCTCTGAACCCTCTGACAATCCAATACAAGATGAGCTCGAAGATCTTCTAGTTCATGATCAATGGCCTCCTAAATGGACAGAGTGGGATGACCTTAGAGTGGAAGCCGATCAGTACGAAATGTGTCGAAGCTGGCATCTCAGAGAGTTCCTCAATAAATACCATGCAATGATGATTGGACTCGATAAAGACGAACTCAAGGAAGGGGAGAATCAAAAAGAAAACCTCAAGGAACCAGAACCAGCTAAAGAAAAATGGGAAATCATAAGGATCAAAGCCCCCTTTCTTGAAGAAATTCGAGAGAAGATTTGGAGACAACCAGAAAAAGTCAAGCAGTTCAGTGAATTAAAAATGCGAGGAATCAATCACTTGAAAGGAAAATATAGAGGAGGAAATCTGTATATGCTAGGACATAGATCCACAGGGCAACGTCGACAAGTTCTAAATCACAACCTTGCAACAAGTGGATGTCCCATATTGAAAATCTTGGAGATTACAGAAGATCACCTGGAGACAATTAAGTTCATGATTTTTCGTCTACAACATACTGATGGCTCGGAGTTCACCTGTCAAGAGAATGACTTCTTTCTACTGCACATGGATGACATTTATCAAATGTTCATGAGGTGCAGGGAGCTTCCAGTTCACAAAGACAGACTCGCTAAAGAAGGCTTCGAGGCGATAAAAAGATTCATGACAAGACAAGTTCGGTTCTACGCCTCTCATGACCTCCAGATGACCATAGAGCACAACTATTCAAAGGTGAATCTTACTAGACCGGACTTGAGTAGATGTAATACCCCAAAAACCAGTCTAGCTGAAATGACATAAAGTTAGCTTACTATAACGTACTTCAAGATTATATTAAAATGTTATTTCGATAGTAGCGGATATAATTTTTTTTATAAAACAATAAATTAGATTCAAACTAAATTTCAAATATAGGAAAAATAAACGATTAATAGGAAAGAAAATTGTAAAACTAGTTTTGGGTTCCAGGAGTACTTCATTATTGTTTTTAAATGCATGTCATGTTAAATAAATACTTATGATGAATTAAATCTTAAGATTTACGAAGTGGGCTTAGCAACTAAAATTGTATAAAGATAAAAGATAAATTTCATTTTAATAAAAAAAACAAAGAGAACACCTGGCAGCTCACATGCATGCTTACATCTACGGCTAACAAGCAATGTTAAGATCAAATATATATGTAATATTATATAGATATATATGGACACATGGCACAAAGCTATCTCAGGAGGTGTACATTTGGCAAAACAACCTGCATGCTAAATGAGATAGTAACATTTGGTCATAAGAGGAAGACACGTAAATAGGTTTGAGATAAGGACAAAAATGATAGCTTCTATAATAATAATAATGTATTACATATATACATACATGAGACATCCAAGCTAGAACCATGCACTGTCAAAAGAATGAAATAGTTAAAAAGGAGAGGGACAGATTGAGACGAAGAGAAGGGAAAGGACGAAGTTAGTCCGATTGCATCATAAATTTCAATTGTGGTATTTATACTAATTAAGGTCAGTATTATAATACGACATGATCATTATTTTTAATTCTTTTAAAGACAAGCTAAGATGTCACTACTATAATATGACATTTATTAAGTGTTATTATTTTGGTCATTAAAGGAAAAGATGTTTGCACTATAACATAAGCTTTTATATTATTTTCATTCTTATGTTAATTAATTAAATCCTGATATCCGTTTTCATGATTAAGCTAAGATAACATACTGCTATAATATGTCAATGCTTTATGTCCTTTACGATTCACTAAAGATAATACTCCGTAGTATTATAATGATTAATAATGAATATTGAGGTGTTAGTATTATTATAAGATGGCTTTTAGATTTCATCTCAATTAATCTCATTTATTTGGGTTAATTTAAGGTAATGTTAGTGCTTTAATATTAATTCTTTAATTAAAATTCTTCTTAAATAATTCAATGATAATTAAGTCAATTTGTTCATAATTAACCATTTTGCACGAGAATAGATATTTGTTCATAATTAACCATGCTTTAGTCTATCTTATCCACTGTACTGTTTGTTACTGCTGTGTAATATGACTTTTATTAGCTAATTCCATTTCCGACTAATCAAAGATAAAAGTATTATTCAGCATCCGTATCTATGTGTATACTAATTTTTACAAGGTACTAATTTTGCTTTAAAAAAAAACGGTGCTATTTTTAGTTAGCTTAAAGGTAACGGTGTATGATTAATGTTTCTTTTACAAGGACACGAAATATGCATAGTTTTACTTGAATAGCTTATATTTAAAATATGATTTTGTTTTGAATTTATCAATGTCCTTTACAAATTAAAGTACGTGAGTCCGTTTATGTGCGTGAGTATTGAATGGTCTTATTTTGGAAAACAATGTACGTACATTTGGCACACTAATTTACCATGCATGCAGATTATATATTATGTATGTGTATGTTTAAAAGAAGATTAAATATAAGTCTTCGAGTATATATGAATAGAAGAAGATGTGTATGTGACCGTATGTTTAGTGATGATGCTTTGGGAGTATTATATTTTCCAATAATACATGAATTTATGAGATATTTTGGAAAAGAGCCTTACTCCGGGATTTAGATGCTAGTTATGGGTACCTCTGTTTTGTTCTGTTTTGGGTACGAGTTGGTTTTACCGACTACGACTCCTCTGGTGTGCTAGCATACGGCCCAAGGCCAGGGTCCTCTGAATCTGAAATCTCTGTTCTGTTATCTGATGATCCTTGTGATCTGAAGATCTCTGTTATCTGATGGGTAAAGTAACTAGAACTTTGTTCGAAATTACTTTATCTGTATCCTTAGCTAGAGTCTGGTCCTAAGAGTAAAGGCTGAAATTAAAGTACTAAAGAATGAAGTATTCAGAAAGCTGGACAATGTCAACGATTTTGAATAAGATTTATGTGTGATTATTTTCTTATTGGATATACGCTTTCGGCTAAATGATTATTTCTATGTAAAATTATGTTACGGTATCCGTTTTGAAATTATGAATATGTTACGAAAAGATCCGAATTAGAAAGGTCAATTCCTCATGATTTATGTACCTATTTCTTAAGTGATAAATTCACAAGTATATTATGTGAAATAATAGTAGTAGTTAAATTTGACTTCTATGATGACAATGTGAAATATGTTTTACGTATGTGTTTTAATTATGTAAATTGGCTATAATAATATTGATACTTCTTTTTCAATTATTTAGGTAACAAATATAGATACATATTTGTTATCACATGTTATATTATAGTACCACTCAGCAATTCATTGCTGAGCGTGTAGTCTTTTCTACACGTAGGTGAGAAGAGATTCAAGTGGAGCCTCGGGACAAGGAGACATCTGGACAGGATTGCATTGTGTGTGTTTTGTTTTATTGTCATTTTCCCTTAAAGTTAGAATGACCGATATTATTTTAAAAGTTAATGTGATTTGATTAATTTGAGTTTTGCATAAGTTCAATGTAATTGAACAATTATTTTGTGACAATCTATTACAGTTTTCTAATTTAAGTGAGCTTTTGATTAATAAGGCTTATTAAAATAAAGTCAAAACTGGACTTTTATTTTATATTTTAATTAATCTGTAATTTTATCGGGAATTTTTATTAAAAGATAATCGACAGTGACATCCGCCCCGAACCGGCCAGACTGGGCGGGGCGGGTGTTACATTTTGGTATCAGAGCCAAGGTTTTCTAAAAGCGGTTCTTAGCCTTTGGGTTAGGGTTTTCACTATGTGAGTTGCATTGCATTCCAGATGTCTCTGTCCGGTCTCCTTAATTTTGAGGTTAGTAGTGAGGTATTTACTTATCTTTGAGCTTGAGATGTATTTAAAAGATCATGAATGAATATCTTTAGGACTTAGGAGAGACTAGCTAATTACACATGAAAACAATTTTAGAATTTCAATTAAGTGATTGAACTAAGGGATAAATATTCATTATACAGAATATCTAGTAATGACTCTATACAAATAAATATAGTACGTAGTATCATCATGTACTTCTATCACGCACTAATCTAAAATTCGCAAAAATCTGTTAATATGTTAAAAAAAAAAATAACAATGCTAACGAAAGGTGCCATGTTCTCTTAACTTGTTAGCCAGAGTACTCATCTATCACTCAATCTAAGACTACGTATATAAAGACACGTGAGGTTTAAAAAAAAATACTCGTAGTATATAGAAATATAAGAACTCCCATGTACGTACGAGTGCAATTTTGAAAAGTTATGGCCTAGAGAACATGATCAGAAAAATTAAAGTGAAGAAAGAACCCTATACTGTCTTCATATATATAGTAATCTAAGTTTGGGATTATTTCTATATTATCATTAAGACCTATCTTCGTTTTTATCAAGTATTGGAATTTGTATTTTATACTTTTCTTGGATGCATGCATGGGCATACTCTTGTATGAAAACGATTAAAAAAGAATGAATCTGTTAGAAAAGAATGAATCTGTTATAAACCGTATATGAATGATAATCAAGGAATTGTAATGGATATATATAATCAAAGAATTTTATCTGTGTTATTAACTTCTAGTAAATTTCGAGGACGAAATTTGTATTTAGGGGGAGATAATTGTAATACCCCAAAAACCAGTCTAGCTGAAATGACATAAAGTTAGCTTACTATAACGTACTTCAAGATTATATTAAAATGTTATTTCGATAGTAGCGGATATAATTTTTTTTATAAAACAATAAATTAGATTCAAACTAAATTTCAAATATAGGAAAAATAAACGATTAATAGGAAAGAAAATTGTAAAACTAGTTTTGGGTTCCAGGAGTACTTCATTATTGTTTTTAAATGCATGTCATGTTAAATAAATACTTATGATGAATTAAATCTTAAGATTTACGAAGTGGGCTTAGCAACTAAAATTGTATAAAGATAAAAGATAAATTTCATTTTAATAAAAAAAACAAAGAGAACACCTGGCAGCTCACATGCATGCTTACATCTACGGCTAACAAGCAATGTTAAGATCAAATATATATGTAATATTATATAGATATATATGGACACATGGCACAAAGCTATCTCAGGAGGTGTACATTTGGCAAAACAACCTGCATGCTAAATGAGATAGTAACATTTGGTCATAAGAGGAAGACACGTAAATAGGTTTGAGATAAGGACAAAAATGATAGCTTCTATAATAATAATAATGTATTACATATATACATACATGAGACATCCAAGCTAGAACCATGCACTGTCAAAAGAATGAAATAGTTAAAAAGGAGAGGGACAGATTGAGACGAAGAGAAGGGAAAGGACGAAGTTAGTCCGATTGCATCATAAATTTCAATTGTGGTATTTATACTAATTAAGGTCAGTATTATAATACGACATGATCATTATTTTTAATTCTTTTAAAGACAAGCTAAGATGTCACTACTATAATATGACATTTATTAAGTGTTATTATTTTGGTCATTAAAGGAAAAGATGTTTGCACTATAACATAAGCTTTTATATTATTTTCATTCTTATGTTAATTAATTAAATCCTGATATCCGTTTTCATGATTAAGCTAAGATAACATACTGCTATAATATGTCAATGCTTTATGTCCTTTACGATTCACTAAAGATAATACTCCGTAGTATTATAATGATTAATAATGAATATTGAGGTGTTAGTATTATTATAAGATGGCTTTTAGATTTCATCTCAATTAATCTCATTTATTTGGGTTAATTTAAGGTAATGTTAGTGCTTTAATATTAATTCTTTAATTAAAATTCTTCTTAAATAATTCAATGATAATTAAGTCAATTTGTTCATAATTAACCATTTTGCACGAGAATAGATATTTGTTCATAATTAACCATGCTTTAGTCTATCTTATCCACTGTACTGTTTGTTACTGCTGTGTAATATGACTTTTATTAGCTAATTCCATTTCCGACTAATCAAAGATAAAAGTATTATTCAGCATCCGTATCTATGTGTATACTAATTTTTACAAGGTACTAATTTTGCTTTAAAAAAAAACGGTGCTATTTTTAGTTAGCTTAAAGGTAACGGTGTATGATTAATGTTTCTTTTACAAGGACACGAAATATGCATAGTTTTACTTGAATAGCTTATATTTAAAATATGATTTTGTTTTGAATTTATCAATGTCCTTTACAAATTAAAGTACGTGAGTCCGTTTATGTGCGTGAGTATTGAATGGTCTTATTTTGGAAAACAATGTACGTACATTTGGCACACTAATTTACCATGCATGCAGATTATATATTATGTATGTGTATGTTTAAAAGAAGATTAAATATAAGTCTTCGAGTATATATGAATAGAAGAAGATGTGTATGTGACCGTATGTTTAGTGATGATGCTTTGGGAGTATTATATTTTCCAATAATACATGAATTTATGAGATATTTTGGAAAAGAGCCTTACTCCGGGATTTAGATGCTAGTTATGGGTACCTCTGTTTTGTTCTGTTTTGGGTACGAGTTGGTTTTACCGACTACGACTCCTCTGGTGTGCTAGCATACGGCCCAAGGCCAGGGTCCTCTGAATCTGAAATCTCTGTTCTGTTATCTGATGATCCTTGTGATCTGAAGATCTCTGTTATCTGATGGGTAAAGTAACTAGAACTTTGTTCGAAATTACTTTATCTGTATCCTTAGCTAGAGTCTGGTCCTAAGAGTAAAGGCTGAAATTAAAGTACTAAAGAATGAAGTATTCAGAAAGCTGGACAATGTCAACGATTTTGAATAAGATTTATGTGTGATTATTTTCTTATTGGATATACGCTTTCGGCTAAATGATTATTTCTATGTAAAATTATGTTACGGTATCCGTTTTGAAATTATGAATATGTTACGAAAAGATCCGAATTAGAAAGGTCAATTCCTCATGATTTATGTACCTATTTCTTAAGTGATAAATTCACAAGTATATTATGTGAAATAATAGTAGTAGTTAAATTTGACTTCTATGATGACAATGTGAAATATGTTTTACGTATGTGTTTTAATTATGTAAATTGGCTATAATAATATTGATACTTCTTTTTCAATTATTTAGGTAACAAATATAGATACATATTTGTTATCACATGTTATATTATAGTACCACTCAGCAATTCATTGCTGAGCGTGTAGTCTTTTCTACACGTAGGTGAGAAGAGATTCAAGTGGAGCCTCGGGACAAGGAGACATCTGGACAGGATTGCATTGTGTGTGTTTTGTTTTATTGTCATTTTCCCTTAAAGTTAGAATGACCGATATTATTTTAAAAGTTAATGTGATTTGATTAATTTGAGTTTTGCATAAGTTCAATGTAATTGAACAATTATTTTGTGACAATCTATTACAGTTTTCTAATTTAAGTGAGCTTTTGATTAATAAGGCTTATTAAAATAAAGTCAAAACTGGACTTTTATTTTATATTTTAATTAATCTGTAATTTTATCGGGAATTTTTATTAAAAGATAATCGACAGTGACATCCGCCCCGAACCGGCCAGACTGGGCGGGGCGGGTGTTACAGTAGACCTGTCCTTGAATCCTTTGAAGCATATCATATCTTTGACAATCCAGTATCAGTCATCTATCTGAATCATAACAACGAAAAACGTCTAATGTTCGTGGATGAAATTAACAAGTATTGTGACGGAACGTTGAAGATCATCCAGGAGCAGCTCCGATCAAAGAAACAAGAACTTGGACAGAAATCGACTGAAGCCACTGAAGGAGACCAGAAGGAACTGCACAGAATTAACAATATTCTACAAGCCATTGAAAAGCAACTTGATAGAAGAAACTCACTCAGAAACTATGAGCACGCGCTTAATCTCAGAAAGAACTATTACAAAGCTCAGAAGTGAAGAAACCCAGCAAGACGGCACTTGACCACAAAGGGGGAGATTGTTAGAACTTTTATTGTGGGTCAAGTTTGTCTGTAATGTCTTGTTTAAATAAAGTAGACTAGTTATACCATTTATGGTATTAGATTAGTATTTATTATGTAGCAAATAAGGTAAAGGGAATAAGGCCCAAAAAGGCCTTGGCCCAACTTCCAAGGTTTACCTAAATCGGTAACATGTACAGCGCCTATAAATACGCGCCTTGTGTACAGGTACCGATATCGATTAATACACATTAGCCTTACGCTGCCAAATTTACTTCTCGATACAACAGAAAGAAGAATTTCCTTGTTCTCGATATTGCTTCATCATTATCAGATCTTCTCTCTTTCTGTGTGTCGATGAAATCCATCTAGCTGTGTGTTAGTCTGCATAATCTGGGACCAACACTAACTTTATCGCTTTTCTTTTTAAGTAATAAATTTGTGCTTCCGGTTAATTCTCTCTCATATGCACAAACCGTGTAGGCGTGTACAAAATATATACAAGTTTTTGACCATGTCTTCAAACATTCTTTATTTGTATGAATCAAACCTTTGGTTGTACGCAAATTTTAAAGAACTTAAATCTAGATTGGTTTATTTTTAGAGCAAAACACTATTTTCAGATGACATATTTTGGTTGTGGCCTAATTTTACTTTTTACAATCACAATAGGAGATATGGAGGTGTTTGAAATTGCGTATAAAAATGATTACCTTTTAAATTAACACCCTATATAAATTTATGAATTAATGGCATTAGTTTATTTAATAATGATGAGGATCACATTACAATAACCTAGACAAATGGAAGTGACATTTACACTACTACTAAATATGCGTGGACTTAATTCAAATGTGGAAAATAATGACAGATTAAAAATATGATTTTCCAAATACAAATGGTTAAAAATGAACCAAAAAAATTAATTTACGGACATGCAAGGATGTACCTCTTACTCCTCTCACTCTTGAAAATGTACTAGTTCTTGAAACTAGTATACTCTGAGGAGCTGAGAGGAGTAAGAGACACAACATTTTACACTCATAAACTTGCTACTAAGTTCAACTATTATGTTAGGCTGAAACGTGTGTTATTCTATGATTTAAAATCTTGTAGTTTTCCCGTGTGGGAATTCTTTAGATTCTATTGGAGTTGACTTATAAACATTAAAGGCTCCTGTAACATCTGGTAACTGTAAAAAGTGACTCTTAGATTGACATAGTCAACTATTGTATGTCCTTTCAAGGCTTCAACTACTAGAACGTTACGCTACATTCTTTTGGCGTCAGGGGCGGAGCTACTATCAAGGGTAAGGGGGCCATTGCCCCCCCCCCCCCCCCACTTCTTTTTTAAGTATTCGTATTACAGTTTTTTTTTGCCCCCTCCCCCCTCCAATAAAAAAAATGAAGACCAGCTGGGAGCCAAATTCATAAAGATGCAAAGTTGCAAACCGTAACTTTACTAACTTACTAACTCCGTAAGATATTACGTACTAGGCCCAATTATGATTAGAATTATTAGGCCCTATTATGATACTCGGTATCAGTTTTGTATTATCATTTATTACCAAATACCAAGTAATTGGTTAATTTTGTTGTCAGTTGTTTATCAAATTGCCAAAAGAATCTATCATCGATGATTTTTGTGATATGCAAGAAAGGCATTCTAAGTTTCAACTACCCGACGATTATTTTGTAATTTTGAATGTTGCAAATGAATATTGGTTTATCATTTTATTTTGCTATAATTTTTTTATATTTTATATGTTAATACTTGTATTATAACCTCGCCCCCCTCAATACAAAAGTCTGGCTCCGCCCCTGTTTGGCGTGAAAGCACTTTGAAAATTCTACGCCAATTATAATTAAGAGCCTGTTTGGTTTTACTAAGATTGGATGAACTGATTGATTATGTTGAAACAAATGAAGTTCTGGCCGAAGTGACTGGATTGGCTGGTTCTGATGATTTACGTAAAAATTGTACTCTCTCCGTCCCCAGAAAACTTTGTAAACTTTCCTTTTTTGGTTGTCTGACTAACTTTATCGCTTTTCTTTTTACATAATAAATTTGTGCTTCCGGTTAATTCCCTCTCATAAGCACAAACCGTGTAGGCGTGTACAAAATATATACAAGTTTTTGACCATGCCTTCAAACATTCTTTATTTGTATGAATCAAACCTTTGGTTGTATGAAAATTTTAAAGAACTTAAATCTAGATTGGTTTATTTTTAGAGCAAAACACTATTTTCAGATGACATATTTTGGTTGTGGCCGAATTTTACTTTTTACAATCACAATAGGAGATATGGAGGTGTTTTAAATTGCGTACAAAAAGTGTTTACCTTTTAAATTAACACCCTATTTAAATTTATGAATTAATGACATTAGTTTATTTAATAATGATAAGGATCACATTACAATAACCTAGACAAATGGAAGTGACATTTACACTACTACTAAATATGCGGGGACTTAATTCAAATATGGAAAATAATGACAGATTAAAAATATGACTTTCCAAATAAAAATGGTTAAAAATGAACCCAAAAAAAAAAATTAATTTACGAACATGCAAGGATGTACCTGTTACTCCTCTCAGTCTTGAAAATATACTAGTTCTTGTAACTAGTATACTCTGAAGAGCTGAGAGGAGTAAGAGACACAACATTTTACACTCATAAACTTGCTACTAAGTTCAACTATTATGTTAGGCTGAAACTTGTGTTATTATATGATTTAAAATCTTGTAGTTTTCCCGTGTGGGAATTCTTTAGAATCTATTGGAGTTGACTTATAAACATTAAAGGCACCCGTAACATCTGATAACTGTAAAAAGTGGCTCTTAGATTGACATAGTCAACTATTGCATGTCCTTTCAAGGCTTCAACTACTAGAACGTTACGCTACATTCTTTTGGCGTGAAAGCACTTTGAAAATTCTACGCCAATTATAATTAAGAGCCTGTTTGGTTTTACTAAGATTTGATGAACTGATTGATTCTGTTGAAACAAATGAAGTTCTGGCCAAAGTGACTGGATTGGCTAGTTCTGATGATTTATGTAAAAATTGTACTCTCTCCGTCCCTTGAAAACTTTGTAAACTTTCCTTTTTTGGTTGTCTAACTAACTTTATCGCTTTTCTTTTTAACTAATAAATTTGTGCTTCCGGTTAATTCTCTTTAATATGCACAAACT
Organism: Cuscuta epithymum; assembly: GCA_945859915.1. Lineage (NCBI taxonomy): Eukaryota > Viridiplantae > Streptophyta > Magnoliopsida > Solanales > Convolvulaceae > Cuscuta > Cuscuta epithymum. The sequence continues at coordinate 1,026,852 of CAMAPF010000024.1, forward strand.
GTGTAGGCGTCTACAAAATATATGCAAGTTTTTTACCATGCCTTCAAACATTCTTTATTTGTATGAATCAAACCTTTGGTTGTATGCAAATTTTAAAGAACTTAAATCTAGATTGGTTTATTTTTAGAGCCAAACACTATTTTCAGATGACATATTTTGGTTGTGGCCTAATTTTACTTTTTACAATCACAATAGGAGATATGGAGGTGTTTTAAATTGCGTACAAAAAGTGGTTACCTATTAAATTAACACCCTGTTTAAATTTATGAATTAATGGCATTAGTTTATTTAATAATGATGAGGATCACATTACAATAACCTAGACAAATGGAAGTGACATTTACACTACTACTAAATATGCGGGGACTTAATTCAAATATGGAAAATAATGACAGATTAAAAATATGATTTTCCAAATAAAAATGGTTAAAAATGAAACAAAAAAATTAATTTACGAACATGCAAGGATGTACCTCTTACTCCTCTCACTCTTGAAAATATACTAGTTCTTGTAACTAGTATACTCTGAAGAGCTGAGAGGAGTAAGAGACACAACATTTTACACTCATAAACTTGCTACTAAGTTCAACTATTATGTTAGGCTGAAACCTGTGTTATTATATGATTTAAAATCTTGTAGTTTTCCCGTGTGGGAATTCTTTAGAATCTATTGGAGTTGACTTATAAACATTAAAGGCTCCCGTAACATCTGGTAACTGTAAAAAGTGGCTATTAGATTGACATAGTCAACTATTGCATGTCCTTTCAAGGCATCAACTACTAGAACGTTACGCTACATTCTTTTGGCGTGAAAGCACTTTGAAAATTCTACGCCAATTATAATTAAGAGCCTATTTGGTTTTACTAAGATTGGATGAACTGATTGATTCTGTTGAAACAAATGAAGTTCTGGCCGAAGTGTCTGGATTGGTTGGTTCTGATGATTAATGTAAAAATTGTACTCTCCCCCTCCCCTGAAAACTTTGAAACTTTCCTTTTTTGGTTGTCTGACTAACTTTATCTCTTTTCTTTTTAACTAATAAATTTGTGCTTCCGGTTAATTCTCTCTCATATGCACAAACCGTGTAGGCGTCTACAAAATATATACGTAGTACAAGTTTTTGACCATGCCTTCAAACATTCTTTATTTGTATGAATCAAACCTTTGGTTGTATGCAAATTTTAAAGAACTTAAATCTAGATTGATTTATTTTTAGAGCAAAACACTATTTTCAGATGACATATTTGGTTGTGGCCTAATTTTACTTTTTACAATCACAATAGGAGATATGGAGGTGTTTTAAATTGCGTATAAAAAGTGTTTACCTTTTAAATTAACACCCTATTTAAATTTATGAATTAATGGCATTAGTTTATTTAATAATGATGAGGATCACATTACAATAACCTAGACAAATGGAAGTGACATTTACACTACTACTAAATATGTGGGGACTTAATTCAAATATGGAAAATAATGACAGATTAAAAATATGATTTTCCAAATAAAAATGGTTAAAAATGAACCAAAAAAATTAATTTACGAACATGCAAGGATGTACCTCTTACTCCTCTCACTCTTGAAAATATACTAGTTCTTGTAACTAGTATACTATGAAGAGCTGAGAGGAGTAAGAGACACAACATTTTACCCTCATAAACTTGCTACTAAATTCAACTATTATGTTAGGCTGAAACATGTGTTATTATATGATTTAAAATCTTGTAGTTTTCCCGTGTGGGAATTCTTTAGAATCTATTAGAGTTGACTTATAAACATTAAAGGCTCCCGTAACATCTGGTAAATTCTTTAGTAGTAGAACGTTTGGCGTGAAAGATCTTTGAAAATTCTTTTGTAGTTTTCTCGTGTGGGAATTCTTTAGAATCTATTGGAGTTGACTTATAAACATTAAAGGCTCCCGTAACATCTGGTAAATTCTTTAGTAGTAGTTTTCCCTTCAACTACTAGAACGTTACGCTACATTCTTTTGGCGTGATAGAACTTTGAAAATTTTACGCCAATTATAATTAAGAGCCTGTTTGGTTTTACTAAGATTGGATGAACTGATTGATTCTGTTGAAACAAATGAAGTTCTGGCCGAAGTGACTGGATTGGCTGGTTCTGATGATTTGTGTAAAAAATTGTACTCTCTCCGTCCCCTGAAAACTTTGTAAACTTTACTTTTTTGGTTGCCTGACTAACTTTATCGCCTTTCTTTTTAACTAATAAATTTGTGCTTGCGGTTAATTCTCTCTCATATGCACAAACCATGTAGGCGTGTACAAAATATATACAAGTTTTTTACCATGCCTTCAAACATTCTTTATTTGTATGTACCAAACCTTTGAATTGGTTGTACGCAAATTTTAAAGAACTTAAATCGAGATTCGTTTATTTTTAGAGCAAAACACTATTTTCACATGATATGTTTTGGTTGTGGCCTAATTTTACTTTTTACACTCACAATAACAGATATGGAGGTGTTTTAAATTGTGTATAAAAAGTATTTACCTTTTAAATTAACACCCTATTTACATTTATGAATTACTGGCATTAGATCATTTAATAATGATGAGGATGGTATTACAATAACCTAGACAAATGGAAGTGACATTTACTAATAAATATGTGTGGACTAAATTCAAATATGGACAATAATGAGGGATTAAGAATAAGATTTTCTAAAAAAAATGGTTAAAAATGAACCAAAAAATTAATTTACGAACATGCAAGGATGTATGGTGTTCTGGTGGCTCCGGACAGAAGTGCCTAGCGGCAGAGACGCTCCGGACAGAAGGGCTCGACCAGAACACCTCGGTATGGTGTTCTGGTGGCTCCGGACAGAAACCCTCGACCAGAACACCTCGGTGTATGGTGTTCTGTTGGGAGGTCTTCTGGTCGCGTTCTGAACCGTTACAGCAATAACTGCCCAACGTTCTTATCTTTTAATGCAGCGTTAAATGGACAGTTCATGGACGATTCAATGCCCAACGGACTGGTCATTGATGTCCAACGTTCAGGTCCATTAATTCACCATTTACACACAACAAATCCTCCTATATAAAGGTTGGCAGGTGGTTTGCAACAACACACGGTTTTTACACGTTCTTGCTTACACGAGCTCACGTATTTCTTCAGCTAAAAACACCTCCAGTCTCTCTGAAAAATTCCTGAGTGTTCAGTCTTTGCTCACGTTCGTTGGAACTCTTGTTTGTGTGCTCAAACATTAGTTCGTAGTCATCGTATCCTGGGAAACTATTGTTGCAGTGCTCCTAGCACCGTGGGAGGCAACAAATACGTTTTAAGAAAATCGTGCGTAGCACGAGCTTTGACTAATTCTGCTTCATCTCCTTTCTTGTTTTTCTCTTGTCATTTTATTTAATTAATTTATTTTAATTAATTTTCTTTATTTTCCGAAACGCCCAACAACATGTTCATCCCTGATCATCTTCGTTGCATTGTTTTTTTTTTGCCGATTATCAATTATGTGATGCTGATAGTGCCTGGAATTCTTCTAACAGCCGCAGGGAGATTACATAGAGCTACATAGGAAGAGATATGGCTACTGCTATGATCACTTCGAGAAGCCGTCAAGCCGTCCATGTATATTTTCATTATGATTTACCTAATTTCGTCCTCCAGTTCTGTGTTGGATAGTGTTTATTGTACTCTAGACTCTAAGTGCAAATTTTAAGATATAAGGCTAGATTGTTCTAATGAAACAGTTAGAAGCACCTTGACATATCATGAAACATGCAGACAAAGAGGCAGGGACTGCCGGCTTATAGGTTTCGGTCTAATGACTTTTCTTTGTATAGACCGCGAAACGGTGATGGTTATGCAGAACGGACGAGTGATTGGATTGAGGAGTTTCCAACTAATATTTTGAGGGTTGATATGAAGTATGGAAACAAACACTTTGGAAATGTGAAGTGGTTAATGGTTGTGGGGCTTCAGCTGGAGCAACATGCTTACACAAGAATCCTTGCTAAATTTGCGGCAAATCTGGGGCCTGTCGCATGGAATATAGCTTTGAAGAATACAACACATTCTCCCCCAGGAGTCGAACTCGGTCCGGGGTGGGTGGGCGAAAGTGTAGTTCAACCACTAGCTCATCCCTTTCAACCGAAAATCAGAATCTGCCGATCAGACATTTAACCACGCCTTTCCCTGCTTCAAATCTTGGCACATCATCTGAAGCTATGATTGAGATGACAGACCAATGTGGCATGCCCCGTCAGAAGTATGTTCCATTCTAACCAAAATGGTATGAATGACATGTTTGGGTATGACCTTAATGTCCGTGTACAAGTTACACTTTCATTGTAATGAAGTAATGTCTACACCACACCAATGGTTCTACACGGATTTTATTTAAATAACATGTAATCATCAATAACGTTATTTTAGAAGAATAACGTGTTATTATATGTTTCCGTTATCAAAATCACAATGGCATCCTAATATTGTCACTACAAAAATAGCATTGGGCATTTTCCGTCCGCGCATCACGCGTAGTATAACTAGTAATGTAATAAGTAAATATGTCACTACATACATTTAAATCTAGAGTCATAATCAAGTACATGTTATTTATATGCTAACATAAAGTGTAACAGTGAATCAGAATATCATGTTTGAATCAATATATAGTTTTGGATAATAGTGACATTTTTTAGTAGATGAAACAATGGCATCCATTATTTCAAGAAGTAGCACTCTTCAAAATCCGTCTATTTATAAACAATGGCCATTCTCGTAGCACAATATCAAGGGTAACAAATTTAACAGATTGGTTCGCACGGTCGATCAGCAAAAGCTCTGTTTCGAGAATGCCATGAGGATTTCTACACCAACGATTGTGATGGAGTATATGGCCCAGGAACCCCCGGCCCATAGACTCCTACTTCTCCTACACAACTCCATTGAGCTCAGGGAACATCTCAGGCCCAAAGGCAACGGCCCAAGCGTGAAAGAGGCCCAGAATACACACTGGGGTGCCTTCGGCCTCCCTGGCCGAAGGCTCCAAAACTCACAGGATAGCCTTTTTTGGGCATACGAAGCTACTGGGAGAAAACGGCGGAAAACTGGAGCCTTCGGCATCATCGAGCCCTCGGCATCAGAGGAGCCTCCGGCTGAACCAAGCCTCCGGTCACGCAGGGCCTTCGGCTACACAGGGGTCCTCGGTCACATGGAGCCCTCGGCTACACAAGGAGCCTTCGGCCAAACATGCTCAATCATCGAAGATTCCTTTTGGAGACAGCCAACCACCGCATTTAATGCAACGTCACATCCGCCAACCGCATTCAATGCGGTGAACGTATCACTGCCGGTGCCGCCCGGTTGATGTGACCCCTCGGCCGTTGGATTACTGACACGTGTACTCTCATCGCATTTATTGCTGCTATAAATAGCAGCCCATTTCTCCTTGTAAACGATCCCAACTCCACATCTCGAGTTCATTTAATAAAATCGACTCTCTCTCCTCCTATTTGCTCTGACTTCTCTCTAGTTATTCCCGCAATAACCCCTCGGATAAGATACCCCCCGGGTAGACCGTCCATCATTTGGTGCTCTCATTGAGAGGTCTGAACAATCGAGTAAGAAACCCTCACCCTCTACCAAACTCAAAACACCTACCAAAAATGGGAAAAACTCGTGCCCAATCCAAAACCCTTGAGGAGAACCACGTAGCCCCCGGCGAAACCAACGGGGCTGAGGCCTCCAACAGGCTCTTAGTACCCGAGGGTGGTATCATCCTCGAATTGGAGCAGGCTACTGCTGACCTCCGTCAGCAGCTACAGAAGAACGCCCCTGATGCCCGCATTGGCCTTGATAATCGAAGGAGGGATCGGAGTGAGAACCAAGTTCCCCCTCCGGCCCCGGCCATCGATCTTCAGGCTGCCTTTGCGGCCTTTGTTCAAAACATGGCTCTCAATTCCGGAGCCTTCGTCGCTCAAGCATCCCTTCAGCCCTATGCTGGAGGAAATGTTATCCAGCTTCCGCTACTTACATATCCACCTTGGCATCTCAATTGACATTCTCCATGCCCAACGTCTCCAATATAGTTACCATACATCTTGATGCGGTTGTCGACTCTTTCACGACGCACGCAATTCACCGTTCTTGGTTTCTCATGGCATTCTCCGTATTCTGGACAAAACAATTGTTGCTCGTCCTATGTATAGGTTGGACATCTCAAGTCGAAAGGTAGTGAATCTTGAATATGTTGAAAATTGACCAAACCATTCTGTCAAAAAATCTTTTAAGAGTTGAGAATAAATATTTCCCACACCCAAAACACACTGCTTGTAAAAACCTATTATAACCCTGTTTTCAAATATCTAGCTTGCCCAACTTGCTCAAAGCAAGTTACGAAGTGTTAAAAATTAATATTTAAAATAATGTATCTCTTCCTTCACCATCTCACTCTATAAATATAACATTTGGAATAGGAATATTACCCGAAATGGGACTAAAAAAGTTTGAAAATTCCAAAATAGGACTGTCATGTTTTTATTCCCAAAATAAGACTAATTAGTGTCATGTTTTGGCAGTACCCGACTGCAAACATGACAGTATTTTCCAAACTTGACAATAATTACTCCTATTTTGGGAAAAAAAAACATGGCAGACCTATTTTAGAATTTTCAAACTGTTTTAGTCCTATTTTGGGAACTTTCCCATTTGGAATAATGCCCAAATTGTGGTGATTACAGAGTGAGATTGTGGAGGGAGGGATACATTCAGGGGTGGAGACAGGGGGAGGCTGGCGGTGGCCTCAACCCCTGCAAAAAAAAAATTGTGATGTATATATATGTATAAATATTTATAAGTACTAAAAAATATAGTGAAAATATAAGTTTTGGCCCCTGCTATATAAATTCCTTAAGCCCCGGCCCCTGTAACTTGTTAATCCTGGCTCCGCCATTGGATACATTTCTTATTTATTACTCCCTCCGTCCCATTAAATTCTTCCAACTTTCCTTTTTAGGTCATCCCAAAAAATTCTTCCAACTTTCACTTTTGGAAAAATTGTGTGGTTCACATTTATTTACTTTTTTCTTATACAACTACAACCATACATTTTCACTTTATTCTCACTTTTTAATTTGCGAGCCAAATCAAACTAAGAAGAATTTATTGGGACGGAGGGAGTACTGCACTATACACTCCTTTTGTATACTTCAAAAAATTAAAGCAATCTAATATCAAACATTAAATAATGTTGGCAAAATTAACATCAATAATTCGTACTATGACACATTTTACCGAAATAATGCATACAGAAAAAGTCCGAAACAATAATCCCAACCAGTTAACCTTTTCACAAAAATAAACCGGGTACTTATGATTTTAACTTTTCTGTTAATTTCTTTTAATTTTAAATATAATGAAGCAATAATATATATAAGCATTCACGGTATTATATTTGAGTGTAATCTTATTTCTACTACAAATTTAATTTATCATTTGAAAACATGCTCATCAAGTTGTCTATTATATTTGAGTATAGCCTTAATACGGAGTAAAATTTTTTATATTAATTTTCGTTATTATTATAAAACAAATTCTAAAGTAATCGTAGTAATACTACATTACTAGTGTGTACCCGTGCATCGCACGGTAAGTTATGTGTATAAAGTTTTTCTTAAATTTATAGGGACCATCGATTGTGTATGAATTTGTCAATCAAAGATTGAAAGAGAACTCAATTGACTATATATAGATGTCAAATTGAGTCGAACTCAATCGGGCTTGCTCGTTCCGTGGTGGGTTGTACTTTATTAACCTAGTTAACTCACTGGTTTCGCGGGTCAACATGCACAGGTTGTGGTTTGACTACACAACTTGCGATTTGATCAAAATATAAACATTTAATCTTGACTTTCACTATCTTAATTATTATTTGTTTACTACCAAAATTATTTAAAACTATTATATACTTACTATTTAACAGCAACCTTCGTTAACCTACTATTTCTATAATAATCAATCAAATAAATTATTCCTACATACTTTTTATTTTGTGGTTGAAAATAATTTTTTAACAATTAGTAGTCATTGTTTACAAATATATACTCAAAAGATCTAATTATATCCTTATTTTTCTACGATGAGTTCCTTTGATCAATGTCATCTAATAGTTATGAAATATTAGTATAACTATGTGATGGATATATATTATCCTGGACCGGGGTACCCAAGATAATGTATTTCTTATATTGGGCCTAGCCCGTTATTCTTTAGATCAGCACGTGGCATTCTGTAAGCCCATGTGGCCTTCATATATGTAGCTTACTTCATGTTGCAACCCTAACTTTTCCGTACGCCCATGTGGCCTTCATATATGTAGCTTACTTCATGTTGCAACCCTAACTTTTGGAGGACCCTAATTCATTCATACTACACAAATGAATTTTTTAAGAGGTTCAATAGGTTCTACAGAACATATTCCTCGATTGATGTGTCCCCAAGTTTTTATTAATTTATTAGTGTTATATAGTGATATTATATATTAACATTAATTAGTAAAATACAATGAGTAAGACAGAAAAATACAGATCCATCATTTTTTCGTCGGTCTTTTTTGTTATCTTTTATTAAAATTGCTTGAGTAATGAGGCATGTCCTTTAAATCAAGTATAAAGTAACTTTTAGATTTTTTATTACATTATTATATTTAATGAGTATTCAGTAGATTTGAGTACAAAAATTTAGATTGATTTTTTAAAATTTTTTATATTCATGTGTGGCCTCAATCTTACCTTTGGAATCGGGCCTCCAAATTTTTATATTAATGTATACCTATGATGCATTTCATTGTTACATGTCATTACTTATTTAAATTTTAACAAATCAAATACACAGGCAGTGAGGGCATAGGGGAGGCCTAGGCATGAAAAAATGAATGTTTGTAGATCCAATAATTATTCTTTATATATGATGTCAGTGTGATTCTATTTTTGCTTTCCGGTCCAATCTTTTAATAGTTTATATGATTTTTTTATATAAATGTAGGTATTAGTTTTTTTTCAGTGTTAGATATTCATTTTTTCTTACTAAGATTTATCGTGTCATTATCTGTGTGATTTACCTAGTTTCTTATGTGAGCATTATTTTATTGATTTGTTAAAATGTTGCTCTTATGCAAATTAATATTTATTTCATTATTTTCAAATTTTTATTATTATGAAGGTGTTTGACATAATTAAATTTTCTTCATGTTTTACAAAAAGAATTTCTAGATTTTTTTTACTTTTAATGGACAATTTTCTCGCTCTTTTTGTTTAAATGTACGATAGATAGTCTCACTAGAAAATGATTATTACCCTCGATTCTTGATTTAATTGACTTTAACCAAAGCACATTCTTTGTCAAATACTTAGGCATTCCATTAGCACCTTTAAAAATCTCGGTTACCCAATACTCTCCTCTTTTGGATACAGTGATTGGTTTTTTGAATGCATGAAATTGTAAAACTCTTTCCTTTGCAGGGAAACTTGAATTAATTAAATCTGTACATCAAGGTGTATAATCTTTCTGGCTACAAGTGTTTCCTGTACCCCATACCATTCTGGATAGGGTGATATCTTTATGCCGGATCTTTTTATGGGGGAGCAAATATGATAAAGTTGCATGGATAAACCTATGTCTTCCTAAAGAGGAAGGTGATTTAGGCATACGTGATTCCAAGGTTTGGAATGCTACCTTGCTAACCCAAATCCTTTGGAATATCCACTCCAAAGAGGATACACTTTGGGTAAGATGGATCCATAGCGTCTACCTTAGAGGCAGGGACAGATCCAAGGGGGGGGCGCGGGGGGGCGACCGCCCCCCTTGGACTTCCAAATTTTTCTACTATATATATAATATTTTCATAAAATTTTCATACTTTAATTAGGCATATATGTTTTCGCCCCCCTTAACTTTAAGTTTTCAAAATTAATATATAGGCTCACATAATGCAATGCTTAATTGGAGATTTAAAAGAAGTAGAATCTAAAATAATTTACATAACTTAAAAAAATAAACAATAGAACTCGTTGTTTAAGACTTAGGGTACCAAAAAATTCTTAGTTTTGTAATGTTTAATTATTTTTATTAGATAATTAGTACTCGATTTTGTAAGATATCAAAACATATTGAATATCAGATACAGTAGTTAAATAGTATAAATGTTTGTTGACATTAAATTACACATTTCATTTACCTCTTACTTTCTAAAAACAATTTGTTGAATAGATAATACTTTAACTTATTTTAGAATTAATGCAAATATAATATGCACCAAATATATATGAATTAACATTACTATGTATCATATTATTCTAAGTATAGTAATCTCATGCATACTATTGTAATATTAAGAAAACTCATCATGACCCACAAATACCCTTCTTGGTAGACAAAAATCTCAATTCAAAAATCAATTCTTTATCCTGTTAAGAATCATGTGATTAAACAAGGCATAAGTTACTTAAGAAATATTGGTTGATGTGTACCTTTAACTTTAACCACTTTACCTTCAAATAATATCATAAAATGTTATACTACGTATATCATATCCTTTCTTATTTTCAAATAATATCCCTTTAATTTGTCATTTCTTAAGCTTTAATGTATAAATTTTTTTTTCTCGAGCACTTATAGTTATTAAATCAAAGTTATATTTTCATTGTCTATAATTAGAATTAGAATATAATAGATTTAATTGTCATCGTGTATGTAGTATGTACTAATGGAACTTTTTAAATAAAAATTAGCCACAGAGCCCTACACTAGCGAAAAATCGCCCCGCTACACTAGCGATTTTTTCCCGTTCCGCTTACTAGCGAAATTTTTTCACTCCCTACACTAATGAAAAAATTTCGCCCCCCTTGACTCGAAATCCTGGATCCGTCCCTGCTTAGAGGCCAATCCGTGTGGAGTTTCACTCCACACTCAAGGGACTCCCAATTAATGAAGCGAATGGCATTAATAAGGGACCGAATTTGTGCGACGTTTGCAACAAAAAAATGAGGTTATTATGATGTTAAATTCCTTTTGTGTGAATGGTAAAATATCTTCCTCGAAGGTCTATGATCTATTACGCATTTGTGGTACAGTTAGGACATGGATGACTTTCATTTGAAAGATATACATACCACCCAAGTTCTCCTTCATAACGTGGCTTGCCTATAAAAATAGGCTGACCACGGGGGACAACATCACATACTTAAACTTGGTTAACATTTATGACTTGATATGGCATACTAGAAACGCAACCAGATTTTATGCTTCTCGCATGAAAGAGAAGGATGTTATAGCGAAGATCAAGCATATGTTGTACAAAATAATGTACAACCTTTACCTGAGCGAGATGATTACTTTTTGAAGTGGGATCAAAGTCATTTTTTTGTTTACGCCACTGGCTATGTGATTGTAATTATAAGTGAGTGCTCCTTGCATCACTTCTTTTTGATGATCTTTGTGCTTGCTTTTAGCAGCACCAATGATGGGTTATTGATATTTTGGGGCACCAGTAACCAGTTGCAATAGACTTGTTACTTTTCTTGGGCTTGTTACTTTTCTTGGGTGTTGATATAATTTTACATTTCATCCAAAAAAAAATCAAAAGTGATTCTTTTCTCTATTATGACTTCACACATGATAAAGAAGTCCATGAAAAATTCATCCCTAAGCCTTGCGAAACACAGGACTGGCGTTGTACACAAATTCAGTACCTGAAGGGTACGGTAGAATTCGACATTATTAAATACGGAGTACTACTCTAAGTCATGAACTTCAATTTAGTTATCCACAATCGTGGATTTTACAAAGTCTGCTTAACCTTTATAAAATTTTCAAGTTTGTTAAGAATACCAGCATGAACTCTTTTGAATGTTGAGGGGCCATTGGCTATTTATGTGCTTAAAAAAGAAGGTTATTGTTGTTATTCAAGGCATGAAGAACTGAAATTATGAAGGATTGTGATGTGGGCTGAGCATTTTGACTCATTTCCTTCTGCAATAACAAGCACGTATTAATAAATCCTACTCACTAGCTCCTTTCTGTCTATAACCAGAGTTTTCCTAGAAGGAAGGAGAGAGATAGCACACTCACTGTCTCATCCCCATTACCTGTTTTATTTTATGTACAAAAGGCTAACTGAAGAAACGAATGGTACTAAAAAAAATGTGTTTTATGGACTCAGCTGGAGACCAACCACATATAGAATGTAGACCACATAGTAAGTGAGACTGAAGCCAATCCATAAGCCCATAGCATAATTACTGAGCATTCACTTTCACCTGCTCCAAACAATTGAGTCATGGTGCCTGCGAATCGAAAATAGCTTGTGTAACTTCATTATCTACTTAGGAGTTGTACATAATATTCACTTATTCAGAAACTTCAAAAAAGTATGAACCATGGAAGAAGCTCAAGAGATCAGAGAATTATTTGATTTGTTTACTTGTGATAATCATTATGATATGCTAACAACTACATATTCTCTGTTTAATTTACAGCTCATTTAACTACTAGCTATACTAGATACAATTTATTTAGTTCATAGCTCATTCATAATTCATTACGTACATAACATATAGTAATATTTATCACAAGTTAGCAACTCTTATCTTATTGATCTTTAAGCATTGAGCCTCAATTCTTAACAAGAACGATGACATACCAATGTTCATGGCAGGTGGAACTGCATATTGAAGATACAGAACAAATTGATACAATGGATCATGGGCAACTATGCCAAAATGGATGGCTCCTTTAACAATGGCTATGCCTGTTATAGGAAGGACAATGTATCGAGCAACAATGATCCCAATAATAATGGTCTTATCTATAGATGATGATCCTCTCAAACCTGAAAATAACAAAAGGGTACTGATTTTTTATTTATTATTTTCGATGAAAAGCATAGATGGCAGATAGTATCAGTACCTTTTAAGAGGTTGGCTCCCATTATGAGTGTTACAGCCGGGATTGAACCATCCCTGCAACATAATGTATGCCTTTCAACCAAGTATTTGCAGATGTGGAATTAAATTATTACAACTCAGAACCATAATATAGCATTCTAAATATTAGACGACATGTGTGTAACTAAACTAATATTATTCAGAACCAAAAGAAGATGTGCCGGACTGACTCAAGAGTCGTGACTACCAAAGGATAACCCCCAAATGTATTGATGTTATTACTAATAAACATAGCACCGCTATTTATAGTTATTCCAATATTGCTAATAAGACTTGAGCGTATTCACTAAAATAGAAAACTTATACTCATAGGAAAGTGCAACTACTAATAATTATAGAAAATTGATTCTAAAATAAGAAACTAATAATAATAATAATAATGATGATGATGATGATGATTACTACAAGTCTACAATGATTATAAATTTATAATAACACTCCTTCACCTTTCTTGTGTGCAACTCTATCATGAGATGCGCTTGTATCAAAAACCCATTGGCTAATGAGGAATGGATTCACTGATTAGAATATACCCAAAATTTCAATATCATTGTTTATATTAGTCACTTATTACTCCAGATATGTCTAATAACCAGTTTAAATTCACTTGCCTTCCAATTTTTTTTCTAGTATATTATTGTGTATATGGATCAAAATAATATGGATTAAAATAAGCAGGCAAGGAAAAGTTCTGTTCTACCCCAGCAACAAGGCAGTATCTTGGATCACGTGAAGTGGAGCAGCATCACCAATCAGCAATTTCCTGATTTCAGGTGTAAGACCAACAATGAAACCAACAATCTGCATAGGAAATGATCACATTGGTTATGCCAATAATGTAGGGGGTAACATTGTTGAAGTTTGACAATGCCATGAAAAAAGAAGTGTACAGCTCCAGTGGTTGAAGGTGCTAATATGCTCTTCAGATTGATCTTCCTTGAAAGCATCTCAAGATACTGCTTTGCTTTAGCTCCAAAAGATGTCTGATATATTTGTACGAAAGAATATTAATCTCATCACAAGTAATGTTAAGGGAGTGTTTGCAATAGCTTGTGCTTTAAAAAAAGCACATTTTAAAGCGATTCTGGAAAAAGTGCTTAATAGTAAAAGTTGGTGGTGTTTGAAAAAAAAATGATTTTGAAAAGTAAAAACTGGTAGTGTTTGGTAAAATATGTGCTTTTTGTGTAATAGAAAAAGGTAAAAAACAGATTCTAGCTTTTAACTTTTTAGTGTTTTATTTAAGCAGGAGTTGTCACTTGAAAACACTTTTTTTAAGCCAAAAGCCGAGTAACGCTTATTTTAAGCGTTTGCAAACACTCCCTAAGTATAACTCCATCTTTCTTGAAATGAACTTCCAGTGGAAACTGGAAAGCAGAACCTTTTGTTCTGAAAATTCTTCCTTTTCAGTGATGCAGTCATTTGATGGAAGTATGAGTTCTGTGGAGCTCCCACGCTCTAACGGAGAGTGAGATTTACTGAGAGGTGAGTGAATAATTTCTATTTCCTTGGAACTCCTACTCGATGATATTCGGATGATATTGTACACATAAGACCAGAGATAAATTGCTCCGATCTGAAGTTCAAGCAGCAAGTCATCATGGCATTATTATTAGATTGAACTTACTTCCCGTCAAAAATCTGTAGATGGTTTAGTCATCTCACAAATGAATCCAATGTGTGAAATAAAATATGATAGTATATATTTGATCTTCTCTACTTATCAAAGCATCATACTTCACGATCATAGTTTACTTCAGAAATAGGCATTATAATTTGATTCATTATTAGTGCTAGCTGTACGAATCTTCTCTCCCATTGCACTAAAAACTAGTATTTGTGTCAAACCCAAAAGAAACAAATGTATCCATACCGCCATGGAAAGTGAAGCATAGCCCATTCCATACGTATGACAAATGTCAGGATCTCCAAATGGGCTGCCTTTCTCTTTACAAACTGCCGGAATTATAATAATAAGCATGTTGCCCAAGTTTCCTGTTCATATATGTAAGGAAAGAAAGCTAATAAATTACCATGTACATAAATCCTGAAAATTTTTACATTATTATACCATATGAATAGAAGACTTTGTTTTGAACAACGGAAGCTCTAAAAGTATTAAGTTCCATATATCTTATCATAAGCTTTTCAATGTTTTAGGGAAGAAAAGTGAAATCTCTCTCTAAATGCCCCCAAATTAGGTGGTATCCTCCAAGAGAGTGCAAGGCAGAGGTGTGTGTGTCTAATAATTAGTGCTGTAATGCGAAGGTATAAGTTTTTACCTCCATCAATACTAAGAATCTAAGATTAACCAAATTCTGTTTAGAAAAGGGAGTGAGAGAGAAAGAGAACTGGGAGAGAACAAGATGAGTATACAAATGAAAAATACGGAGTAATAAAAATGCATTGTTATAGTCAGTGCTTCATTATAAAAAGCATTATGGATTAAAGAACCACTGTTTTGTGTTGAAAACGTGCCATGACTCCACTTCTTTTCTTGTTAAGAAAAACTCATGTGTAAAACCCCTTCTGAAATTTGTTGCCACGCCATAGACGCTTGAATAGAGTAATAGTATCTTTGTATAGCAAGATCACGAAAGACGGCCAGGCAATTCATTACAGTGGAGCTTTCTGTGGAACTGAACAAATTTTACACAATAAGAAAAGTAAACACGAGTAAAACAAAATGAACAAAACATACCAGCCGCACAACATCCCACGATTAGCCCTCGTAGATGTTGGGGAGCTCTCGTAACCTGAACGACAACAACCCCAAGAATCGAACCAATCACAAATGTGATGAAAATGTTGAGAGGCATGAACCACCTGAAGAAAGAGTGCGTGCAACAATATACTTGAAAACACGGTTGAGTAACAAGTTGCTGCCGGGAAAAGAAAAAGAAAAACTCACATCTTTATCATGCTTTTGTACGTAATTGAATTAGCCAAGCTGCTGGACACCAAACAAGGATTAAACACGTAAAACACAATCTGCTCCACAACACAAACAGAATAGCAAGCATAAACAACCAAGTTCAAATGCTTGCCCATCCAATCTAACATGCATATAATTGACTATTAATTGATGCAAAAAATCAAAACAGAAAACAGACATACATTGTTCATATGCTTCCTTGCATCCTCTCCCAACAAATCGAAACGTTCTAATGCAAGAACAGATCCTAAACCCGTCACCAGCAGCACTTTGAGGACAGGCATTGATGCCGCAATGAACAGATCCCAGAAATTCCTCATACTTTGATTTGCCTTCACTTCTGCTACTGCTAATCAAGCTTTAACAACCAATAACCCCACTCAATCAAGTTAATTAAGGGTGTAGTAGGAACCCATCCATGTCGGTCGAACATTCAGGATAATAATAAAAAATAGTTATCGGTTCAAATAAACGATCACTTGAAACAACACAGAACACAGTAGTACGGAATATTTTTTACTTGAAGCATATTCATACAGTATTACAGTAAAAATCACTAAATCAGTCTATTTCATTTTTTGAGACGGTTTCTTTCTGGGCTGCATATACACAAGGTAAGAAGAAACAGCGATAAATCCCTTGCAGCGAAATGGAAGAAGAATTTAACCAGGATTGTAAGAACTTCCAAAATTGATTTCTGCAGCAATGATTAAGACATTTGAAGAACGAATCTACAATCAATCTCAAAATAGAAACTGAATACACGTATACAAGTCAGATATACACGCGTACGTACACAGATGCAATTCGGAACTCTGAATTGAAGAGAAGACAGAGATCCGATATGTAAGAAGTGCACAAATATATAAATATATTTATTTTATTATTATTATTATTATTATTATTATTATTATTATTATTATTATCCGGAAGCGCATGCATATCAGCGTAGCTACGGCGACGTAGGCTGATTGTACACTGCCACTGTCCTGTCCTATGTGAGGTGTCTATTTTGGAAATTTCACTTGATGGAAATGATACGATAGTACATCAGGAAGGTAGGCCACCTCAGTCCCACGTCTCATGTAGTGAACTAGTGACAAGTAATTTCAAAAATTACTCCGTCCCTTATAATTTTGACAACTTTTCTTTTATGGTTGTCCCAAAAATTTTGTCATTTTCCCTTTTAATCAATCAATTTGAGACCCATATTATTTTTCTCTCCTCTGCACAAATAATATCAGAGGTAAATTTTAATTTTTGACACTGTTTCAACACTGTTTGGCACTTTTTGACACTGTTTTGACGTAGATAACTTGTCATTTAAAGAAAGGGAAACTTGTTTTTGGGACTGCTAAAAAGGGAAAGCGGGAACTTCTTTGCAGGACGGAGGGAGTATTTATTTTGATTATTCTTCAATATTGAAGTTTCTTTAATATTCTTTTAAACCTATTATAGTATTTGCTCATATTAATATCAACATCCTTGATTGGGATGAGATTCGAACTTGCGACCTCCACTTTGGGAGATCAGCAGTGACGCCATCAGACCACAAGTTACTTGACCTTCAATTGTGAAGTTAAAAATCGTGTCTTTGGTAGTCCATAAAAAAGAATTACATCCGTCTTATGACACAATTATTAAAAAAAAGTGAGTTTATATGGTTAACATTGAACTGATAAAATCAGAATAAAGTAAGAATGATTTAAAGTGCACATTTTACCAATTTTTTAATGGAATAATCTTAGTGGGATTTTTCGAAAAAGAAAAATGAGGCAATCTTAATGTGACACAAGGAGTAGTTGATAAGCTAAAAATAAGGACTACCACATGAGCTCATTGCCTTAGCGGAGGTGATGTGATTGCCAAAAAAAATTATTTCATTATTAAATGTTGAATTGTTAAATACGAATAAAATAATAATAATTTAAGGCGTTTTTTTAGAGTTATGCTAAAAGTACAAAAATTCTTACAAAAACTCTTAAAAAAAGAATATGTGTCATCATCTCATTATTTAACACATCACATCACCTTTACAACACTTTTACATCAAAGGTAATTAGAATAGTCACATCACTTGTTTGTAAGTTTTTTTGTACTTCTAGCATTTTTTTTAAATACTACCACTAATATTCCAAAAGACATAAAAGTGGGTTTTTTGTAAAGGACATAAAAATGACTTAAGAAACAATTTTCCAATTAGGTGACTATTTATTAATTACGTGGGTTCAATAAATCAATAGTAAGGAAATTGCCACGTGTAAAATTCAGAAGGCTACATTTCATAAGCATTAAAACCAAGGTTATTAAAATCGTATTTTTGAATCGAATCGGTAGATGTTTTTAAAAATCGAATCGTAAAATCGAATCGCAAATGGTAAGATTTTACCAAACATATTTTAATAATTATAAAATAAATAAATATTAAAATTAAGTTGCAAGTTAATGATATTATATCATTTCATTACATAAAACTATATCTAAAATGTTATAAGCAAGATTTATAAACTGTTTATATAATGTAAATATATTGAATAATAACATTAAACATATGTAAAACATAAAAATAATTAGGTAACACAAGAATCCATTACTTTTATAAATAAACTATTCATATTATTATTATTGGAATTACGTATCAATTTGTAGTTGTTAATTTTAATAAATTTGAGCCATTTTCACCAAAAACAGCTTATTACGATTTTGCTACGATTTTGCTACGATTTTATACGATTCTACACGATTTTAGAACGATTTTTTTACGATTTTGTACGATTTTATGATTTTACGATTTTACCTGCGATTTGAATCGCTTTATTAATGTAGAATCGTAAAATCGTACGATTTTACGATTTAAATCGAGATTTTAACAACCTTGATTAAAACCTTCAATATTTTAGGTCACCGTGAGCTGAAATTTGAAAACATTATTTAATGATTCACTTCATCTTTTAATATCACTACATAATTACTAGATAATAATTCCGTAGGGTGTTTGGTTAACAATATATCAGCTATTTTTTGGCTGATATGACTGTATCTGGCTTTTTAACCAAAGTGTTTGGTTAGCTAGCCTTTTCAATTGACTTTTTCTTCCGTCAGCCAAAATATAGAAACACAATTGTTGGCGTTTACAATCGGCTGTTCAACATCTTTCCTATGTTGCCCACGTATTTTACGGGCTCCTCTAAGAGTGACAAAAAAAATCTGGACGCAAGCAGCCTTCTCCCACATTTTCTGCTCCTTCAACTTAAGGTATGGCTGCACTCCAAAATGGCTTTTTGGCTAATGTTGCCTACTGATTTTAAGAAGCAAGGGATGCTGGGATGGTTTAACCAGATGATAAGTATCGATAAGACATTTGAGTCAACCTCAAAGTATTGATAAGCAAAGGATGAAGACGGCCGGAAGATTGTATCGATAAGCATGAGATGGCCATGTTTAATACTACGTATAAATTGGTATAATTATTACGTACGTAGTTCGATGCATTTTTTTAAATAAAAAACGACCAAATAAAAAAATAATTGATGTCCTTAAAAGTCATTTAAGGAGTTATCAGCTGATTGTAAACAACTATTCAACCAAACACCATCTTACAAACGGCTAATTTTATAAGCCAATCAAAACAGCTAACTGAATCTAACTGAATCTGTTGTTATAAATCGGCTAACGCAACCAGCCACCAACTAATGTTCGGTATCATTTTGTACGTGCGTAAAGCTCCCCACGTGCGCATGCATGCAGTTCTCTTCAAGTTGGAGTCTTTAATATTTTAAATCATTTGGTTATTATTTTTGGATGTACATTCTTATCACGATAGCGTAGCTATTCAATAGCTTTTGTATAGGCATAGAATTCTATCCGGTTGTTACGTAGACTAGGCAACAAGTGTATATATGTATACGGCTGTTCGGCCTTTCACTAGGAAAATGGAAAAACACTTCTATTCGTCCAAATTTCTACATGGTATCAGAGCACGATCCTGAGGCCTGAACGAGGATTCTGAGTATTTCAACGAGATACTCCTTCTGAAACGATGACGAATGGTACTGGCATCGGTACCAATGAACCGGTGAAGAGGAGAATCAATGATCCGTCCTCTCCCTATTACTTATCAAACTCGGATTTTCCCGGGCTGAATATTTGCGGAATGCTGCTCAAAGGCGAAAACAATTATCGCGAATGGGCAATTGCGATGAAGAATGGCTTCCGAGCAAAACGGAAGATGGGTTTCGTAGACGGCACTATTAAACGTCCCACGAACAACCCCATGGACGAAGAAGATTGGGTGGTCGTGAACTCCATGCTGGTTGGCTGGACCATGACCGCTATCGAACCCGCACTCCGAACAAACGTGACCTATATGGAATCGGTGTTTGATTTGTGGGAAGATTTGAAGACTAGGTTTGCCGTTGGTGATCCGATGCGCATCCATGAACTGAAGGAGGCTCTTCGGGATTGCCGGCAGCGTGGTGAAACCGTTAGCACTTACTATGGGAGACTCAAGACTCTTTGGGATGATTATGATGGGTACAGGGACGTGCCACGATGTGATTGCGGGAGATGTACCTGCGACCTCGAAAAAAAGTTCTTGAAGCAGATTGAAAAGGAGAAGACACACGACTTTCTGATGGGGCTAGACACTGAAAACTTCGGTGTATTGCGGTCTAATATCCTTGGGACGGATGATCTGCCACCACTCTCTAAAGTTTATAACCTTGTAATCCAGGAGGAACGTCACATTGGCATAATGAAAGGTCGTGAAGTGAAGACTGAAGCAGTTGCCTTTGCGACTCAAATCCAATCCAGCAAAGATAATGTGAGTGTTTCCTATTTTAAAATATAGGTCTTTTATCAGAAAAACGAGATTGACTAGATCATTACTTGTTTAAAAAAACACAGTTATTATAACATAATTGTAAATGAACAAAACTCAACTCTTCAAAATTCAATAACTTAAAGTGCATGCATTCACAATATATATGCATTTTTTATATATTGATACAAACAAGTTTTTTTGAAAGGATATTGATACAAAAATTAAATGGTATAACATTTATGCATATTTTATACAACTATTAATGCATATTTTCATTACAATGATGCACTTTTCTAACGGGAATCACACCATGTGTGTGTATGTGCGCATATATTATACCGAGAAAATTTATTGGTGAGAAACATAAGTAAAATATTATGTAAGGGAGATTTAATAAAGAGAGTTTTCATTGCCGTACGCAGTGCCGATCCTACATAAACTGGGGCCTGAGTCGAGCTTTCATAAAAGGGCCCTATACATAATATTAGTTTTGTAATACAACATATTTAGAAATAGAGGATTAATATCACAAAAAACTCAATACTTAAAATAACATTCTTACTTTATAACATAAAAAATCACAATTTTGATTAATTTTGGATTGAAAATTACACAATTTTTATCACGATAATCTTAATAAAAAATAGATCTAAATTCTCAAATATAAAATATCAATTGCAAGGCATGAGCCTACTTGACTAGTTTGTAAGACAAATAAAAATCAACTTGCTTTTAATTTTTAAATAGCATTTGTTTATGCAGATACTTCAAATCCCAGCCAATAATATAAGATTTAGTAAATAGTTATAGCAAATAGTTATAGAAAATAGAAGTTAATAAGTTAGTTCATTTGGGTATTTACAAATCAATAATTCATCAAATTAGCAAATCATACTAAAAGCTAGATTTTTGGAAATAATAACATATCGACAAATTTGGGACTTCATGTTTGTACTTCACTACTTCATTGATAACTCTGTTGTCCCGCTTGTTTTTTAGTACATATAGGGGTTGTTTGGAACTGGTTTTGATTCAGCTTCTTTTTTAAAGCAGAAACATAATACGGAGTACATAAGAATAAGTTTTCAGAAGTTGGTCCCCCCAACTTCTAAAAAACTTATTGTATGAATAAATTAGAGCTCCAAAATTAGTTTTACATTTTTATCCAAACACTCTAACTTCTGCTTCTACTCCCTGAAGGAGCCGAAACAGTTTTAAAATCAGATCCAAACATCCCCATACAATATAAATGTTTTTAAAATTTTTGGGCCCCTAATTTTTAAAATTTTTTGGGGCCCTGAGGCCCAAGCCTCACTGGCCTAAGGGAAGGACCGGCTCTGGCCGCCCGTACGAGACTAGATAACTAAGAGGGCAATTGTAAGGAGTTGTTCGTCAGTCATGGCAGCTAAAAGTGAGATATATAACCTATCAAATACGTTTTTACTTCACTCATGAAACTTGTGATATACCATAGCGTATGAGTCACTATGAAAGAGATTTTGATTTACCATAGCGTATAATCGAGAGGGAAAGCAATTCTTTAAAGTCTGCGGTGAAGGAAGAAATTCAAACCTATATATTCCATGCTTGAGCCTTTACACGGACTATGGTTTGTTATCTTCTGATCTACTTAGTAAATCATGATATGATAGCACTCATGAAACTGAATAAGGAGCGTGAATGTTGAGAACATTTATTAGGTTAACGGAATGAAAGTATCTTTCTTGCGGTACGGTGGATCTAATGTTTTGGTTAATCGCACGATATAATAGAGGTAAATGAGCGAGAAAATGAAATGTTAGCTTAATTAGCTCCTTTTTCTTCTATTCACGTCGATTCTCTCCTTTTAGATTTTCTTTTCCTCTAGTTCGATTCTCATTTTTTAGCTGCTATTATATTTAATCGGTAGTCTTATTTGTTTGTTTTGATTTTAAAATTAGGTAGAGTATATGTGTTAATTGCTAGGCTTGCCACAAGTAAGGATCAACCTTCCTTTTTGGTTTGACATGCAAAGTTTTTGCTTAGAATGTTTTCTTTTGGACTGCTTTCAGTCCCAGACCAGACCGGATCAGATCAAACCAGACCAGACCAGACCAGACCAGACTTCCATAGTTATAAAATACACAGAGACCAGACGTTTACCAGACCAGACCAGCTCAGACCAGATCAGACCAGACCAGACCAGCAAATTTCAGTCCAAAAAAAAACATTCTTAGTGTCCAAGTGTGCATGCATGTCTTGGTTTTGTATATTACGGCCATGTGTCATCTGCCATGCACATACATACATTTACATTACAAGTGTCCAATTTTTTTTTAGTTGTCCTCATTTGCCAAAAAAATGTCGTATGCTCCCATAGGATGCTTCTATTTGAGAATTTTAATACTACGTAGATTAATTATATAAGGTCATAATTGTTGCATTTGTCTGCTTGGCAATAGTTCCTTATTCTATCGTAACTTTATGAGTTGTATGTATTTGATAACTATTGAACCGTTTATAAAAAGGTAAATTCTACAGTACCCCAAATGTACCGTACCTTTGTCCAAATGGACCAATAAGAATGATGCAGTTGAATTATTTAAATCTAAATTAAAAAGCATATAATGATTTGGACCAATCAAATGCATGGTAGGTACGGTACCCCATTTTTTAAATGGGTACCAGAGTTCTCACCTTATAAAAAAAACGGCTTTTCATTTATTTAAAACTTCGAGTATATTTTTTTTTACCTTTAGACGTAGAAATTTTATATCAAATCAGCTAGACCAGATTTTGGGATGTTACACGAGTTCATTGAACTCTCGTGGACTAGTCGTCTTCACGCAAGAGAATTATAGACACGCATCTCCATATTATTCTAGAACTTCTCAATTAAGGAGGGATCTCATTACTAATTATACTAAATTATCCCTTAATTAATGGTTAGGATGATGCCAATAAAAGTAAAACACAATGTCTACCATAAATTCCGTCGAGGTCTCCTTAAGAGTATCCATATTCTATAGTACTATAGAATATGGATACTCTTAAGGAGACCTCGACGGAATTTATGGTAGACATTGTGTTTTTTGCTTCATTTTTTGTGTATGTTCTTCATTAAGTCTAGTTCATCCATACCCAATTTGAGCAAAAAAAAAAATCAATTGGGAAGGTCGTCAAATGATTTACGAAAGGTAACTGCGAGTCTGCGCCGGAAGATACATATAAAATGCAGTTATCTTTCAAAAATCATTTGACGTCCTTCTCGATTGAATTTTTTTCTCAAATTTGGTATGGATGAACTAGACTTGATGAAGAATATAAAAAACAAATTCAGCTAAAAATACAACCGGAAACCACCTCAAATTGAGGTGGTCGGACCACAGTCCTGTCCGGCAAGAGATTTCTCTTCAGATATACTACTACACTCCCTGAATTAAAAAAAAAAGCAATACATTTCTTCAATTATGTATACGAACTCATCACCTAAGTGTATGGGCTATAATTAGTATCTGATTAGTCCTTAGCAAATTTATAATTACAATAATTAATTGAAGTCACCCATCTATGAATAATAAGTAAATCAATATCTTTAAAATTAAGTAAGACATATATTTACCATATAAGTGTAGCTTATAAATTTCAGTTAACTCTTAATTCACTGCTCACTTTCTAAATTCTATGTATGTCTGTTATAGGGTACATATGTAGAGCTTACTTCCCTGATCAGTGCTTGAGTTGTATTTAAAAGTTTTTTAATTAATTGTGCAGTTTTTTGCTTTACTATTTACTAAAGTTACTTTAAATCTTTGAAGTTAACAATGGATGATGACAGTTGGTTGGAACAACCAAGGTATAGCGAAACTTATGTTAATGGAGTGAAAGATTTTATCAAAAATGTCTTTTCAAGCTATTCCACCGGAGGCCAATGTAGGTGTCCATGTAAAAGATGCAACAATCGTAAGTGGCATAATCGTGATACCATATACGATCATCTCATTTGCCATGGGTGCTCTCCAAGTTTCTTCAATTGGACTCGTGACGTTTCATGTATGCAAGATTTTAAAGAAAGTTTTCATGAAAATGTAATGAATGAAGAGTTTGATGATGGGTTGAATGAGATGTTGCACGCCACTTTCGCATATGAAACAAATAATTATGGTTTCAGGGCTGGTCCAAATGCAGATGCTAAAAAGTTTTATAAACTTCTCGATGAGGGAAAACAACCATTGTATGAAGGTTGTAAAAAGTTTTCAAGGTTAAGTTTCATAGTCAGGCTTTACCTTTTCAAGTCTACACATGGAGTTACAGAAGCTGCATTTTCCGATCTTTTAGGAGTGATTAGGGATGCTTTTCCTTTTGCTAATGTACCTACATCTTTTAATGCCGCTAAGAGTGTAATTAAAGATTTAGGACTGGGATATGAAAAGATACATGCTTGTCCTAATGATTGCATGCTATTTTGGGCTGAAAATCAAAGTGAAGATACATGCAAAACTTGTGGTGCATCGAGGTGGAAAGTAACAGAAGGTGAATCTGCTAGCAGAGATGATCACACTAAAAATAAGATCACCAAAGTAGCAGCAAAAGTGATGAGGTATTTTCCTCTCAAACCAAGATTGCAACGAATGTTTATGTGCAAGGAGTTCTCTGAAAGTATGATATGGCATGCAAGAGATCAAAAAGATGATGGGAAGTTAAGACATCCAGCGGATGGTCAGGCTTGGAAGGCAATGGATGCTAGGTATCCACAGTTTTCATTTGAACCCCGCAATGTTCGATTTGGTTTAGCGTCTGATGGGTTTAATCCTTTTCAAACAATTAGCATATCTCATAGCACATGGCCGATTGTGTTAGTGAATTATAACCAACCACCTTGGTTGAGCATTAAGGAACAAAATTTAATCATTTCAACACTAATTCCCGGCCCTACTTCTCCTGGGAAGAATATTGATGTGTATATGCAGCCTTTAATTAGAGAGTTGAAAGAATTATGGAATGTTGGGTTAGAAACTTATGATGCTCGGAATGATGAAACGTTTTTGTTACAGGCTAGTATACTTTGGACAATTAGTGACTTTCTTGGTTATTCAATGTTATCTGGATGGAGTACGCAAGGAAATCTGGCCTGTCCGGCATGCCATTACGAGACTTCCTCAATGTACTTGAAACATAGCAAGAAAATGTGTTATATGAATCACAGGAAGTTTCTTGATGCCAACCATGAATGGAGATTAGATAAAAGAAAATTCAATGGTGATGTTGAAGTGGGAGATAGACCAAATGAGTTGTCTGGATTAGATATTGAAGACCTATTAACTGGGTTCAAGAATTCATTTGGAAAACAAACGAAAAAAACTAAGAGAAATTCCAATATTCCATGGAGAAAGAAGTCCATTTTCTTTGAGTTGCCATATTGGAAATATAATTTGTGTCGCCATAATCTTGACGTCATGCATATTGAGAAGAATATTTTTGATAATATATTGGGGACTTTGTTGAATATTGCTGGGAAGAGTAAAGATCACTTTAATGCTCGTTTTGATTTGCAAGAAATCGAGATTGGGAAGGTGTTGCATCCCACTTATTCTACTGATGGAAAATACATCGAAATTAGACCTGCTATATTTGATATGAATGACAACGAGAAAGAGTTGTTTTGTTCTGTGCTGCAGAACTCCAAATTACCACATGGAACTGCTTCAAATATTGGTCGTTGTGTTCAAATGAGTGCGAGGAAAGTTTCAGGATACAAGAGCCATGATGCTCATTTTATCCTCCAAAATCTGTTACAATTTGCTATGAGGAAATCATTGAAAAAAGAGGTTGCTTTGCCTTTGATGAAATTGGGTTCATTCTTCAAGAGTCTGTGTAACAAAGTTATTGATCCAAATGATCTAGAGAAGCTTCAAAAAGTGATTGTGGAGACAATTTGCCAACTTGAAATGATATTTCCACCATCATTCTTTGACATAATGATTCATTTGTCTGTTCACTTGTGTAAAGAAGTTGAGCTTGGTGGACCGGTGTATACCAGATGGATGTATTTTATTGAGAGATTTCTAGGAAAATTGAAGTTTTTTGTTCGTAATAAAAGTAAACCAGAAGGTTTTATAGCAGAAGCATACTTGGTTGATGAATGTTTGACTTTCTGCTCTAGATACATGGGTGAGAATCTGAAGACAAAATGTCATAGCTCCTCAAATAAATCTGAGCGGGATGGGTATCCTTTGGGTCTTGGGAGGAACAAAAATGGAAAGGCAATTCATCTAGATGATGATACGTTCATCAAATCTCATCGATACATTTTATTCAACTGTGGAAGTGATGAAGTTGAAAAGTTAATGAGGTTAGTAGATTCCACCCGGAGTTTTTATTATTGACATTATAACTTTACTTTATAACTATTGTACTTAATTTACATTGCAGGGAGCATAAGTTAATAGTTGAAAGCTTTGCGAAGGCAAAGAAGTATAAAAGAGCTCGAGCACATGGTGAAGAATTTCACAAGTGGTTGAAGAGTGTGGTTATGCAAAATCGTGATGTTTCAAAGCAGTTATTAAGCTTGGCAAAGGGTCCAAATCGAGTGGCAAAGAGGTTTAGTGGTTATGTAATAAATGGTTACAGATTTCATACCATAAGTAGAGATAAAATGCGCACAACTCAGAGCAGTGGTGTTTTTTTAAAGGCCCTTACCACATGTTTTGCAAGTTCTAAAGATCAAAATCCAATGACAGAAGATATAAGTTATTATGGTTCAATAGAAGAAATAATTGAAGTTGATTATTGGGCTGATTATACCGCTGTTTTATTTAGGTGTTGTTGGTACCAAGAAGAAAAGGATGATTATTCGCTTCTTCGAGTTAATTTCAATAAACTGTGTTATAAAAATGACCCTTTTGTGTTAGCTACACAAGTACAACAAGTTTTTTACATTGAAGATGCTACTGAAAAGGGATTACACTATGTAGTGAAAAGTTGTCCAAGAAACTTGTTTGATATAGAAGATACAAACAAGGAAGGTGAAGAGGATATTGTTGAACGTCCATTACATGATAGAGACGCCATTAATCAATGGGAGTGCATTTGGGAAAGAGAAGATGTACCAAGAATAGAGATTCCCATTGAAATGGTTGATTATGTGCTAGATAAACCTCACCCGGATAAGGAAGATATAAATGAGATAGAATGACATTATAAAAAGGAGCTGGTAACGCAAGATTTTTTGGGTAGTATGTTACTAACTATGTTTTGTTAATATGCGTTTAATATATTCTTTATTATTTGTTAATGTTATTTGTGCTCTCTAGACTTAACTTGTGCTTGAATTGGTTTGGAATGTGTATAGAATATTAGTTTGTTGCATTAAAATATTTTTATTTTAATGCAGAATGGTAGACAAAGTGTTTTCTTTGAACTTCATCACTGGCGGAACATTTCTAAAGACCAAATACTCTAGTGGATATTGTAGGAAGATTAATGATGCAATAGATGTGGAGAGATTTTCATATGCTGTCTTGATGGAATATGTGAAAGAAGATTGTTCTTTTGAAGAAATTGGAGGTGTTTATGTTCCCAATGCCAACAAATTAGGATGGAAGTTGCTCACAAATGACAATGATGTTATAAATTATGTGCTTGCGCATGAAAAAGATGATGTTATTGATTTTTGGATCGACAATGTAGCTGATGAGGAAATCCCTCCAATGGATCAGAATCAACCACATGTTATTGTAAGGCCAAGAAAGTGCGTCTTAACAGGTACATATACTGAATTCCTCATTTTTAATTTTATACTTGTTATTATTAACATGATTTTAAGAATGACATTATTTGTTTATAGGATCAAATAATCCACCAAAGAGAAATGTTTTCATGCTAAAGTCTGCTCAAGAACATCATGAAAAAGCAAAAGAAAAAAAATGCATCGCAGAAAAGAGCAAAATGAAGGCAAATGACAAGTTGGGTGTCAAACATGTTGGTGGACGCGTGAGTTCATTTATTTATATAATTACCAAAAAACTAAACTTCAGTTAGTATTTTTCTTATGTTTTTCAATCATTTAAATGCTCAGGATTCACATTTTGGTAAGGATGATATGAGTCCATTGAAGGCAAGATCATATGAACAGATCAGGTCGGAAAACATTGAAGCTAACAATGAACGCTTGACTGCACTTGGGTTGAGTAAGTTATCTGTAGAATTGGATTCTCGTGGTCCAGAGAAGAAAAGGAAAAGAAAACTAGGGAGTCTAGAAGAAGGCCATCAGAAAACGAAGGTAGGAAATGTGAAACAATAGTAGTTTTTATATTCTTTAGCTAAAATAATTATTTGTAATCCAGGCCTTGGTGGAAAAGACCAAGGAAACATCTCGGCCAAAAACACGCTCCAGATCCAATGTGCATCAACTGTTTGATGAAAATGAATGTGTAGTACCAACTTCTAAACAGGTACTATTTGTAGTCAGCTCTCAAGTTATTATCTTTATGATTGGTATAAATTAATCAATATTTTTGTTATTTCTTATTTCTTTCTTTATCTAATTTAACATGATTTACCTATGGATTGTATTAATCTGGTGCATAGGTTCTTAGAATTTATATTTTTCTGACTTATTTTGCAAAAGATCATTACTGAACTAGTGAAGAAGTGCACTCGTAAAGAGCCCTTAAAAGACCATAATGAATTAAGAAATGGAGATATAGGATCTATGTCTGCATATCTAGCTTTGAAGAAGAAAAGGCAAATGATTGAAGTCAGAAATGAGGGAGATTCAATCGAGATGCAGGATGCAGTGGTTCAACATGACAATGCTGAAATGGAACAAGAAGCACCTAAGAAAAGTACTCATGAAAATCAGCGAGGTAACATATTATTTCAGTTATGTCACAGTGTATGTGTTTCAAGCACGCATTGCTATATTTTGATTTTAAGTATCCATGTGACAGAGAAAAAATGTAGAGGACCAACGAGAATGTTTTCTGTTCATACAAGATATGAAGAAGAAAAGAAAGTGATTGACTTGAATGAGTTCGATCAACCGGTGGCAAATGATGATAAGACAATTTCAGAATTCAGTAATTTCTTGGGAACTTTAGCAAGACAATGTGTGCCTCTTTGTTGTGTCAATTGGCATGCATATCCTCATAAAGAAGCCTTGTGGACATATGTCCAGGTAATAATTTTTGTTAAAGAAAGCATTAAACCTTTTAGACATGTGTGGGTTAAAAAACTATGTGTATATTGCTTAAAATGTAATGTTTGCTTCAGGAAAAATACACAATATCTGGTGAGGGAAAAACTTGGGTATTGAAGACCATTAATGATACATGGAGGTGTTACAAAGCTCGGATTTAAAAGAATTATTATAAAAAGTTCTCTACTAATGGCGAGAGAATGAAAAATAGGCCTCAGGAGATACCCATTGATGAATTTGAGTTGGTCGTGCAATACTGGGGACGCAAAGAGGTTCAGGTATACACAATGTTTCCTTTTCACAAAGTTTAGGAAAATAAATATAATGTGTATACTTTGCTGCTAACTTCTATTATTAGGACAAAGCTGAGAAAAACACTTCCAATCGAAAGAAAGTAAAGGATACACGCACTGTTGGACCACGCAGTTTTGCCCAAGTTCGCGAAAAAATGGTGTGTTTGTATTATATTAAATTCAGATTTATGTGACCAGTATCATTATATAAGAAGTTCCCAGTATCATTATAAAGGTAAAGTGATTTAACTTTTGTCATTATTTTGTATTAGAAATCTAAAAAAGCGAACAAGGAGAAACTAAGTAAGGCAGAAGTGTTCATCGAAACACGTAAGAGAAAGGCTGGTCGTCGGTACGCTTCATTGAACGATGTGACAGAATACAAAATTGTGAGCAATTTATGAAGATGAGTTAATTTATATCTTAGTCATTTAATTATAGACTGTTTTTTGAATTGTGATAACCAACTCATGCATTAACGTGTAGTCCCAGCTTGAAGAACTCATTTCATCCGGGACGGAAAAAAATGAGATGGTTGAGCAACTTATTGGAGACATATCGCATGGACCAAATTATCTTATAGGCAGGCGTGGGAGATCAAAGAAACGGAAGGAATCGCCTCCTAACATTTCAAAACTAAAAGATGAAATGGTTGATGAAATGAATAAGAAAATTCAGCATTGCTTAGCTTTTGCTATAACTAAATTGGCAGCAGACAATCCAAAATTGAAAGTCAATGTTGAGGAGCTTTTTGTTGCAATGCCATTTGATGTTTCCAGTGATCAACTTCAAGATGATTCCAATTCTTCTGATTCTAATGAGGCTGAAACATCTAAGGGAGATTAAAGATTTAAATATGATCAAGGTTAGTCTCTTGTAAGAAATTAAATTAATTTGTCAATTTAATTGATATCGAATCAATAGAGTAATTTATTTTTGCGTGTTTGTTCTTTTTTACTTTCTAACCATGCTTTGAGATTTATAGTTAACATTTCTTTACTCATTTTTTGTTGAAAGTAGAAACTTAATATCCTATATAAACACAGAGAATGGTAGCAATTGGATTGATCTTCGTCATTCAATTTCGTACTACATATAACTGATTTGGTGTTTGATATACTTGTTATTTTTTTCAGGTGCTCATGGTATTTGCTTTTTGTTCCTAAGTAGTTATGGAGCCTAATTCCCATTTTGGATGCAAGAACGTGAAGAAGTGTTTTGCTTTTAAACTTATGATGTTTTTGAAATTTTTGGGTTGTAATTGCTGTGATAAGTATGAATGTATGAATCATACTTTAATCAATTAAATATATTAAATTCATAAGTACTACTTTTTCATATCATATTTTTTTGAGTTCTTGTTTGCTAAACTGGAAATGTATGCTCTAAATTTCCACCATATATATGATCAATGAGGTATTCTAATTAAATTATCAATGAGAATTGTAGTAGTTGTAATTAATAATGTTGCAATTCAAAAAATTTAAAAATGGTTTATGAGATATTCAAATATGTTTCCATATGTGTCAAAAACATGGTTTTAAAATCATAACAAAAGCATCACAATTTTAGGGCAAAATGTTGCTCCAAGTGTTGCAATACCAAAGTAGTGTATTTGCCCTTAAATGTGTTGCCTTACTTATTGTGAAGAATGATGTTGCCTTAGCTAAAATAGTTGCAACACATTTTTGTTTGTTGCTATAGGCATCTATGGCAACGGCCAAAATTTCAACACTTCTAAAATTGGAAAAGTGTTGCCTTAGATTCCTAAAGCAACACATTAGGGTGTAATGCAACATTTTTGAAGTGTTGCCTTAAGCCATTTATAGTGTAGTGAGTCTATACCATTATCTACATCAACAATGCTTGATGTACCCACCTTATACCCACCATGTTTGTGAAGTGTTTTTTGTATACAAAAGTGGATACAAAAGTGGGTATACGAGTGGGTACAAACATCATTTTTGTATCTACATTATCACTTATCGATGCATCGAGCTCCACAAAGTACTTCTTTTTCATGCATATGATTGCTTGCAACAATGTCGAGCTACCAAGTGTTATCTTAAATCTGTTTTCTACTATATATGCTAAAAATAAAGGTAGATTATATGGTACCCATAAGGTACCATACTTTTTTTCGTAACAAGGAGACTTATATTGATAATAAAACATTCAGCAAGGGACACAAGAGATAAAGGAAACACTTCCAGCCACCGACATGGAGAAACAATCACCCTAGATAGAGCAATATGATTTCCCGATCCTGTAGTGGGTCTAAATGAGCCTAACATGGCCAGAGCAATACTCTCATCACCCTCACCTAATTTAAGAGTCTGACAAAAAATAAATGTACAGAACAACCAAAACAACATGAATATCGAAGTAAAAACACAAACAAACTAAAACAAAAATAGAAATAGATTTCCAAACCCTAGACGCGCAATTATTTAAATCTAAATTAAAAATGATAAAGTGATGTGGTCCAATCAAATGAATAGTAGGTACGATACCCCATTTTTTAAAAAGTACCGGAGTTGTCACCAAAAATAAATTGCAATCTTCAAGATCATATCTATCTCCATAAAGTTGGGTCATAATATCATATACAGTACTTCGTATCTCCATAAAGTTCACTATATCTTCAATTCTTCTTTTTTGAAATATCTTCACTGGGAGCTTAGGAACAAGGCCAAACTTGTGAGAATTGTAACATTTCACTTTAGATTTACCATATCTTGTTCTTGGGTTAATCCTCCCACGAATTCCAAGCATTGTGTGTCTTCTTTGCTCGCAGATTCTAAAATATTACTAATAAAAAATCACATGAAAAAAATGCACTTTAGTGGAAATGTAGTCACTACGATTGATGTTAACCTTTTGAACACAGTCAGTCACAGAAAGATACTAAATCACATTTTATTGACCACTTTTTGAGGGCAAATTATACCATGCAACCAACATACCATGTGCATGGTATGCCGGGTCTGATACGACACCGTTTACATTAATAAAAACAAGTCAGTGCGCTGCTCTGTAATCTTCTCCGCAAGTCTGTCAATGACTGCCATCATCGTTGTTTCTCCATCCCTGTCCGGCCATTCCCACGTATGCACACCCTACTTCATCCTCGATTGTCGACGACTCTTAGGGAGTGTTTGCAACAGCTTAAAAAAGGCACTTCTCAACTTTTGGCTTAAAAAACACTTATTTACCAAACAATACCAATTTTTACTTTTCCTCGGCTTGCGTGTGAAAAGTGTTTTTCCTTTTTCTATTACACAAAAAGCACTTATTTTACCAAACACTACCAACTTTTACTTTTCAAAATCACTTTTTTTCTCAAACACTGTCAACTTTTACTACTAATCACTTTTTCATTACATCTCCAAAAGTGTTTTTTTTTAGCAGAAGCGGTTGCAAACACTCCCTTAATTACAAAGAATTGAGATCGTGCTTGGCTGACTCTATGTTCAAATCACGTTATGTTTCCACAACAAGATTTCTCTTTGCGTTCCGAAAAAATTTATCCATCCAAAATAATATAAATGCAGAGAGATGAGAAAGAAACTAACCTAGCTTTTAATCTTACAACTTATAAGTGGAGCAACACTGCCAACACATACTACGTATGATCACAATTACATATTAATTTCTATTATATATTTGTATTTCTTTATTTCTTTTATTAAATGTTTTTAGTTTTTTTAAGACTTGTTTATTTCTATTTAAATATGATAAATCAGAAAATTATATCTTCTTATGAACGATTTACATTTTTATATGTGCGAGATACATCTTTTTATGCGTGAGTTACATCTTTTTATACGCGAGTTACATATTTGTAAAAGCGTTTTACATTTCAATAACCTAAAGTTACATCTAATTAATTTCCAAGTTACATTTCAATGAAAGCAGTTTACATTTCAACGAGTTACATATGAATGAGTGCAATTTACATTTTAATTAACTTGAGGTTACATGTGGATTCACACGAGTTACATTTCATATAACCATGGGAGCATGGTGCTCACCATGCACCAGTACCACGAATATGTACTGCTTTTTGAGGAGTAATACTAGTGGAGTTTTTTCTAAATATGAGTTGGAGTGGTCTCAAGTGAGGAGTGATCTGACATTTTCGCTAGGGTATATGCCTAGCTAGCTTGTTCAGGCGCTTAAGACAGTCAACAGTATTGAAGATGAGAAGATCATGAAGGGGAACAGAAAGCTCGAAGCTCTTTTGAGCCAGGATGTAGCCGAGCGGTATGGCAAGGAGGAATTGAGGATGATGTAGATTAGGACGACAACATATGCATAAGGGTCGAGGAATTTAGCACGCTCACCTTTGCTTTCGATTCCTTTGGCGAATATGCTCAGCGTTTTCAGAACCATCGACAATGTCTGGTGCATATTACAGGATTGTCGGCGCATGATAGCTGAATAGTTGATGGTGCACCAAAGATGATTGGATCGTGCCGGTCGATGCACACCCCCTAATATTATTCTTTTAATTTGGCGGATATTTTTGAAAATTGGAGATTTGGAGTTATTGCTTATCGCTTTCCTCCGGTGACTTTTAGGAGCTGGACCCCTCCAGTGATAACATAATTAAAAGAACGGTACAACTTTGTTAAAAAATGAAACACATGCTCATATCTGAAAGCACGCCCAACTACAAATACCCCTTTCATACTTTTTCCTATATTTTTTTAAGTGGAAAATAATTAAAATACCTCAAACTTTGAAGGGGTGTGAGATAAACCCCCCAAACTTTCAGATGTAATTAATTTAAATATCTCAAACTTTATATAAAAAGTTATTTTAGCAACATGGTTATGTATTATTTGTTTCAAAAATATAAATGTATGGTTTTAATTACAAAATTTAAAATAGAAAGTTAAAAATTACATATAGTGGAGGTAATATTATTTACTTTACAATGGAAGTTTAGAAAATTAGAATGTTAATTGTATCTTCATGAATGCTAAATTATTTTAAATTATGAAATTAACACCAAAAATTGACATTTTTTAAAGAAATAATGCATGACCCTGGGGTATTTAAATTACATGTGCAAGTTTGGGATGTTCACCTCACACCCCTTCAAAGTTTGGGGTATTTTAATTATTTTTCCCTTTTTTAATTGCAAAGTTACTCTGTAAATTTATTTTTAAATTCCAACTCAACTTTATCTAACCACTGCACTTCAATGTAACACACTGTGAAAATGCTAATTTGTATAAAATGAAGTATGTGATATTATTATTTGTTTATATTCTAATAAACACAATTTTTATTCATAATTTTATGTACAATATAAAGTAGGTCAATTAATTTTTATAGAACCTTAAAATTACTTTCTAAAATTAAATTGAAGGGGAAAAGAGAAATTTTCATAATAAGAATACAACATAGTAAATGCTCTTAAATAGAAGTATCATTATTTTCTTTTCAAAATATAATCAAGGAAAAATTCACATCAATAATCCCAATGTCTTCCAATATTAATCTCAAATATGGATAATTCTAAAATAATTCAAAGTTCACATGTCATCTTCTCGGATTGATCCCAAGCTACCTGAAACCTATTGAACTGGTAAAAACTATATTAAAAAAAGCAAAATAAAAAAGAATAGGTGCATGGGCGGAGCTAGGGGTGGGCCAACCTAGGCCATGGCCCACCCCAAATTTAAAAAATGGCTTAATTTTTAAGGCAAAAAATTTCGTGTAAATTTTTTTCTAAAAAAATTATTTGTACCGGCCCAGTCCGTTCCAGTGCTCTGGCTCCGCCCCTGAATAGGTGGACGAATGAAACAAGACGTCGTTCAAATACTTGTTTGGGGACAGTTGGCCGGCCGGCTGGCGAATGGAGGTGCAGATGGCACGGTCGGCAAGGAAGAACAGACCTCCAATCTCTTCTCTCTGACTTCTTACTCGATCTATTAGCATTGAGGTCCTGGGCATTTTGATTTCCTCTTCACTTAACCGGGAATCTCCCATCGCCGGTGGATTCGTGGAGACAAAGTTAGTGACGACAACAATCTAGGGACGATGAAGCATATTCAGCTATGAGCTATCTTCCTTCTACCACCTATGACTGGTTTTTTCTCTTCTCGGCTATGTATGGAAAAACTCCAATTATCACCCCTCCATGTATCTTTTCTCAGTCTCATTTGGCTGTTCTCCCCTCTTAATTTGAAAGAAAAAAGTTCCGACAGGCTGGAGATGAGAGAGCTGTGGTGTCTAGCAGCCGATTCCATTTCATTAGTGTTTGGGGCAGTAACCCGCCGTGAAGGGAAGTGATAAGTCCGTATTTAGGCACACATTTGATGTGTGTTGGGATTGGATTTTGATGGTTTTCCCAGCTTTAAGGTGTTGCAAGTCTCAATTTTAGCTCAAGTTATGTTTACCGGGCGTTGGTTCGAGTTTTGTGTTGTTTGTAGTCAAAATCAGGGAATTTGAGCCCGGGTACCGGCACTTGAGGAACAATTGGGATGATTTGAGAAGCATTTGAGAATGATTTGATAGATTTGGAGGTCACCGGAAGATTCACGATGAAGATTTGAAGGAAAAAGAGCTCTAGGATTGGCTTCGGGATCAAAAGAAAATGAATGAAGCTTGAAAACGACGATCAGAATGACCGTCTGTCAATCATTCAAGCATATCTCTTTGTAGAAACAACCAATGGACACGATTCAAGTTCCATATAAAAGCTAACTTCAAGGGCTACAAATCATATGAAGACACCTTTGCGATAATCTGAGAGGAAGAAGGTGAAAACAGACGATGAAGTCAGATGATCTCTGCTGCGATTTCAGAAAGACACCTTCCACCGTTTTGATCATAGCTCTTGATTGGATGATTCAAATCACATTCGGCAACTTGGGGTGGATATAGGACTTCATTATCTACAACTTTCATGAAGGAAGCATTGCCAAATTCAGAAGTTAAGTAGGCAAGATCGTGCCCTCAAAGTCAGGCACGATCGTGCGTGAAGAGAAAGCACCGCGGAGTTACTGCCAGCCAGGCACGATCGTGCCTGGAGGGAGGCACGATTGTGCCTACCCAAAATGCGCGTTTTAGCTCCGGAGGCACGATCAAAGGTACGATCGTGCCTGGCATCGTGCCTGGCTCCGAAAATCCTAATTCAGCTCAAATTTCACCCGATTTTTCTATTTAAACAGCCTGTAAACCCCCGCTTTCAAGGGGGGGCTTAGAGAGAGTGCCTAGCACGAATTTTAGAGGGATTTTCAGCCTTGTTCATCAATCTTTTGGTATTCTTTGTAAGTTCCACCTTTTTAATTAATGACAATTAATTCTATTCTTCCCAATTCTATTGATTCTTCAATTATGAATTGTGAGTAGTTTAATTAGGGATTGAGATTGATGAAGGGGTTGATCATGTATGGCTAGTTTCTTGATGGATTAATTGCATGAATGCCGTTTAATTTGTGTTTGAATAATTTAATTGATATCTCTTGTAACCTAGACTGCAGCTAGAATTACAATTGCATGTAGAATGAATTAAGAGAGATCTAATTTATTCTAGGACACATTCACACATACTTAATCGTTCGGTAAGAGATTAGTAGCGATTAAGGGGCCGTAAGCTCGCTCGTTTTGGCAATAATTTAGGATCCTGTCGCATGAGAGATCAGCCTGGTCCCCTAAATTATTGTACTCTACGCCGCGAGAGCGGTAAGAACATAGTAATGATTAGCTAGGCTCAATTGAATTAATTTCATGTAATTAGGCCTGATCTGCCAGAAATCTGATTACCCCGGAATCAATCCCTGTTCCCTTCGTCATTAATTAGAGAGAACCCATTTATTTTAATCGTTTAGTTGCATTTTAATTTTTCATACCAACCAATCTCGCACGACGCTTTTATTTTATTTCTTTTAATCGCTGAATTTAATTAATTCTTGATTCCCTTTTGTCCGTCCCTGTGGAGACAATACTCGTACTTACACCATTATATTACGATCTATTTTAAGTGCGGGAAAAACACATCAGGAAGTCAGGGAGGAGCACTGGAGCAACCAGGGAAAAATTAAAAGAAAAAAGAGAATTAGAGAGGAAGAAGTAGAAAGAAGGGAGAATGGGAGAGAAGAGGACAAGAAAGAAAAACACCGAATGAAAAGAAGGATAGTGCGCAGGGAGAAAACTCAGAGACGAAGGACGGAGCAGCCCAAAAAAGGAGAAAACACAATATAACGTAAGAAATAAAAGGAAGAACAAAAAAATGACTAATTCAAACATGCCACGTGTGTAAGTGATCTACTGAATTGGTTTCCTTAGGTCACCGGATTATTTAGAGAAGACGATCCTCATACATTTAATTACGGAGTATTTTAGAATAACACATATTTGAGATTAATATGGGAAGACACTTGATAGTTGGGTTTATTCAAGTGAATTTTTCCTATAATAAATAAGCTCTTATTTAGGATTTTTTTTAAATAAATCACAATTTGATTTTTTTTTAAATTAAAAAGGCAATGCCTCCGAAATCACTTTTTGTGAAATTTCACAAATAATGAAAATAATCTGGATACTGTAAGAACTAAGAACATATGGAGTATTGAATTCGTTACCTGTTATTCGTGCCAGATAAATCACCCTCCAAGGCTTTTGCAGAATTTTCACGTTTCTTCTTGCAGTAACTACTAATAGCGCTGATGAATCGTCGATAAATAGTTGCCACAGAGTCACAGACACGCTCGGAGTTTCCACACTAATCAATCATTTTTTGTACAAGGTGTATTGGACAGCAAGAAAAGAATCCGCCTGATTTCTACACAAGAGAATATAGTAGAGAATCGACGGAAATCGATTAAGTTCAGATCGGCGAAGATCTTAATCCGTCGAGACACAGATGGACGGAGGATGGCGGAGGTCGTTGGGGAATGTAAGGTCGTTCTTCGGCAACTTAACCGGCGGGTTGAGGGGAGGCTCCAATTTGGCATCATGGGTCGTCGCCGGAACCCTTGCTTACTATCTTTGGGTCAAGCCTTCTCAAGAGCTCAAGCGGGAGCAACAGGTTTGGATTGACAAATCAAATTACCTTTAAATTTGCAATCTTCCTATTTCCAATTCCATTTGGTCTATCTCAAAGTGATTTCTTCAATTTAGAACTCAAAATTCAATCCCTTCTTCTATATTAAAGTGTATATGTAATTTTCTGCAGGAAAGGGCGGCACTGGCAGCTGCTTCTGATGGTAACCGTTACATTGAGAAACTAAAGCCACAACCAGATCCTCAGGTAATCCTAAAAGTATATGTGTTCTGTTCATTTGTATCTTTATTCGTGTTATAATGAGTAGTTCAGTAAGTTATGTATTAGTTAGATATTGATCAATTTAGTTTCAGATATGTTTTACTTCTTTTTCATATTTCATACTTGGTGGTGTAGTAGAAATATGGGCTACCTTAAATCCTAGTTGTCAAGTGAACAATTAAATCACACTGAACCTAAGTATTTTATAAGAAGAGTAGAGCAACACTTTAGATATTAGTTAGTATCTTTGTACATGACCCTTGGGAGATGTCTTAACATATTCATCCAAATTCTTTAGTAGGGACTAGGGAGTAGTGAATTTTCATATCAGAATTTGTTTTGAATGCAATCACTTTATGAAGCTATTTATTCACTTTTTGTTGCAGCAAACTGGATTGTTATACGGAAACAAGAATAAAACTAACAAACCTTCTGAGTGAGGACTTGGGAATGCAGCAGTTCTTCTGTAAGTTAAGATTGTTAGAACACTAAACAGCTGATAATTTTCTGCTCATGGACAGAGATATAGTTAGATGTGCAATTGGAATATTACACTGTTGCTCAGCCTGTGTTGGAAAATAAAGCTTCTGAAGCAGGATAAAAATTATATAGGTTTTTGTGCTGCAATTGATTTTCATTTGTATGGTTACACACTATGTCAGAACTCATATGATATATTCCTGGACAGATATAGATGTGAGAGTATTTAATGGTGCAACCACATTTTCTATGATGTGTGTGTGTTTAGACATTTTTTGGTTTCTGTACACTTTCTCTCCTATATATGATCTTTGAAGAATTATTGCATGGTGGTAAGATATTGCTGAGTAGTAATTTCGAATACTTTAAAGCCTGGAGCAAGCACAAGGAAAAAAATTCTTTCTGAGTTAGGGAAAGATCTGAGGTGACTTTTTGGATTCAAGCAGATCGAGTAAGGGTATATAGATGCTGATTCCCAAACACCCCAAAATTGCCTCTTTTTACTATATACTACGTACATAGTATGAAATTATCACATACTTTATTTATCAAAAGCCTTGAATACCGCCAAGGGTTGAATTGTATCCCCAACTTAAAAGCCCTCCTCTCTTTTGATCTTCTGATATACCTAAAAGTGCTCAAGAAAAGAAGTGATTACAGCTTCCAGTGGTCTGTGTAACCAGTATGCTTTGCAGTTCTGAAAATTTGGAACTACATATATAGTGTAAGCTTCAATTCAGTGCACTACGATTAGATTATGGCATTATGCTCTGTCGATTTCTGGTGGAGAAAGATAACAGGGAGCAAATTTGGAATAGTTGGAGTTATTTGCTACAGATTATTTTGATTGTTTGATAGGAAAAGTCTATTCCAACTACCTGAACTGTGGCTTTAGAACATAGGAAAGTTCTGTTTGTACACCTATTGGTTTACACCCCCGGTTTTTGCGTGTACAGAGGCGGAGTTCATCTTAAAAATGCAAATTGCTGCGTACATAGACGAATGTAAAAAATAAGGGGTGTACAAAAGGTGTACACCAAGCATGACTCTTGAACATATTTGCATCACCACTCACCAGGCCAGTGGTACATTAAAATGGGTAGAAGAGTTAGGTCTCCGTCAGCAATAATGTGAGATGGGAGCTTTGATGTTAAAAAATGATGCAGCCCATTCTTGAAGAGCCCTCAAAATTTGCTGATATGAGAGAGTTGGATTGGGCTATATAACAAATTCACAATTTGGTTGGAAAGCTTTGATATAAAAGCTTGCCAATGATGTGTGTTGATGGTTTTTATTTTCAGTTTAGATGTTTGGTAAAATGATTGAGGCAGTATGATTGAAATATTTTAGAATACATTCAGTAAAGCTATATTTAGAAAAGCAGACAAAAGTAATTACTTACGCTCTGAAACTATTCGTCACATCTCAGTAGTCTAAGCATATAACGATGGTCGCTCCAAATGCTTGGCCAGCTGAGGAGTATATATATTGATCCTGCTTCTTTTCCTTGGGAATTCCATCATAATAAAAAATAATTGTAGCCTTTAATTATTTTGGTACATGGGGAAATAATATTAGCCTTTATTGTCTAAAAAAAAATGCATAACAATTGAACTAAATAAACCTGAAAATACATTCGAGCGGAGTATGTATTTATGCTTCACGTGAAATTTTGGCTTGTAAAGTGCAGTGCATTGTTAAGCATCACATGCCTTCGCAAAGAATATTAACCAACTTCACATGCTGCCAATATTCGTTAGACCTTCGATCGCATATTCAAATAGAATAATAATAGTACTACGGAGTAATATTCTTGGGTATCAGTAAGGGTGGCCGAATTGGTGGAGTATGTGAGCCAAGAAGTTTTTAATGGTCAGGTTCAGATTTTCAGTCTCCGAGATGAGATCAGATTTCAATGCTTGGAAAATACTCGAGGAATAATAGATCAAATCAGATCAATTCATATCAGACCAGACAAAAAATCAAATACTCCGTAGATTTTTTTTTGGACTGTTTTCAATTCCAGATCAAATCAAATCAAACTAGACCAAATAAGACTTTCGTAATTATGAAATACACAGAGAGTAAACATTTACCAAACTAGACCAGATCAAACCGGACCATCAAATTTCAGTCCAAAAGAAAACATCCTAACACATTTCCGTACGTTTCTCTTCTCATTTAACTATTAGTGGAGCGCTGTTGTTATCATTAGAAAGTCTTAAACGCCGTATATCGTTCCAATTTTATTGGATGTCCCCGAAGGGGCAATTTATTTGAAAAAAAAACCGTATATCAGGGGCAATTTATATGGGAAAAGACTATAAGTACGTAGTATAATGATTTGAGCAACTTTTTCCTACTTGGAAGAACTTGCCCAAAATAATGCTAGATCAAAAGTAATGCTAGATCACCCAAAATGATAAATTACTCCGAAAAAATTGAAATAAGTGGATCTCATTGCAATGTATTCGGAAGTAAATAATTTTTTATCTTCTTCTTATTTTCATTTTAAAAATATAATAATTATAGAATACAAATAATTCTTCTTGTTCTAATATTCATATTATAATCAATATATATATAAGAGGAACTTTTTAAGAGCATACGGTGTGCCACATAATCCTGTCATGTCATCATATATAATAATTATTAATTATTTTTTATGCTTTTTATTTTTTATTACATTCTATTTTTATTGCATATTGATATGGAAACAAAATATTGTACGATTATATAGAATCCACCTTATTTATACTACGTAACTTTTTGAGAACCTCTACTTACTCCGTATTAATTTGTATGACACGGATTCAGCATCCTTTTTATATTTGTAATGAAAAATAAAGTACATTGAAAATTTATTTGTAAGAACTAAATTTTAGATGATGAAGTACGTCATTCATAAAATTTAGTTACAGTAGATTTAATTCATAATTTGTATTAATTTGTATGACACGGTTCAGCCATCCCTTTTTCATAATTTGGAAGATTCCGTCAATTTAGCCCAATCAGTTAGATTTAATTTATTGCAGTATAGTCAGACAATTCAACTCATTTTAGTATTATCAAACTGCTTTATATGAGACTGAGTTTATTTTGCTTTTACATCACATTAAATTATACTACGTATATGATTTCGAAAATATCAAATTTACAATTAGCTAAATTATGTACTGCCCGTGCATCGCACGGGCTTGAAAGCTAGTACGTTGAAAGATCTTAAAAGATTAGTAATAGACTAAGAGCCCGTTTGGTAACACGAAAATCGGCTGATTTGGCTGATTCTGCTGAAATTTATGAAGTCCTGGCTGAAGTGACTGCGTTGGCTGATTATGCTAATTTAAGAAAAAAACAATTTTATAATATACTTCGTATTTTATTAATAAAATAACGAAAAAATTATATGTAAAAATAGCTAAAATGATCATCTACAATAAATCCAGCCAATACAATCAGAAAAGTAACTTCAACCATACTTTTTCTGCTTATTACACAATTCAGCGCGCGAAAGCAAAAGTTACATGTTTGATGAAAAAGTTGGCTGATAAACCTGATAAACCGAAAAACAGTGTTTCCAAACGGCCTCTAATAGTACTCATACTAACCGGATGCACCTTTTTTTAAGGAGCTTATCTATTTAAAATTAATTATCATCTATTGATTCTATTCATTGGAAATTACTCTAAAACAACGTGACATTTCAAAATAGGAGTACACTTTTTCTAAACGAGTTTCTGTCATGTTTCTAAAGTACTCCCAATGCATTCATACTAGGGGTGAATCATCCCGATCCCGTCCCGATCCCGATTCAAACTACAAGAGGATCCCG
Organism: Cuscuta epithymum; assembly: GCA_945859915.1. Taxonomy (NCBI): domain Eukaryota; kingdom Viridiplantae; phylum Streptophyta; class Magnoliopsida; order Solanales; family Convolvulaceae; genus Cuscuta; species Cuscuta epithymum. The sequence goes on from CAMAPF010000024.1 coordinate 1,070,653, forward strand.
TATCCCGTCCCGATTAATTCGAGATCCCGACATTAAAATCCCGATTAAGTCGGGATTCCGATCGGAAATCCCGCTTAATCCCGCTCAATCCCGACAATGAAGTATCAAACATAAAATTATGTAATAAATTTAGTTAAACACTAACTTTGATATTTAGTGGTTTCAAGATTATTTTTTGTTCATTGTTATACCATATTTATCATCATCTACATATAAAATTTATTGTAATAATTATCATCTCAAATTCACACTAGTAAATAGTTTTAGAATAATTTTTATTTGTAACTTCAATTAATTAATTGTATAATTTTTTAATAAGCTATCAAGGCTTAGTGAAACTCACTTCAAATATTATATAAAAATCACTAAAAGAAGGATGTGTAACGTATATTACGTATTATTTAAAATTCAAAACTAAGTAGACTCATTGAGAAACTTTGTGACCAATGAATATAATGCATAAATACATATTATGATTATTTACTAAAGAAAGAAATCTTAGTCTCGATCATCATTTTTTAAAGAGTTTATCAGAACCGCAAAATTTGTAATATTGTTGTGATTTAGATTGTAGGGATCAAGAATTATCTCTATTTAGTTAGGATCCCGAATATTCATTTTCGGACAAATGCCGAATAGTTTAGAAGTTTGATATTGTAAGATACTCGTAGTAAAAAATCAATCTATGTAAGGAATAAGTAATTAAAAAAGATATGCAAATTAAATATTTAGATACATATTCATTTTTTATAAATGTATATTCATTTTTTATATATTCATATATAATTATATACAGGAGTGTATATATATGTGTGTGTGTATATATAATGTCGGGATGTCGGGATTTTCCCGATCCCGGCTTTTTTATAAAAAAAAAAATCATGGTCCCGTCCCGACTTAGTCGGGGTCGGGATCGGGAAAAATTCCCGACTAGTCGGGATCGGGATTGTTGGGATCGGGATTGGGATCGGGAGTCGGGAGTTTTTTCCCAGCCCTAATTCATACTACTTTAAAATGAGTTTGGTAAACAAGCAAAGTAATAATATCGTACGTGAGAATGTGAGGATGAGTGTGTAGTGAGGAAAGATCAAACGGTTTGTATGTCGCATTGTGCTTGGTGGTTTTAATGAAAAATAGTGTAAAAATGGTGCCGCGCGCTGCCGCTATAAAATTTAGGGAAAGTTCCCGAAATATGACTAAAACAGTTTGAAAATTCCAAAATAGGATTGTCATGATTTTATTTCCAAAATACAAGTAATTACTGCCATGTTTGAAAAATACTGTCATGTTTGAAGTCTGGTACTGTCAAAACATGACAACAATTAGTCCTATTTTGGGAATAAAAACGTGGCAGTCCTATTTTGGAATTTTCAAACTTTTTTAGTCCTATTTCAGGTAATATTCTCTAAAATTTATGAACACCGTGACCGGACTTGTTATGAAAATAGTGTAATATTCAAATTTTATCCAATCAAGAGCCATGTTATCCTCTCCAATCTTGTCTTCCTCCTGGGCGTCCCAAATCATTCTCTTTTGTTCCCCTGATATTTCCTCCTTTGTTTCCGCTCCCACCCCTTTAGTTATACTATGCGCTGATTCTGAGATAGAGTCTTTCCCCCCTCCACCCATCCTGCCATCAAATTTGTTATCCCCCACGTACTTGCGGTCTTTGCTAGAGCTCGATGAACCCTCCAGTAGCCACTTAGGATGTTTTTACTTGGACTGTAATTTGTCCCAGACCAGACCAGACCAGACCAGTCCAGACCAGACCAGACCAGTTCAGACCAGACCAGACCAGACCAGACTTGGATAGTTATAAAAATACAAAGAAACCAGACCTTACCAGACCAGACCAGACCAGACCAGTTCAGACCAGACCAGACCAGATCAGACCAGACCAGACCAGACCAGCAAATTACAGTCCAAGTAAAAACATCCTTACTTCCTCCTGTGGGACTTGTCTGCACCCCGCTGCTTGCTCTAAACTAGACCCCAATTTTTTTCCCTGAACTAGATCTTCTTCATAATTCAATGGGCAAAATAAATCTGAATGCCCAATTAAACCGCATATAAAACAGAAATTGGGCAACTTCTCATACTTGAAGTCCACCCAATAACTCTTTCCTTCTTTCTTCAGGTTGGTTCCCTTTTCCAGAGGTTTATCTACGTTCATGCACACCCTATTCTCATATAAGACTCCCACTTTTCACTATTCTGATCATCATCATATCTTATAAATTTTCCAATACAATTTCCAACCCGCCTTGCAATACCTAGGTTTACTTAGCTATAGGGAACATTATGAATTTGGACCCAAAAATCAGTCTCATTTAAAACAACCTTATGCGGAATATCATCAGGTTTAACCTAGGTCAACAACAACAGATTACGCTCAAATTGCCATGGACCTCCATCAAGCACACGATTCATATCAACACGATGATAGAAAGTAAAAAGGTACATTTTTCACCAACTTCTTTGATCGAGATTCCTTTCCCCGGCCCCCAAAGCGAGGACATGAGTTCTTTGAGAGCTGAAAAATTGACCTTCCTGTCTGTCAACAGCACTCCCACCACCGGAAACCCCGGGCTGCTCTCCTCCACCGGTACCTCCTATGTATTGAACTCATCCAGATCCAGTTCTTCTTCCTCTGCCCCAATCGCCATCTTTTTATACTTATCCATGAAGTTTTCCATTCAAATCCGCTGCCTTGTCTTCCTGCCGAAACCGCCGCCGTAGCCCGAAGCTCCCTCGCAATCGACGAAGCACCAAACCAGCACCTCTCCTCTCAGCACTGAAACCCTTCAAACTGCCAAACCAGTCGTACTACTTCGACTGAAATTCCTTCCCAAAGCCAAGAAATCCAAAAAGAGAGAGAGACGAGACTCCACCCTAGAGCCCAAGAATTCCAGCACCACCCCTCGAGAAAGCCGATGGCGGACGAAACGAGCCTACGCGTTACCCTAGAGAGAGAAAAACGTTAACAAAGTGAAGCTTACTTTCGCCCAATAACATACACACCATGATTAAACATAGCAAAAGTTCAAAAGAATAGAAATTCTCTTATTAATGTTAAAATATTATACAAACAATACAGAGGTACATTAACTCTAATTCTGCTATCACTATATAGAAAGAGAATATGCAGGCAAATTTTATGAGAGTGTTAATCGTCTTGTTCTAAGAAAGAAAAAAATATTATGCCATCGGTGGGCGTAGCTCAACTGGTAGCAAGGGAGTGCCACAAGGGTTAGGTCTCGGGTTCGAATCCCGGCAACTGCGATGAGGGGTTACTATGCTGAAAAATGCATAGGGCCTCTGCAAGTACCGGGGACAGAGCCCCACTCTCTATCTGTCAGATTGTGATTATAGTCCAATTTACATCCTCCCATCGTGCCGTCCGGTCGGTGGTGGTGGGCCCTCAGGGATGGGGTGTCATCCTTTTTTGAAAAAAATATTATGCCGTATTGCTCATTATTTATATTCTACAATAAAAATTGTACTCCCTCCGTCCCCTTTTAAATGTCCCGGAAGAAGATGACACGAGTTTTAAGAAAAGTGGGTTTGTATGGTTGATATTAATTGATAAAGTAAGAATCAAGTAAGAATGATTTTGAGCCACACAAACTTTACCAAATAACATATGAGACAATTAAATAGGGACATCTCAATATGGTAAAACGAGACATTTAAAAGGGGATGGAGGGAGTAATAAACATCGAATATATTTATCACTAATGTGAAATTGTATCTTCATGTAATCATGTATTAATCACTTTAATGTTATTTCTTAGGGAAAGTTCTCGAAATAAGACTAAAACAGTTTGAAAATTCCAAAATAGGACTGTCATGTTTTTTATTCCCAAAATAGGAGTAATTACTGCCAACTTTGGAAAATACTTCCATGTTTGAAGTCTGGTACTGCCAAAATATGGCAGTAATTAGTCCTATTTTGGGAATAAAAACATGACAGTCCTATTTTGGAATTTTCAAACTTTTTTAGTCCTATTTCGGGTAATATTCTCTATTTCTTAACATTATTTCGTTTAAACTTCTATTTTCCATAAAATTGATAAAATATCATCATATGAAATCCGCGGGTTTATAAATCAACACAAATTATTGAACTCATTTTTTTTATCGTTGAACAAAAATTTTATAAATTCAAAAGATTATGAACTTCTTTAAAACCCCACCATTAATTATTTTAATTATTTTTATCACCATGTAAAGGACACTTTTAAATCTCAATTAATACTATCCTCCGTTTCTTTTTAATCGCAACATGTTGAATTTTACACTATTCACAGGCTCTACTTTGACTAAATTTTACGCTATTATTTTATGAAAATTATTTTTTAAAAAAGATATTGTTCAATTCATCTCATTACAAAGTTTCAAAATCTGATTTTTAACCTTTTTTTTACTAATAGAGATTAAGATATAATTACGGTCAAAGACGTGCGTTGGCAAATGTGAAATGTTGACCGTTGAAACTAAGAAAGAACGGAGGAAGTATTTAGTACGTAGTACTACCTAGGTAGTATAAGAATGTGGGCCTAAGTTTGAGGTGGGAGTGTGGGAGTAGGACTGGGGCAGAGCACAAAATAACATAAAACCAGAAGTTTGGATCTATGGGCACGTTGGCTGCAGATCGAATCAGATCAATAATTGGACGGTCAAGCTTTCAATCGGTCCTTTGTGTCTCCTTCCTTCTCCTTCTACTGATTGCTTCCGTGTATATTCAATGCTCAAATCTCGGAACTTTTGCAATTTAATTTATTTTTTCTCCCCATCTTCTACTCTGTAGTCTTCTATTCCAGCCATCAATCTGTCCCCGCAGATTATGAGCGATTTTTCACTTTAATCGTCTTCGTGTGCTGCAAATCTGCAATCTAGTGTATATGCCCTGGGAACCTTTTTCTGCAAAGAGTTTCCTTTTGCCCTTATGGTTAGTTCTTTTTCGTACTTCTTTAAAAAAGAATCATCATTTATTCATAAATTACGGGGTACTATTTCCCTTAGTATATACCCCAAAAGATGTGAACAAAGATGCCCAATTTCTGCTTTTCCTTAGTATTTCAAGGTAAGCATGTGAGGGTCCTTACATACAACCAAAGCCCCCTGTGCTGCAACTTAGCTGTACTTGTTTGTGTATGAAAATATTATTATATTATTATATATAGTATATTGGTAGATTAATTGCATCCCCTTTCACCTTCGGTTCCTTCTCAGATTTGGTATTCTCTTTAAAGCACTTTTGGTTGTTGCTTCTTGTATCCCAAAAAGGTTTCCAGACTTTTCAGCTTTGGATCCCTGATTTTTAATTTTGGATTTTTATTTTGATGTTGATGGCTTGCTTATACTCCAATATATTATTTTATTCTATTTGTCCTTCGATGTAATCATTTCAGTCCAGTGTAAAGTGTTAACTACTCTGCTTTGCTTAGAAGTGGTCAGGTTTTGTTGAACTCTTGGATCTCTTCTCTTTTGGTGGAAAACTGATATAAGACTCACTGCTGTGCAGTTCAGACTTGTCAGGGTTCTGTCAGAGTAATTGAAAATGAAAATGAACGGGGCTGTACTAGTGGCGATTGCAGCTACAATTGGGAACTTTTTGCAAGGTTGGGACAATGCCACAATTGCAGGTACTTTGTTCTTTCTTCTAAGCATCATTTTAGATACAGTTCTGACTTAACTTTTGATGTATCATTAGTTGTTCACATTGCCTGAAAGCTTTTCTTTATGTCTAAACTGCAATATCTATGACGTATGGAATTTTCAAACTTTGTTTTTCTTTTTTATACCGAACACAGCATTTTTTGTAAATGGTTGTAACCTAAATTTTATGTTAAAGAGGTTTGTGTCTAATACATAAGTTATGAGATAAACCTCAACCATTGAGCATTTTTCTGAGGAAAGTTAAGCGCAACTTATTATCCAATTTGCTTAGGGTAGTTCGGCATATGCATCCACCCTCAAACTGTCCATCCCAACTGAGGGTATTTGTTGAGTGTCTTTCTTTGGATGTTTATCCTTCTCTTGGGAGAAGTTAGACCTAATGTAATGGAAACCTAATACTCCATATATGTTTGCTTTGATTAAATCATTTTGTATGCTTGGCTGTTTTCCTGAAACTATTGGTGAAAATGTGTGCTACTAGGCCTACTAAATATGTGCTATACCGCTATGTCGTTTTAATTCTGCAATTTATCAATATATACTCTAGGAGCTGTTGTATACTTAAAGAAGGAACTTGCTTTGGAGACATACATGGAAGGACTTGTTGTAGCCATGTCTCTGATTGGAGCGACACTTATCACAACCTGTTCTGGATCTGTAGCAGACAGGCTTGGTCGACGGCCAATGCTTATTCTCTCATCAATCCTGTACTTCCTAAGTGGTTTGATAATGTTGTGGTCACCTAATGTTTATGTATTACTATTAGCGAGGCTATTGGATGGTTTTGGAATTGGATTGGCAGTTACCCTAGTGCCACTCTACATATCTGAGACAGCTCCATCAGAAATAAGAGGATTACTGAATACTCTTCCCCAGTTCACTGGTTCGGGTGGAATGTTTTTGTCATATTGTATGATTTTTGGAATGTCATTGATGACAGCACCAAGCTGGAGATTGATGCTTGGGGTTCTTTCAATCCCATCACTTGCTTATTTTGCGCTAGCAGTGTTTTATTTGCCTGAGTCTCCTCGATGGCTTGTAAGCAAAGGAAGGATGGTGGAAGCAAAACAAATCCTGCAGCAATTGCGTGGCAGAGAAGATGTTTCAGGTATTCTATTTTTCTACTCATATTGTTATTTCATTCCACATAATGATTAGGTTTCCGGTTTAAGATTTAATCTTCATTGGATGAACGAATCCACATGCAAGGGTTTCTGGTATTTGATTACTGCCACCTCTATCCCAAATTTCTTGAGATGATCCTGCCATGGATAACGGAAGGGAAGGTCACGTATGTGGAGGATATTACCAAGGGACTTGAAAATGTTCCGGCTGGGCTGCTTTGGTCGGCCTTTTCTTTTGTCAAAATGTTGGGAAGCAGACAAATCAGTTTGTTGCCATTTCCCACGAATAGTTGTCGTTAGTGTTCTGAATGTGTGTATTTTCCGTGCCTAGCTTCTATGAACATATGCTACTTTACTAGTTTACTAAATTAATTAACCTTACCAAATTAAATGAAGCATGTGTTTTGCTAAGGGGCCCCAGACAGTGAGACTTTACACCCCATTTTTCTTTGAAGTTGGAGTTTACACCCCATTGTTGACAAAAATTTTAATCCTCTAGTGCAAATATTAATGATTTCAATTGGGTGCTAAGTGCTAACTCAATTTTGAATGGAAATGTGGTGTGCAAAGTCAAGTTTCCTCTGTGTTAACTTATGTCCTGCACAAAGTTAAATGGGCTGGGGTATTAGAGTTTGCACGCACACTTTTTCATCCAAATTTGAAGTTGCACTCCATTTTTCAAAATAATTAATATATTCTCCTCAAAGTTGGAGAAATCTATTAATATTGGATGCAAATTCTAATCCGAATGGAAAAAAAGAAATTACCCTAAATGGGAGTAAAACATAGGTGTGTTCTCTAGATATGAGTACTTTATTTTGACATTAAATGGGAGTAAGTAATGTCATCCTGAAACCATACCGCCATATATGGCAATGGCATTATCAAGGCCTCAAGTGGGTAGTATGATGTTGCTATGGCAATATGGTTTTAGGATGACAGAATTTTACTCTTGTTTACTATATAACGATAAAAACACGGCATTCCTATTTAGGGAAAATAACTATGTTTTACTCCTATTTAGATAAATATCCGAAGAAAAAATGGGGTGCAAGTTCTCAAATTTGGGTTGACAATATCAATGATATAAAAATGACATGCAAACTCAAATTTAGATGAAAAATAGGGTGCCAAATCCAATTCTTGGAATATGGGATCAGAACATTTAAGGATGTCTAATTCTTTGCTATATTGGGTTTCTTAACAATCCTTTCTCATGTGTCAAGGATAGATGTGACATCTCTCTCTATTAACTTGTATCTGTAGATGAGACATCGTTTACTTGTCCTGGGGTTTGGACTGCTACTGGCATTGCCTCCTGATATGTTCAGTCTGTGAAAAAAATCTTATTGTGGAATTATTCATATGACATTCCAGTGACATTTCACTTGATTGTTTTTGCTAGATTTATAAATTTTGAAATTTTTATTATTTCTTTTGAACTTTTTTCTATATTCCTTTGAAGCTAGGGGGCACACACTCATTTTTTAGATTAAAATCCCTAAGAGCGTTTCAAACCCTCACTAGCTAAATGGATTTTTACAATATTAATATAAAAATACTATAACTAAATTGAGCTGTGTCAAAAAATGTGTGCGCCCTAATTGTACTAGCCATTTGACTATCCATTTGATTACTTTTTTAATAAAGTGAATATTTTCATCTTCTTTACATAGTTATATTTAAATGGTGTTGAAAATGTAAACAAGAAAGAATGAAAAAAAGCTAGTCTCATTAAGATTCAACAAATTGGCCAGTGAAGAGGAACTAATAAATTAGCTAACCTCATAGCATTTGCGACTTGGAGTTGCGCACATTGGATTGAACTAATAAAACCTGGCCAGCGATACAACTAGCGAGCTGCTTTGAATGGAAATTGTGTGTTTAAGTCATGATTTTGTTATTGTTTTCTATTAATAATTCTATGATTCTTAAATACTAATCCCTCTGTATTTATCATGTTGTCCTTTTTAGATTGTCTTAAATAATTCCCATTTTTTAGAAAAGAAACGTGAGGTTGATATTTTTTCACTCATGTCAACCTAAATCTCAACCACAATTATTCAATTTCAACAATACTTCTTACTGAGCGTGCCAAGTTAAAACAAGGTTATTTCAGGACAGGAGTAATGCACGATAATCTGAAGTGACTTGAAACAAGTTTTAGTATGAGAATAAATAATATTGTATGAAGCATTTAATGGCACATACATATTTTTTGACTCTTCCTGCCTTATGGAGTAACTAGTAAGATGGCGATGTGCTGCCCTGCTAAGGTAGATTTGCAATAATGTGAACTCACTCAGTGCTAATTGCCTGCTATGAGAATAGAATATTATGCTTCCTATAATAGTGTTTGGCTCTACCCCTGTGGGGGTGGTTATTGTCTTCCATTTCTTAGATCATGGGCTTGATCGGCTCATATATATATGTATGAGATGAACCTCACCCTTGAGGATCTTTTTGGGCGTGGGTTAGACCCAACTTTGATATCAAAATGTGGTCTAATTGTGGTTTGTTTATCGACTTGGCGTCCCATAGTTTAGGATAGTTCGTTTAGAGTCAATTGAGTGTACTCATGCACCCTCAAGAGCCTCAAGTTTTCCAGTCCGATTTGGGTATGAGTACCTCAAAGGATCCTTTTAAGATGAGTTACCCACTTACTCCCAATTTAATATTAATGTTACTCTGGAGGCATATACCTGTTACATACATAGCAGTATTGCACTGATCCTTCTTGCACACACAAACAGGAGAGATGGCCTTGCTTGTTGAAGGTCTTGCTGTTGGTGGTGAGACATCTATAGAGGAATATATCATTGGCCCAGCTGATGAGCTGGGAGAAGATCAGGACCTAGCAGCTGACAAGGATCATATCAAGCTGTACGGACCTGAGGCTGGTCTGTCATGGATTGCCAAACCAGTTACCGGACAGAGCAGTATTGGGCTTGTATCCAGGCAAGGAAGCATGGCAAACCCAAGTGGTGTCCCTCTTATGGATCCCCTTGTGACTCTCTTTGGCAGTGTTCATGAGAAGTTCCCGGAAACAGGAAGCATGCGAAGTATGTTGTTCCCTAATTTTGGCAGCATGATAAGCACAGCAGAGCATGGGAAAAATGAACAGTGGGATGAAGAAAGTCTACAAAGGGAAGGCGAGGAGGATTACACATCAGATGCTGCTGTGGATGCAGCAGACTCAGATGACAACTTGCATAGTCCATTAATCTCACGGCAAGCGACAACTACAGAGAAGGATATGGTCCCTCCCACTTCTCATGGAAGCAGTCTGAGTATGAGACGCCATAGCACCCTTGTACAAGGAGAAGAAGGTGGCGGCATGGGTATTGGTGGTGGCTGGCAGCTTGCATGGAAGTGGTCCGAAAGAGAAGGGGAGGATGGAAAGAAAGAAGGAGGTTACAAAAGGATTTATTTACACCAGGAAGGCGGTGTCCCTGGTTCTTCTCGGCGCGGCTCCCTTCTTTCACTTCCCGGAGGTGGTGATGCTCCTACCGAAGGTTGTGAGTACATACATGCTGCTGCTTTAGTGAGTCAGAGTGCTCTTTATTCGAACAAAGTCATGGATCAGCCGCATCCAGATGGACCAGCAATGGTTCTTCCCTCAGAGATTGCTCCAAAGGAGGGGCCTGGATGGGCTGCTCTTCTTGAACCAGGAGTCAAGCGTGCACTGATAGTTGGCATTGGGCTTCAAATTCTGCAACAGGTAGAAGCTTTTGGTTACAATATTCTTTCTTTGATTAAATCTTACTTTTTTTTTATTAATTAATGGTATCGGTTAGATTCTCACATGAGAATTATAGACGATGAGTTTATAAGAGTTTGGATTGTACTAGCCAATAGATGAGATTCAATCTCTTAGGATGGTTTGACCCAAATGTCTTGTGATTTAGTTGGATACCCTAATTTAATCTTGAAATTTATCTTTGTGTTAGAGCAGGTTTTGGCCCACTTTGTTTGTCTGATTCTCCATCTTGAAAAGTCCTTTGGGTATCCATGATATTGACATTTTAATAAAACCACGTGTTGAACTAGCTAATATATTAGATTCAATCTTCTACTGTGGTTTGAACCTTCCCAATCCAACCTGAATTCTATTTCTATCATCAGTATTTTGTGTTTTAATGGATTGACCTAATGAGTGTTTCACCAAAGCATTCCCTTATAAAGCTACCATGGTGCTTGTGGGAGGGAAGGGTATTGAGGTTTCACATGGGCTGGCAGGTGCATCGTTAATGTATAACAAGACCATCTGCTCTTCTCTTAGTTTCTCTTTCCTTTGGAAGTTAAAATATTAGATTTCCTTTATATCCTTTTTCGCTTAAGGAAAATCACTTTTACCTGATTAAGGCACTTGATGATGTTTGTTTTGCAGTTTTCTGGTATCAATGGGGTGATGTATTATACCCCTCAAATTCTTGAGCAGGCTGGCGTTTCTGTTATCCTTTCTAACCTAGGCCTAGGATCAGAGTCTGCATCATTCCTTATCAGTGGTTTTACGAACCTTCTAATGCTTCCTTCTATAGCTGTTGCTATGCGGTTCATGGACGTTTCGGGTAGAAGGTAACATCCATTAAATGTTGTCATTTTCCCACCCCTGATCCTTTCATGTAAGATTAGTTGTGTTTTCGTTCCCTTTTTATTTTTTGGAAGAATTGTAGTCCGCACACTACTTTTTCATTCAATTTGAGTTTGAAAATCTTCAATTTTTAAACCCCGGAGTTAGAAAAATCTGTTGAAATGGGGTCGAAACTCCTATTTGGAATTTAAAATGGGCTATCAACTACAAGTGTCAGTGTATAGATATTAATTGGAGTTTGCACCCCACTTTTTCATCCGAATTTGCCCGGGTTGCACCCAGTTTTGGAAATTACTAATATATGCATTCCATTTTTTTGAAATTTCTGAGGTGCAAACTCCAATTTGAAAGGAAAAAGAGGATACAAATACCACTCAAGTTTTAAAATTGGATGTCAATAGTGGTGTGCACACTCGAATTCTCCCTAATTTAAAAAATTGGGGTGAAAAATCAAATTCAGTTGAGAAGGGGCTTACAAACTTCAATTCACCCTTTATTTTTCCCTGACTGAAACATAAATTATTAAATATCAAAATAACCGATTTATTTCAGGACACTGCTGCTTTCTACAATCCCCGTTTTAGTCATTTCTCTCATCGTACTTGTTATCGGTAATGTTGTTGACCTTGGCACCATGGCTCATGCCATCCTCTCCACCATCTGTGTAATTCTCTACTTCTGCTGCTTTGTGATGGGCTATGGACCAATCCCAAATATCATGTGTGCGGAAATCTTCCCTACAAGGGTTCGTGGCCTTTGCATTGCGATTTGCGCTCTAGCTTTTTGGATATGCGACGTCATTGTTACCTATACATTGCCAGTGATGCTCAGTTCAATAGGGTTAGCCGGGGTATTCGGCATTTATGCTGTAGTATGTGTTATTTCCTGGTTTTTCGTCTTCCTGAGGGTTCCGGAAACCAAAGGCATGCCCCTTGAGGTCATTACAGAATTTTTTGCTGTTGGTGCAAAACAAGCAGAAATGGACAAGGATTGAACAGTATAAAACGCTCTTATAGGTTGCAAATTGTGAGTAGTCCTCTCTCAATGCAAACAACTAGAATTCCATTCATGGAGTTTCTGTATTGTTGCACTTTAGTGTTATTTATATTTTTTATTAATAAAGTTGCAGTGTTTGTGTAAATCTTAAGTAGTTACCCATCCATTTATTGATTATATTGCCTTTTTGGATTGTATCATTTTAATGTTCTTTACAAGTTAATGATATAGCTATGTTTTGCTAGCTAACTAGCAAAAGATTAGCCACCAACAAAAGGATTTGCAAAAATACCCAAATGGTTTGAGCATTTGGGGGGGGGGGGGTGAGACTTATTTGTTGGATAAATTTTTACATTTAAATGGTTAGAAATCAAGTGAAGTAAAAAAATCTAAAAATGCATGATCTAATTGCTCTATTTAGTTTAAAGTAAATAAATAGCGATAATAAATTAGTAAAAAATATATGGTCCCTTTCCCTTCCCTCCAGCATCTTCAAAGCAAACGTGAGATGCATAATACTTGAAGATTCCTTGTGTGTTTAATATTAAGATAATTTGGTTTTACTGTCATATACGATAGTACTTCGTATATTTCGATTCTTAACGTGGATACACTAAATTGAGCCAAATGAAACCCTAGAACGACTCAATAAATGCCTTTGCACCAGCAAAAATTGTTGCACTTTTTACTGAAATGTTCGTCTAGTGCATATTTCTGCCTTACTCTGATTAATTCCTTCTTACCCACTTTGCTCTTCATTATAACTTTAAGGTTTGTTACTAAATATTCCACTTTACTCCCTAGTAACTCTGATTAGCTTAGTATTTTTAATTCTCTTTTGGGTAATAAAGGTATAAAAAAGTGATGCATTTTTTTTACCCCAAGGGGCGTAGAGGGGGTTGGGGGGCTTGGTGTAAATTGGGATCAATCTCACTTCATTGAGAATTGAACCTGGGACCTTCCATAATGGAGAGTGAGTCGACGACCAGCTGGGCTGGACCGCTTCCTCAAGTGGTGCATATTTCTATATACTATATTGAATTATCTGATATAATTATAGTAGCTTGCATTTGTGGGCAAAAGTTCTGCTCTTCTCCTATCAACTATCAAGAAGTTGTCTGATATTTTTAACCTCGAGGCAATGGACGCTTATTCGATCATTTTGGACGATTTTTTAACAATATCCATACGTCAAAGAATGGGTTTTTAGTAACTTGTTTTGCTTTTCCAAAGATTTTGGGGTTTCAAGCAAAAAAAAGTAACTTGTTTTGCTTCTCCAATCCCTAATTTGTAATTGTAGTTTTTACTTTTTAGTCCACGCTCTTTGGAGGAATTATCTTGATAGATTTCTATTTAGTCAAATTTAAACCATCCATATAAACTAATTTCTCCGTCTAATACTGATTTGCACTTTGCGGTTTTCAAGATTGATTGATAAAAAAAATTAAACCCTCCTTGCAGAATTACAGATAGTTTAAATCAGTTTTAGTAAATACAAATTATATATTCAAAAGCTACATGAGAAAGTCGCAAATAAAAACAAACTGTGTTGTTCAAGAAAGTATGAGCTTTGTAAATCATTTTGGACTTTGCATTCTGATGTTTAGTGTGGTTAATCTGTAAACTGCTGCTAGCCTGTTACTGTCAAGGTTATTGTTTTTGCTTTATATATCATCACTTCTCAACTCTCAAGTGATAATCACAAAGAGAGCAAGCGGTAGAAAATATAGAATAACTTTTATTCTCAACGGATTCCTTTTTATTGTCTTGATTATCAACCTTTTATCATTTTCGTATCTGAATTTTACTCTTCGATAAAAAGTTTAGTTTTTTTACCTCGGATTGGGGGTCAGGAAGTGGGGGCTTGGGGGGCTTGGGGTAAACAGGGTTGAAACTCCTATGGAATTTCAAACTCGATTCCTCCCGAAAGAAAGAGTGACTCGACGACCAGTTGAGCTGGACCGGTTCCTCAATTTTCAGGTTAATTACCTAATATATAAACTTAAATTACTATCACTAACTTAAATCTTAGTAGGGAGAATTAAATTTAGAATTGATCAACAGTAAATTGCAAAAGAATTTAGAAGGGAGGTAAGTATGTAGATTTGTTCCATGTTATCAGGTAAGTAAGTATGGGACAAAGATATAAGCATACATGATTCTGTTGATTCTGTAGAGAATAGGTCTCTGTTCAAAGGATTAAAGACCTATCATTTTGTTCACCATATTCTTTAAAGTTTTTTTTTGAACCACCATATTCTTTAAAGTTATTAAAAAACATCGGGCATACCATTTTTATATATGAAAATATATGAAATTGAATCGAGCATACCCATTTTTATATTCTCATTCACGTATTCGAATTTGAATGCTCATATTTAACTCGAATCACGAAAATCAAAATGATTGGGTTCAACAATAACCCTTACCAGCACATGTCAAAAGAGGGCTAGATGTGATATTTGAGGAATATAATGTGCCCCAACCCTTCACCTAGATAGAGGCAGCCAGATTTTTAGTGAATGAGAGGATGCGAGATGCAATGTATGTATGGAACATGATCTTTCAGTGTCAATAATACCTTAGGCGTATTATTAAAGCAGAAACAGAACCTGAATCAATTTTCATAAGCTGGTTTTTTCAACTTCTAAAAAAACTGATTCTAGGAGTAAATTAGAGCATCAGAATCACTTCTACACTTTTACCCAAACACTCCAACTTCTGCTTCCAGGGAGCAGAAGCAGTTTTAAGAATCAGATCCAAACACCCCCCTATTAATACTTCCTCCATCCCATAATTAAAATAGAAATGTTGTGAATCAAAGATAATTTTCCATACAAAAAAATTGGGACGAACGAAAAATGAAAAAACGAAGTTTATTCTAGGACGGAGAGGGACTATTAAGTAGGGAAATTTTATGGAGTTTATGACTCCACTATAGTCATAACACATGTGTCATCATCACAATCATTCATTTATGAAATAGGATCATCAACTATAGATCCACTAAAAAATGAATCGTTGCTATGAGGACAGATGAGCTATATGACTCCATCGTGGAGTCGTATAAGTCTCGATAGATTTTTTTGGTATTAAGTACGGAGTATCTAGCATTACCATTTGTATGATGACAAAATACTTTACTATGGAGGTGTTTACTTCACTGCTAAAGTCACAGTTAGGTTAGTAAAACAGGTGAAGTAAACACGCACACTGCTTAAAAAGCCGCTTACTAACCGAAAGAGGTGCTTAAAGTGCCGCTTATTAAGCATACCACCCCCATGTATTAATTAAGCGGCACTTTAAGCTTTTTCAGTTTCTGAATTTACCCCTTGCCCTTAACCTATTGTTATCCCTGCCCCACCTCGACCCCAACCCCACCCTACCCCGACCCCACCTACCCTGACCCTACCCCCGACCCCACCCCTACCCTACCTAACCGACCCCCACCATACCCTTACCTACCCTGACCCTACCCCTACCTACCCGACCCCCCTACCACTACCCCAACCCCACCTACCCTGACCCTACCCCCCGACCCCACCCCACCTACCCTACCCTAACCGACCCCCACCATACCCTTACATACCCCGACCCTACCCGTACCTACCCGACCCCCCCTACCACTACCCCGACCCCACCCTACCCCTACCTTACCTGTCCGACCCCCACCCTACACGTACCCCCACCTTACCCCTACCCTACCTCATTACCAGACACTCCCTACCCTACCTAACTGACCCCCACCCTACCCTTACCCCACCTACCCTACCCCTACCCGACCCCACCTTACCCCTACCCCTACCCTGACCCAACCCAACCCAACCCCGTCCTACCCCTACCCGACCCCACCCTACCACTACCCTACCTACCCAATCCCACCCCTACCCTACTTACCCGACCACACACCTACCCTTACCCTACCTACCCCACCCCTTACGCACATACCCCACCCTACACCCTACCCTATCCGACCCTACCCTACCCACCCTACCCCGCCTCAACCCCCACCCTACCTACCCGAACCCACCCTACCACTACCCGGGTTGGGTAGGGTAGGGGTAGGGGCGGGGTTGGGGTAAGGTGGGGTCGGGGTGGGGTCGATGTGGTAAGGGCCTATGGGGGTAGGGGCCTATGGGGTCGGGGTAGGGTTGTGGTAGGGTGGGGACAGGTTAGGGTGGGGTCGGGTAGGGGTAGGGTCGGGGAGGTAGGGTAGGGGTAGGGGGTAGGGGTAGGCGGTGGGTGGGGTCGGGGTAAGGTAGGGTGGGTAAGGGGTTAGGGGTATGGGTACACATATTATATTATATACTTGTGTTCATGAATGTTTGTGTGTATATATATGTATAGGGTTATTTTGGACATTTTAATGTTAAGCGGTGTTTTAAACCGTTTGAAGTAAACACGGTCTTACAACATTGTTTATTTTATGCGCTGCTTATTAACACGGGTCTTAATAAGCACCGTTTAATAACCGGTGAAGTAAACATGTCCTATGTTGTGACAGTTTTGCTGTAGGCTTTCCCTGTGAATGGGTGGCCTTTGCTCCAATATAAGTGTGAGCTAGAGTACAAAATATGAAGAGGGAGGGGTCCTTCTCAGCTCCAATTATCTGAATAGTATGTAGATGATGGGAATATGGGCATTTAGCTAAGTTTGTGAAGTTAGCTGCTTGAGAAATTAAACCTTGTTAGAACTTGTTTAGTAATAATGGTTTATACTTAATATGGCTGAATTGCTAAGATTAGGGTGGTAACAGAACCATTTTTAGCCAAGATGATAATGGGATATTTGCTCCTTTTATACCCTTGCAGAGACACAAATATGCACCGGCAGCCCTTTTTACTATACCTCTTTCAGATGATTTGTTTACTTAAGAGCAAGCACTAATGGAACCAAGCCAAATAGAATTCAATAAAAAAAATAGAATTCAATATTCTGTTCAGGTTAAATTTTTTAATTTTCACGAAGAAACTTATTTTAAATCTCAAACCGTGAATAAAACACACTTGTACAAATGAACATGTCCTTGGAAACTATCAATGGATAAATGACCAAAACTTCCCACATCAAAACATTAAAATCAAACTTAATTAATAATTTATACGGAGTATATCAAAATCAAATATACTCCATCTGTTCAATTATTTATGACTCACTTTTTTGTGGGAGGTCTCAAAATTTTCTTCTCATTTTCTCTTAAGGAATTACTTGCAATGAGTGTTTGCTAAAGATTTTTTTGGTCAAATCTTTCTAACATATTATTGTATATCAAGGCCAACATCCTTGAATTGGGATGTGATTCGAACATGTGACCCCCTCTTTGGAAGTTTCACAGTGATGTCATCAGACCAGGCCACAAGGTACTTGACGGTGTTTGTTAAAGATTAAAAAAAGTGTTTTTCAGCTTTTGGCTTTAAAAAAGTTGAAATGAGTATTTTCAAATGACATCTTCTGGTTTATCGAGTTTGTTCATAAATGCACTTAATGAACACTAATTATGCTATTCACTTATCACTTATTTAGTGGAGGACCTAGGGGGTAATGGAGGCTAGGAAAGCGCCCCTACTTAAGTTCCCGGCTAATAGCCTAATATGTGCCTAGCCGCCTAGGTAATAAGGATCTCCTTCCACTTCAAATCGAGTTGAATAATACTCTATTAATTTGTTCATAGGTTTGTTTATGATAAAATGTAATAAGGTCACGTGTTCAAGATAAAATGTAATAAGGTCACGTGTCAAACACTTTATCATGAAAAAATTAAACCGTTTATCATACAGCCATATTGACATATCCTGTACGTAAAACCGTTTTTGTATTTGAATATGATAATAGTTTGATAGAGTATGGCCTTGTTTGGCAATCGGCTGTTAGCTGTTAGCTGGTTATAACAGCTGATTGACGATAGCTGGTTGTGCCAGCTGTTTTAGTTGGCTGATTGTGTTAGCTTGTTGCCGGTACGTGTTTGGTAAATTAGTTGTTTAAAAATAGTTGTTTGGGAGTAAAAAGACATATAAGGACATTAGTATTTTATTTGATTTTTAAGTATTGCTTATAAAAACAATATTACATACATTTACTAACAAAGTAAAAATCTTTAAAATTTAGAAATTGATAAATAAAACTACATGAAATATAATTTAAATTAAAATAAACATTTTAATTTAATTTGAATAATACGAAATAAAAAATAGCTTTATTTCCCCCTTTTGCTTTTCTCCCCTTCCAATTCTCCTCCCCTTTCGATCTTACTCTTTTTCTTTTGTTTTTTCCCAATTCTTTTAATTTTTTATGGATGCGAAAACATTGAAGGGAGCGGTCTCTTCTTCCGTTGGCATATCCTTATTCATATTTTCCTTGATTTGCTTTGCTATCCTCCTCCTGAAGAAGAAAACCCAACAATAGGCAGATATGCTGAATAGAAGCGGGATCTGGAACTTTTTCTAATTGTTGGTGCGTTGCCATGGGTTTGCCGACTGCAGTAATTTGCCTAAGGAAATAGTGACCATGGTTGATAATAAAGAACTTGATTTATCAGTGAAGAGAAAATTAGTTGATTGATGAAAATAAAAATTAAGGGTATAAACGAGTACAAGGGCTCAGCTACATGAAAACGCTGCCCTCCCCAGCTTTTCCATTTTCGGCTTTTTGAGCTTCACCAGCCAAGGGAAGCATCCAATTGCCAAACGTTATTATTGGCTTTTTTATTAGTCAAAGAATCCAATTTTGGTCAAAGAAGCTGAAACTTGGCTGATAAGCCATTTTCCAAACACAGCCTATATAAAATTAAATATTAAAGAGTTCTGTTGAAGGCAGAAAGAGTAGACATATACTGCCCTTTACATTTTAATCCTAGTAGTACTATATTTTAAACTAGTAATTTTGTTGCAAGGTTGGATAAGGCCCTAGTTCTTCATGGAAACTTGGGTGGTTCGTCTTCATAGTGTAAAAGTTTACACATGGGTAGTATTAGAGAGTTATGTTGTGATTCGTTTTCTTTAAAAAGTGAATGTTGACGGGTCAAATGCATAAATGGTACCTTAACTATTGGTAATGTTGCATTTTGGTACCGAAATTCTTAAATGAATCAAAACGATACTTTAACGGCTTAACTATTGATAATATTGCATTTTGATACTTTAACTTTTAAATGAATCAAAACGATACCTTAACTATACATAAATGTTTCGAATTGACATTTTATTCAAAATTTCGACCAAAAAATCACATGTGGCGGCCAGAATAAGGTAAAATCTACTTCACCTTATTTTTGTCTATACGATCAATATAGGGTGACTCTACACATGAAATTTTGATCATCTAGAAGGATATATTTGGTCAAAATTTTGAATAAAATCTCAATTTGAAACATTTACGTATAGTTAAGGTATCATTTTGATCCATTAAAAAGTTAAAGTACCAAAATGCAATATAATCAATAGTTAAGGTACCATTTTGAATGTGGACGTTTAGAATGAGACCTAGAAGTGGCAAATGTACGTGACTTTAATTTGAAACTAGTTAACCATTTTTTTATTAAAATTCATCAATTTGGACACTTTGAAAAAATTATACGGAGTACTAGAATTGTACCAGATCAGGTCAGTGTGACAGTGTCAAGTGTCAACCCGTGACTAGTATTTTCACCTTCTACATCATTTTATGCCTGATTCATGATTTTTTTTTCTCCACAATTCAATGTGGAAATTCGAATTCTAAAAACTGGCTCCTTCATAATCCTCCTTGTCTTCATCTTCTTTCGAAATAAGAGAGCCAAAGACGGGAGTCAGGAATTTTTTCCGGTCGTAGACAACTAGACATCTTTCTAAATATTTTCAAATGATAGTAGATAGGAAATTGTTGCATAAGGTTTTGAAGAGGGAAATTCAAGAGGGAGAGGGGAGGTGGATAAGGTGCTTAACTATTAAACAAGTTCCGGCTTGGTCTATTTTGAAAGGGTTCTTTTATGGATTAAATATGTGCAACGTCATATTTTGGTACCCAACACAAATTAGAAAGGTTTTGGTACCCATCTTTTCTAAACCAATCGGAATACAAGAATGTGCAACGTCATGTTTTTGTGGCTTAAGTATGTTTTTAGTCCCTGCAAATATAGTACATTTTGTTTTGCATCCCTGCAAAATTACATTTTTTTTTGTTTTTCGTCCCTGGAATTTATGTTAGTTTTCATTTTAGTCCATCACCGATGATAACAACATCCGCTTGACTTCAAAATAATCCCGACTAACAGATTTTCTCTAATCTTTTGTCATGTTATTCAAAAAGTATTTTATTTTTTTTTAGAAGGCTTTTAATATATGTTTTTAAAATGTGAATAATTAATTTAACATTATTTTAACCCTCATATTAGGCTAAAAAAAATATTAAAGGACAAATATAAATATTTATAGTAGATTTATACAATTAACAACAATTTTTTTCTAAGTAGAGTTGTTTCAGAATTATAGATGGACTAAAAACTAAATAGTGCATATTACAAGGGATGAAAAACTAAGAAAATATTTTGCAGAGACTTAAAACAAAACATGTCATATTTGCAGGGACTAAAAATGTATTTAAGCCTATTTTTGTTTTGCAATTTAGTCCCTCCCAAGTACCATTTAACAGGTGGGATTGTCGGAAAGAAAACAATCATGCCCACAAACCAGGGGCGGACCGTATAGTAGTAGAGACCCAGGGGGCAACTCCCTAACAATTTTTTTAGGGTATATATATACGAAAAATAATTTTCATTCTCTCAAAAGTAAAAGGCATGACTCTACGGAAAGCATTTTCCTAGTGTAATTAGGTCAATTAGTAGTTTAGTACCAATAAATTTAGCGAGCACCTTTACTGGCGTGGTATGTGGAGGATTAACATTTAACACATCTTTAATTCCTTTAGGGAAAACTATCAAATAAGCCCCCGTACTATACCAAAAAAGTCAATTAGGCCCTCGTACTTTACAAACACTCAATTAAGTCTTCGAATTATTAAAAAACATTCAATTAAGCCCTTTCGGTCAGTAAGTAACCGGTTTCCCGGTTAAATATAACCCGTTTCCCGGCAGCCGCCGTTGCTGGGATTCGAGCACATCGTTGCCGTCGTCGCCGTTTAACCGGGAAATCGGTTACTTACTGACCAAAAGGGCTTAATTGAACATTTTTTAATAACTCAATGACTTAATTGAGTGTTTGTAAAGTACGAGGGCCTAATTGACTTTTTCAATATAGTACGGGGCTTATTTGATAGTTTTCCCATTCCTTTAAAAGTTGATGAAATTGCCACTATACCCTTGGCTAGACTAGATACTCCGTATTAAACATCCCAAAAGAAGGGCACTACCGTAACTTCGTATATATATAACCCGTTAAGTAACCAATATTTTTGAATCTACCTTCACAAACAATTTTTGTTACCAAACACAAAATCTTATAAGATTAAAGTTACTGACTGAATTGGATGAAATTACTATAGCAAACTCACCTTAGCAATGTTTCATACGTAGTACTCTGTATAATTTTTCTTCATTTTATTTATAAAATATGTTGTATTCAAAAATTTTACATGTTAACTGTTAAGTCTACTCAGCCCATTCCAATATTGACAAAGTGCTCAGTCTCACTGTGAAATAACAAAAGTTCAACAATGGGATAAACCACCTCTAATTGACATTAATTCATAGTTCCATACACAAGGTTTTACCCATAAGGCCATAAGCTACAAACCAAATCTCTCATCTCAGCAGCTTCGTTTTAGAGGAAACCACAGCCAGATTTTGATTCAGAATAGCTAGATTCACGTTATTTCATTTTGATCCTCCGACTTCAGCCGTGTTTTAAATGGCCCCTCCAAGTCTTTGGCGCTTGCAGGATCTATTACTAGTTTGTTCACATTTTGATCCTGTCAAACCATATACATTCAGAAATTGCTCAATATATACAATACTTCGTATATTAGTAGTCAGTACCAATATTTTTAATTGCTCATAATCCCATAGCTTTTCTTACAGCGTCAATTATGCAAGTAAAAATTATTAATGCACAAATGCTGTTTGTTAAAAAACAATGCTAATATGTGGGGTCATATATTAGAGAAAGTGAGAACCCATTTTTCACATGAAATGGCAAAATCTGGATTATATATTTTTTAGATTAGTCATGATGAACAATGCTGGGTTTATTAGTTTCTAAGAGTAAATATTCATAAGCACCTATTAGCTTATATGAAACAATAAGTAACTAAATATTACTCCTTAGTCTTTAGCCTTAGGTTCCCAAAAATCTCTCTTTTGAGGCTTCAGCAGGGAAATGTAAACAAGAAGTATTACGAAATTCTATAGAATATATCCCCAAACGGATATAATGGACCTGTACAAACTATTGATGTTTTAAATTTAAAAAAACACATATTGAAAAAATATATAGTAGTGCTCCTTTCATTTAGCAGGTATTTCAGTACATTTTTTTCTTTCAAAAGCAGTGTTATAAAAGATAGCCTAGACGGCCCCTTTGGCCTAGTCACCAGCTCGCTAGATGCTTTCAGATGCTCCCAAGCACTTTAAGCTATCATTTCCTTCTGTAAATGCTCCACTTTTTCAGTAATTCAATTTTTTGTGTGAAAAATACTAGAAACAAAGTATAATACGGAGTAATATATCATGAAATATATTTTAAATTTATGAATTCTGCAAGGGTAAGGCGCCGACTCAACGTAAACTAGGAGCTAGTCAAGAGCCGATTAGGACATTGAGCAGTTTCTACCAACATGTCCACAAGACAAAGATTTGGTAACACAGGGAGTAGTTGATGTAAAGTGATGCTGGGAAACAATATCATTATATCTGTGATTTGGTAACTAGCCGTTTCTGTCCTGATTTCTGCACTAAAACCGAACTTTTAGTCACAACTTATGTGAGGCAACTTGTATTTTGGGGCACGCTGTGTTAAATGATGCTCTGTAATGACTAACTTCCATTATTCAGATAAACTTTTCTTTTACTTCAATAAAAAATACACCTACTATTACTTCATAGTTCATAATTCACATATTAGCATGCACTTACATGCTGAAGCGCCTCAAGCTTTTTCTGTAGAGCTTCATGCTCTGCCTGGATCCGAAATGGAACACCATGCTTTTGATAAACATTATTTTGAGCCAGGTCTTCATCAATATCACTTTCTGTGGTTGCAAAAGGGTGATTTGTTGGAATCCACCTGATAGTATCAGGGTCTACATCAGGAGGTATTGAGTCACCTTCTCTAAGAAACAATGATGGCCTCCTCCATTGATAGGCACGTGACCTCCTCTTCTGATGTATAGCCTGTTGCTCCCTTGTAAGAGTCACTGGCACTAATCGGTATACTTTTCCACACATCTCAACAGTTGAATTGTTCTTACTGATCTTTACCATTGGGTTATTGAAAGGGTCTTCATACTTCAGAGGACTACTGCTGCAATTTTGGACAACGAATTGAGGAATGAAAAGGGGGTGAATTCAAAGTTACCACTGATTAGAGTCGTTGGATCATAGACTAAAATTAGGTCTTAATATGAGAGAAGATTGTATAAATAGCCATTTGAGAATTGCAAATTAATATCACAAATACAGTACAACTGCTACACGCCAAATAACATCACTGATAAATACTTAACTGAAGTACAAAACATACTAATTACACAAAAGAGATAAAAAGGTTTTGATCCATACATGCCTCTTCTATCAGATCTCAACTGACCACGCCTAACAAGATCAGACACCGTGCCAGGGGTGACATTTCGTGGTTTGCTAATCCTATGATTTCTCACAGCAATAATAAGGCTTGTTGCTATGAAAAATAGACCAATTGCAAAACCAGCACCTGGATGTTTTTTCATCTGCAAAGGCATAATATAAATATGACTGAAATGAGTATAAAAAGATAATGTAACATCAGGATCTTTTTATGCTCAATTAATCAGATAACCCTATTAGTGGTATCTAGTATGCATCAACGCAAAACCTATGCCAAGCTGTGGTTTAGTTGTCTTTCATTTGCAAAGGAATAATATTCAAATGAAGAAAGTTGGGATGATGCCCAATCAGTACAGCGAAGAAAAAAGGAATATCCATGGGACCCACAAAGAAATTGGTTCTCTCCTATGTAGAACGGATACTTCATTAGAGTACTATACTCCAGGATACCCGACCATACATTTGAGATCCTATCTGAATTTTTCTAGAAGTTCCAGAATACAAACCAGATATGCATATTATATTTTTTAGAACTTCTAACCCCTTTTTATAATGTATTTTACTATTTTCTATCTAAAAACTTTGAGTATATGTAGTTTTATTTTCAAATTATAGTTGTTTGACTTGTTTCTATTTTGGGATTAGATACTACTTCCTCCATTCTTTTTTAGTTGCAACGATCAACATTTCACATTTGCCAACGCATGTCTTTGACCGTAATTATTTCTTAATCTCTATTAGTAAACGAAAATTAGAAATTATATTTTGAAAATTTGGAATGAGATGAATTGAACAATATATTTTTAAAAAAAATATTTTCATAAAATAATAGCGTAAAATGTAGTCAAAGTAGAGCATGTGAATAGTGTAAAATTCAACATGTTGCGATTAAAAAGAAGCGGAGGATAGTATAATTTAAGATGTAGGTGTATTTGAGATTATACGCACGAGAGTATGACCTTATTTCAACTCTTCATAATTCAAAAATCGAAATGGTTTAATGCCATGGAATGGGCAGAAAATATACATGTATATATTTTCAAATAAGTTATTGTAATATTTATATTTATATATACATCCCTGTAATTTTTTATATTTATAAATAAACCCCCATACTCATATCCTATATTTTTTTTTAATCAAATCCCCTTACCTGTTTCCGCGTTTCTGTATTGGTGCTACATAGCTTCTCTCACATTTGCAAAGGAATGGAGATCGTGAAGTACTGAAGTTCACTACTACGTTTTGACATTTGTACCAATTCATGTCGATTCAAAAGCACCTAACAGTTTAAGTCTTTTTAGGTTTTAAGGGTGCTGCAGTATTTTATGATATCACGTCTCTTATATTTATTGGTACTTTTCCCATACCGAAGAATACAAAAAACAAGTAATTAACCCTGTTTTCCTCTTACTGGTTTCTTTCTCACACGTTTCTCTCTTCACTATTTCTTTCCTAAACCAAACAAAGGCTAAGGCCTCATTATTATTTTCATATCAAAACAACCAATAGCTAATTGTTTTAATGGAGCAACAAGCATTGGATAGCTGTCCCATGGTGCCAAATGGCATCCAGCAGAAAGTCAGTTATGGATTAGTCAAATTATAATATTGAGGTCTAATGTTGAGTGATCTCCTCATCCAAACAAAACATGTTGAGTGATCTCTAGCCAGAGAGTAGAATGTACTTCCTTGAAAAAGTTGATTCAATTCTAATAACATTGCCTCACAAATAAATCATTTGTTTAGCCGAATAGCCGCTCAAACTAAGCTGCTACTTGAGCTGAACTAATAACACTGTGATTCAAAGTAAAACAAGAAACACAAACCTAGCAAGCACCAAAGATATAGTCTTTAACTCTTTATAAAAGAACGAACAGGATATTTAACTATTTACCAAGGACACAATAGGAGGGAAAGAGGATTCAGTCACTTGCAATTTAGTAACCATAATTGTTGGATTTAGTAAATTCTCATTCTTGGATTCGACTAGGTTGCTTTCCTCCCGGAGTTGCTTGCCAATATCACTACTCACTGGATCGCGTGCAGCTCTTAACTCAACCTTTTTAAAAGTGTGGTTTCTATTCAATCTTTTGTAGCTCCGGTCCAGCCACAATCTAGCTCTGGGTTCTATTAGGCTTGGCGAAATTAGATGCTGCAATGGATATTCAAAACGGATCAATATTAATCTGAAGCATCAATCAAGTACATATAAGCCACAATCTCAGCTTTGAACCGATTGTTACCTGAAAAGAAACAGTATGAAGCTGAAGGGTCCAAATCGAAGCCATTTTCGGTTGTTCTCATTCAAAGAATAAAAAGCGCATTTTCGCTAAAAATTGCAAAATTAGGGTTTGCTTGGAAGAGGGAAAATCTAAAATGAAGCGCAGGATACCCGAAGAGAGGCACCGGCAAATTCATAATGCGCGCCCTAAAATAAGCTTTTCTGAATCAGAATAGTCAGTCTCAGAGTCTCCTGAGTCCTGACTACTCCTGAGGACGAAACAGATAGAGGTGAATTTCAGCGAAAATCAATGTGCAAATAAATGGATATCAATAACACAATTAAAACAACTAAGGAGTATAAAGAGAAAAGGGCCGTCGCCATTTGGGGTAGTTCCCGGGGGAATTTTTTGATGAATTTTTTTTAGAATCTTATTAAGTAAGTCTAATTTACTCATACCAAATTTCAGCTAAAACTTCAATCGGGAAGGCACTCAAATGAATTATTGAAGATAACTGCGCAGTTAAAAGCGCAGTTATCTTCAATAATTCATTTGAGTGCCTTACCGATTGAAGTTTTAGCTAAAATTTGGTATGAGTAAACTAGACTTGATGAATAAGATGCTCAAAAAAATTTATCAAAAAATTCCACCGAGAACTACCCCAAACGGCGAAGGCCGGGCAAAACCTCATAAATAAGGCCTTATTTGACCTTTTTTTGTTAGTACGTGGCCTTATTTGCCCCTTTTCCCGGAGTATAAATAACACAATTATAACAACAACATAATTGTCTATGACATCACACAATTATGTCATGCACTATTCACTGGGTTAACACAAATCACTTTAATCTCTTATTTTATATATCAAATTTTTATCAAATTTGATTCAGTTTTTTGCGACTTTGTAAAGTTTTCAATGTAGTTTCTGAATATGTATAAAAAAATCCTAAAAATAATTTGAGTATGTACAAGGATCTGTTTGCTTTATCATCGATCAAGAATTGTAAACCAAATTGTCTCAAACATAGTAGGATGAAGGTAGTATTAGACTAGTAAAAAAACTGACATTACAAATATTTCAAATTTTTCAGTATATTTATATAACTCTAAATGTTTTATCTTTCAATTTTCTTTTTTTGGTATTATTCAAATTTTCTCCAAGATTTTGAAAAAACAACCCTTCTCTCTCATTTTAATATCCTAAACTTTCTAAATGTGGAAATTTGATGGGAATATTATGATATCTTTATCGATGATTGTGAGTAAATATTTCGAGTTGTGCTTCAGGTACTCATTTAGGCGTGTACACGCTAATTTTACATGTCACACAAATAATTGTCTTAAAAGTTCACTGACATGAATTCTACTTGTACACTTTTATTGCATATTTTTTGTACATTTGTTTATGTACACAAATAATTTGTCTAAAAATATGTATGTACACAGACAATTTGTCCATTTGTAGACAAATTATTATCGTATGTAGACGAGTGTAGTTGCACAAACGCTAAATTTACATGCCACTCAGGCAATTGCCTTTAAAATCACTAGCCTTCATAACAAAAATTCCGTTTGTGCACTTTTTATACACTTGTTTATGTACATAGATAATTCGTCTAAAAATTATTTATATGCAAAGACAATTTGTTCACTTTTAGACAAATTATTTATATATATAGACTAGTGTATTGAAAGTGTAGGGTACACGGAGTAGGACTAGGACTTCCTTCACAATTGGTCCACCATTCAACCCACTACCTTATATACTCCATTGAGACTTAAATCTCTGGTCCATTAAAATCTCAATCTTTCATTGTTCTCTACTCCCCCATTAACTATTTTAAAGCTAAGGGAAATCTATGATTAATCCCTTCTGCTTTGATCATAATTATTATTACAACCTTGTAATTTTAGATTCCAACTATATGCCCCTTGAACTCTGATTCTATTTATTGTCTCCCCCTTCCATCAAAATCCTACTAAGAAAATAAACGACTCAATAACAAACGGCATTGAATAGACACTGTTTTGACCAATATACCCTTAATTAGGGATTACTTGTTCAATACACTCATCTACGTACTTTTTCTAATACTACGTACTTTGTATATATTTGTCGCTTCAACTCTTCACAACTCACTTGGTTTAAGAGTAGGCTCTAAGCCCCACAATAGAACCGTGGTTTGAAAATCAACTTCCCTGAATTGAATTTTGAGTTGCACTAGAAGCCAAACAGTCTGCTTTCTAGTTCTCAGATCAATGATGTCTCCACTAGCCCAACTAAGATAAAGAATATTGATGTAGTTTTGAAGTTTATTTTTATCAGCTAGACTAAGTGGGGGTTGTGGGGTTGAATGCATGCCAAAATCAACTCCCAGACGATTGCACGCCTCAACAAATATGCATCCTGTCAACTAAGGTTCTTCAATTTTCTTTTAATGTATGAATGAGTCTGGGAAGTTGGAGCAAAAAAAAAAAGCTAAAAGGGAGAAAAGCATAGAAACTAAGTCCGCAGCAGTGATGGATGGGAAACGAAACCCGTAATTCACTGTTCGAATACTATTTGGAATAAACCTGAGAAGGTCTTGTTTTATACTCCGTAGTTTATTTTAATAGAGGTCATTTTGGGAAATTCCTGCAACAATTAACTATCAAATTAACTTAAAGTTAACGAAAGGGGGAGATTCCATCTATAATAAAAGCTCAGGGTGTAATAATCTAAAAATACAAGGTTGATTTTATAATTATGACCAAACCTTAAGGGGCCAATCATTATTTTCCCTAAAGCTAAATAAAACGTTGTCTAATACATTGACACAGTGACACTCACTAGGATCATCTGGAAATTTTCCAATTTGTCTCTTTCAATACTGTAAAAAACGTTTAGTGGTAATATTTCCAAAATAAATTATTTTTATGATAAAAGGAATAAAGGATCCTGGTATATTTGCATGTGTTATCAAATACAGAGTAAATCCTTATAGGGAAAATGGAAACTAATAATCCAACCTTTTAGCGGTTTTCTTATAATAATCCAACCTTTTGGTTATTCATGAATAATCCAACGTTTGCACCTCATCTTCATTCACTGGTCCCTGATCGGTTGATGACCTGCTATTCCAAGCTATTTTATTATCTTTGCAAAATATTATCTTTGTGAAAGATGAAATTTATGGTATAATGATTTGCAAAGATAAGAAAATAGCTTGGAATAGCAGGTCATCAACCGGTCAAAGACCAGTCAATGAAGATGTGGTACAAAAGTTGGATTATTCATGAATAATCAAAAGGTGGGATTATTAAAAGAAGACCGCTTAAAGGTTGGATTATTAGTTTCCATTTTCCCATCCTTATATTGTTCATATTTATAATTACACCCTAGTTTCTGTGTGCTATATTTTAATTGAGTGACGTTTTCCCGTGTCCATAGTAATATACTCCTTCCATCCCATTTTACATGTCTTACTTTCCTTTTTAGGTTGTCCCAAAATAAGTGTCACATTTCCCTTTTGGAAAAAAACATATGGTTCACAACTAGGAGTGGACCAGTTCCGGTTCGGGCCCGGCCGGTTCGCGGTTCTGTTTTGTTGGGCCCGAGCCCGAACCGGTAGCCACCGGTTCCGGGCCGGGCCGGGCCACCCGGTTTGTATTTTTTTTTGGCTTCTCCTATTTAACCCCCAACTCATCCCCCTCACCCCCAAACCACCCCAAACCACCTCAAATGGCCCAAAATACCCAGCCCAACCCAAAAACTTAAAAAAAAAACAGGAAAAAAAAATTAAATTCGGCCCGGACCGGGCCCGAACCGGCCGGGCCGTTTCACCAAATGGAGGGCCCGAGCCCGGAACCGAAACCCACCGGGCCGGGTGCCCCGAACCAGGCACTGACCGGTTCACCGGGCCGGGCCCGCACAGAAGCGGACTGGTCCGGTTCCGCGCCAGTTGGCCCGGCCCGAGTCCATCCCTATTCACAACATTTCACTTTACTATACTCAAATTTCAACCACAATTTCTACCTTTTCAACCACTTTATTAAAAATTGTACTAAAATCAAAGGAGACACATAAAATGAAACGGAGGTAATAGTACGTAGTAAGATATGAGTAGGTACTAGTAGGGCTGGGCACGGGCCGGGTCGGGGCGGGTAATGCAAAATAAAATGGAACCGCCGGTTCCATTGTACGGTCCGGTCCGGTCCGGGTATTACAATTTTCAAAATAGGAACCGGAAATTACCCGGCCCGTTTGAAACGGGTCGGTCCGGTCCGGGTTTTACGGTTTCTATTCTCATGTCTTGAAATTAGTAAAAACTCACGAAGTTCCAAAAATCAATAATTAATAATATAGGACATTAGCAAGTTTCAAAATAACAATATAGTGGTGCACATACAACACAAGCGAAAAGTCCAATACTCCATAATTTATTGTATATAAGTTTCAAACAATTAAAGATATTTCAAAAATATGCAACATAGCCAAAATACATATTTTCTAACATTTGTATTTAAACATGTTGTCTAACATCACATATTAAAGTGATTGCTTTTTTATATATTAAATTTTCAGTACTAGCCAAAGCTGACACATACATGGTGGGTGGTAAAGACAATTTATATATTTTAATCACAATATAATAAAAAATATATAACAAAATCATCTTTAACAAATAATTAAATTCCATAGAAAGGAATAATTCAATAACAATAAAAAGTAATAAGATATTTATGAAACATTTAATCAATAATTTGAAAACAAAAGGATGTTACTCCAACTCAATTTAAAATCTTACTTCTAGCAAAGGAAACAAAACTATTTCAAAACCGATTGCCACAAAACTACTAATAAATTAATATACAATAGATATAACGGGCCGGGCCGGGTACCCGTTATTTTTTAATTTTGGAACCGGTCCAGTTCCTTAAAAAAAATTACCCGACCCTACCCGGACCGTTTTATGACAACAAAAAATGGAACCGACCCGTTTTGGACCCGAACCGCCATTACCCGGACCGGACCGCGGTTCCAAGACCCGTTTGCCCACCCCTAGGTACTAGAGAAAGGATTACAAAATGAATTAATGAAAGCAGAGACGGTTCCATATTCACATTCACTCCTCAAGTGTATCGCGCTAACACGAAAAAGTTATTCTTTTCAAATAATATCACTCTATCACTGTCTACCATCTATACCCTTATATTACTTCCTCCGTCCCTTATAACTTTACCTACTTTCCTTTTTGGTTATCCCAAAAACTTTGACACTTTCCCTTTTAATCAATCAATATGTGAAAGACATTGGAATATGCTGTATAATATGCTTTAGAATATTCTTCTATCTTTAGAATATGCTTTAGAATATTTTAGGAATATACTCTAAGATATTATTATTGTATAGCATCTTATAGGAATATTCTATCTTTGTAATGTATATATATAGGGACTTATCCCTCCAATGAAATACACAGAAAATTCTTCCATTCTCATTACTATTACATGCTGAATCAGAATATCGGGCTATGGCACAATCGGCATGTGAGATAATCTGGATAAACCATCTATTGAGTGAAATCGGACTAAAGACACCAATGCCTGCTAAACTCTGGTGTGATAACCAGGCTGCTATACACATTGCCAACAACCCAGTGTTTCATGAGAGAACAAAACATATTGAGGTCGATTGTCACTTTGTTCGAGAAAAGATACAACAAGGATTGATCTCTACAGGATATGTGAAGACGGGAGAGCAACTTGGAGACTTGTTCACTAAAGCACTAAATGGAATTCGTGTTGGTTATTTATGTAACAAGTTGGGCATGATAAATATCTATGCTCCAACTTGAGGGGGAGTGTGAAAGACATTGAAATATGCTGTATAATATGCTTTAGAATATTCTTCTATCTTTAGAATATGCTTTAGAATATTTTAGGAATATACTCTAAGATATTATTATTGTATAGCATCTTATAGGAATATTCTATCTTTGTAATGTATATATATAGGGACTTATCCCTCCAATGAAATACACAGAAAATTCTTCCATTCTCATTACTATTATATGCTTAATTCTGATAACACAATATGTGACTCTTGTTATTTCTCTCACCTCTGCACAAATCTCTACCACACAATTTTTACTTTATTATTATTCGTGCCAGTCAACATTGACAAACCTTTAAGGGACGGAGGGAGTATTAATCTATGAAGTCCATATTCAAGAAGTGCATATTGACGTTCAAATGCACATTGACATTGACAAGAGAACCAAAAAGGCTCATTGCAAAGAAAGGTCGGGACGGTACTAAACAAAAGTCTCTATTCGGAATTCCGCATCACATCAAAATTTAAATCCAGCTATTCAACAAGAAAAAAGTTCAATAAGTTTGTTAGACGTAAAGAAAAATGTTCAAGTATGAAAACTATATCTCATTGATTATTTCAAGAAGATCATCAACTTCCTGCCGCAAGGATGTAATTCTTTCCTGGATTTGAGCAACACGTTTTTCAATGTCATGCCCCCCTGACTTTTTCTCATAACAATCTATGACTAGTGAATGCTTCAGTGTCACTTTCTCTTGGAGTTCTGTTTCCTTCTTTACCAGCTCTTCGACCTATACAATCAGTATAAAACGATTAGTCTGCCGCAGTAGCTAGCACACCCGTAATAATGATAAAAACATTATACGATGTGTGGGTGACTCTTATGCCGCTGAGTGTTTAATTGTGAAAACGTTACCCAGACATTAAAGACACACACATACAGTATATATAATATATATACACTTATATGTTCATCCAATATATATATATATACACACACACACACTTGTATGAGAGCTTTCCTCTGTGTCAGAAAGGGGAGGGGTGTATTGTGTGTTTGTGGCTACTTTGTGCGCGTACATAACTAAGCAATTGTTACTCATTTGTGAATAAAATGCCTTGAATGCAATAAGGTAGCACTGGAGAATAATGGTAGCACTTGGCAATAAAATGGATGAGCATGAACCTTAGGGCAGATTGAAGCAGCCTGTGGGAAGGATTGCAATGATGACAGTAAAGGCTTCAAGCCCTTGAAAAGCTCTTTCAAAGCGCCATCAGCTTCTTTTCGAGCAGCTTTGCAAGCTTGAACATTCCCTGTCCTTGAGAGATCACGCAGTGATGATTCTAGTTTATCATGAATAGTCAAGCAAGAGCTTATGATGGTCTCAACTTCCTGAATAACAGTCAGCACCTGGAAAACAAAGTAAATAAACATGTCAAGTTGGATAATTAAGCTTACAATAATGTCCACCGAAACGAAAATCAATAGCATCTGCCCTATACCTCATCCCATTGCTTCTTTGCCAAATAAGAAGCAGAAGACTTTGAGATTGTCAAGTCAGCATGCATATAAATTATGCATGTGAGGAAAAAGAAGAAAAATCCAGAAATTAACATCATTGGTTCCCTAAGCAGTGAGAAGCTGTTGAACCGGTAATACACCTGTTAAACAAAATAAATAAATAAATATATATATGAAGTTGTGATGAGGGTAAGAAGATAGAAAAATGAGAAAAAGCAGTCAATATGCAAATGTTAATGTAAGCTCAAAACACACGCATACATGGACCTAAAGAGTGGTACCACATCAGCAAGGTAAAACAAATGCAGCACAAAAACTGGAAGTCAATGAAAGAGGATTACCTGGAAATACTGATTGTGCTCAGGCACAACATTTTTCTTTTCTAGAACAACCACTGGTCTACCAATCATATCTAAATGGGAAAATTTAGTCTGCACAAAACCAATGCTAAGGCAATAAATTGAGAAGTAGAGCAACAGAAAACAATGAACACTGGAGCAAGCAAATAAATTTTCATCATTTCATGTATACCTCTTTCAGCTGTTTGAAAGAAAAAGGAGCAGAAGCATAAATATCATCTGATCCTTCAGGTAAAACAACCTGCACACAGGTCAACAGTGTCTCAGGCAGATGCTATTACATGATATGCGCATTAACTGTCTTGCGGAACCAACACATATATTGGCATGCTCTGTGGAGCACCACTACATCTAAAAAGTGAAATGTGTGTAAGACACGTCAGGTACACAACAGGGAAGCATATGTGAAGTGCCTAACAATTGTCCCTGTTTTATTTTTCCTAAAATGGGTTCACCACACGTTTTTTAAAAGAAAATGCTTTTTATAACTCCAAAACTTTGTACTGAAATGTAAAAGAACACCCCTAGACATGTCACTCCTATTTCTCATCTGCCAATCTCTATTCCAAATAAAATCAATTACTTGGACTCTCTTTAAACAGTATGTGTGTAATTATTTTTGTTAATACACATAAAGACATTAGTGTCCCGTGCACGTAGGTCCGTGTTTCATAAGACAAGCTCATGAGACTCATCCGTACACATAAACATTGGAACAAAAGTTTATACATACTGATGTGACCTTATATAGTTAATTAACCCTTGTTGGAGCCTGATAGGAATCGGGCCTATAAGGCTAATAATAGAAATAATAATAATAATAATAATAAGTGTACTTGTAGATAATAATAAGTGACATGTAGTATAAATAGAAGGGAAGTGGAGGAAAAAGAAGTCGGACTGTTTGACAGTTAGACTGGACTGGGAAGATTGAGATTCATTAGGGCTTCGGCTGTAATCACTTTCATCAGTAATAAAGTTTGATTGTTTTCTATCCTACTTGTTCATCTTTTCTGTAAATCTTTGTAAACCTGGAGTTGTTCTATCAGTGGTATCAGAGCACGTCGATCACTGTGGATGATCTTTAGGCGTGCAAAGATGGAAGGAAGAATTAACGAACCACAAAGGAAGCAACAAGAAAAAGCGGAAACAACTGCGAAAAATAGCGACGACCTTGGCAGCAATTCAGGTGAGACTTTGACGCTGGTTAGTAGAAACCAGAACCGATCGATGAGCAGATCGCACAATTCGCACAGCTCACATCGCTTTTCGCATAGCTCTTTGCATCGTTCTTCACATAGCTCCTCGCATAGCTCTTCGCATCGCTCCTCGCATAGCTCTTCGCATCGCTCCTCGCATCGCTCTTCGCATCGCTCCTCGCATCGCTCTTCGCATCGCTCTTCGCATAGCTCTTCGCATCGCACTTCGCATCATGGGTACGCGAGAAATTCTGCTAGTCCAGAGGGATCGAAAGACTTGCCTCTATTCAACGGGGATGATGCCTATGGCTGGTTTGTCAGAATGGATCGATACTTCAGGCTTAATAATGTTGATGAAGATGATAAAATAGAAGTCGCTGAAGAGGCCATGGAGGATCGAGCTTTAAGTTGGTTTAAATGGTGGGAAACTCAAACAAGAGAAGAGAATCGGGAGGCTCTGAAGGAAGCCACAACTCGGCGTTTCCAACCTACAAGCAGTCGGAAGACAGAGAACCAGGATTCACGATCGCCAAGAACTTCTTTCAGCTCGCAATCTTCTACGCGAACTACTGTTTCTCCTTACAGTTCGGCATTGCAGGTTGGGTCGCAAACCGTTTTTCAGAGTGCGCAAACTTCATTGTTCCCACCGAAGTCCTTCAAGACAACTGTGAATCAAATGTTTCAACCAGAACTGGATGACTGGAAGGCATCGTTACAAATACCTTCTGAGAAACTTGTAACATCAAGGATGAAGTAGAGGACGAAAATAATATATTGCCGAGTCTTTCTGATGCATATGGGATTCATAGTGTATGGATCATGATGTCATTATGAATAATCACAATGAAGAGAAACTAAAAAGAGAAGAGCAAGCCTCACAAGGCGCACAGAGAGCTGCAGTAGTATTGTGCCCATCACGAATGTTTCAGAAACAAGAGAGTGTGGCTATCCCAACCTGGACTGACAGATTTGGAACTACAATGGCATCATTATCTATCGAAAAAAATTTGGTTCTAACATGAACCCTCTTTTGGTAACTATTAGTTCCAAGTACTCTGGAAAGTCACCTTCCAAAAACAGGAGGCCAAATGAAATTGTTGTTTGGGCATTTGCTGGTCGAGCACTTACACAGTTTTTTACTGATACATACTCTGGGGTCAGGTGGCCAAATACGAGGGACTTAATTTCATCACTCACCAACCTATTGGATGAAACTATGCATCTGGTGTTTGTCACACTGAAAGCTGCTGACAGGGCAGACCCGGAACTATTACCATCCGGGGAGTTTATTCTTTCTCCTAGCATTCTTAATGTGTGGGCTTCACCTGTCACAGACCATTTTGCTAGTATCGATGTTCTAAAAGTTTTAGAGGCAATGAAAACAGCTCCTGGTAGCATACAGCCTTTGGTTCTTCACATTTTACCTTATGTTAGGCAAATGTTGACTAAACCACGACCACAGCTTGAAGATTTAGTAACTGGTTCACTAGATCTTCTGACACTATTGTTGAAGCCTTTGCCAATGGATGACATCAAAGCTGTTGGTGAAGTTTCTTTTGATCCTAATACCAGGATAATTCTACAAAGTAAGATGCAGGAATAATTGGAATGGAGTGATATTCCAAGGGTGAAAGAAGTGAAGATGAATGGTCAAGTAATGAAGGTCATGGCCAAGCAATCTGGGAGGCATTGGGAAGGGAGAGGTGCAAGAATGAAGTGGAAATGGAAGATCATGGCTGTTTCCTATCACCCACCTAGAGGACAAGGTGGTTGTTTGGGGGGTATTGATAGGAATCGGGCCTATTAGGCTAAAAATAATAATAATAATAATAATAATAATAATAATAATAATAATAATAATAATAATAATAATAATAATAATAATAATAATAATAATAATAATAATAATAATAATAATAATAATAATAATAATAATAATAATAATAATAATAATAATAATAATAATAATAATAATAATAATAATAATAATAATAATAATAATAATAATAATAATAAGTGTACATGTAGATAATAATAAGTGACATGTAGCATAAATAGAAGGGGAGGGGAGGAAAAAGAAGTCAGGCTGTTTGACAGTTAGACTGGACGGGGAAGGTTGAGATTCATTTGTCTCTCTTTTTGGGGCTTCGGCTGTAATCACCTTCATCAGTAATAAAGTTTGATTGTTTTCTATCCTACTTGTTCATCTTTTCTGTGAATCTTTGTATACCTGGAGTTGTTTTATCAGAGCCCTGAGCCCCCAAATTCAATGGCCACCAATGAACGTATAAAAAATTGTGAAATGATATAGACTTGTATAAACGTGTGCATAAATGTGTGTGCAAATTAAATTTTTGAAAATATGTTTCAGCAAGTAATCATATACGTAGTATTACAAAAATATATTTAAAACCAACATTAATCTGACATTAATCTGAATACCGCAGCCTTCACTTAGCTTCTCGTAAATTACAATACAACAGAAGCTCAACATGTAATGCTACAAAGTCTAAACTCTAAAACATCTTATCAGATATCATGGTGCAATACCTTAACAATGAGATTGTCAATAACCACCTCATTGATTGGGCTACCAAAAGAGATATTAAGGAAACGTTTCCCATCAGAACGGAACAAAAAATCCTGAAGTGGCAGGCCATAACCGATTGTAAAAGAAGTTTTCCAGCCACCAAACATCGGATATCTAGGTTCAATTTCCAGCAATGTCTGCAATACAAATACTCTTTAGAAGTGAATAACAATATAAGATATATATGTGATTCTAAGATTAGTCAAATTCTAACCTTCATTTTGTCACTCCATAAATTAGATGTTGAAATATTCCCAATTTCATCTCGATAATATATGGAATGAGCTCTTGGTGGCAACCTAGCTACAAGATTACTAAATGCAGACGCCCCTCTAATATGTGGCCGGGTCTGGTAATCCAACCTGTGTGTTGAAAAAAAATGTGAAGCTTCCACAGTAGCTTGGTAAAAATGAATTTTAAGGAAGTAACAGCAGTACCTTGAAAATTCTCCAGTGCTAAATGCACCAGCATGGACAAGAGTGTAGTGCTCTGTTACCTGCACATTTCCCCAATGCGAGATTTCTATCTCTTGCACCAACTGCTCAGCAACTGCAAAGGGCTTGTTGCTAACAAAGTGAACTACTATAGGCTGGTACGAGAAAGGATTAGCATTTT
This sequence comes from Cuscuta epithymum, assembly GCA_945859915.1. Taxonomy (NCBI): domain Eukaryota; kingdom Viridiplantae; phylum Streptophyta; class Magnoliopsida; order Solanales; family Convolvulaceae; genus Cuscuta; species Cuscuta epithymum. The sequence goes on from CAMAPF010000024.1 coordinate 1,109,104, forward strand.
GATAAGGTCCATACTTAAGCTCAGAACCAGAGAATTTGGTATTTTCAAGTTTCGTATAAGATTCAACCACTGGCTCAGGTAGCTTGACAGTGAGCGATTGGATGTCAACTGAATAGGGAGACAGATAATGTGCAGTATCTTGAAGCATAAAAAGCTGCAGGTCAGCCTGAGTAATTTTTTCAGGGAATGGCTGCAATAGATGTGTGAAAACTGCCTCAATCTCCAAAGTTAAGCTCTCTCCCTTGACTAGTTCCTTTGGCAGAGTTACAGCATACCAAGTCAGGGCTGTGGGCATTCCATCAGGATTGACAGCCTTTACGGGGAGGCTACCTGAAGGTGATTTAGTTTTCCCTTTCCCTTCACTAGTTGTGACCTTTAGGAAAGCCAAGTTCTTTGCCTGGTGATCAGGAAAAGGTAACAAGACCTCTGTTGCAGGTCCATTACCAGAATTATCTATCTGAAAGGAGTAAAAGTAAATGTCTCAAGCAAGGTAGTCAAAATTGTTGTGTGTACTTACGGCGCAAAGGTCCCAAGGCGCAAAGAAAGCAATTGCATGACAATTTGAAAACATTGTTTATGCTGTTATGCATGTTTAAAATTATCAAAACATGATATATTCAATATAAAATAAACCAATGCACCAAAAATGACATAAACACAACAATTTACAGTAGTTTATATGGTAGTTTGGCAAATTTAAAAAAAAACAAGAGAGAGAATAATGAACTAATTATATCACAAAATTGGGTCATATAAATGTTAGTGACCCAGACTTTAAACTGAGCATGAGTGACAAGCCACTGTAAATAGAGCATTGTCAAGTTGTGATGGGTTGTGCATGGTGTTGTGTTTTCTTCTAGAGGTTTGTGGAAGTTGCAGATCACAAGGTCTGTGGTGGAGCGTGGAGCAGACTTGAGCCGCAAAGGAGAGAACTATCGAGTACGATAATAGAAAAGAATCAATGGATTCATTCCTGTAAGAATGGGATGGGCTGATGCTTAACATGAGTATGAACACTACTGTGAACCTTTAAAAAAAGTCCATAGCTTTATTGAAGGAAAAGGCCGAGACTCATAACCCTAACTGTACACCGAGTCAGGTGCAATAAGCGCTCACCGCCTAGCACCGGAAAAAAGGGCACTTCTTATTCTTCATCTGAGTCTGACACAGAGCAGCACACCTGTAAATGAGCAAGGCGCTAAAACCTCCCTGCACCTCTCATGTGCTTAAGCACTCAAGCGCGCTTCTAACTACCTTGGTTTAGAGCAAACTAAGCCAGATTATCCATTTCCATATTTACACACACACACATTTGCGGGGCAGAAACTTTGAAACACTGCCACGGGGCATGTCGTAACTAGACCAGATCACTAGAGACAATATTTTGTTGTTGAAAAAAAGTAGCAATTTCAAAAATCAGGTGAGAGAGTAAATACTAATCACCCACCTTCAAAATAGTAGTGCTCCTGACTATCTGGGATGTCAAATCAATCTGCAAAGTAATTATGAGAAGCCAATGCCTGTTAAAAAACTTTAAACCAATTACAGTTGTGAACACTAGGCAGCTAACAGCTTAACAATTGCACTAAAGCACGAAAGGAAAAAAGAAAAACCAAACCCCACATGAGCAAACTGTAACTCTCCCCATCACAAACTACTTTGATTGAAAACTGCATCAATTAATCAACCTTATGCCCCAGAGCATAAAATAAAAATTAATGCACTGGCACTCCAGATTTTAAGTACCGGTTTCTCATTGCTAGTCTAAAGTAAGGATTTTTAATTGTGGAGCTAGAAACTCAAAAATCATACTAACGCAGCTGCTCACTGTTAGTAATGCACTCGTTAAATTTATCCTGTAGCAAAATATAGCTGAGAGAAAAGGAATCGATATCCATAGTTCCATACATCCTAAACTAGCATAGCAAGGAAAAATAATAATGATAAATAAATACCCTAAGATATCCAATTGTCAAAAGGGGAAAACATAAAAGATACAAGAGCAAGTGCAAACAGTGATGATGTAGTTATAATTGTACCTTTCGATCGGCCTTGGAGATGATCAGATCAGAAAGAACGGATGAGGAGAAAACCCATAAACACACCATTAAAAGATGTATACCCATATTCACATTTCCCATCGTTCGTATCCCTGCTGTGAGATCGACTTCTTTCCCCAGCACACTGTTGTTTTTTCTGAAGGCAATGCAAGACTCTTCAGTCTTGTCTGGACGGTAAAATCTGGAAGAATCTCACTCAGTTTCGGTCCCAATTTTAAAATTTTCTCATTTAGGGGTGTTTGGAACTGATTCTGCTTCTGCTTCTTTTTTAAAAGCAGAATCCAGTTTTCAGAAGCTGGTACCCCCAACTTCTAAAAAAACTGATTCTGAGAGTAAATTAGAGCTCCAGAAGTGCTTCTGGAATTTCACTCAAACACTCCAGCTTCTGCTTCTGCTCCCTAAAGGAGCAGAATCAGTTTTGAGAATCAGATCCAAACACCCCCTTAGTTTCGTCTGGTTTGATCTGAACTAGTTTTGTCTGGTTTGGTCTAGTTTGATTTGGTCTGAGCTGATCTGAGACTGAAAACAGTTCAAGTAAAATCTTCATAAATAATACTCATAAGTAGGGTGGACCTGTGTAGGTCCGGAACCATAACGCCCGGTCCTAACATTTTCATAAAGCCCGGGACTGACCCGCTATTTTTCGAGTCTGAGCCGGTTCTATGTATTCGCACTGTCAAGTCTTGGGCCCATTATATTTGTTGGTTTTTACTCGGTTTCAAGATTTAATACAATATTGGTATGTCCAGGATCAGAACCGCCCGGTTCGATCCCCAAATAGGTGAACTAGGACCACATATCAAACTTGGGCGGACAGAGACGGTCCCAGACTCAAAACTGAAAATCCTTAACCGAGTCTGGGCTCAAACAGTGCTGGACCTGGTTCCAAGCCGGACCGGACAATCGGGAGGGGTCCACCCCTACTCGTGAGTATTTAATTTAGAGGCAAATAAGGAAAATCTCAGTAGTAAATGATTTCACCGTGAATATAAGTTTACATCTACTTTTTTTCTGAAACTAGACTTAAACCCCACTTTTATAAATTTTTTAAAATTGAAATATATGTACAGCCTATTAATTAATACGGAGTAATTTTGAAACATGTGAACAAATTGAGAATAAGATGCAGAATGGATGCAAAATCAAATTACAATTAATTTAGAGTATAATCTTCTTATGTATAAAACGAACTTTGTTTAAGCGATACAAGTTAGGCATAAAGGAAGCATTGAATACGAACAAATGAATATACTCGGATATATATCATGATGTATGTACTCTATGTAAGAGGAGTATTCAGGTCCGGCCAGGCCGGACCACTCCCCTGTCCGGCCACCTCAATTTGAGTTGGTTTCCGGTGGTATTTTTGACCCAAATTTTTTGTGTATGTTCTTCATCAAGTCTAGTTCATCCATTCCAAATTTGATCACAAAATTCAATCGGGAAGGTCGTCAAATGATTTTTGCAAGTTAACTGGTCCGGAATATGTATATTCCGGACCAGTTAACTTGCAAAAATCATTTGACGACCTTCCCGATTGAATTTTTTTCTCAAATTTGGTATGGATGAACTAGACTTGATGGGGAACATACACAATTTGAGCAAAAAATACCACCGGGAAGGCCCCCAAATGGAGGAGGCCGGACGGGGTCCTGTCCGGAAATTCCGGACAGGAAGAGACCTCCTCTATGTAATACAATTTCTCCTCTCATGTTAATATTGTAGTATTTATTGATGTAGTACCAAAAAATGTTTTTATCACAACTAAGGTTTTACATGCCCCCAAAAAATTAGAAGACAATGGCTCCGTTTGAAAAACAGTTGATCGACTATCAAGCCGTTGATATTACTAATAGGTAATGAGTTTTATGAGCTTTATTTGGTTGTTTGGACTCGACCAACCGAAAATAGAAACGTTGGAGATGACAGTGTTTGGGTGTGGCTGATTGGCTGATGCCTCTAAATTTTGAATCCTTGTTTTCTCTTGTTAATCTGCTCTGAGGTCTTCATCATTAATGCTCTATTTCTTTCATTGTTTCTTAAACCAATCTCTCCATTTCAATTTATGATGCGTCAGCCAACATTGGGTGTTTTTTACAAAATATTGTAAACTCACTTATATCCTTTTTAATATATGATTTGTTTATCAATGTTGGAAGAATGTGATAAAACGATCTTCAATTCCCTTTTCAATTTATTATGTGTTGGCCAACATTTTTTACAAAATATCTTAAACTCACCTTTATTGTTTTTAATACTGGGGGTATATGATTTGTTTGCAATCAGAAATACGAAGTACTACATATAATTTTTTTAATGCTCAAGCAGAAACTAAATTAAATAGTAATGTCATCATATGTTTTCGTACACACAAACAACTATTCTTAAACAACTAAATTATCAAACATTTGCTTAAATTAGTTGCAAACTAATATAATTAGTCAACTAAAACCATCTGACACACTCTGCTATTGCATGTCAATCAATTGTCATAACCAGCTAACCACTAATTAATTAATAACTAACCACCGATTGCTCAACAAGGCCAATATAAATAACCACTTTCATCAACGTTAGTATTGTACCAATTTTGATAATTGTTCATAAATAATGCATTCATTAAAACTAAAAATGATACTTTGTACAATTATATCTTCTTGACGGTGTGGCTTTTTGCAAACCATCATTTGTACATTTGTCGCTCTTTGTCATGAGTTGTGCTTCATATGTCCCTATTATGGCATTATGGGTCACTCCATCTTAAACTACTGTCATTCTTTATATTGTTATGGAACGGCCATCGTGTTTTGATAGAAAGTGTGAACTCATTTTTTGCCTCTTATGCATTTAGAAGCATTATATTATTGAAAATGCCCCTAATGATAAAGTAGTATAGTTCTAAGAAGTGATATCTCACAACTTCGATTTCAAGTTGATATATTCTTATTATTGTTATTTCTTTGTTATTTTATTTGTTCCGTCCTCAATGTGATGAGATTTTATACGTTTAATATTAGAAGTTGGGTAATTATTGTTTCAAATTTAAAGTATTATGTAATAGCATGAGGTGGCAAATGAAAGTTGTTCTTCCCTCTTTTTTTTTTTTGAAAACTTCTTCCCTCTTAAAATACAGTAATGTCCTAGAAACTCGTATATATGTTCTCTTAGTTGAACTAATTAACAAATAAATACATGCTTAGTACTTAGGTTAAGTTATTGTATATCTTGTTATAGGGGTGTTTGGAACTGATTCTGCTTCTGCTTCTTTTTTAAAGCAGAAGCAGAATTAGAATCAGTTTTCATAAGCTGGTACCCCCCAGCTTCTAAAAAAACTGATTCTGGGAGTAAATTAGAGCACCAGAAATGCTTCTGGAATTTCACCCAAACACTCCAGTTTCTGCTTCTACTTCCTGAAGGAGCAGAATCAGTTTTGAGAATTACATCCAAACACCCCAATAATCATATACGGAGTACTTTACAATTGAAAGATGCGGAATATTGATAACCCTGGTGTATGTCGTTTTTAGATAGCGAATCAAAATATGTTTATATGCTTTTGCTTGCAAGTGTTCCTCGATCATATATAACACATGTCAACGAATGTTTTCTAAAGTATAAGCTATTAACTGTCAAAAAAAAGTATAAGCTATTAAGATTATAAATACTTGTCCTGGCTTTCTTCAGTAAAAGCTACGAGTGTTATTCATAATTCACCGGTCTTAACATATCTTGATGACACTTCATTCATAGGCAGCACCGCAGCAATAATACGATGAAAAGTGATCATCAATTATGACGTGTAAGTGTGTAACAATTACGGTGCAGTATTATTGTAAACTATAACAACATACATTTTAAACAACTTTCATTAGAATTGACAACAGTTTTGAGCTTGTTAGTCCAAAACAGTACGTCACCATCCTGAAGTGGAATCTATGTGGAATTCTAAGACTAATAAGTAGAGTAGATAGCTAGAGAGACAAACAAGAGCATATTATTGTATTATTTCAAATTGTGATTGATGCATGATCTCTCGGATAAGACAAACACTACAAAAAAAACACGGGATTGGCACGGAATTTTGGCACGGATTATCGATTTTTCGTGCCAAATAGCTCGTGTCAAGTGTTTTTGGCACAGATTTGACCTAATCCATGCTAAAATCTCTGTCAATCCCGTGTTTTTTTATAGTGAAAGAGAGTAAGAAAGACAATATTTTTATCCTAAAAAATGAATAAGTAAAAATCACACCCTTTTGGGCGGTATTATGTCACACCCCGGACCTATCCGGACACGTCAACAATCCGCCGTACGGTACGAATAGTCAACCGCAGTCCAACACATTCATACTATACAAGGCGTCTGGAATATCATTCACACATAGTACATCCATAAACAAACATAATGTAAAATATTCATTCAAAGCAGCGGAAACATTCAATACAAGTGTTCGTGCCACACTTTGGCAAACATGGGCATACAAGCCCCAAATGATTATTCGAAAATATAATATCCATGAGCATTTATTTAAATGTTTTTAAAACAGAAACGGAGGAAGCACGAACCACGTCTTCCTTCCCCGAATACTCCTGGAGCAACGGGCACTGGTAGCAAGCTCAGCTCCTACCTGAAACTGTGAGGTGGCCTCCCCCGTGAAGGGGAGGTCAGTACTTGGAAGCATTTGCCAAGTACAATGACAACTATACTAAGTATAATCAAAGTTTCAATTTCCAAGACCCTCAATCTAGGATGTTATTATTTTATAATCAACTCACGTTCCTTCATGCTAGAGCTCGGCTCATAGTCATACTAATTTGTGCTAGAGCTCGGCTCATAGTCACACTACGTTTTGCTAGAGCTCGGCTCATAGTCATACTAATTTTGCTAGAGCTCAGCTCATAGTCATACTATATTTGCTAGAGCTCGGCTCATAGTCATACTACCCTTGCTAGAGCTCGGCTCATAGTCATACTACCACGTGCTAGAGCTCTCGGCTCATAGTCACGTCATCTAATCCTAAACAATTTCTTAGTCTAGGCCCCATCCATTTTGAGTAACCCTTAAGGCCTACTCCTAATGTAACTTGAATTCATAAAATCCACCTTAAAGATATCCTTTAAGGTTTAATCACAAAGTCCACATTTCTGACTAGTAACTCTATACTAGACATTTAATCCCAATATACCCAACACTAATTCACAATAGCTCATATATTTCAATTTACTTCTACATTCAAGTATAATTTGGCTCTAATGTCACATATCACTTTTTCCTCTCATGACTTCTTTACATGAGGTAAAAAGTATATTTATTACAATGAAGTTCATGGTTTATACAACTATCATGCCATTGTATTCATAACACATAATCATACACATTTTATTCATAAATTTGTATATTATGCATTTTACTCATAACAATAATTATCTCATTTAGGCATTTCTAATCATTATTAAGCCATTCCATACACATTTAATTCATTTAGGTAATCTTATGAAATTAACCCAATAATTATAAGCAATATAGTCGGTCATCCTCACCTTAAGTGAGCTTAAGCGCGTTCTACACTTCCCGATTGAACTTTGACTAATTCCGGCGAACTTTGACCAACTCCGGCGAACTTTGACCAACTCCGGCGAAACTCCGGCGAAGTTCAAAAATGCTTTAATCAAGTTCCTAACAAGGTTTAAACATCATGAAACCTTAATCAATACAAATAACCTCTAAAAGGTTATTTTCCGGTGAACTTGTCGGTTTGGCTCCTAAGTCCGTTTTTTTGGCCTTAGAACCACCTCCCAACCCATCATTCTACACTTAAGTCATGTAGAACAATCCTCAAGGTTCTTCATATGATATATATCTCATATGGTAGAAGAAAAAATAAAGGAGAAACTATGATAAGGCCATTACCTCACTTTTCTCACTTTCTCCTAGCTTTTTCCTTCTCAAAACACCTTCTTTGGGCTACTCCTTCTTGAGCTCGGTTCTTGGCTATGGAGGATGAGTTTTCATAGCTCTTTCTCCCCTCTTCCCTGGTGCTGGCCGAAGTGATTGAGTGAGGAAAGAGGGGGTGTGTTTCTTTTTGTTTTCTTTGGGAAATTATGGGGTGAGAGGGCCCCTTTTGATGTCAAAGGTGTCTCCCCCATCTCTTCAATAGTCTCCAGCCCACTTTTGGGCTCAATCAACCTTTGTTGGTTGACAATTTCGTGGGGTGGCCCCCACCCCTGTGGGAGGTCATCCCAATTTGTCCCAAAGTGTACAATCGGTCCCGAAAGTTGTATTTTTCGGACTGTTTTAAATATATTTTATTTTATCGGGCCAAATAAAATATATTATGTGTTATTAATCATTATGACCCTTATAATGAATATACATCTCTCAAATTTAATTTATAGGTCTCCGAAATCCAATTTCGGGCTTTTATCGGTTAAATTACCAATACCGCTATTTGGGCCTCTTTTGACCAATCGGTCAACTTTGGGCCTTTCCATTGCTCAAATGAGGTATCCACCACCATATAAATATTATTTAGACCAAGATGAATAAGATATATGGTCCCGGGAATATCGGGCGGACCCCCGCCCCCGGTGTGGGCCCCGCACGCAATTTATTATTCACGCGAATGAAAATAATAAAATTTCACAACTTCGTATATTTATTAACCATTTCATAAGGTTCAATACAATATTCACTTAAAAGTAAATACATTTGGGAACGGTGTTACATATTAGGCCAACGGAAACCAAGCCTTTTATATATCATGTGAGAGAGATTGCATGTACATATAAGAAGCTTATGGACACCGTTAATGGAAGATATCATTATAGACCATTCTTCTAGTGATGTATATACCATTCAGGAGGAAGAAACTGTGCCTCGGCCTATGTAAGAGGAGTAAAGAGAGCATGCATAATGTATCCCCTTGTAAATTGTCTACTATCTCCTCCTTTTGAAACAATGTAATCCTTAAATAGGCACAGTCATAGTAGAACATGAGTTGTCTCCTCAATCATATATGCAATTGTCACTTGTATAAGCATGCATCTATCTTCTTCGGTGGCCCAAAATCGTATGAATATATTTATATCATAAAACGCACTTTATGAAGCCTCGTAATTTGGACCGAGATGATTTTAGAATAATATACTATATAGAAAATCACCTGTGTATTACTAAAAGTTCATGTGCTTCCCAAAATATGAATCTTTTCCTCTTTCCTAATAAGCTCATATTTCAACAAAACACATCATATTGAATATCTGACCATGACTGCTTGTTTTTATAGTAAACTTGTGAATTTTCATGTGTGTATACTATTTGCCATATGTGCTTTCTTATATCATTTCATGGTTTTTGTATGTTTAGACTTTTGAATACTACTCTCTTATTAAACTTGGGTTTTCCATAAAATAAACACAATTCATATGAAATCCATATATTTATACAAATCAATCGAATTCATTAATAAAAAAGTCGATGAATTTAAAAGTCTATGAACCTTTTTAAAAGTCTGCAGATTTAAAAAGTTATAAACAAACCATATGCAATACATCCCTAGATTCAACAAGATGAGACTAAACCAAACTTAAACAAATTAGACCACATGAGACCAAACTTTGGCAGTCATAAAATATAAATCAAATTAAATCAATCCAGATCAGAAATTTTCAATCCAATTTAAAACAACCTTAAATCATGGACAAGGATAAGTTATAATTTTCTCGAACCAAAACTTGTGACAATTCTCTATGTATTATTATGCATATTCCTTCATAATATTTGACTAGGCAATTACTACGTATCAATTATGAAGTGAAATAAAAAACAAAAACTCTCAATGATGTCAATACATGTTATATTATGTGACATCATATTAGGAAAAAACTATAAATCATATTCTGAAAAAACGTACAAAAATTGGAATAATTTTCTTTCAACTACTAATCACGTTTTCTTAAGGGTCATTATTGGCTTACACAAAATGTGTAATGTGTAGATGACTATGTATACACACAATTAAGAAGATTTTGACATCACATCCCGTACAAACAATTGATGTACACTAAAGAGAAAATAAAGAGAAAATAAAGAGAAAATAAGCCAATTCGCATTCCCGGAAACTGCTAATCCGCAACAACGCGGGGGTAAGACGGCAGCTCAGGCGGTCAGCGACGCCGCACGCCAGGACATGATTCAGCCGTCTTTCTCCGTGGAATCATAAAAGCCAAATCAGTTCACGTCTATTACCCCATTGCTAACGTTATTTTGGATACTTCCATATGGTGGTAAGCCGACAAGGCTCTGCGCAAGTATCTCTGAAATGAAAGGCTCTCTCGTATACCGTCTGTTCATATTGATCCTATGCTTAGCGCTCACATTCGGAGCTCCTCCTGATTACGAGGGACCCGATTTGGAAGCAGAGCTCAGCAGCAGCTCAGAATATCCGCCCCCCAATTCCCCGCTATCTCTCACCCCGTAAGTCTTGCGCGTTCAATCAAAGGAGTAGTAGTAGTAATCTAACGACATATTTGACATCCAATAACTCAGAAGTTCATTAGCTTTGTTATCCAGAAACGTTTCGTTTCCTAGTTAATAAAAAAAATGACACAATTATAGTAACGTACGATTTACGATTTTTGTAAGTTCATTTATCATGTTGCATAAAATTATTAGATCACCTAGTTGCATAATGACATTCTGGAACTGATGCCTCACCAGATCTCTTATTTAAAATTGTTCATTTTTGTAACCATATTTGATCTTCTGCTGTACTTTTTTTAGCTTGTTAAAATCACCATTCTTGTCAGTTCCACAGAAATTGACCTGTATATTTTTTGATCTGTTGGTTTAACTGTCTTGAACCAGTAAAGATGATACTGCAATTGTGGCAGCTCCTGATGGTATGATACATCTTGTAGAGCTGAGTTCAGGAAAAATTCTTTGGTCATTTACATCGGGTCCATCCATCTACACTTCATTTCAATCTCTGCCTGATAACCATGCCAATGACCGTAATGTGTCAACTGAGGGAGAGATCTTTTATTTAGATTGCGGAGAAGATTGGAAACTTTATCTGCATGGGGATGACTTTGACAGAGTGGTATGTTGAGTGGTTTTTGTTGAGAAATATAGAAACTTAGCTGGGGTTAGTTTGCATTGGAATATTGGTTATTGTTAGCTTGGGTTAGTTGGTTCCAAGAGGTTTAGTTGAATAGCAATAGAATAACAAGACACTCTCTCTCTCTCTCAATATGTGTGTGTGTTGGTTGAGTAGTATGTGGATGGAAACAAGAGTTATTTCATTTCATTTCATTTCATTTCATTTCATTTCATTTCTTCAAGTATCTATATTCTGTTTCATGATTTGATCTCATAATTGAAAATGCTAGGGCTAAAGCACTCATCTTGCTAATAGGTTTATTAGGAGGTTTCTATATTATTTTACAGTGTCCTTGGGTCTTACGTTTTGATAATAAGACTTAAACTACATTTAGAGTGATTCACCATATAAGCATTGCTAAAGGATTTGATAATCAAGCACATGACCACATAAAAATTGAAATTTTCACTTTACTGTATTGCATCTGTCATATTCTTTCACATTTCAGGAGATCTCACAGAGTATTGAAGAATTTATAAAACAAACTCCATATGTCTTAGATGGTGGAATCATGCTAGGGTCGAAAAGGACCACTGCATTTCATGTTAATCATAAAACTGGTAGAGTGATTCATATGTACGGATCAGATATGCTTGGGGATGAGGAAGCTGTTGGAAATCCAATTATGGTAAGGAATGACCTTGAAGATTGGAAAGCATCTAGTGAAACAGACAATGGTGTGATTGACAGTCCACTGTACATTATTAGAACTGATTATGCTCTTAAGTACACATCTACAAAGACAGGGAAGGTTTTATGGAATCTACATGTTGCTGATTTTGAAGCGTCATTGCATTGCGAACAAACTGAGAAGTTTCTCGGGGGACTTTCTAGTCAAGGACAAGAGTTTGCTCCAGATAAGGAAGGTTGTCAGACCAAGCCATTTGTCTACAGAATTCGTGATCGCAGTTCATTAGAATCATTTTTTATGACTGTTAGGTCACAAAATACTCTTCCTGGAGGCACATATCTTTCTTTACCTGCTGCAGATCATAATTATCCTGTAATAGCGGTTGACAAAATTTTCAGATTACATCAGAACAAAAAAGGTAAAGTGTTTCGCGCTTTGCCTGCTCCTTCGACCGATGGATTTGCAATCATGGGACTGCCTGCAGGAGATAATAATCAAGTGGTCATTGAATCTAATTTTTTAACCGGGTCTTATTTATGGTCTTTTGTTATATTTGGAACTATTGTACTGCTCATTGTGGCTATTATTTTCTATATGGCTTCTTGGGTAATAAATTGGAATAAATTGCGAAGTGAAGTTGTGGATAAAAAAGTTGAAGTTACGACAACAAAAAAGAAGAAACTACGGAAGTCTGGAATTAGCCAGAGATTTACAAATACCGAGAAGATAAAGAAAATGGGTTTTAATCATGAGACTTCTCTCGGACACGGATTTCCAGATATGGAAAACATTATACACGAGATGCAGGTTAACTTATTCGATAGGCACAGTGGAGTGGTAGATGGGCGCAAGATAGGTAAGTTGTTTCTCTCTCAAAAAGAAATTGCCAAGGGAAGCAACGGCACAGTCATACTAGAGGGTATATATGATGGTCGTCCGGTTGCTGTTAAACGTCTAGTAAAGGCCCATCATGATATAGCACTGAAAGAGATTCAGAATCTTATTGCATCTGATCAGCACCCAAACATTGTACGGTGGTATGGAGTGGAGTATGATCAAGATTTTGTCTACCTTTCTCTCGAGCGCTGCACCTGTAGCTTATATGATTTTGTTTCAGCATATTCTAGCTTTTTTGAGGAGCACCTTTATGCGACAGACCAATATACCATCTCTAGAAGTGATTGCAAACCAGAAGGACACTGGTCATCTAATGATAATTACAACTCAGCAGAGTTTGAGTTGTGGAAAACCAATGGTTATCCTTCACAAAAGTTGCTGAAACTCTTGAGGTTGGTTCAAAATCTTAGCCCACTTCTGGTAATCTGTTTGCAAGTTGTGCTTCTTTTACATCATCAAAAACATCAATTCCAACAGGTTATTCCTAGAGCTGAAGTATTTTTTGCAAATGTGATTTAACATATGTTCCTAATTGTAACTGCAGTGATATTGTTAACGGCCTTGTCCATTTGCATGAACTCGGTATTATTCATAGAGACCTAAAGCCTCAAAATGTTCTAGTAGTAAAAAAAAGAATAATTCGTGCAAAGATTTCAGATATGGGTATCAGTAAGCGCCTTGTTGGAGACTTTTCTTCCTTAACTAAGCATGCCACTGGTAAGCTACTTCTTATTTTCTTCTCGCACCGAGCATCTCAATTCTTCACATCTCATGATATTATCAGCGGAAGTAACCTATGGGGTCATGGATTCATGGGGATAAGGTTTTTTTAATGCATTTCATTTTACTTCGTACTTTATTGTCAATATGGTCGCCACAAGGACATTTGGCGGAAAATTTTTCCCCTAGGTTGTTTGCATGGATTTCTAGAGTAAATATTAGCTCTATATAGTATATACAAACTCGTACTATTACTTTCATGCCACTGACCCAAGTAGTTGGGATTAAGGGTTTGATGATGATTTCTGCACCAGATGGGGTTTAGTGCCATGTGATGGTGTACATGTAATAACGTGAACCTAGCTGGCCTGCTCGGCTTTGAGTTAGGATTCTTGAGCCAATGGGCTTTTCTGGTTTTTATTGAAGGCTCTAACCCTAATCATGTTGAATCACATGTTTATATTGAAGGCTCTAACCCTAAATTTTTATGATCTGTAAAATAGTATAATGGAACAGGTTGAATTTCATACTATTCATATGCTCTACTTGACTACATTTTATTTATTAATGTATGAAAAATTTATTTTTTGAAAAATATAGTTAAGTTCATCTCATTGTAATTTTTTTAATCTGATTTTTTTAATTGTTTACTAATAGTGAATTAAATATATACTAATGGTCAAAGTTGTGTTGGCAAACGTGAAAATGGAAATTTTGCAACTAAAAAAGAACGGAGGTAGTATTTATTAGTTGTAATTTTATTAAGAACTGTGCTTTATTGTTCAAACTTTAATAATAAACTGCTAATGTATAAGTAGATCTAGGTTAAACAACAATATAACATCAAACTTTAATACTAAGTTGCTAACATCGACTAGTAACTCTTTAAGAATGTTTTTACTTGGACTGTAATTTGCTTTGCTGGTCTGGTCTGATCTGACCTGTTTAAGTCTAGTATGTTTTGGTAAATGTTTGGTCTGATATGGTCTGATAAATGTCTGGTTTTTGTGTATTTTATAACTCTGGAAGTCTGGTCTGGTTTGTTTTAGTCTGGTCTATTTTGGGGCTGAAAAACATCCGAAATGTTCAAATATTGAGATGAAAGAAAAAATTACATAAATATTACCATTCTAAAGCTCAATAACGAAAATATGACTACCTATTCAAATGAGTTTACTAACTGCTCACATTTCTAAAAAACTACCGTATGTATTTGTGAGTTGGTGAATATGATGGTCACATTTTTGTAAACTTACATAGTATTGGTAATATACATGTAAAAAACCCTTTTTAATTATTAGTAAACATAATCATAAATACGTCGATTCAAAATATGTTATGCTTCAAGAACTCACACTTCACTACACGTCAATAGACTTTAAATTTTTACTTGACAAATTTGCATAGTGATGCCAATCAGATTTGGTCGTACTTTCATCATCATCACCCCAGTGCCGCAAAGGCTCCCACCTACGGTGGGGTAAGGGGGGTCGGATACTCGGATGTACGCAGTCTTACTCTTGTACGAAAGCACAAAGAGACTGTACGAAAGCACAAAGAGACTGTTTCCTGAGCTTTTTTTAATAGTCCTATTTTTCTGACTATCTTTTGGGTTTCAATTTTTTTATGTCATCAATAAAAATGGGTACAGCCTACATGTGCAGTGCTTAGGGTGGTCCTGGAGCATTAAGCCACTCATAGAGAGCCATCGGTCCATGGAAGGCTGACCTATAAGGCTATAACAGCCTGGTGCAGGTTAGAGGTCATCCTGACACACCCCACAACCCAGTTACCTTAAGAGGTTGGCCTTAGCAGTTAGCACATGATCTACGGACAGTGGGGCCAACCTCAGTCCAATGTCAAGCCCCCCACATGCCCAGACAGCGTTAGCCATTAACAAACATGATTTGTAGAATTGTAGTAGTTAGTTAAAGTAGCCATAGTTCCCACAAGGACACCTATTATTAATAGTGCTCATCTTGCTCAGGGATAGAGATAGGAAAACATTCCACTGTCAATCATTTTGACTGGCGCTTTCTTCTCTATTGCTCTTGACTCATGGATCTTTACTTAGAGCTCTGGACAACTACAATTGATGCTTTGGTTGAGTCCAAGAATAACAACAAGAAGATAATACCTCACAATCGCAATCATGATGGAAAACCAGACAAGGCGAAAAGTACCAGGTTCCGCTAAGAAAACATGTTCGCGCTGTGAGCTCCGAAAAACATGACTTGTCCAGACAACTCAGCCGTCTTGCTGCAGCCATCAGGGAGAATCCTGATGTCCACAACTCCATGATGTGTTGATCAATGTGATCATGTCATTGAGATCCTATGAGCATTGGTGGAAAGCCTCTATTAGCCCCCCCAATCTTTGTGTAGAATCATCCTCTGCCGGTGGTTACTCAGGCCCCTCCGCTGATAGTTGAGGCTGCGGTGGAGGCAATTTCTTATCTCTCCGCCTGTCAGAAGAGATGGGAAAGACAGCATCTGACACCCAACCCCCATGGTCAGTGCAGAAAGGATATTTCAGACTTGAGGCCCTGCATTTAGTCACTTGGTGAGTGACCACAGTCTGGTTTGAAATGTCTTGGTATGCAGGACTGTAAGATGGGATCATGGGGATATGAAGAGATAGGTGGCTAGCACACGTGCTGATAAGTGATAACTCTCCTGATGATGAACTATCATTCCAGGAGTTGGTGGGAGGAAGAGAGTGAGACAAACATCACTAGCTCTTGCTCCAGGATCTAAAGGATCAGGAGATTCATAAACAGTGGCAAATGATGAGTCAAGATTAAACATTCTTTAGTGCGGTGGAGGAAATTGTAAAAACACACAAGGCTGAAGGAAATATAAGAAAAGGATGGAGGCTGACCTGGAGTAGAAAGCAGAGTCTAGGTGTGGTGGCGGCTGATTTTTTTGTGAATTTTGGGAACAAAAGTGGGGAGTCAGCAAGGGATATATGTTGATGAGTACAGCTACAGAATATTTAACAATGGCAATAGTTAGGGAGAGAAGGTGGAGATACATGTGCTTGTCTTCCCAAGACATACACAAATCAAGATAACATGAATACTTGTACATGGAATCCTTATAACTTTCAATCATTTATGCTTCACACTGATGTGGATAGATGAACACGCTCACTTCCCCTTACCTAAAGTTCCTCTCATACTCAAGATGGACATGTTCTTCACACCATGGGTCTAGCTTGGGGCCAGGGGAAACCCTGCATAGAGGACATTGGTCTGTGGAAATCTTCTAACTATAACATTTTCAGTGCAGTCGAGATTTCCGTCTAGCAGACTCCTTGCCCCAGTCATCCCAAGTGGTTGTCATTGGTACCTAACCTTACCCTTGGTTTGGCAATTCCAGCCCAATAACGGTTGTACCAGAAATAATCTGGTATAGGAGAGTCAGTTAAAGTAGCGACGGCTCAAAAAAGGACATCTTTGCATCGTAAGTAATGTTCTACCAAGCTCATTGCTAGTGAATGAAAGCATCTCATCATTGATGCTTAAAAAAAAAGCTTTAGCTATTTTAGCCTTTTTGTCAAACAATTTGACCAAAGCTTTCATCTTTGTTATTCTTAACTTATACTACATGACTCTGCTTTATGAGTTTCTAATGAGTAATATACCTAGATATGACTAAAATGTAGAATGGTTTCCTAAATATGACACTCAGAATGATTTTTCTTTGTTCAATTCCATTTCATATCTTCTAGGATGAAGGTATTCATAGTTTTCTTTTCCCTTGGTCCTGAAGTATAAAGCTGCTTTACTTTTAGCGTAACTTTAATGAGGATAAGTGAAGTGTAGTTCAAGATCCAAATTTGACTCTCAAGTGGGACCATTTGTGTCAAAGTCATTTGAAAAGAAGTAAGAGAGAGAGGGATAAGTTGAACTATAAAAAGTAAAAGCCTAGTGGTGTTCGAAACTTCGAATTAGGAAACTCAACCCTATTTTGGGACGGACTGAAAGGTAAAGCAGGGCACATACAGTGAGACATATGCAGCATTTGTTTACTATATACATCTGTTTGTTTTGATTTCCATGATTTTACCTCTTTGTCTGGTAGATTTAGTTTGGCTAGCTGATAAGTTAGTTTAAAGTCTTGCACGCATCTTTTCCCCCTTTTGGGCAACTAAAATGTAATGACTAGTGTTAGTTTGGACATGCTACTTCTTTTGCAAGTTGATTTCATGCACAATCATTTTCTAGGTAATGGAAGTTCAGGGTGGCAAGCACCTGAACAACTTCGTCATGAACGTCAAACGCGTGCTGTAGACTTATTTAGTTTAGGCTGTGTCATGTTCTTCTGCATAACTGGTGGCAAACATCCATATGGTCAGAGTCTTGAACGTGATACAAATATAGTAAATGATCGGAAAGACCTCTTCTTGATAGAGAATATGCCTGAAGCAATTGATCTGATATCTCAACTCCTACATCCAAATCCAGACTCCAGGTATTCATTTCATTAGATTGATTTTCTCTTTCTTTTGAGAATTGTACATTTAAGTTTAATCACTCTTCAAATTTCAACCATGCCCTGGCGTGTGTATCAGGGTCAACATGGTCCCATTCCAGACCAGGATCAGCCATTTTTTCTTGGAGACTGGACCGACTTTCCAGTTCCAGACCAGAACTGATATTGGGCAGCGGTCCAAGCCCAGTATGGTTCTGGTTCCTCCAAAATAGGTGTGGGCCAGTTTTAGTCCCACTCTTTAAAAACAGGCTAACAACTGACCTGAGAACCGAATAGGTTAAAGTATGTTTTGCTCCAGTCCCTCCTTCCTCATGACATGGATACAGAACCGTACCGTAAATGACATGCAACTGGATGGGCTATACCAGGTTCTGGATTCGGGACCCTCTTTTCCCATGACCCAGAACCGGCCAGCCCAGAACGTAAACCAAACCGGATAGACCCCTTTGTGTATTCAATGAATCTACTCATTGTTGAAGATAATCAATCTGTTTCTTTCCATAGGCCAACGGCTGTGGAGGTACTGAATCACCCTTTCTTTTGGAAACCTGAAACAAGGCTGTCTTTTCTTCGAGATGCTAGTGATAGGCTAGAACTTGAGGATAGGGACAGTGAATCCGAGATCCTGACAGCAGTAGAAAGTATCAAGACAGTGGCTTTGGGCGGTTCGTGGGATGCAAAAATGGACAGTGCCTTCATCAATGACATTGGTCGCTATAGGCGTTACAAATTTGACAGTGTTAGAGATCTATTGCGGGTGATTAGAAACAAGCTAAACCATTACCGAGAGCTCTCAATGGAGATTCAGGGACTTTTGGGACAGGTTCCTGAAGGTTTTGACTCCTACTTCTCATCCCGCTTCCCCAGTCTTGTAGTGGAAGTTTACAAAGTCATTCAAAGATATTGTGCGGATGAACAAATATTTCGAATCTATTTCCAAAACAATCATATTTAACACCTATTTATCTATACTGTTCATATCTGATTAAGAGCTTTCCCATTTTTAACCTTTTGAGTTGCTAACTTGTATTTGTGTGCATATATGCTGTAAATTGCGATCATTATTGTAACAATAACAAATGTTTCTCCCACCTTAAAAAACTAGTCATTTTGTTTATATTTTTTGTATTTTAAATCAGCAAGCTGTGAATGAGTGATTATGGTTGGTGATTTGAGATCGTAGATATAGAAGAGAGTTCTCCTGTTGTGATTTGAGATCCCTAATTCTGTATGAAGTATTGAAGTTAGGGCTGGACTGAACCGGGCCGGTTCGGGCCTCAGGCCTGGGCCCGGCCGGGCCTCGGTTCAGAATATTGAGGCCCGAGCCCGAACCGGGGGTGGCCGGTTCCGGGCCGGTTCCGGGCCAGACCGGGCCGGTTCCGGGCCAGACCGGGCCGGTTCCGGGCCGGGCCACCCGTCCTATTTTTTTTTCTTTTTTTTTGGCTTCTTTATTTAATCCCCTACCCCTCTTTCTCAACCCCAAACCACCCCAAACCACCTCAAATGGACCAAAATACCTAATCTAACCCAAAACATAAAAAATTTTCAAAAAAAAAATAAAAAAAAAATTATTTCCGGCCCGGACCGGGCCCGAACCGGCCGGGCCGGTTCACCATATGGGAGGCCCGGGCCCGGAACCGGGAACCACCGGGCCGGTTCGACCTGAACCGCCGGTGGACCGGGCCACCGGGCCGGGCCGGTTGCTACAGTGGCCGGGCCGGGCCGGTTCCGGGTCGGGCCGCCCGGCCCGAGTCCAGGCCTAATTGAAGTTGAGTAATTGCCATCGCCAATATGATACGTATATGCGGGGGGCAGGGTGGGGGGGGGGGGGGGTTCTTGGAGCTATACACATTGCATGCTCGATTAGGGATGGATCGGGATGGGCTTCGGGATGGGACTGGGCGGGCTTCGGGCTTAAGGATTTAAGGCTAGGTACCGGTTCTGGCTGGACCCAAACAATGTCGGGTCGGGTGGGGCTTCTGGACGGGACTGGGCATTCAATTAAAAAAAATAGTACAATCGGCCCCGGACCGGGCCCAAAAATCGAGCCCAAAGCCTGCCCTTCTAGTCACTGGACCGTGCCCCGGGATGGGACCGGGCCTATATAGTAACGGGCTAGTTCGAGCCTAAACAGTACCGGGTCCGGGTCGAGCCGACCCGTCCCAGACTCCCAGTCCATCCCTATGCTCGATTATGGTCTCAAAAGGAAGAACTTTAACCGGAAGCGGGTAATGGAGGTACTCTTCCGTGTCTTGATTTCCAGCTTGGTTCTTCACTCAATCTGATCGTTGTGATTTTCTTTGAGCGGACAATTAAACTTGGACCTGAAGTCCTGACTCTCAAATCGATTAGTCTGGAATTGGAATCAAATTGGTGTACTCGTAACTTGAGCTTTATGTA
This sequence comes from Cuscuta epithymum, assembly GCA_945859915.1. Classification (NCBI taxonomy): domain Eukaryota; kingdom Viridiplantae; phylum Streptophyta; class Magnoliopsida; order Solanales; family Convolvulaceae; genus Cuscuta; species Cuscuta epithymum. The sequence continues at coordinate 1,129,468 of CAMAPF010000024.1, forward strand.
GCAAATGGTGAGATAAAACATTATCATTTGATCATAAATGAAAGATTATTATCATGACATTATTATAAAGCGGAAAATAGCATTTGTACACATTTGTTTAGACTTCTTGTACGCATTGGGTCAAGGTTTTGGGTGAAGAAATTTATGTGAAACACTTTTAAATTACTCACAAAGAAAACAACATTGATTTGTGCCTCAATATACTTTGCACGGCAACCTATTTTGTGTGCATGAAAATCAATGTCTTTAACAAGGTTAGTTGTGGGACTTGTGCTAGATATAAGTCGTATATGTCAAGATATTTTTTGCCTATTGGAATCTTATACATTAATGTGCACACCAAACATTTCTGAATATAAAATTAATCATTATCAATAGACAAACCATTTATTAATATAAAGTTAACAAATGTTAACTAGAAGTTACACTATAGATTGTTCTCCTACTTAATTAAGGAATAGTGTTTTGCATATTCATCATCAATGGAGTTCATTCTAATAAAGGGTTCTCTTAGCTTAAAGAAGATAAGTCTTGATAAACATCATCATTCTTTTCATGAAGTCACCAATAAAATCACCTAAAGGGAGTTTTGGCTAGGATATCTACTTGTATGTTTAAATTTTAAATTTATTCAAATAAATTACATGGATGTGAATTTTGCTATGCGCCTATGCCCATTCAAAAAATTACAAGGACAGGTGCAATTTAAATGAAAAATGATTATTGTTGTATCGACTTAAAATGTGTATTTTTTGCATAACTTGTTGAAACGTGCATGTTTTTTTTAACTTTTATAGTTATTGATAGCTTCCGGTTGGAATTAATTTCACTTTTGGTCCAATGAGTTTTGTGTCAATTCCACATTTAGTTCACGTCTTTCATTTTATCCATTTTGGTACTTGATTAATGTTTTTTAACCGTTTGTGGTCCTTTTTCGGCGATTTTAACCATCGGAAACAATGCCGGAAGTTCATATATGGGCGAAAACACAATAGTCATGTACCAAAAGTGGACAAAGTGAAAGATGTAGACTAAATGTGGAATTGACCTAAAACTCGTAGGATCAAAAGTGGAATTTATTCCTTCCGGTTGCTAGAAAGTCAGTAATCGAAAAAGATTATTCTAAAAGCTTAGTAAAAGTTAACTGTTTTACATGGTTTTGTTTGCTATATCAATTGTATTTTAATGATATTAGTGAGAAAACGTATACTGTTTTTTTTTTTTTGGAAAATGTATTGTTTTTGTTAAATGAAAAAAATCAATAGTTGCTAAAATGCAGAATATCCTCATAATTTTTCTTTTCTTTTTTTTTTTTGCTTTTTTTTATTTATTTTTTTTCCTTTTTTTTTATACGGGAGAATCAATTTCTGTTTAGGGTCCGGTACCGAACCCTAAACAGAAATTGATGCAGTATATCCTCATAATTACTATCAAAATATACGTTTTATCTTAGTAATATACATCGGGTTTTAAGCATTATTATTCCTCATTTTGAAACATGATACTTCATCATGCATGGAATGCAAAACATTATACTATCATATAGACGTAAGTTCATTGTTAGCCACTTCATGGAAAAGTATTTTTTTTAAGTATACTTCGTATAAAAATACTGAAACAGTGAAACTAGATTTTAAGTTAGACTTTAAGTTATGATAAAATACATTTAGATATTAATAAAAAAACTAGATTTAAAATAAAAGAATCATAAACGAATAATCGTGTGCAATTAGTTGTTCTTAGATGCTCAATTGGCCTTCTCGGTTATTCTACCCATTTAGTTAAAAACATGGAAAAATAGGAAAATGCTTAAAGTTACCTACTTTCCCCAAAATGACGGAAAATGTCGCTTACCAAATATAGGGTTTTTTAAAATTTGCAAGTTTAGAAGCCACTTACCTATGTGCCACCACACTAGTGAGTAGTGACCCTTTCATATCCTTGGAGAGTGCACACTTACAGTAAATTGAGGGATTGAAAAGTATCTGCTATATTGCAATTCATGTACAATTGATTGTTCAAAACATACACTATTCAAAGTGTGGACTTGTAATACCATTGAAGACTATTTACCAAGCCTTAAATATAAAATATAGGTTGTAGAAAAGGAGTACAATAGCTTATGTAATTATATTTCAAGGCTTGATGGTCAAATAATAAGCTTTTTGCACTTGAACAAAACTAAACTATAGATGACACAACAATATTCAGTGATCCAATATTAGGCAAATCCAAACAAAACCTTCAACACCTAATAGCTTCATATTAATAAATTCATATTGTCTAGATGAAATGTAAAGACATTCTGACATTAACAAAATATAGCATCCACCTAGGGGCAACTTTTGTTGCAGCTCACCCCACCCCTTCCTCCGGTCCCAACCCCACCAGTCATTAGGTGTTCAATCCTGCACACCTAATAAAACATAGATGCATTTTGAAGAAAATTGAAAATCTCATCCTTAGCAACACGGCCATATTGGGATGCACTGTACTTTCTGAATGCTGCAGTTAGCTTCCCAGTTCCTGCCTTGTGATGAAAAGAAATCATCAGCTTTGAGCACTCCCTGTTCACCCAAAATCACAAACGCTATAAGTTATTTTGATTCATTATCAAAATTTAAAAATTGTTACAACATACGGAGTACAAGGTATATCTAGTCAGCCACTTACAACAGTTGGTCATGAGTATATCCAGTATACTTCTCACAAGTTCTGTCCCACTGTTTGCAGCCACTCAGACTGCTTTGAGCTGTAAAGATCGCCCCGGCCGCTAACAGAGAGGGCGAGAACCTCAGCATCTCGTACTCAACAAGGCATAGTTCAATCATGAAGAAAGACATGAGTTCCAACTGTTTCATTATCAGAAAAGCCAGCCATAAAACCCCAATCAGCATTTCATTGAAAGAAGTTGCAATGATTCATGGAACTGCTTTTATTTATTTTCCTTTTCTCCAAACACATACTTTATATTTCAAAAAAAAAGAAAACTTTAAAGCTATCAGAAAGTAGGTATTTAATTGAAACTATGTTACTTCATGGATAAAAATATTGATATGTATGAAAATAACGACAATTTGTATTTATGAAAAACCAATATAGGAAAATTCTAGAAGAAAAGAATTGCATTTTATAAGTTCTATTCGGAATACATAATATGACATTATTAACATCTCAGATATACAGTTCGATATTTCCCTATAGTCCTCAAAATGGTTCACTGTTTTTCGATATTTCTTGACATTTTCAGAGTTATCTTCTACACTAGAGACATTTCAATACCTTTAATATCAATATCAACCACAAAATGTGGAAATTTAGTTATACGATCCATAGACTTCATTTTTAGATTTATGAGAAGTGCTAAATCGACACTTATGATAACTAAAAAAATCCAACTAACCTTCCGATCACATTGTGCAGCTTTAATAAACCGCCTCATAAACACATACGGCGTGGGCACTGACATGTTGAACTGTAAGACATTTAACATTAACTTCTCCTGTTGCCACAAAAATACAAGTTAGAACTAATGAATTATCGTGATAGAATAGAAAACTGTGGGATATGGGAGGATCAATTTCTGTTTAAGTTGTTTTGCTTATAAATATGTTACCATGTCTAATACTTCCTTCCTTGTGTAAGCCTTGTCCGAAATTAATATGAGATCTTCCACAACAGGAACAGACACTTCTTCATATTTGCAAGCGAGAAGCATTGCCGTTAGCCCAACAAGCTGGAGCTTTTTCCTAACTACCGGTTGAAGATTCAAGAATCTATCTATGAGACTCACTGTCAGATAAAGAGTCTCCTCCATCAGTTCAAACTTGTAATGCACCTGTACTTATGAGTGAGGGAATACAGTAAGTTGCTCACATATAACCACCATCTTTAGAGTAACATTTTAATGCAATTGGGAGTAAAACATTTGTCTATGTATAGAAAATATAGGACTATCCTTGTTTGTGCTTAAAAGGGACTGTTCAGTCCTAAAAAGGAGTAAAAGTAGTCAACATTTCTTTAAGGTGAATCAATCTTAGTTTCAGAAAAAACTATGATAGTTCATTTCGATGGAATGTGTTATGCTTTAGTCCTACTTATGGAATTGTTTCTTGTAGGTTTTATATGAAAGATTGAGAAGATAGATGAGTCTGTTCCACATATTATGTACCTCAATGAGCCAGTCAATGAGAATGCCTCTCATTCTTTCATTGATGTCAGGCTGCCGATCCATGTAGTCCGGGGGCACGCAGCTAGAGGTCTGTGATGTTTCCAAATGAAGAAAAGTTATTAGTAAAAAAGTACATTGATTGCGTGAATATGTAACACCATTACATTCGGTATGACGCAATCATCACGAAGTGAATTCCTAAATTTTCTTAAAGATTCGATGGATTTGTTTCAGAAACAATGGCTGGCACATACCTCAGTCTTCTTGTAGTAAGCATATATGTCATCAATATACTCAACCACAGCAAGTGCATCCTTCTTGTCTGGACTGTCTATATCAACAATTACATAGTCCTCCACATCTTCCATCTCAATTTCTTTATCCTGCATCAAGAGAAAACAATACAGCATAAACAAAACACCTCTATAAGAATTTAAAAATTATAAACCTCCAAAACAATTGTAACTAAATATTGGTTAAGCCAAATACCATCTGATCTATTTCCTCCAGCATAGCCTCTGTGTGTTGCACAAACATGGGAACATTGAAGTCATCATCAACACCATATTTATTCCTATGTGCTGCTGATTGGAGTGGTGGCTTAGTACCCTATTTATGATTAAAATCAATTAATTTTACGAGACTAAACAGCACATTCGAACAAGGAGTAACTTAATCTAAAACTTCATTCCAAGCAAAGTATTGACTGTATGATTACATAAGTGAATGGTTGATGCCGCTGCTGTTGTTTTTTAGCGGATTGTGCAGTCAATTTCCTATGAGCACAGCAAAAAGATTATGATTCCCGTGACTGCATAAGGAAAATGAGAACATCCAAAGGAAGTTTCTTTCAACCAACAACGAACCTTGTGATGGGACGATGAGCAAGAACTTGAGGTGTGTTCTTATTAGCTACATTTGCATTGTTTCTATCAAGATTGGACAAACAAAGATAATCAATTATAAAAAAAAATCATTTCTTACACATGAAAAAAGAGAGGAGGAGAAAGAAATGAATGCTGTTGGTTTAAATAATCTCACTCGTTGAAGCCATTTTTCTTGGAGACAGCACAAGAATACTGTGTAGGGGCGACTAAATCCACGTTGATGGTGCTTAATGCTCTCCTATTTTGTCCAATCACCCCTCCTAAAATTCCCAATGTCACGAATTCAAATTTATTAGAATGCCCAGATTAAAATCACATGAAAAGACACTCAAAACCAGAGGAAATCTACAGTTTTTGAAGAGAAAAGAAGAGAATCCATGAAATCTCAACTTACCCTGACGATTTGAGGGCCTGACAGCACCTGCCGGGTCATTCTCTTGATCCATTTTGACTTTAACCACTGAGTGAACAAGAGAACCATTAGATTATGAAAAAACCCAGTAATTTTTACAAGGTAAGAAGGCAAGACAATCCAGAAGATAGATCAAAGAGTAGTCTTTCCTTGATAAGTCAAGAATCGAGAAGAACAAAAAGAAATTACATTAAGAAGACCTAGAGATCAGATCAATAGAGGACTACGTAAATTCAGTAGAATCAATCGAAGGGTTGATTGGCCCTCTGGCGAAGAAGAAGTGTTCTTCGTCAATCTCGTTTTCTCCCTCTATGGAAATTGTTCTTGAGAGGGTCGGGATTGAGGGTACTATTAGGGCCACGGTGTTTGTAAGGGACATTTGGGTCGATAGGACCAGATTTCAAACACGTTATTTTGAATATAACGGCTAGTAAAACCTAGCTCCCGAAGGAATAAATTGTTCGCATTGGTCTATTTCCTTTTCGCTAAGACGCTAACTAACGGTTCAATTCTCTCTAGCGTTTTATCCCATTTATTTAATATGCGTCTATATTTTTCTTCTTCTTATGACAAAAAAAATGGGCAAGCACTGCTGGATTTTTTACACTTTCAAATAAATTCCAAGTGTAATAAGTGTTTTGTACATTACCTTTTGATTTTTGCATCAAATATCATTCAAAATAACTAAAATGCCATCATTTTGAAATAAAGATACTATTCTTCATGTTAAATAATCTCTTTTTTCTTTTTATATTATGTACATTACCACATGTAACAATTTTCATAATAAAATTCCCTTTATTCCGTTTCGAATTTCTTCTTTTTAATTTCAAGAAGTTTATATATATTTGAACATGTGTGTAACATTTCAAGGTTATTATAAAATAATGAAACATTATATTAAGATCGTGAATTACTCCTATTAATTTGAATTTCAAAATGAATACCAATGTTTTAACATAATATCAAAGCATGTTTGTTGTGGTTTGACTTTTTGTTTAGCACTCATAGTTATTGGTAGTTTGTTATGAATTGATTTGACTTATTTATCTACTCCGACCGATGTTATCTAGTTAGGATTGGAGTGGAAAGAGCGTGTTGAAGTATGTAACTCACTTTGAATTGTTTTTTTACCAATTCTTTCTAACTTACGATAGTATATAGTATCTGCTCAATGTTAATGTCAACATCCTTGAATTGTGATGAGATTCGATCCTGTGACCTCCTCCTTAGGAGTGTCACAGTGATGTCATTAGACCACAAAGTACTTGACCCGAATTGTTATAAAATAATAAAACAATACAGTATATAAAATTACTGCTTCTAACAAATTGGTCTTTTAGAATGTAATTGAACCCAGATCTTATAGCTTTTTAAATCCCGTTACATTATATTGTACGTAGCATATTTTTCTATGATCCTGAATATATGAAAATATGAAATACATGACCGCAGTCACAATTAATATGATTATGAAATATATATTAAAATCATAATATAAAATAAACAATCTTATAATATCAAATAAACTAATGCACTCTGCACTACATTGGCTAATTTGAACTTTTATGTTCTCATTAAGATCGAACTTTTCTAATCTTATTTGTTTTGATTTGTTCTATTATGTACAAGTCTGGCCTCGCTTGAGATGGATTGATCTATTATTATATATATTTACTTTATTTATGTTTAATCTGACCTAATTTGTTTAAATATTAATTGGTCTATTAATTTGAATCTAATCAAGTATGATATGATAGTGTGCTTTAATAAACCAATCTAAGTGAAAGGAAAAATTCCTTTTGTACACGTTTTTGTACCCATCAGTACACGCATGTGTCTGTGAGAGTTTTTTTTTGTCTGTGAAGTGCGGTTCACAGACAAAAGCTGGTTTGTTTTGTCTGTGAAATTTTCCACAGACAAAACAAGCCAACTTATGTCTGTGGACCGCGCTTCACAGACAAAAAAAAACTCTCACAGACACATGCGTGTACTGATGGGTATAAAAATGTGTACACCAAGAATGGTTGAAGTGAAAGTGTCTCATGTCGACGACACATCTATAATTTCATTTGTTACATCAAGTCCACCCTAACTACTATTACTCGAAATTTAATTTAATATTGTAATAATGATTGAAAAAATAATGAAAACAGCCAATAGTATAATAATGATAAATTTTAACATTGAATGTCATAAATGTTATGATAAATATACACAAGATAAAAAAATGTTTACTTTTAAACTAAACAATATATAAGCATTACATATGTGTTTAGGCATGAAAGAACTACCAAACCAAAAAAGTACCACTAAACCAAGCAGAACAATGTATATAAAACGCTGACAGTTTGTATAACTAATGAAATATGATGGTGTAAAAAATAAATAAATAAATATGATAATTAGTCTAACTAATTATAAACGTTTTTTGAAAGTATTATTGAAATGAAAATTATTTATGAAATATAAATAATATTTACTATAGTATATTCTATTGACCACTTGAGTGTAAATTGAATATAAATTACCACAATTAAAGTTAATACTATAGTTACTAACTTAGGAAATCACTTTTATAAAAAAAACTTTTATTTTAATCATAAATACTATCTTCCGTTTTTTTTTTTGCAATAATGAAAATTCGTTATTTACATACTCTACATTGACTATATTTTATTTATTAGTGTTTGGAAATTATTATTTTTTCAAAAATATTGTTCAATTCGTATCATTATAATTTTTATAATCTGAATATAAATTTTTTTACTAATACAGAGTTAAATATAATGAAAATCGAAATTTAGCGTTGGCAAACTTGAAAATGAAAATGTTACAAGTAAACGTGAAAAATATATGTAATTATTTCTCCTATTTACATGTATCAGTTTATGTTTTAATTGAAGAACACTTTAAATCTATTTATTACTCAATAGATTCATCAAGTGATTTCAAATCTATTTGTCAGTTAGTCAAAATTGTGTTTAGAATAACAATGAATGGTAATAGCATTTGAAAAAGTGTTTGGTTAAAAATATCACAACCGTTCTTTTTAATTGTTTTAATTCTCTTCTTAATTGTTTTTTTATTCTCTTTGAAAAGCTTTTTTATTATTTATCTATTTTCCATACATTTCCATACCCGAAACATATTTATCCTATTTTTTCTATTTCTATTTCTATTTCTATTTCTATTTCTATTTCCTATCATTTCGACTTTTCTTTCTTCATTTCCCATTTTTCTTTCTCACATCTCCGTGAAGGTCACCTAATTAATGTTGCATTCTAAAACAATGATTTAATCGTTTAAAAATGTGTTTTTAGTGCTACAAATATGACACATTTTATTATAAATTCTTTCCAAAAAAAATTCAAATTTATCTTTATAATAATATACACTATTTCTTTTGTGTAACATTACATTGCCATGATTAAAAAATAGACATTTTATCACTTTTAGTCGCACTAACATTTTTTATACGCGACTATGATTTTTTCCATTTTAGTCTTTTGACAGTGGTGTGAAAAACACATTTGATACATGTCTTTTAAACTTTCCATACTAGTCCTTCAACTGTTTGTTTTTTATAAAAGTGACTTTTGTTTCTCAAATTATTATCACAATGATATTTTTAATCATTCAACTATTGTGTCAAAATCATAGTGAATCGCTATAAGTATTGCTTTGACATACTCAAGGGACTTAGGGGATGTTTCGTTGGTCTAATTTGAATGTTGGCAATCTCAATTTTTTTTAAGATTTAGTCTGATCTAATTGGAACTTTTTCTAATTTGATCTGATCAAAATTAAATAAGAATAAGACGAGAATGCACCTAAATGTGAGGAATTTTCAATTTGATGATATGAATTTTCAATTACAATTGTCGCCTGCATAATAATCAAACGAAAATTGTCCTAAACAGGACTAATGAGTTCCTAAAAAGCATAAATAGGACTACTACTCTTTAAATTCCTTAAAGAGGACTAAACATTAATTTTGTACCCTAAATACCCCTAAGGGTATTAATTCATGATAAAATGCTTTTATTCATAATAAAATCATAAAAAATTGTAAAAAATATCTAAAAATCTTAAAAATATTATAAAAAAATAATAAAAAATTTATAAAATAAAAAAATTAGAAAAAAAAAATTATTTTTTTAAAAAATAATAAAGAAATAGTAAAAAGCCACAAAAAAAGTTATGGACATCTTTTCACCGCCTCCAACTGCCTCCCAGCACCACCACCTCCGATTGGTGAAATTTCTTCCACTCTTAGTAAAAAAAATGCCATCTTTTTCTGAAATGCCAAAAAATGGCATAATTACTCTTCAATATGCCAACATTTTCATTGAATATGTCATCATTATTAGGGGTGGGCAAAATGGTTTGGTTTAACCGAACCGAACCGAAAATCGGTGGTTTAGTTTGGTTTGGTTTGAGTTTACTTAAGTAAACCATTTGGTAAGAATTTGCTCAAACCGAATGGTTTGGTTTGATTTCAAACCGAAAAACCGTAAACCAAACCGAATGGTTTGGTTTGGTTTGATTTCAAACCGAAAAAACCGTAAACCAAACCGAACACCGAACAAGTTATATACTCCCTCCGTCGCGCAAAGAAGTTCCTAGTTTGATCCACACGCATATTGAGGAAATAAAATTACCAGGGGGTAAATTATATTGTTTTGACACTGTTTGACACTGTTGTGATGTAGGATAACTTTCCAATTCGGAAAAAAGGAACTTCTTTTTGGGACTGTTAAAAAGGGAAAACGGGAACTTCTTTGCGGGACGGAGGGAGTATACACACACACTTTATATTTATCTCCACTCTTCATTTTTAAGATATATACAAATAAATAATTTAGACATGAAAAATACATATTTAACATATATCATTTTAAGTTTTACACATTTCATACATTCATATGACAATGTTAGTTATAATACGACATATTTGTATTTTTTATGTTTGGTGATAACATTAGCAGATTGCATTTATATTTTTTTGCATGATTCGTTTGAATAAAATTGTTAATATTACAACATTTGTAACAGACACTCCTTTAGCTTTTTTGAATATTTTATGTGATACTCCATATTATAAATTTTAATCAACTATAATCTTATTTTTGTGAGAAGCGAATCTTTTTCTAGTGATCGAAAAGATGTTAGAAGTTTTAATTTATAATATTTTATTTTATATTTTTCTATCTTTATTTCCTTTTACATTTTATTTAAATAAATGATCAAAGAAGATGAAATTTACTACTACATTCATTTTCTAATTCTAAAATATAAGAATTTGATCAAATAACATGATAATACATAAGAAAACGAATCAAAATCGAACTAAATTAAACCTAATAGTTTTTACTTTGGTAAACCGAACTTCAAACCGAACCGAACCGAAACCGAACCGAAACATAAATGGTTTCAGTTTGGTACAAATTCTCCCAACCCGAATAAATCGAAATCGAACCGAGACTGAAGAAAACCGAACCGTAAACCAATTTGCGCAGCCCTAATCATTATGACATTATTTAAAATATTGACATATTTTTCTCCGGTGATAGGAGCTGGTGGTGCTGGGAGTGGTAGGGGTGGCAATTTTGTTTTTTAATTTTATGATTTTTTTAATTTTTTAATTTAAAAAAAATATAAACATTTTATTAATTTTGTATTATTTTTTTACGACTTTTATTATTTGTTTTCGTTTTTTATTATTTTTTATGACTTTATTATTAATTAAAACATTTCACAATCTACAAGGTATATTTGTCTAAACACACATAAATAGTCTTATTAAGGGAATTTAAAAAATGTAATCCCATTTGTACAATTTTACCACTTTTTAGTCCTGTTGGGTTAAGGGCCCAAGCCGAGGTCCGGCCCACTAACCCATTTTGCCAGACGACCGTCCAGCTAGAAACTAGGCCAGCCCACAGGCCCATGTACTTTAAGCATGGACGAACGTCTGGTGTTGGAGGACTCAGGCCCAGCGGCTCATCCCGACGAACGTCTAAGCAGGGACAAGGAGCGGAGCCACGGGCCATCAGGGGTGACGACGAACGTCTCCTGAGCAAGCCCATAGTCATCGGAGGAGACCCAGCCCACATGGTGAGAATCCATCAAGGCCAGGAGACGAACAGCCAATATCCCTCAAGGGTCACTTGGAGGAATCCAACTCACTTCCCGGGTGGACGAACGTCCCCACTATTCCGGCGGGAAACCTAGATTCTGGCGGGAAGTGCATTTAATGCTAAAGATTTGGTAGTTGGGACACCAGCGGTCCACAGGCTGCCACGTCAGTACAGCCACCTGCCCATTGGCGGGTATAAATAGAAGCATTTATTTCATTGTAAGGGGTTGGCAACTTTCTATTCTTAGCATACTAGCTTCAGCACTCTTACTCGCAGCATTTCTAACTGCCTTGTAAGACGAACGGCCGACGTGCCTTTGTTAGCAAGTAGATTGTACTTAGGGGAGTTATTACGAAGTTAATAATACCTATTTACATTGCCTGCTATTACTCTTGTTTCCTGATTCATCTAATAGTTGTTGGGCTAGATAACCACACACTCACTCCACTCGAAATCTTTGGGCTTACGTGTTGGGTCCAAGGGTTGAAGGAATAAACATCAACACTGGCGCCGTCTGTGGGAAACTGAGCAAAAAGTTTCCAGAAACTCTCCCAAACAGCTACTAAATCTACCCACAGCAAATACGATGTCAGGAAGCAACACCCAGCGTGATCTCTCCGAGCGTCTGGAGTCGAGCCGCCGGAATCGCGGCCAGAACTCGGAATTATCCGCGACAATATGGACTTCAGGGGGAAACGGGGGTATCACTGACCTCATTCCTCTGGAGGCCAGGCAGGATCCCCGCCTCATGCGTGAACTCGCAGACACCATGCGTCGCATGGCGGACGAGCGGGAGGCCCGAGAGCAGGTGTACTCTGCAAGCACTCAGCGAACGCCCCTCTCTCCCATACGCCGCATGCAGTCGTACGATGATACGACGGGATCCAGTGACCACCGGCCCTCAGTCCACGAGCGGCTAGGTGGGGGTTCAGGCTCCCGTGAAACGGGAGGGCGGACCAGGGTCAGCATCGCGGCATCCAGGGCTCTCACACCATCGGCTCCTCGCCAGATTCCGCGGGGAGACGAGACCCCAAGGGTCAACACCGTTGGACGACGTTTCCAGCGGCGAGGTGCACAGATCTTCAGGCGGCCGCACGATGTTGTGGCCGCTCAGCAGAATGCCACTCCCGAAGCCGCGCCCCCTGTGTCCCCCGGAAGGGCCGCACAGGACGCACGGCTGGAGGCCATGGAGAGGCAGATAGCCGAGATGAACAGGCGGGCGGACGCCGGCTCGGCCACACCCTCGTTCTCTCTCACATCACCTTTTACCCCACGGGTGATGAGCGTCGAGATTCCCCGGGATTGCAGACCCCCGGGGAACTTGGTGTATAATGGGGCTGGTGATCCTAAGGCCCATCTGATAAGCTACCAAGGGAACCTGTCCATGCTGGGAGCATCGGACGAGGCCATCTGCAGATTGTTCTTCAGCACCCTCAGGGGGCCAGCTCAGGAATGGTTCGGCCAGTTGAGGCCAGGCACCATTGACTCATACGAACAGCTTTCCCGGCAGTTCATGGCACAATTTGCTGCCAGCACCACCCCCAGGAAGGACGTCACGGCTCTCGCCCACATCAAACAAGGGCGGGACGAACCGCTGGCTAGGTTCCTGGTAAGGTGGAGGGACGAGGTCCTGCAGGTCGACGATCTGGACGAACGTCTGGCCGCCAACATGTTCACCAGTGCGCTGGCCACGGGGGATCTATACCGGGACCTAAGGAGGAATCCCGGCACCAGCTACACCGAGGTTCTTGCTCGGGCCCAGAAGTATGCCTCCATTGAGGAGGAGATCAGGCAGCGGGACGGAATTCCCGCGGCCCAGCCACGGAAGATGGCAGACAGACTCGGACCCGGACCAGGAACCAACCCCTCCCCCCCAAACAAAAAGAAGAAGGTGGACGGGGCAATGGTCCCTTGGAAGGCTCCGTCCGGAGACAGCCAAACGCGGCCGGACGACCGTTATTTTCCCTTGGCCTACCCAGTGAGCCAGATCTTCGAGGCCATTAAGGACAAGGGCCTCCTTATGGAGCCCCAAGATATGAAGAGGTATATGGGGCACGACCAATCGGCCTACTGTGAATACCATCAGAGGACCGGCCACCTGACGGATAATTGCAGCCAATTAAAGAAAGCGATCAACGAGCTGATCCGTCAGGGGTACCTGGGCGAGTTCGCCCAGCTGCTGAACAAAAACAGCCAGCAGAAGCCGAACTCAAGGCACAAGACATGGCGCCGCGACGATCGGCGCGAGGCAGAACCTCAGGACGTGGATTATCGAAGTGCAGATAAACGTCCGGAGGGATCCCTCGGCCCGAAGGGCGAGAAAAAGAAGTTGGAGATCAAGGTGATCTTCGGGGGCGCTGAGACAGGGGATACACCCGCCGAGCGGAAAAAATTTGAGAGATCACTCTATGTGGGTTCCGTATCGGCACCCCCCACCAAGCGCAATAGAGTCGAGGCAATTACCTTCGGCCCCGCCGACCTGCCAATGTCACCGGCGCCGCACAGAGACGAGCTGGTGATCAGCATGGACGTGAACGATGCTATCGTCCGTCGCGTCCTCGTTGATACCGGGAGCAGTGTGAACGTCCTCTACTGGGAGGCTTTCGAAGGAATGAGGCTCCGGAAGGACATGCTGCACCCCCTACGCACCCCGCTGTCCGGCTTCACCGGGGATTGCATTGACGCTGAGGGCACCATCATTTTGCCGGTAGAGGTCGGCGACGGTCCTCACACTGCCCGGATCAGCATGACGTTCGTCGTGGTCCGCCTAAGGTGCGCCCACAACGCCATTTTGGGCCGACCCGGCTTGGAAGACTTGGGGGCCATATGCTCCGTACGACATTCATGCATCAAGTTCCCCACCGACACTGGGGTGGGGGTGGCACGTACGGACCCACATATGGCCAGGGCCTGCTACACGAAGGCCATGGAGAAGCTCAACGAGCGGGAGGCTCGGGTCAACAGCATCTCCGAAAAGGCCAAACAGGCCGACTTGGACGCTCATCTAGAACCAGCAACCCTTCTGGAGGAAATCGAGCTCGACGATCCGACGGACAGGAAGGTGTCCATCGGTGCGGATCTAGAGCCGGAAATCAGGGCAGGGGTCATAGCCGTCCTCCGAAGGTTCAGGATCTTGTTCGCCAGAGGACCGGAGGACATGCCGGGCATCGACCCCAACCTCATATGCCATAGACTCGCCGTGCGGTCGGACGCCAAGCCCGTACAGCAAAAGAAAAGATATATGGCGGCCGACCGACGCGAGTTCATCAGGAAGGAGACAGCAACTCTCCTCAGCATTAAACACATCCGGCCGGTCATCCACGTGGAGTGGTTGGCCAACGTGGTACTAGCCCCGAAGGGCGACACTTGGCGGATGTGCGTCGATTACTCGGACCTCAATAAAGCTTGTCCGATGGACCCTTATCCTGTACCGAGGATCGACTTGCTGGTGGATGAGACAGCGGGCTGCGAGCTGCTCAGCTTCATGGACGCATTCAGAGGCTACCATCAGGTGTTCATGCATCCCGATGATGCCGAAAAAACGGCGTTCGTCACGGCGGACGGCGTGTATTGCTACATCGTCATGCCATTCGGCCTGAGGAACGCCATGGCTACTTTCCAGAGGATGATTGGGATGTTATTCAAAGACGTGCTTGGAAAGACGATGGAAGCTTATGTGGATGACATCCTAATCAAAAGCAAGAAAAAGGAGGACCATGTCCAGGACATGGAGAGAATCTTCAGCATCATGGAGAGGGCCAGCATGAGGCTCAATCCAAAAAAGTGTGCCTTCGCCGTCAAGGGCGGCAGATTCCTCGGCTACATGATGAGCGAGCGGGGGATCGAGCCTAACCCGGAGAAGGTGAAGGCAATTATGGACATGGAGGCCCCAAAGAACCTAAAAGACGTGCAGCGACTCACCGGGCGTCTGGCAGCCCTGAGCAGATTCTTATCCAAGCTCGCCGATAAGGCGATCCCTTTCTTCCAGATCATGAAGAAGGCCAACCCCTTCCAATGGACCCCGGAGTGTCAGGCTGCTTTCGAGGATTTCAAGGCATATCTCTCCTCTCCGCTCGTCCTCACCAAGGCGGATCCCGGGGAGAGATTGTATATGTATTTGGCGGTGGCCGAGCTGGCCGTAAGCGCCGTGCTGCTAAAGGAATCCGAAGGCGTTCAGCGGCCAATATACTTTGTAAGTAAGGCGCTGAACGGCCCCGAGACAAGGTACACACTGATGGAAAAGACGATCCTCGCCTTGATTGCATCCATCAAGCGCCTGGCGCCGTATTTCCAGGCACATCCGGTGACTATCTACACAACTCAGCCCCTCGCCACAGTCCTCAGGAACCCAATGGCAAGCGGAAGGATAACCAAGTGGTCCTTGATGATCGGCCAGTATGACGTGGACTTCAAGCCGAGGCCGACGATCAAAGGGCAGGCTCTGGCGGACTTCATTGCGGAGTGCACCGCGCGCACCGAGGACAGAACCCATGACAACAATGACTTTGACGATTGGTGGGAGATGTACACCGATGGGGCCTCGAGTGCGCGGGGCTGCGGCGGAGGAGCAGTGATCACTTCCCCCGAAGGTTTCAAAGCCTACTACTCCATGAAGTTTGAGTTCAAGGTCACCAACAACGAGGCTGAGTACGAGGCACTTATCGCAGGGCTGAAATGCGCGAAAGCCCTCGGAGCAGCTCGTCTGAAGGTGAGAATGGACAGCCAGCTGGTAGTAACCCAGATGACCGGCACTGCAGAAACCAGGGAGGAGAGAATGAAGGTCTACAAAGAGCTGGCGGAGGAACAGACCGCGCAATTTGAGCAGGTGGTGCTTGAGCAGGTATCGCGGGTGGAGAATACAGAGGCGGACATTCTGTCAAAACTAAGCAACCCCCCAACCGATGACCCGACATCAAGCATCCCCCGACACATCAGAGGCTTCGTCAGGCAGGAGATATTCCCAGCACCGGCGACGGACGTCATCCAGGTGGAGGTTATCTCCATTGCCGAACCTAACTGGGCAAAGGAGATAGCAGATTATCTCAGAGATGGGACACTCCCCGAGCCTGAAGGTGATGACAGTACAGGGAGGGCCGCGTGGATAAAGAGGCGTGCCCCTAACTTTGAACTTATTGACGGGCAACTTTACAAGAAGACGTTCGGCGGACCGTACCTCAGATGCCTCCCGCCGAGCCTGGCGGCGGCAGTAATCGAGGAAATACATGAAGGGATCTGCTCCAGCCACCAGGGCCCCCGAACCTTGGCCAGGAAAATCATCCTGCAGGGCTATTACTGGCCGACCATACAGCAAGATTGCTTCAACCACACGCGGAAGTGCGCAGTATGCCAGCAGTATGCACCTGTCCCTGGCCGACCAGCAAGTTTCTACACCCCGATGACCATCGCGCTGCCATTTGCTAGGTGGGGCGTAGACCTGCTGGGTCCTCTGCCAACGGCTGCTGGTGGAAGGAAGTTCGTCATTGTGGCGGTTGACTATTTCACGAAGTGGGTCGAGGCCGAACCATTGGCCTCCATCACTGAATTCCAGTGCCAGAAGTTCGTCTGGCAGAACATCATTTGCCGCTTCGGGATCCCGGAGCAGATCATCACAGACAACGGTCGGCAGTTTGTCGGCAAAGGCTTTGAAGCATACTTGGCAAAGTGGGGCATCAGGCACTCTAAGGCTTCGGTGGCCTACCCGCAAGCCAACGGCCAAGTGGAGAACATGAACCGGACCATCATGGATGGGATCAAGAAGAAGTTGGAAGACTACACCTCCACCTGGCCGGAGCAGTTGCATTATGTCTTGTGGACGTACAGGACGACGCCAAGAACGGCGACCGGGGAAACCCCTTTCGCCTTGGCTTATGGCTTCCAAGCTAAGGTGCCGACGGAGGTGTTGGTACCTACACATCGCACCAAGCACTTCCAGCCGGGAGACAACGAGACCAACCTACGAGCAGAGCTCCATTTCATTGAGGAACGGAGGGACCTAGCGGCTCGTCGCATGGAAGAGTATCACAGGGCCACCCAGAGATACTTCAACAAGGCCGTGAAATTCCGCGAAATAGAGGCCGGGGACCTCGTACTCAGGAAAAGAGAGAAGAGCAAGCCACTCGAAGGTGGCAAAATGGCGAAGAACTGGGAAGGACCTTACCGGGTCATCAGAAGATACAACCAGGGGACGTTCCTCCTCCGTACCCTGGAGGGGAACCATGCCGGGGTGTGGAACGTAGAACACCTGAAGAAGTTCTATCAATAGTTAGAGGCCGTTGTCCTTGTATTGTTCCCACTGAATGTAAAATGACCGGACGTCGTCAATAATAAGGCCCCCTGTTTTTCATCACTTCTGTTCTCGCCAACAACCGTACAAGAAGGGAATCTCGATGCAGATAAACCTGTTCTTCCTTGAGATGTCTACGGATACCGAACGTCTCCTCGAAGTAGGGACGCCGGTAGGACCACGGACCAAGGACGAACGAAGCAGAAGGGAATCTCGATGCAGATATACCTGTTCCTCATTGTGATGTCCGCGGATACCGAACGTCTCTTCGATGTAAGAACGTCGGTAGGACCAATGACGAACGAAGACTATGATTGCCTCCCTCAAAAAAAAAAAAAAAAAAAAAAAAAAAAAAAAAAAAAAAAAAAAAAAAAAAAAAAAAAAAAATAAAGATGGGGAGAAGAGGAGGGTAGCTCCTATGAAGAAGGGAATCTTGTCCGGGTGTGCCAGATCTTCTCCAACCGCCGAAGACGAACGCCTCTCGATGTAGAGGTTAGTAGAGACGCGGGGGGGGCTAGACGAACCAAGGGAGCCTGCCAAGATAAACCTGTTTATCCCACAAATGACCATGGATCGATGGACGTGGGATAACAAAGTCGGGGACCCGTGAGGGTAGACCTGTTCGTCCCTGCGAGTTCTTTGGGTACCTAGCGTCCTCGTCGAAGCAAGAGACGTCGGTAAGGCTAAAGGACCACGGACGAACGAAAAAAGGGGGGAATCTCGATGTAGATAAACCTGTTCCTCCTTGTGATGTCGGCGGACACCGAACGTCTCCTCGAAGTGGGGACGCCGGTGGGACCAGGGACCAAGGACGAACGAAGACTAAAAGACTCCAAAAAAAAAAAAAAAAAAAAAAAAAAAAAAAAAAAAAAAAAAAAAAAAAAAAAAAAAAAAAAAAAAAAAAAAAAAAAGAGCCAGACGAGCATGGAGCAAAGAATGATTTTTATTCTTCGGCACTATCGGCCGGGAAATCACAAGATAGTGAAAATAATGGAAAAGTTGTGCAATTACAAGGTCATGAACGGGAAATCACTTTTGATCAACGTCCGGAGCTGGAACTTTGGAAAGAGCCTGCTTGCATTCTTCACTGGCTTTGGCTTCCGCCTGCTCTCTCAGCAGCTCAAGGGCTCCCGCATGGGCATCAGCCATCAGGATGTCGAAGCCAGCCGCCTCCGGATCGAAAGGAGCCCCGAAATGACGCTCGAACGTGGGGAGATTCTCCGCTACGAGCCCGACCATACCCTTGCGATAAGTATCATCGGCAAGGTCATTAAGGAAACGCCGTCCGGTGGGGGTGGCCTGGAGCAATTTGACCCCGTCCAGGTAGGCGTCCGGGCAGGTGGCCAGAAATTCTCCGACGAGCCTCGGGAGGAATTTCATGGCCATGGTGTGGATGGCACCAGTGTAAGCTTTGGACCTCTGGAAGGCAATGGAACCAGACTCCTTGATTTTGGCAACATCGGCCTCATAAATAGGGACATGGTTGTCCATGCCCGTCTGGCGAAGCTCCACCTTGGCCTGCTCTACGGCCCACATCCGGCTGCGGAGATCCACGAGCTCGGCCTCCTGCTTCTTGAGAAGCTCCTTCTGAGAGGCATTCTCCTGAACAAGCTTGTCATAGGCCTCGGCCTTCTCTTGAAGGGTGCCAGCCCTGCCTTTTGCACTCCTCAGAAGGGCATCACATTCGGCCCGTACTCTGGCCATCTCCCTGCCCTGGCGCTCGAAAGCCATCCGAGCCCTATGGAAGTAGAGCCCAGCCTTGTCCAGCGTGCTCTGGCCGCACTCCAACAGATCTTCAGGAGCCTCCTGAGCAGCGAAGTCCTGCGGGACCTTGAGATTCAGGCCGCACCATATAGAGGACGCCGTTTGACCAAAGAGCATCATTGACTCCTTGCGGGGCCCAACCCCAGAGAACTCGATCAGGCCAAGAGAAGACTCACTGGCTCCTGGGGGAGAGTTTGGACGAGCGTCGTCAGAACCCTTGGCAGCTTGGGCATCATCGTCCCGAAGACGACGGACGTCGGAATTCCGCGGAGGAGAAGCACGGAGATGGGCCCGGGAAGTGGGTTTCCGCTTAAGGGGGCTTCCGGGCTCCCCATCAGAATCATCGGCCAAGATGATGGCCTTGGAGGAAGTGCCCTCCACACGCGGCCTCTTGGGGGCGCCGGCCCCCGAAGTTTCATCGGCCCGTGCCCTGGTCACCCGGGGCTCAACCTTGGGGACGAGCGGCTTTCCGGGATGGTCGCGCCCCTTGTGATCACGACCGGCGGCAGATGAAGCGGTATTGATCCGGCTCATGACGGACGTGGATGGGAAAACTCCTGCACAAAAGGAACCAAGACGTTCAGAGCCATAACAGCGAAGAGATGTCAAAACAATACAAGTACAAACGGACGCACCTAACCCAGCCTGAGCTTTAAAGGGCTCGGCCACCAGCGATCGGAGATTCTGGATGCCAAGTCCGGCTATGCGCTTGGCATACCCGAGCTCCTCGTCCGTCATGGGCGGCGGGATCGTCTTCACCGGGTAAGCATTCCACCGGTCGGAGAATGGCATCGGTGAGCCTACCCCGGCTAGAAAGAAACGCTCTTCCCATCCGTCCGGATTCCCGGCATTGTTCGAGAAGAGAACCATGGACGGACGGGCTATCAGGGTCAAATACCCCGTACGTCCGAATGGGGACAGCCGGAAGAAATGGTGCAGCAGGTCCACGGTGGGGGTCACACCGACGCTGTGGCATCTAATGATGAAGCCAGCGATTATCCGATAAGCGGCAGGGACGAACTGCGCGGGTACTATCTCGAGGGCCCTGAAAAGTTCCAAGTGGAAGCCATGCAGGGGAAAGTTCAGCCCGGCTACCACCGAATCCAAGTGGACCACCACGTAGCCGGGCAGATGGCGCATGGGGTTGCGCAGACGCCGATCGTCGTAGGTTCTGGGAGGATAGAACCATTGGCTGATCAGACGCTTGTCAGCGTTCGTCAGGCGTTGAACTTGACGCCGAACGTACGAGAAGCTGAGGCTATAACGGGGAGGCCAGGGTGGCATTCCCCGCTCATAATATTCCAAGTCATCACCGGAAGAACATCCATCGTCGAAACGATTTTCAGAAGACATGGCAACGAACGGTACCTTTGGGAATTGGGACTTCCGGTACGAGTTGAGAGAAACCTAGAGAGAGAAGACAATTGTGCAGCGTAAGGAGAAGAATGGGTGGATTACATGGGTTCTGAATACTTATAGGCAGCACCGCCGGAACACACCAACCGAAGCGGGACACGTGGTGCCTGGGTACCGGTACCTACCACGGTATTTAAGCACCTCGATTTCGTCGCCGCGTAACCACCACGAAGATATCCGGATCCATGCCACGGACGTCCCCGCAGGAGGGTTGTGGAGACATTCGTCTTCCCATGTCTGCACAGTTCATCAACCGGCCACGCTCGTCTTTCCGGTCACCGAATTTCAACACGCAACGGTAGACGAACGTCGCCACCTGACGCTTCCCCAGTGAAACACATCCATATGTCCGCACTTGAGAACCGTACCATCGAAGCGATTACCGACGGACGTCCCCCAATTGTAAAAATGCTGTGTGGACGGCAGGCCGGCCTCGGTATCGAGGTATCGGAGGAATTTTCCGTACTGCGTCAACAATGAAGGGCACAGAAGGGTCGTGTCCATGCTACCAATAGGGCACGCACGTCTTTCCATACAACCATACACGGACATCGTCAGGAAATATTGAGGCAGCCCCCGACGAACGTACTTCACGCGGGGGGGCAAGGATGCTGTTTGGACAGCCTCCGACGACCGTCGTCAAGAATGCTGTTGCCAGGGGGGCAAGGAGACGTCCCTGCCCAAAGTCAAATGACGAGCAGGGATGGACGTCCTAACAAACTACTTTGCAGCAGAATATTTCGAGGCACGGAATGAATTTCCATACAACAAGAGACAAAGGGAACGAATTTTGGCAAAATGTGGATCTTTATTCTTCAGCACTATCGGCTGGAAACTACAAGTCTACGTACTGCAATAAATCTAGGCTAAGAAATAAATCAACACATGTGGGGGGACGGCGGTCGGCTGTTGGCATGAGTATGTTCCTCCTCCCGAGGCTCGGGCTCAGGGGTCGGGGGCTCCGGGATATCCCCCATGGCTATGGCCGCCGCCCGGCGTCTGTCCCGCCCTATTTTCCCCAGGGCCTCGATCAGCAGATCGTCATCCGTATGATCGGCTGGGTTGACGCCAGGGCCTAGGAGCTTCTCGAAGATTGGGAGGATGGCCTTGATCCCTTCATTATAGCCACCGGCGAAGGCGCTATCGGCAGAATCATAGAGGAATTGGCGCGACAGGGGGGAGCTTTCCATCAGCCGCACACCGAACCTCAGACGGTCCTTCGCCGGAATTTTCCCCAGAGCATGAGAGAACACGTCACCAAAAGCCCCGGCGCAGAAGTCCTTGGCCGACTCCATAAACTCGCCGGTATTCCGGTAACCGGAGGCATCGATGCACCATTCCGGGGTGGCATCTTTTGGGGCCGGAAGTACCGGCATGAGCTTGAAGCCGGCCTTCTCCAGGCAGGCCAATTGGGCGCCGGTTTCAGCCCGGAGGGACTGAAGCTCCTCCCTAGCCGAAGCAGCCTCTTCCTCTGCCCGACGGGCGGCCTCCCGAGCCTTCAGTATGGCGGCTTCGGCCTTGATCTTTGCCTCCTGCAGGGCGGCATCCCTGGCAGCCTCGGCCTGCAGCACCAACAGCCCTGACTGAAAGAAAAAAATGGGATAAACAGAGTTTAGACGGCGAAGCGACGAGCGTCAAGGGGACAAGATGGGTCGAATCGCAACAATACCTGGATGGCCGCAGCAAGAGCAGCGCTGGTCGCCTCGGAAGACGACCGGGGGGGCAGTTCGAGGCCAGCTTTAGCCCCAAGCTCCCTCCAAAGCTCCTCAGCCGGCCGGCTCAGGGATAGACCGCTAACATCCTCAACGATGGGGCCGGAGGAAACACAGTCTCGCCCCCTCTTCGTTTTCTTCTCCGGGGCCTTCTCGCCCCCCTTCTTGGGAACCACTTTTGTGGCAACGACCGGCGGGGGGAGAGCAGTTTCAGCATGATGAGTCAGGGCCCCCTCGTTCAGCAGGGTGGCAATCAGGTGCTGCTCACCGTCTGCAGTCCGACGGGCGGCGTCGGAGGCCGATGATCCGGCTCCATGGGCGGCTGCCTCTCTGGCCGCTTTGGCCGCAGCCATCTTCGCCTTCCTGTTCCTCAGGCACTCAGCATTGTCCATTTGTTCGGCGGTAAGGGGGAGACCTGCAAGAGAGAAATACAAGAATATGAAAAGACGAACAGGGATAGGGAGGAACACCCACCTCAGAGGACAGGACCGCCCGTGCCCCGAGACGAGCGTCCAAGGGAGGAAGAAATCCAGGAACACGGGCGGTACCTATGCCTGCTTCAGAGAGTGCCTCGACGGTCAGGTATTCCCCTATAGGGCGAACGCCGCCTTCCAGGACTTTCTTCACTTCCACTTCCAGCCCGGCAGACAGCGCCGGCGACTCAATCTTCGGAGGGTAGCCGTTCCACCGGATTGGGAGGGGAGGACCGTCATATCTAAGAAAAAAGAGCCTATTTTTCCAATCATGGATGGAGGAAGGATAGTGCTCAAATAGCTTCCTCTTCGGACGAGCGGCCACACTCAGGTAACCGTCGGAATTCTGCGGGGTGACCCGGTAGAAGTAGTGGAACAGATCCAGCGATATGACGGCTTTTGCGGACGAACAGCGCACGAGGAATGCGGAGATAAATCTATAAGAGTTGGGCATGAACTGCGCCGGAACCACCTGGTAGCAGTTGAAGAACTCCACGTAAAAGGGATGGAGAGGAAACCGCAGACCGGCCTCCACAGAATCCACATGCAGGATGATCATCCCCGGCCGTCGCCGCATGGCATGTTCGGCCCCGCTATGGCTAAAGACGAACGGATGGGGAAAGAAGGAAGCAATCTTGTTCATAGCGACGCTGGAGAGGGACTGCCTGTGCTCTAAGACACTCTTAATCTTGCAAATGTGCCTCTGCACATCCATGGGAATACCTAAATCGTGCACCTCCAGGTCGGAGCCAGATTGGGCCTCGTCTGCAGAATCATAACCGGCGGGGCGCTCGTTCAGGGGGACGGCGTCAATAACATCTACGGCCCCGTCGGCACCCCCGTCCCCGGCGTCGCTCCCACTACTTTGCGACACATTATCCGGCTCACCATCAGCCCGGATGGTCCCCACCGTCGTGGCTGAACCAGAGGTCCCGGAAATGCTGGCCTTCCCGGGGGAGCGAGCACTCAAATCGGCCGAAGAGGAGCCCGAGGAGGAACCCGACGAACCGGAATCAGAGCTTGACGAAATCTCCATCGAGGTCATTTCGGCTAGGAATCAGAACAAGAAAAGGAGCAGAGGGGGGAAATTACCTTACAAAGGGGTTAGCCGGATTCAGAAGAAGACTTGAAGAGCTGCGGAAAATCGGGAGCAAGAGAGCAGAAATTGGGAACCCTAATTCAGAGGGAAAACCCGGTATTTAAAGGGGAAAACACCGATGGCGAAGCCAACAAGGGGCCGACACGTGGCGAGGAGCGTACCCCGGCCACGCGCTGTGCGTGGGATGGAAACGTAATGATGACACCTCCTCGGGAAAATGCGCCGCCGCAACATCGGCCGTCACCTCGTTTCCTGAACCGTCAACAGCTGTCAAGCACCATGGCCACGAGCGTACGATTCCGCCAAGATGCAACGAACACGAGTGCCAAAGTACGGACGTCTACTTCGGGGAGGTTCATACTTCCTTATGTCCTGCGCATGCTCAGAACATCAGAAGTGGGGGACTTGTGTTGGGTTAAGGGCCCAAGCCGAGGTCCGGCCCACTAACCCATTTTGCCAGACGACCGTCCAGCTAGAAACTAGGCCAGCCCACAGGCCCATGTACTTTAAGCATGGACGAACGTCTGGTGTTGGAGGACTCAGGCCCAGCGGCTCATCCCGACGAACGTCTAAGCAGGGACAAGGAGCGGAGCCACGGGCCATCAGGGGTGACGACGAACGTCTCCTGAGCAAGCCCATAGTCATCGGAGGAGACCCAGCCCACATGGTGAGAATCCATCAAGGCCAGGAGACGAACAGCCAATATCCCTCAAGGGTCACTTGGAGGAATCCAACTCACTTCCCGGGTGGACGAACGTCCCCACTATTCCGGCGGGAAACCTAGATTCTGGCGGGAAGTGCATTTAATGCTAAAGATTTGGTAGTTGGGACACCAGCGGTCCACAGGCTGCCACGTCAGTACAGCCACCTGCCCATTGGCGGGTATAAATAGAAGCATTTATTTCATTGTAAGGGGTTGGCAACTTTCTATTCTTAGCATACTAGCTTCAGCACTCTTACTCGCAGCATTTCTAACTGCCTTGTAAGACGAACGGCCGACGTGCCTTTGTTAGCAAGTAGATTGTACTTAGGGGAGTTATTACGAAGTTAATAATACCTATTTACATTGCCTGCTATTACTCTTGTTTCCTGATTCATCTAATAGTTGTTGGGCTAGATAACCACACACTCACTCCACTCGAAATCTTTGGGCTTACGTGTTGGGTCCAAGGGTTGAAGGAATAAACATCAACAAGTCCTATTTAAGAAATTGACTGATAATCAAATTACTAAAATTAGAAATTGAATACCCAAAATATCAAATTGAAGATGATAGGGATTAAAAATGGCAAAAACAATTCTTTTAAGTCCAAAATAATTCGTTTTTTAAACAGGATAAGAATGTGAGTAGGATCCGATCAAGCAGTTAGTTGGATAGATGGTGACTTCTTTGTCTTCTTTCGGTTATAGGTTTACTTCATTTCAGGCAGGGAATGATTCCTGTGTTTTTTCTTTTTGAAGAATACATTTCCACCATTCTCGCAACTGTCTGTTATAGTCCTGTTTATCCACAGAATCTGCTGATTATTTTGCTGCTCGGAATTTACTTTTCCGGTGAATGAAATCACGCCGGCAGCGCAAGGCTGAAACTCGATGGCGATAAACCAGCGGAAAATTCTCACGGTGGTGGCTCCCTTCGAATGCTCCTGGAACGATGATCTTCGGTTCAGAGAGGGCGGAAGAGGCTGCGTAGCTTTTGATGCTTTTGCCCAAAATGACGTCACTGTTGTTTTCCGAGAGCGTGTAGGTAGCCAACACTATCATTACAAGAGGGACGATAGTCCCCATTACACAGTGATTATAGGCAGTCATAGGAATAGAAGGTTGAAAATCGAGGTGGATGGGGAAACGGCGGTCGATGCGGCTGGAGTTGACCTTTGCTGTTCTGCTTCAACATTTCAGAGCTACTGGATCTGCGTCTATGATGGTTTGATTAGTGTTGGCAAAGGAAGGAATCCGTTTCAGGACCTTTGCTTTCAGTGGCATCACTCAAACCCTAATTGCAGCGTTCAGTATGTTGGTCTCAGTAGTTGGGACAAACATGTTGGCTACAGGAATGTTCAAATACTACCACCTGTCACACTGAACCATAGTGTAAGTTTGTGGGAACATGTAGATCATCATCATCGAAATGATGGATGTGAGAATGGTAATAGTAAGGGTGAACTGGTGGGGGATACAGGTGGAGAGTTTGAAGCAAGTTGGGGTGGTCTTGAAAATTATCTTGAGAGCTGGGAACTATCTGATGTCATCTTCATTGTTGGAAAAGATGAGGGAAGGGCTGTACCAGCTCATAAGGTCATATTGGCGGCGTCCGGGGATTTTAGCTTCACTTCTTCTGGTAAAGACGTTATTAACCTGCATGATCTTAGTTATCCAGTTCTCCATGCCTTTCTCCAGTATATCTACACTGGACATACCCAGGTTGGTCTGCGTTCTACTGTACTATATTTATGCACATTAGTTAATTTTGTTCTCTAATTGATTCCTTCTAGCTAGCTAGCATTTTCTGGTCTCTTCAGTTTATTCTCGGTTTACATTTTTGAACTGGCTAGCCTGTCCTTAAGCGCTTTAAAAATGGTATTATACTTGACTGGTAATTTCTGTAATCTGTACGTTAATTCATTCTCATATATTATATAATTTGTAGATATCAGAATGTGAAGTCAATTCCTTGGAAGCTTTGAGCTTGCAGTTTAAAGTTACACCATTGCTAAAGCAATGTGAAGAAATTGTTGCACATTTTAGCATTGACAACAGACTTTTAGATTCGGGTAAGAATGCAGAGATATCCTATGTGAGCCGGGTTCCTTGCATCCCTGCCTTCCCTTATGGGCTACCGATCAATACATGGAAGCTAGAACAATTTTTTCTAACTGGCAAGTATAGTGATCTAGAGATATATGTTGGAGACTTCATTGTGCAATCCCACAAAGTTATACTTGGTTTGTGGAGTGCTCCTTTCTCAAAGGTATTTTACTTTTCCTTGTCAGTGTTTTTTAATCTTCGCTCCTATGATAGATACACATCAATGCAACATAGTGTAGTGTTTGGAGTGGAAAACATTAAACGAAACAAGGTTCCCTAAGTTTCACGTCGAACCCCAGATGAAACTTAAGAAAAAATTTGAATCGGAGCAGAAATAATTTGTGAAAAATAAACAACAGCGACATGGATTTACCTGGAAAGTCCTATACCTAAGAAACACCACAGGCTCTCAAACAATCTACTGTGTAACAAGGAATCCCCTATACAAAATTCCAAATGTTTTGAGCTAACCAAAGATAAACACTCTATAGATCTCGTATTAGGCCAGATAAATAAGCTCTAACCTCACACCTACATAAATATAAAGTCAGTATAATAAATCCCTAATACAAAATCCCAAATGTTTCAAGCTACTCAACGACAGAGATAACAAATCTTTTTTTAAAATGAGAAATAAGCTCTAACGTAGAATAGATTTTTTTTTTCTTTTTTTCTCTCAACTCACCAACCTCTCTCTCTCTCTCTTCTTTTCTCGGTTTCTTTGTTTTTTTTCTCCCTTACCTGTCATCAAATAGGCATATCTGTGTAATTTATAGTCTTTCCAGGCTTGTTTACAATGTACTCCCTCCGTCCCGCTAAGATTGTCCCATTTTACCTTTTCGGGAAATCCCACTAAGATTGTCCCATTCCAAATTTGACAAAGTTTGTGTGGCTCTAAATCATTCTTACTTTATTCTTATTTTATCAATTTAATATCAACTACACAAACTCACTTTTCTTAATAATCGTGTCAGCTTCTCTTGTCCCAATCTTAGTGGGATGGAGGTAGTAGTAAGCAAGCTAAAACTCAAACTTGAGCTACTACACATAAACCTGAGTATGATAATGCTTTGAGTTTGATGGCACTGGTTGTGTGGCTTAATTCATAACTCTCAATTTTCTTGGTAATGAACGTGGAATTTAGGCTACTGCCGCAGATGGTTATGGTCAGAATATGAAATGGAACTGTCAATTCACTCAAATGAGACAATTAAATGCACTTACGGTACCAATTTTTTTCATTAGATTGTTTGGGCACTGAAATGCATCAATAACAATAGTTAAGGTACCAGTTATGCATTCTGCCCAAAGGAATTTCTATCTACAAACTTTGAATGGTAACCTTTGTTGACTTTTATATCTTAACAAATTTCAATGTTTTTCTGATAGATACAGGATAATAATAATCTTCTACTATTAGTCTATAATAATCATCTATACAACATAAATGACATTACGTTCATGCTATCAATCATGAATTTGATGGACATTGAGGGGCTTAGCAGTTAGCACCAAATCTTTCTTTATTTGTGAAAGATCAGCATGTTTCTTCATCACTGTCCAACATCTAGATAGATACAAAGCTGTAGAGTGAACTGCTTTATGGAGTTAGCGATGTGCTTTTCTTTTTTTGTACTATCCTTTAAATGTTTATAAAGGATTAAAGGAAAAGAATTGGTAATTGCAGATGTTCTCTAATGGCATGAAGGAAAGTTTTTCTTCTACTCTCCCCTTAAGAGATGTTAATCCTGAAGCATTTCGAGCTATGCTCGAGTTCTTGTACACCGGAAAACTAAAGAAAGAAATCATGGGGGACATCAACACCCTGTTACTCCAGCTGCTTCTACTGGCAGATAAGTTTGGGGTCTATCTACTTCATCAGGAGTGCTGCAAAGCAGTTCTTGAGCACCTTAAAGAGGTAAAGCTTAAGGGATAATCCAATGCCACAGCTCATGTTTTATTTCCTACAATGTTGTTTTGTTTCATGGTACTACTAGTGGCAAAAGTGGAATTAGAACAAAAGAATGGAGAAGTGGTGCAGTTCGGACTTGTGACCATGTACAAAGCCCTTTATGCGGATCAATGAATTATAACATATTGATACCGTTTGTCTATATATTGCATGCAGGATTGGAGTTATTCATTCGATGGAGGTCATACAACAACTTTTCTCTATTGTGCGCTGAAGCAGAAACTTTTCGGCAACATATTAGTTAGTCAACTATCAGGCTAACTGTTGACATTATTGCAGGACACGGTTTGCCCTGTTCTTCAAGTGATAGCATCAGTTCTGTCATGTAAACTAATTGAAGAAGCGTACGAGAGGGAATTCGCTATGCATTTTGATTATTGTACTACAGCCAGCAATGAATTTGTCATGCTAGATGAAGCAACATTTAGTGTTATCCTCCAGGTGAATTTGTGATGAAAAATCAGACGCAGCAGTAATACACATATTTATTACACACAATTCACTTATATTTCACTCATAGATTTAACATAAACACCTTTCTCTCTTTTCTGATCCTCCATCTAACAAACACGCTCACATAGGTTCATCTAGGAAGAGACAAAGTTGTATAGTTGAAATAGTGTCGTCACATCTGTAACACATGCTGTGACAGCTCAACACATGTGACACTATTTAGATATATATAAGCTTCCTTAATCATGGCACATAAAAAAATTGCATTTTAATATGTCATTGAGAAGAAATACACTAAACTAATAACCAAAAAGGGCATATATTGCTAAGGCCCCATTTGGTAGCATTTATGGGCTTATCAGTAGGGCTGGATTCGGTTCGGTTCGGTTCCCGAACCGAAAATGGAGAACCCGAAACAGAAACCGATTTTTCGGTTTCTTAAATAATACAACCGAAACCGAACCAAATATGATCAGTACCCAATAGTTCGGAAACCGAAATTTCGGTTCGGTTTTCAGTTTGGTAAAGGAACCGAACGGATTTTTAATAAATCCATATATTAAATTATTAACACAATAGTTGACTAATCAGGGACTACTAACAGCATTTAAGCATTATTAGTCACCCGCCTTAGTCCAACTTCAAAGGGGAGAATATATAGGGAGATATGAGGAGTAACTCATCTAATCTAACCGGTGTGGGAACAAACTCAACGGTAAAGAAAAAGTAAAGGAAACAAGTTCTTAGAGTCTTAGAGAAGAAAAATCCAAAACTGAAGAGATATGCGAGAGGGGGGAATCGAACTCGGGTGGGATTGAAGGGAAGCAAAGGGCACTACCACTGAGCCGCTTGTGAAGGTTGTTACCCATTAAGACGCATAGTATAATTATTACATAAACGGACATGAATAAAATAAAAAAAATTAATAATTATTATAAAATTAAAAATCGGTTCGGTTCGGTTTGAACCGATTTTAAATATCATAGAACCGTGTCCGAACCGATTTATACTCGGGTTCCGACTTTCGGGTCCCATTCAAGTCGGTTCGGTTTCGGTATTTTTAGTGCTCGGTTTTCGTTTTTTCGGTTAAAAATGCCAGCCCTACTTATCAGTAGAGTAAGCAAGATAAGTAGTTTTTGACTTGCTTATTTGGCTGAAATCTGTAATGGGCTCTAAGAAATTTAAATCTCTCACACTTTGAATTTGAACCGATGGTAGAGAAAATGTGTTCATGGGCATGATGCATGTAATGCCAAATTGTTTATACATTGAAGTCAATATAATAGATACAATATTCTAAATGGATATGACTAAATAAAAAACTACGTATTCAGTCATTGTGGTTTGTGCAGCTAAAATGTTTCATTATTTGATATCTGGTTTACTGGTAGAAAATGATTCAATAATTCATTCCGTATAATTTTAAAATTTATCTTCTAATAGTTGGGAGGTATAACTTTTTCATATTCTTATTGTGAGATACTGAGATTTTATGTTTTCAGCATCCAGAGTTGACTGTCACATCTGAAGAAAATGTTCTGAATGCAATATTTTGCTGGTCCTTGCAAGCAGAGGAATACTTTGGATGGGAAAGGATAGATGAGATGATGATGAATTCAACTCCTGAAGTACTTTTTGGACAACGGCTTACATCGCTTGATTTGTTTTTTCCTTTTGTGCGTTTTTCATTGCTTCCACATGCTTTGCTTGAAAAGGTATGCAGTATGCACCCAAAGTGTGTACAATGTGACTTTCCATGGATGTCATGCACTCATGCATTGAATCTATTTTAATGTTTTTAAATCCTGTTGATTTCCAAATGATCTTGCAGTTGCAGAGAAGTGAAATTAGCAAGCAAATTCCTATTTTTCATCATCTGGTTAGTTTAACATATAGGAAGTCTCCCAAAAGGAGTTCATGGTATAAAATGCTGAAGTCTTTTTGGGGTTCAACTAATCTCAGATTCTCAACTACAGGTGAAAGAAGCTATCACTTTTCTACAATTCGGGAGCACTTGTCTTGAGAAAAACTATAGGTCTGTGTCATTGCAAAATATATATTCCATTTCGAGGGACCTTGGGAAGGGTGTGTTTATGTTGGAGAGGCCTAATCAGCTTACATTTAAGGTTCAACGCTTGGTTTTGCATTGTACCACAACATCCAAGCCTTAGTCCAAAAGAGTTTTGGGTCGGCTAACATGAACCAACATATGAAATCGGAGTTAAAAAGGATAAAAGAGATCAATCCTTGTACTGTGTGTAACAAAAAAAATCAATAGAATATGTTTCTCGGGTGATATGCTCAGTATGAACTATTGCAACACATATACGGAGTAATTTTTTTTACTCATGTTTTTTCCCTTGCAATGAGAGTAAAAGGTCTTCACCTTGAGTCAAATCCTCTTTGATCTTTAAGACTATGTTATGTATCCCAGATTCCCAGAAAGTGCTGGGGAAAGGAAAGAAAATGTTAAGGGAAGCTAATTTCTTATGTTGTGTTTTACCTCTGAAAATGAAATATGCTTAATGTTTTACTTTTTCCTTTTTTTGCATGTGTAGTTTTCTTATTATTTTTATAATGAAAATAAATTAAAAAAATTTATCTGAACAAATAATAACATTAAGCTAAAGTTGAATCAATGTTTTACTATCCTCCATTTTTCTTTTCTTTCCAAATTTCTTCCATCATTTTTTCTCTTGTCAAGCATTTACCTGAGTTCCAAACAGATCTGGGGGGGGGGGGGTCTTACTAGTTCAAAGGGAAGTGTGGTTATAATAATGAAATAGTTATGTGTCTGGCTCAGGTTTCAGCACAGAAGATCCAGTTTTAAAGAGCACCAGTACATCTGTGATGGGGATAGCAATGGGGTTTTTTATTTTGCAGGCACATCATATGGTGCACACCAGTGGATGAACCCAGTTCTGTGTAAGGTATAATTGTACACCCTCATTGCCCTCCTAGTCATATTATGTGACATTGTAGTTATATATTGCTATTTGCTAACATGTCAAGTTCGATGTTCAGAGAGTAAACATTACAGCAAGCAGTCCCTTTTCAAGATTCACGGATCCTAAGGTCTTGGTCTCAAGGAATTTTCAGGTATGAATGTATGATTACAAAATGTAAAGAGAGATTCCTTTCAGAACTAGTACTGTGCAAGTGTGCATACTGTTGAGTATAAATTGTATACTCATTAAAACTTCCATCTTAAATTGAGTTGGAATTTTTTTATCCACTAGTCAATGCAATTCCTTTTTATTTTCTGATTTCGAGTATCAACTCTTTAGCATATTCAAATTCAGTTTTCACAGTTCAATACAACTTTGAGCGTAATTTCTAAATATAGAAATTTTAATTGTTAACAGTAATTTAAATATTATTAGGAGAAAATCTATTATATCACTGTCAACCTTAAACCTCATAAATTGCAACACGTTTGGGACAGAGTATATCCTTTACTGGTTTGGAATATATATATATCATTAAACTATGACAGGATATAATTTAAAAGAATTATAAAAAAAGTGTATTTTCCAGGGTACTTCTTTTGCTGGACCTCAGGTCGAAAGTGGAAACATTAGCTCGTGGTGGATGGTTGATCTAGGTCATGATCACCAGGTAGGGATAAATGATGCTTATTCTTTCTGTAATTAATTACAATTGGAGTGCATTTCACTATTCAGAGAATAAAATTTTCTCATTTCCTGAAGTTGTGGCAAATCACAATGATGTGGAATTGCGGAGTATGAATGTTTCAATGTGTTGATGCAGCTGATGTGCAACTATTACACAATACGCCAGGATGGATCAAGGACTTTCATGAGAAGCTGGAATTTTCAGGTAAGCATGCAAAGGAATATATACCTTAATGTGACTAAAACATTGAAAGATTCTTGTATGAGTATGAATCTTAAAGTTATGTGGTGTATGACTAATTAAGACATTCAATAGTTGGTCGTAAGAGTAAAGTGGTATTAATGTGCATCAGGAACAACATCAGATTAGGAAAGAAAACATTAGTCATATAGTGGGGGAAACATGATTTCCTTTTGACATATCCTTGGTAATTTTATTAATGAATAATGTTGTTGAGAAGGTTGGGTGTTGACTGGGGGGATGAAATGTGACAGGGATCTGGAGATGGTGTGAACTGGACAAACTTGATAGAGCACAAGGAAGACCAGACAATTTGCAAGCCCGGTCAGTTCGCATCCTGGCCAGTGATTGGTTCTGGCCCGTTGTTTCCTTTCAGATTTTTTCGAATCCTGATGACTGGTCCTAGCGCAGACGAGGTGGACATCTGGAACTGCTCCATCTGCTTCTTGGAACTCTATGGATATTTTCTCTAGCATGCTTTGTTTATGCAATATGCATTCCAATGAGGCAATGATCCAAACTTGCTATATTTGTGATTGATGCTGCCACTGGAAATACTATACTGAATTTGAACGAATAATAAACATTAACTTGTTGAATTTCCGCCAACGTTTCAGGAAAAAAAAAATCAACCAATGTTTTACTTCCCTCTACATTCTCATTTCATATTTATTCAATCATTTCTTCACTTTGTCATTTTTCATCATTTTCAAAGGAGCAGCCAAAGACTCACTATTTTTTTGGCTTGAGAATATGACGCAATAAAGTAAAGTGACTCACTAAACTGTTTGTTATGAAGCAATAGTCAATCCATGCAATTTTGACACAAATTTCATCATGGGTCATTTGGAAGAAATCTCTTTTGTGCTTTTAGTATAAAGGGGTAAGGTTGCGTACATCCGACCCCGTTTACCCCATCGTAGGTGGAGAGCCTTTGCAGCACTTGGGTGATGTGTATTTCTTCACTTTGTCAAGCATGTTGAGTACCAAACAGACCTTGAGGGAGGAGCGGTGGCAGCAGCAAGCCAGCAATACAAAAGTCCCATTTCCAGGCCTGAACACTATTCGGCTTTAGTGCCAAAATTTGGACAGTTTTCATGTTCCCAATTTGGCTCGTCTCGATTTCACTAAATAGGTACCAAACTGACCAGTCTCGATTTCAACAAAATCCTAGAACCAAACAAGATATATCCCATTATAGTCAGTTTCACACATCCCATGGCCCATGCTTGGACTCGGGACAAAGAGTAGTTGCATACTTGCATCGTAACAAATAAAATTTTATTAAGGTTTGATTTCACCCTAAAATATCAACTTCACAGGAGTTGCTTATGATCTTGTATGTTAATTTGTTGTTTCATATTTAAACTATGTCAGACAAACTACTCAGCAATTTTTTATTTTTTTGGAAAAATAAATAAAATTACTTTGCCGCTTATAAAATATTTGACAAGTTAATTTGATCAATCTTCGAGAAAGTAAAAGTAATTAACCAACAAAACGAGAAAAAGTGCATCAAAAGTAAGCAGCACTGTCAAAGATGGAAATGAATATAAAATAAATAAATGAAGGCTGCAACAACTAAACTTCACTTTCAGTTTCAAGTGATTAGCTGAGCAAACACTATACAGATGAAACAACAATGAATTACAATTCCAAAGCTCTGCGCTAAAAATGCCATACAATTGATTAGCGGGACTTTCACTTTCAGCCAATATACTTGAAGCCGGAATCTTTAGATTCTTTTTTCTTGCTGTTCATTGTTCAATTGAAAGCTGGTATAGCAAGAGCAGTTAATCTTCCACTAAGATTCCAATGCAGGTTAGCATCCTTCTATACACGTGCATTAAATCCATTCCTAAATTGCCTGGAAAAAGCTTTCTAAATGTAGGACTGTAGGAAGAGCTTGACTCAACATCAATTCTTGTAATTACTAAGTAGAAAGCATTTAAAACCGCTCTCTCTTTGGAAGTCGCATTTGCACCATTAATTGGTCCTTCCTTTCATTAGTAAATAGAAAAACAATGTCGGCATGATGATATTGTTTCTGAATATAATGTCTAACCTTTGACTTAGTAGTCCTCCATCCTGTAGCTCTTTTTTCATCTGGAGTGTAAGAGAAACTTTCTATAGTACCAGGGTCAGCTTTGGGACTGGCGCTAGAGCATGTTGAACTTTTATAAGGAGTGGAAGAGAAACTCTTAATGGTGCTAGAGTCACCGGGACATGGGGGCAAATCCTAGAATGGTCACGAATCAAATGTAGTGTTAGTGAGGAAACATGCCAGACAAAGATATGAAGCCAATGAAACTAAAAACTTTGGCTACTTAATCATGTTTTCCACTTTTCCTTTTAGGGCATGTATGAGAAATTAAAGGGTACATCAAGGGATGAGATGTAATGTGCATAGTGCAATTTTATATGCAGTTGTGCATATACTATATTATGTTGGAAATAATAGTGTAGTTTTAATATTATTATTATTGTGGAACTCTTTATGTAATTATAACTCTTTTGTCTATATATATATCTGCCAGGGCTACCATAAGGGTTAAGCCTGGTATTATTCTCACATGGTATCAGAGCCAAAAAGCCTGGTATTATTATTAGCCATATGGTGGTACATAACCGTGACCAGGATGAGGTGGGCCATATCCGCGGCCACGCTGCCCGCGGCCACCGCGTCCTCGCTGTCCGCGGCCACCTCGACCGCGCTGTCCTCGCCCCCTGTGCGGCTGCCCGGCTGCCTGAGGAGGTTGTCCCGCTGCCTGGGCCTGTCCAGCAAAGGCCTGAGCCTGAAGGGGTTCTTCCATTGACCGCATATACTGTAAAGTTTGTTCCTTTTCAATCAAACATGTGCGCAGCTTTTGAAACGTGAAGCTCTCCGGAAAAAGACCAACTGAGGTAATAAGAGACTCGTAATCTCGGCCCAAACCAAGTAAGATTGTCTTGAAAAGTTCACGGGGAGCAACCGGATCATTAATCATAGCTAAATTATCAGCAATTATTTTGATGTCCCTGAGATAGTGATCCATGGACTGAGTAGGACTCTTTCGAGACTGAGTCAACTGCCGTTTCAGTTCCATGGACCGAGCAAGGCTAGCAGACATAAAATGGGATTCCAAACGATCCCAAATAGCGGAAGCATTCTTTAAATCACGCACCTCGATTAACACATCACGAGACAAAGTAGCAAATAACCAAGAGCGGACAGTTTGATCAATTTTTAACCAATTACAATAATCCGGATTAAGGGTTTCATGGTGATAGGCATCAAAAATATAAGGGGGAGGAGCAGTGAGCGAACCATCAATAATACCCAAAAAACCATTGGACACCAGAAAAGACTCAAATTGAGTGCGCCAAGACAGGTAATCTTCCACAACAGTCAATTTAGTAGTAA
The DNA here is from genome assembly GCA_945859915.1 of Cuscuta epithymum. Lineage (NCBI taxonomy): Eukaryota > Viridiplantae > Streptophyta > Magnoliopsida > Solanales > Convolvulaceae > Cuscuta > Cuscuta epithymum. The sequence goes on from CAMAPF010000024.1 coordinate 1,166,340, forward strand.
CAATATTGGTAATATTAAGGGCAGACAGACCAATATTTTTAACTAAATCAGTCAATGTAGAACCTGGACCGGGAGGTGCAGCCGCTCGTGGAGCAATAGGACCGGGCGAAACCAATGGAGTCGTGCCCGGATTTCTGGCGAATGTCGGGCCAGCAAACAATGAGGTAGATTCTGCTGAAGAACCTCCAAGACCACCGGAAAACAGGGGAGCCTGGCTTGGATGCCTCGCAAAGCTCTGTCCAGCAAACAGGGAAGTGGACTCTGCTGAAAATCCGCCAAGAGCGCCTGAAAACGCAGGAAGTGACTGTTGTGGCGGTGTGGGTGTCCAGGTAAAGACAGGCGGCACCCAAGCTCCAATTTCAGAGGTGCTGAAAATCGGGCCAGAGGAGGAAGATGACTGCTGCACGGCGGTGAAGGCAGGGGATGTCCAGGAGGAAGAAGTCGCCGGCGCTGGAGAGGAGGAAGTCAACGATGATGAGGCCTGGGGCGAGGTCTGCATCGCGGCAGCAGAAGAAGATGGCTGCGCGAAACCTACGGCCATGGAGGAAATCGACGCCGAAGACATGTCGTAGACGAGAAAAAAATTAGGGATTTTTGGCTCTTGATACCATGTGAGAATAATACCAGGCTTAACCCTTATGGTAGCCCTGGCAGATATATATATAGACAAAAGAGTTATAATTACATAAAGAGTTCCACAATAATAATAATATTAAAACTACACTATTACACTTTTACAGAAGTCTCAGGCGTCTCCTGTAATTACTGCTTACTCTGATGCTGATTGGGCTGGATGTCCGGATATTACCTTTGCTGTACACCTGGTTTCTCAATTTATGCATGCACCTCGTACTTCACATATGTTGGCTGTTAAGCGTATTTTCAGGTATCTTCAGGGAACATCCATGCATGGCCTCCTTTTACAGAAGTCTCAGGCGTCTCCTGTAATTACTGCTTACTCTGATGCTGATTGGGCTGGATGTCCGGATACAGGTAGGTCCACCTCTGGTTATGCGATATTTCTAGGACCGAATCTCATCTCCTGGAAGTCCAAGAAGCAACCCACAGTTTCCAGATCCTCCACTGAAGCTGAATATCGTGCTGTGGCTTTTACTGTTCAAGATACACTTCATATTCGGGCTGTTTTGTTTGAGTTGGGGTTTCCGGTTCGGGAACCTACTACCTTATTTTGTGATAATGTCTCTGCTTCGTATCTTTCGGTTAATCCTATTCAGCATGCTAGGAGTAAGCATATTAACATTGATTATCATTTTGTGCGCGAGCGGGTGGCCCATGGTGATCTTTGTGTCAAATATGTTCCTACACAGGCTCAGCTGGCAGATATTTTTACTAAGTGCTTGTCTCCACAACGTTTTACTCTTCTTCGTGACAATCTGCGCATTCTTTCCCCTGCACAGCTTGAGGGGGTGTAATAGTGTAGTTTTAATATTATTATTATTGTGGAACTCTTTATGTAATTATAACTCTTTTGTCTATATATATATCTGTCAGGGCTACCATAAGGGTTAAGCCTGGTATTATTCTCACAGGAAACTCTCGCGTCACAAGTGATTAATTGAGATTTACAGTAATACTAAAGTGACGATAGAGGCCAAAAGACGAGAAGGTTACCACTTTTGATGAATCAGTGGCCTTTATCAAGAGGGAATCAGAATAGAATAGTATCTGCAAACAAAAAACAAGTACAAAGAGGATGAGAGTTCATGTAACAGATAATCATTAACAGAATCAAATGTCGGATTGATGATACATTCATACATCTCACATGAATAAGGCCAAACACTATTGTCAAACAGATGCAGCATAAAAACATACCTTGTTAAGAAATTGGATATTTAATGCATCAGCAGCCATGACCTGTACACCAAGATTGGTTGGTTTGGCACAGAATGGGCAGAAAATAGCTTTGAATACACATCCATCATCTTTACACCAAATCCCCTCAGAAGGAGTACTTTCACAAGTTATATTGTAGATTCGATGATCAATCGATTCCATATCGGTTATCAAAATAGGAATGCTTGATGTTCCCAAATCAAGGTCTGATTTCCTCTGCCAAAGTGATTTTATATGAATCTTTGTTGATGAAGTGATTAAGCAACGAACTATTAAGTTGTTCTCAGGAAGACCCAATGCACTTGTGCAGCTTGAGCAAAAAATTTGTAGTCTATTGTCCAAAACAAGGGTAGACTTCACATGTAATCGATCACAATGATTCAGGGTTCCTGACCTAGGAAATTTGGACCCATAGTTATATGATGTATTGACCATGGAATCACAATCAGTGCCCATGTTTTCACCTTTGGTCTCCCTTAAGCGTGGCTGGGAGTAATCATCGACAGGAGTGGTAGCGACTGTAGAATCAAGTTTCTCTACATTGAGGCTAACAGAGGATAAATCAAAGTGTTTTCTCCTTTTTTCTGCATGGGAGTTCACACTTTCTACATCAGGAGTTATACCATTATGTGCTGCACAAGGATACCTTTCGGGTGTGACCATAAAACATTTTGATTCAGGGCTCATCTTTGGATCAGGTATGGTCATAGTATCACATGTCAAGTTGTTTGAATGTTCAACAGATGCTTGAATAACTGTTGAATTGGAATATTCCTTGGAGAATGATTGGGGGGAGGTAGAATGAACAGTGCCACTGATACTATGAGTTTCCTTTCCAAAAGCAGATTCTTCTGTGTCACTAATGTAAGCTGCCATCAATACTTCTCCGGAGCACCTACCAATATATAGAGTATTATTTTTCATGATACCAAATGACAGCATGCTATCTCATTATCTTAGACATTCAGCCTTGTATCCTAGAATGTCTAAAAGTCGCAAGGCTAGCCTTATTGCGTAGAGGCGGAACGCAATTTTAAACAATGAGACATTGAACAAGAGCAGCAGTATATTAGCTTCCAACCGAACAGAATAATGAAAACTCAAACACTGATAGAGGCTGTCAATTTTTAGTTAGGTGACAGATAAGTTGGAAAGTCAATATTTACCAAATCCTACCTGGGGCCATTTGGAGAATCACATTCTAAATCAATATAAGTTTTGTTGTCTTTAGAGTTATTTTTGTTTGTAGACCTATAGCCCTGAATACCAGGGCTCACTCCATTATTAGGTGAACCACATATTGAGAACATCTTCAACGGTTTGGGTAGGCCAGCTGATTCCTGATTTCTTTTTGCAACACTTGCTTCAGCATCTTCCCTTGGCAAAGTTGAAACATTCGATATCTGATTGTTTTTTGCAGATATCTGGCTCTTACTTGCACAAGGTGTAACCTCGAGATTAGCAACAGAGCTTTGTGTAGCATCTGTCGGTTTCCCAATACGTTCCTGATAGAAAGCAGAAAAAGAAAACTACAGTTATATTTTGCAGTTGCCCCATCTGCTCCCTCCTATCCCGAAAGAAAGAATGTTAATGAAGTACCTTCACGTCTCTGAAAAAGGATTCCAACCCATCCAATGAATCCTCAAAGCATTCGTATTCTTTAATTGAATTCCGCAACCACTTTGAAATGTATCCCCTATTTCTTGCCTCACAAAAGCGCTCATCTGTATGTAAAGGAAAACCTCAACAAGTTCTCTGAAAAATATGATACGAGTTTTATTACACGACCAATGCTTATATTGATTATCCCTAATGAGGTACTAGTTTAATACCCCGAAAACAGAATGAACAAAAACCGGACTTCTTTATGATTTCCATCTACATGTATCCTAATTTTGTTATATCAGTAAAGCTCCTTTTGTCAATATCAGTTCTTAAACAGAAAAAATGTGTGTCGAGTAATAATTACCTAAAAAAATGATAGCTCCATAATCAAATTTATGTCGAATACAGCGGCCTACATAGAAGAAAGGTAATAAATATCAGGATCAAATCCAGTTCAAAGTGGTTCATATAATAATTTCCTTTATTCATGTTAAATACATAGTATTTTATATAATATTTTATTGAGGATTTGAGGTGTGCACCTGTAGCCTGATTAACAGCTCGGAATGCTTGCTGGCAGTACCAATCACTTCCACTAAGAAGGCCTTTGGACAGCTTGTATGTATCATTGAATTTCTTCTTTTGAGCAACTTGAATATCATTTCTGATCATACACGGCCAGAATTCAAAATATTATACAAGCTAAATAAAGAAAGGAAAGAAATTACAGAGATGAAGTACGGTGTCTCACATGTTTGGAAAGGGAACCCCAACAACTATCTGTAATATAATCAGAATTAAGGAGCCACGTGTCACAATTGAAACTCCTTTAATTAAATAAACCTCTGAACAAGCATGGCACTTTTACAGAATATTACTATTGTAGTGAAGATTGATCTTTACAGAGAATCTGAGATGCAATTTGAACCCTCATTAAAGGAAAACCTATCAAAGATACTACTACATCAAATATAAAATTCACCGGTTGCTAGAACTAAAAAGGAAATTGTATTAACATCATTCAAGGAGAAAAAGGATACGACAACTCTAGCCATGTCATCGGAGAAATCAATGCCTTCAGAAACCTGCACTAATCATATTTGATTTCAGAATTCAGAAGAAACACAACTTGCCAATTTTGACTTTATAGATAGACAAAATCAGGTTGCAAGAGGTATTGACATATCAAGATAGCGAGCTAAAAGATAGAACAAAGTACTTAAGATGTTAGTTCTTTTCGAAAGTTATTATGCGGCACCGTTGTCCCTTCTCGTATATAAGTTATCTCTGTGTACTTCAATTGCACGATTTCATAATACTCCGTATTAAATATAAGGATTACTTCATTTGATTTCGGTTTTCTCTTCGTTGCCATGAAAGAACAAGCTTGAATTGTATAAAAACCATCACTCCACTGTAGTATCAACTCTAACAGCTATCTCACGTTGGGTAACATACAATCAACCATTCTCCTCTAAAACTGAAGATGTTTGTGGATTTGAGACTAAACACGGATGAAAGGGATCGGGGTGTGAACTTCTCTTTTGGATGCTCATTTGTATTCTGACCAAAGAAAGAAGGGAGGAGGCCAGTCCCCGAAAATGCCTATGCCTTGGTTCATATCTGACTCTAAACACTTCACAACTAGTTGAAGGCAGGGGCTTACAGTTTAATTGGTTAAACACGGTGATATTGTAGGTTTGAGCTCTTCGATCGCTATATTCTTGCGATATCGAGATTTAGCACTAGCGAGGGGATGGCGTGGTTCATTCTCTAAGAGACAGTAGATGTGAAGGTCCGGATCGAAGGTCTTCACGAGGCAGCCCCTGGGCACCATATCATGTTGGGAATAAGGGTGGTGAGTGAGCTATATATCTAACTTTCTCTAATCCCAAACAATTATGCTATAACAACTCTTACCCTGATTTTGATTTTGTTTATCCTTCCTCCAATTATCACCCTGGCCCCAAGCAATGAGACAGGCTTACTTTTAAGAACAAACAAATGGATCTTTTTGACAGAACAATTAAAGCACACCCTAGAAACCATCCAACCTATGAGCTTGGAAGAGATGTTAGTAAAGTAACACTATGGTAAGCTCTTGGATCGTTCAATTTCTTCTGCTTTACAAAGTTTCATTTGAACTGGCCTTGCTTTTAAAGTCAAGAATGATTTGAGAGATGTACTATCAAGCCAATAGATACATATAGTATTTGTGAGCTAATGGAAGAAATGTACACCTAAAAAGGAATACACGTGATGACTGACTATTTCACCAAGTTGAAAATTATTTGGAATGAATCATATATAAGGCCTATTTATGTACCTGTGTGCAAAATCTGAAATCTTATGTCTGCTGTGGGGCTACATGAAAAATGAGGCATTCCTTTCACTTTCAGAATGATCATGACTCAAAAGATACTTCAAAAGATTTCTTATGGACTTTAAAGGTGAATTTGGATTCTATGCCACATAAAAAATGCTTTTGGAAAAATAAGTTCAGCAGTCAAGCCAAAGTAGTAGTTAAATTATGTAGCCTACATGTGATCCATTACGTAGAGAAAACTTCATGTCCAGCCGGCCTGACGGGAACTGCCGTCCGGCCGAGGGCATTTCGGGCACTTCCTGATCGAATTTTTTGATGAAATTTTTTGAGCATGTTCTTCATCAAGTCTAGTTTATCCATACCAAATTTCAGCTCAAAATTCGATCGGGAAGGCATTCAAATCATTTTTTGAAGTTGACTGCGTTTTTATATGTATATTTTGACGCAGTCAACTTCAAAAAAATATTTGAATGTCTCCCCGATCGAATTTTGAGCTGAAATTTGGTATGGATAAACTAGACTTGATGAAGAACATGCTAAAAAACTTTCATCAAAAAATTTGATCGGGAAGTGCCCGAAATGCCCTCGGCCGGACGGCGGTTCCCGTCAGGCCGACTGGACAAGAACGGGACTCCCATTACGTAAGTCCCACTTCGCTTTTTAGTTTGCACCAAAATAAAGCTATTTCCTAAAAACATACTAATATCCTTTACTTTTCGACTTTTCCAAAATATCTTTTAATCTATTTTTTCAACAAAAGTTGATGGGTGCTACACTGCTAGAGTTATTTTCTTCATTCTTTCAAATTGGTAAACTCGCTAACTAAATAACATCACTTTTATTTCTTTTTATATAGTGTGTCAGACCCAATGTTACATTTAGAGACAGGAAGTACTTCATTTACCAATGTCCAAGTATAGAATTTTGGTACTCGACTAGTAGAATAACACTTGATTTCCGTCTTCAGCAAAATTGGAAAACTATTAATAGCATGGTGTTATCTAACATATTCAAATATATGAGAACGAAGAAGGCACGATTGTTAATGATATCCCGCATGTTAGCTTTAAGAAGTACTACCTCCGTCCCACTAAGATTGGGACGGAAGAAGGTGGTACGATTATTAAGAAAAGTGGGTTTATGTGGTTGATATTAAATTGATAAAGTAAGAATAAAGTAAGAATGGTTTAGAGCCACACAATCTTTACCAAATTTGGTATGAGACAATCTTAGTGGGACTTCCCGAAAAGGTAAAATGGGACAATCTTAGAGGGACCGAGAGAGTATTAGACATTCAACTCAAACATTTGGCAAATACAGTGAGTCTGTGATAGGACTGGAAATAGAAGTGGACATCAAATTATGTATATACAGTCCAATATCAGTGAGTCTGTGATAGGACTTAAAAATACAGTCCAATATATCCAAAAGGGTTATAAAGTTTGAGATCTTATGATCACAGGCAGAAAAACGCCCCAGGAAGAAAATCACGGATAGAATACCTTTCCTCTGCAGACTGCAAGAAAAGCTGCTTCTTTCTTGTAATCTTCAGAAGATCTCGCTAAAATCTTGCCAGAATTTCTGACTTTCTTTCTTCCCAATCCTGGTTTACTTCCTTGGTGAATTGATTTATAATAACCTTTCAAAACGGATTCAAACTCTTCCTGGCTTCCTCGTGGCTCTAAATATAACAAAGCCAGTCAATAAATAACAGAGAAAAGTTAAATTATTCCTAGCAACCACAAATATAGTGTAGATAGTTTCTACTTTGTAGTCAACTTGGCCCCTTCATGTGCAAATAAATAAAGTATTGATAGTCAAATGATATAATCAAAGCACATCTTACCAACAAAAAGCGGTTTTCTAGCATTAATGCGAGCCCATTGGCCTGTTTCCTGCCAGCGACTTCTTAATTTCTCCATCAGTTTATAGCTAGGGAAAAATATAAGACAGCCACCTGGAACAACCTTGCATATTTCTTCTATAGATGTACCAAGTGAGTCCTTCACAAAGAAAAGGAGACACGTGAGAGAAGGTCGTGGTGGTGGTGGGTGATGACTCTTTTTATCAAATATTGGTCTAAATGGCTTACAATACCTGGAAAGCATATGAATCTGCTGTTTTATAACTTGCATTCAGTGGATAGTTTCTAGGGCCTCTGGAGATTACAGCAGCCCATAACTGAAGATCACATCTAGCAAGTCAGCACATTATTATATCATACACATGTGCTTAACTACTAACCTCTATTTTTAACTTGCAATAGTTTGTCTTAGTCATTTGACAAGAAATGCTTTTAATGATTAAAAAATTTAAGAGTTGATATTTTGAGAACATATATGGAGACAAAGTAAGGTGTGAAATAGTGCATAAGTCAATATGTTGCAACTAAAAGAGAATGGGGTATGTATATAACCACAACAAATGCATATATACCTGCGACTCAGTGTCTATAACATGTGGAGCTTCCAGTGAAGTATTAAAAGGAACACCGAGTTCAGATGTAAAGGAGTTCATGGGTGACAAAGTCCTGTAAGAGAAATCATTGGTTACATAAAGACCTTTATGTAAATTTGAGCTTGCATAGGCGTTAGCATAGAAAGTAAATTTGAAGACAAAAAGATTAAGTGCGCACAAGCACCAATTTATCTACAGAGTAAAATATCTACAGTGATTATGTAAATATGTTGACATGTTGTGCTGAATCCCTGTGAGCATATTTGCCCAAAGGTACTTACAATCTATATTTTTGAATTGGATTAGGACAACATAAGAGTATCATTAAAATAATTGAGCTCAAACAAAGCATAACTTTGTTGAATCTGGGGGAATATGTATATCGCTGCTAAAATTCTATTTAGGCTTGCACGTAATCATGAATACCCTGATGTAAGAATAACAGATAGAGATAGATCAGCCACTTTTTTGAAGACAACAGCTGGATTCAAGCACCATAAGCTAAATGTATGAGTCCAACTATTAACAGCACTTCCTGCATGTGTAATGTGACGAGAGTCAAAAGGGGGGAAATATCAATTATAGGTTGAGACCGTTGAGTTAATGTAAATAAATCGTGTTTCTCCATCATTTCCTCTACAAGGAGCTCAAACTCCATATAAAACAAATTCCTTAAAACAAATTCCTTATAAAACACTTCCATTAGAGAAGAAGTGTGATAATTTTAAGATGTGATGTGTCCATTGCTCCATTCTTTTTATCATGAAATGCAAGGATGCTCTGTGTTTGAGATGGATAACAATAAACAATAACCGAGTGGTGTTTTTTTAGATTTCTAACTACATACCAGCAACCCTTTTAATTTGACGCTGCAGTACTAGCTGAAAATCACATACATGAGCCCCATCCTCTGAGAAGAAGTAACTAAGTGAAGAAAACAACCCTGAACAACAGTAACACATATATAGAATCATAAATTTCCATTGATAGCAAAGTCATGTTTAGCATTGGTCAGTGACAAGATGCAATACCTTCCAAAACAATTGCTGCTTTTCCGGTCAGTTGAGGTACATCAGACTCTGTATCAGAAGACAGTCTGATTGCCTTTGGGAAAGGTAACAATGACAATAACAATTATGGCAACCAAAGCAAGGGAATTAACACTAATTTTGACATGCAGTAGGTTGTGAAAATTAGTGTTAATTGTGAAAATTAACACTATATGTATATTAAGTATATAATAAATGTGTATAAGATACCGAACCTTTGTAGCGCACTCTCGTAATATTGGGAAGCACTGTCTTGACACATTTGCTTCTTCTAACTCCTTTAAAGCTTTGTCACCAGTCCAACTGAAAATTAGTTGACAAAACACCCAAGTACAATTAATATGCAATGAACAAAGGTCATAGCATCAGTCAAACAAGCGATTTATTCAAGGGGGAACTGTACCGAGACTTGGGATAAATAAAAAAGAAAGTTGTTTGTCATTCCTTGTATAGCACAATACTGATAGTCAAGGAGTTTTAGAAAGCACACATGCACGCAAGGGGATCGGTGTGTGGGAGGAGGGGGAGCAATTTTATTGAGATAGAGAGCAGGAACCAATTATTGGATTGCAAAACAAATGCTCACCCTGAGAAGTAGTGTTGAAAGTCATGCCTTCCTAGGCTGTTTTTCCTTCTATCAATCCAATTGATAAGATCCTACAGAAATGTGAAAATATTTGTTGAGATTCTGAACGAAATGGATTCAAATGGCTTAGATAAAATGTTTCAATCAATTACCTGCACCATTTCTATCAATGGTTGGTAAGTCATCGCATCGTTAAGCGCAAGTTGCTCCAGCTCGGTCAACAATTCTGCCAAAGTGAAATTAGTATATTAAGGTGACATATAGAAGAAATTACTTCTCACATTTAGTCATTTAGAACTCAAAGAAACTAAAGAAAACAAAAACAAAGAGATTTGAGTTTGTGCTCACGAAGAAAGACGTCTTCCTCTACATCTATGCTACCAGCATCTCGGGAGATATCTTCTATATTGCTGCCCACATAAAAACTAGATAAAGTAAAAAAAACATGAAGCATACTTATCACTACAACACGTAAAAACTTGGCATCAATCAAAGGTATTCATTCTCTTAGATGCATTATTTTGTACAGAATGTTGCATATCCAATCAACTCCTGAAATTTACAAAAGTGCTGTATGAAAACCGCCTTTTACATAAACTTCACCATGGCCTGCTCTCAAAGACATCCCTAGTGTGTGTCTGTGCACGCACAGAAGAGTCTAATGTATGTACATTCACACACAAGTCTAACATTTGTTCATGCACGTACAAGTCTAATGTCTGATGACTCGGTTTATGCACATACACGTGACTAGAAAGTGAAGTTTGTGCAAAAAACTTGTTGCAGTATATCAAACTGCACCAGGTAAACCTATAAATAACAATACATACTGGGCTTCATCAAAAATAATAATTGATCCATTAATATCCACATCCATGGCTTTCCGAATGACTGGGTTAATGATATAGCTGTATGGGCAGAAAACTAGCTCCGCGTCATCAGCCATGGAAAGTGCTGCGAAGTACGAACATCCTGAATAACAATGTAGAACATTAATAAACTTTTAAGTGCAAAATTATAAAAGAATTCATATGTACAGGGCACAACCTCTAACAACTTGTCCAACTTTGACAAGATCTTCGATATCATGAGCCTCATGGCAAGCTCCTTTCTGGAGAGATGGATGACCTTTGACCTTATGAGCATTTCTGTCGGGTAAAAGGCAGTTATGTGACATCATTTTCGTCCATAGGAGAGCAGTAAAGTGCTATTACAGATGGAGAAAGGTAACTCACTTGAATTCATAGCAGCTTACATCATTTCCTTTTAGCAATGACTTACTAGAATATTCAACCGTACATGTAAGCAAACAATGAAATAAATGCGGAAAAAAATGATAGAAACAAATAACATTAAAAGGAATAATATAATTATGAAACAAGAGTAAAAGTAAGATAGTTGGATTAGGAAATTACCATAGTTCATCAACATTATCCATCCCACGGACATTCATATTTGTACAGTAATGTTTTCGTGATGCCTGAAAAATAAGTGGAATCATATTAATTTCATACACCTCAAGTATAGATTGCAACTATGGAGGAAGACAGTACACATAATAGGAGAGTGTTGGTTGATGCAGTGATTATGCAGCAGATAAGAGTGACTATTGAAAAGAGGATTGGTTTAAGCAACAAAGAACCTACAAGCACAGCCATTGGGACCCGATAAGACGTCTTCCTATACTCTCTGATTACTTGAGAAATTTGTGAATGCGTCCTCCTGATTACATAGAAACAGAATGGTGAACTGATTGTATTTAAAATACCGAGTAATAATAAAAAAAACAAAGATAGCCAGCATGCATTCATATAGCAACTTTAGAATTTAGACAGACCATCTCCGGTGCTTCTATACTCTAAAAGGCTCCAATTCCCTATCTGCGCCAAACAACAGAATGGGAAAAAAAAAAGATTCAAAAGAATGAAGCCTTACGTGGCATAAAAAATAGTGGGCGCCAACTTCTTCTTCCCGTTCTTCCCAACTGCAGCTGTCTTCCGATTATTTCCAACTGCCTCGACTAATGGTGCTGGTTCTGGGTTTCCTGCACACAAATGCCAGCTCGAAACTCAGAGACTTAAAAAACTTGCAATTGAAAATGCCGAAACGTTTATTTGTACGAACTACATATGGTTCAAAACACACAATGTCACTACCTGAGGGTTGTGTTTCCGGAATAAATCCACCACCATGACCAATGGGATCAGATAGGGCCTCCGGGTCGGGTTTTGAGTAGCTGGGATTGGAAAAACGGTTCTTCGACTTGAAGTTCTGCTGCCAAGCTAGTGCAGAGCAGAGAAGGGAAAGCGATTTTCCGGTACCGGTAGGAGACTCGAGCAGCGCGTGTGATCGGCCATCCTTATGCGCGCGATCCAAGGTCGAAATAACCCTATTCATAAATGCCAGCTGCGTGCCATACGGGTGGAAGGGAAACTCCACCGGAATACCGCCGATGTGAATGACGGTTTTGGCGGGTGTGAGGATAGGATTTGCCGTCGGCTTCATATCCTGGTCCGCTTTTCGGATCTTCGTTTTCAACATAATCGGGAATTATTAGATGCGGCGGAGTACTCCGTTCTGGTTCTCAAGGAAGAACGGTGCGGGCCGCAGGGGAGTGAGTAGGTATTTTTACCAGAGTTGGGGGGAGTAGTTTTAGCGGGAACATATTGAAATGGGAATTTTTAAAATGGCGGGGAATTCTTACGCCGTACGCTGCCAGGTAGGCGTCGAAAATATAAATCTGCGCTGACTCGAGATCGGCACGCCAAAGTTATCCTCGGTAACGATTCCTCTCGTAAACCCCAAAATCAATAAATACTTTCAGAATTAGGTGAATAACCCGCACGCGTAGTTCGATGGAGTGGCGTGCTGGGTTCAACATCTTTCTGCTGTTTTGGACTTCGGGTACGTACGAGTACAAGGTCTATTATTAGAATTAGAACTTAGAAGTACAAATTTTCGCGCGCACATTTCATACATTCGTCTGTCTCATGCACACAGAGTAGTTGTCTGTTCACACTCCACAGACAACTATACAAATTTGTTTGTGGGGCAGACAACTCTGTGTGCGTGAGATAGACGAATGTACGAAAAGTATACATCAATCATTTTTTCCTATCATCATTGTACTGACCGAGTCACCGTGATATAAAGTCACTGATATGTTATGTAGCATAAATACGAGAATGAGGAAATGAGTAATAAGATACGCCAAATTAAAACAAAAACAAAAAATAGGATGCAGATACAGCAGTGTTTTTATAAATACTAAAAAATATGGGGTGTATTCATAAAGATTAAAAATAATGGCATGTTTTTATAAATATTAAAAATCACAAGAACTTTTCTGAATACATATGTAATCTCCTACTCATTCGTGACATTGAAGCATTTCACGTTATCAAAATAGTTACGAATGAAAATTATACTTCATCTCGTATACAACTAGAAATACAAATATAGTCATAAGTCACAATTTTAAAATTAAAAGTGTAAGTATTCAAACTCATTGATAAAAGATTCTTAACAATGATAGAAAATGATATTCTAATAAACACTAAAAAATATACGAAGCATAATTTAAGACTTTTATTATTTAATTGTTTTGTATTTTCTTAATAAAACATTATCTTGATTTGTATATCCGTCAATGTATGTGTGTCCAAAATTTTAAATAATTACCAAAAAAGTTGATTTTTTAAATAAATTGCATATACATCCTGGTACAATACATGCATCATAAAATATATGATATGAGGATATTTTCGATACGATGACGGTACCTTAGTCGAGTATTGGTGCTACATAGATCATATGCCTTGTCGGGCAGGGCGTGGTGAACCCTTGGGGTTGGAGATTCAACCTTTATTGGAAGAACTAAAATTAGGTGAATTGATTGATATGTTCAAATTGAGAAAACTTCATCAGAAACGTTTACTTGAGTGAACATGTTGAATCAAAGAAAAACAATATTTTAACAAGAAACAATTATATGAAAAAATAGGTAAGTTGTGTAATTCCAATCAATTCAGTTAAAAGATCACTTTAATCTTAGTCATTTGATTAATACACTATTTAGTGCTAAAAATAAAATTTATACGTTTAGTTAGAAAGTTGGCTAATAATGCTAATAAATCGAAAATTGTTTTAGTAGACGACTATTAGTTTTGACTAGTAAATTACAGTCAAGTTTTTGTCATTTTTAATCCTCCAAATATTACATAAATTACATAATTTTATACATGACATTTTTTTGTACTCGTATTTGATTTTTTCCACTTCTAATCCATCCACTATTGTGCGAAAGACACTTTTGGTACCCGTATTTGAAAATTTCCATATTTAATCATTCGACTTTCATAAAGTATACACTTTTGGTCCTTCAATTCTTATAACAGTGACATTTTTAGTCCTCTACTTATTGTGTCAAACTCATAGTGGAAAAATTAAAAGTGCAATTTGACAATACTCAGATGATTAAATGTGGGAAACTTTGAAGTTGATAACTAAAAGTGTCTCTCGCGCAATAGTCAATGACTAAAAATGAAAAATTTAAAAGTTGGGTCAAAAAATGTCACTGATACGATAGTCGGGAGATTAAAAGTGGCAAAACTCATTACATTGTTAAAGAAATTGCCCAATATAGGAGTAAACATAAACATAATTGCACAAATAGGAGTGAAACTTAAAACTTCCTTCAATAGGAGTAAACATTAATTTTGTACCCTTAATATCCCTAACCTAGTTAATTCTAAAATATGACTTATTTGATCCTAATAATATATAAAAAAAATTCTAAAATATTTGAAAATATATATTGAAATAATAAAAATAAAAATAAAAAATTTAAACATTTTTTTTTGAAAATAAATAAAAAATAGATAAACCACATTAAAAATATAAAAAAAATATGCAGGCTTTTGCCGCAACCTCGGCCATCACCCAGCAATGTCACCTCCGATCGGTGGAAAAAATGTCATCTTATGTTAAAACTTCCATTTTTCTTTAAAAATGTCATAAAGATGACAGTTTTGCTCTTTGAAATATGCCAAATTTTCTCAAAATCTGCCATCATGATGGCATTTCGGAAAAATGTTGGCATTTTTTCAGGGGTCGGAGCTGGTGGTGCTGGGAGGTTGTTGAGGCGGCGGCAGACGCCTACATATTTTTTTTAGTTTTTTTTTAATTTTAATTTTTTTTATTTAATATTTTTTATTTTAATAATTTTTATTTTTATTAATTTTATTTAATACGGAGTATGTTTTATTTGATATATTTTTGTGTTTTTTCATTTTTTTTACAATTTTATTATAAATTAATGTTATTCCTTTTATGTTTTAATTATTAATGAAAGTTGTTGGGACTTGGGTAGGGATATATTTGTCTAAACACTAAAGTTACTGCTATTCAAAACATGGTACTCCTATTTTTGCATTTTGCCTATCTTTTACTCCTATTTGGGAAATTCTCTCATTTTTATAATTAAAAAGAAAGTAATAGTTTTGAATCGAATTTATAAGGCTTCTTGAAAATCGAACGCTAAATCGAATCATAAAACACAGGCTAGATTTTATAAAATACATACCACAATTGTTGAAAAGTTAAATATTAAAACAAATCTACAAGTCAATAATAATAAGTCGCTCTATTACTTAAAACTATGCTTATGTATTCATAAGCAAGTTTTTTGTAGTGCAAATGAACACATTATATGATATTAAGCATATGTGATATGTCAAACGCAAAATCATTGAAAAAACATTTGCAAATCAATTTGATTATTATACGTAGTATTATTCTTCTCATTGCTATTGGAACTATATGTCTAGATTTCACAGTTAATATTAATAATTTCGACCTATTCATTAGAAATCATCACTACAATTGTATGATAGTTTTACATTTTTATGCGATTCTAAATGGTTTTTCATGATTCTACTATGATTTTATTTGTGATTCAATTCATATTGATTTATTAGTGTATAATCTTTAAAATGTATTCGTTCAAAAAAAAATCTTTGAAATGTATGCTTTATTATTTAAATTGCAACTTCTATCAACTTTAATTCCATTCATATTCTAAATGATAAGGTTGGAGAGTGTACATAGGTCGTCTCATCTTGGGTGAGTCCGTGAGTTTGTTTCTGTAAACGAAGAGCAAACTCATGGTAATTTATCATGATAAATTATTGCGGCCAACATTTTTGAGGAATAATCAAACATTGATAAAATCAAGTTTACACACACATAAGAAATCAACGAGTTAGATTTTTTAGGTCTCATGTTAACTAATTAACTTTAATTTCATAAATAATTTAAAAAATGTCCAACTGAGTTTATCCACTTTCAAGTTTTTATTGTTCAATAAATGTTTCTATTTTCACTTTCAAGAAAATACATTGTGCGATTGTGGCTTTTAGTGTTTCTTTCTTATGTGTGTGACTGTGTGTAAACTTCGGATCCGGAGCCTCTACCTTACTTTAGAGTAAGGTGGAGTGCCTTCCTCCCGATCGTCCGATCGACAATTCAACGATCGGAGATCTTGGGCTCCACTTTTTTGCTGATCTCGAGGTCGTGTTGGCCGCTCCTCTCCCGTCCGATGCGCAAGGCACCCTCCTAGTCGGGTAGAGGATCTCAATCCGTAAACTTCGATCATATATTTATTTAGTTTATTACTTTATTATTATATACCGGAGCATAATGATTAAACTTGGCAAAATTCAACTCGACAAAGGCATATATTTTTATTTGTAGTTCTTTTTTGGGACGCTACACATACACATTGGTTTTTTTGTTTGATTGGGGATTGTAATTGTTGTTTGGGTCTTTCTTGTTAACATAATGTAATCCTGACTTCGAGACTAATTCTATTCTGCCCCTAAGAATACATCCCAGACCTTTTAGAGATGTAAATCTATGTCATTCAAACAATTTGCTAAGTTTCCACCATCATCTATACAAAGTACCATCATTGATTGATCAAACCATGTTGGGTTCTCACTAAGCAACTAACTTACACTGTGGTTACCGTACACATTTTTTTTAAAGATGATTTCATGTTTTCAGTAAAAACAACAAATTTATGAACACAAAACTTTATGAATACACAAGAACAAGAAGCCTTTGAGAAACACGTCGTGTAAAAGCAAAGGCAGGGCCGTAGGTCACCAATTTTATGTTCTGTATAAGTATTTTTTGACTAGTTTTTTACCCCAACAATGGAGGGGAGTGGGGGGGGGGATAAAAAATTGTTCCTAAAAAGTGGAAAGCAATGAAATTGCATGGCACGAATTTACACTCTCCACTGTTATCACACTCTTGTATACAACAACAAAAAATGCCACGCGATTCATTGTCAGCAACACATATGTCAAGGCTGCGCGGGAAAAAATAGTCTAGGCACAAAAATCATAAACTAGAAAGCACTCCAATTATCGGAACTTTTCTTAGGGGTTTGACTCGTAGCTGAGACCTTAAATGGACCACTAGACCCAAACGGGTCAGAATCATCATAAGAGAACCCTCTACTATGTTCGTCACCAACACTTATGCTGTTCATGGAGTCAAACCTCGTGAGAGTTTCTCCTCGGGGAGAAGAGCTGTGATCATTAGTGCGGAAGGAATCGAACCTAGAGAAACTCTCGAAAGGGTCCCCTGATCCAGTACTATACCGCGGTGAATTCCCAGCTCTTGAAAGTGGAGACCCAGGGACAGAGTCATCGAAGGCAAATGGGCTATTTTTCCCATATGCAGAACTCCCTGCAGCAGCTGGGGATCTCACTGGACTTTCGCCAAAACCACCGGATCCAAAGAAATAGCTCTCCCCATGCTTATCATGATCAGAGCCTTCCTGTAGGAACAATGTTATAGACAAGAGTAGTTAAGATATGTATAAAAAGCAATCCCGATTAGATTGCCCATCTACCAATTAATAAATAGGAGTTTTTTACATCCTCAATTCTCAAATAAGATGGCACACACCCAAATAGCGATGCAACTATGCAAGCAATTCACTAGTGGCAGTCTAGCAGCATTTCATAATGGCGTTTTTACTGTCACTTTTTCTCATTCCTTAGCAGGAATTACATCAAATGCATACAATACAAAATGGGCACTTTTAGAAAAATTATAGTGATTCTCCAAACTGTCAAGCTCAAGTACACATGCATCCACACAAACACATCTATAGGCAGCATAAAATCAGAGATTCATGAGTACACCCACCTTAGCACTGAAGCCCCATACGGAATCCAAATCATCATTATTGTCGAAGTTACCCAAAGCAGAGTCTTCAAAGCTTCTTTTTTACAATGAAATACAGAGACAAATGACAATGTCACTAATTAGAATATTAGATAATAATGCATCAAAATAAGAATTAGAAAAACGACAGTAAATAATACATAAATGTTTCAGTACCGATTTGTTTCAGCATCTGTCTCGAAACTCCCAATATGATCATCAGAGAGTTCCTTGGAGGGGCTTTGAAATGCTCTTTCACCGGCAGGACTGCCCTGGGGGCTTTTAGACTCATCCTCGCTGTGTGCATATGCTGATTCTGTTTCAAAGGTGCTAAATCCCTGACTGAAATGACTTTCTGACTTGGCCTCGGCATTTATGGAGTTGGGGGAGTAACTTGGAGATGGAGAACTCTCTGTCTGATGTGATGCTGATTTGGCACTTGCAGGCAAAGCAACATCAAACATAACTCCTGAAGACAAAAGCAGCTACAACTATGACATACAAATATGTTTTTATGAACTTTAACTGATTGCTCTCAAAATAAGACCAAGGTATTAGTTTGATAAGCCGTAATGCAATGCAATAAAAAAACTCCCTTTGTCCCACTATGTTTGCCTCATTTTCCATTTTGGTACAACCCAATAAGTTTGTCTCATACCATACTTGGCAAAACTTATGTGGTTCAAAACAATCCATACTTTTACAAATTCATACGATCTCACAATTTCAAATTCCTAAATTTGTGTGCCATTTTACCTTGTCTCAAACTAAGAGGGGCATAGGCAGCACACTTTTAGTATAAATTTACATAACAAGTACAATTGATCACATTGCATTGCACTGCATTACATTTCATTTCATTACGTCTTACCGAACTACACCTAAGAGCAATTGTCACTGGGAAAATGAGCATAAAAAACTTTGTCACCTTCGTCTTCAAATTTGTCCCATTCTTCATCCCAAACAGCTGATATTTCTGGAATACCTGGCTGCCAACCTTAATAAATATTATTTGGAGACGATTAGTAGCAGAACCAAGAGAAAGAATATAGCAGAAACATATAAAAATATCAGGACAAAGTGTAGTCCCCCCAAAAATAGACAGCAAATTTTTTAACTGAAAACATCTGCTGACTATTGCATCAAGCATTGTGCCAGACATAACAATGAATATTCCCAACAGATGGCTTGATTAAAGTATCATTGTATCAAACCTAAAAATAGAAGTACCCAATCTTGCAACTATAGGCAACAAGATTCGTATTATTCTGAAAGCCTATCCACCGGAGGTCATTCCTATGCTACTAAAACTACAGAAATTATTTACCCCAGACCCAAAAAATAATGCAAATAAGAAAGAAATATGGGAAGTGAAAATAAGAACATTGTGTTATTACTTATTACCACGGGGAAGTTCAATTAATGCAACGGACTTCATGTCCACACCATGTTTCTTACAACATTCCATCAAAGCCTTCAAAAGCTCCTCGAGATCAGATTGAATGCGGTCCGCGCGAACCTAGACAAGCAGATGACGATTAAACATCCAAACTATAAGATAAGTGTTTCCTTCTCATTGCAAGTGGCAATGTTCACCTGAAGAATACCATCTGCACTGCCACCTTGTTCCATTTTCATGATCGCTTGTTGTAATTCAAGCTTCCTTTCCTAGAAAATTCAAAGTTATCATTGACACATCTCTAATGAAACCACTCAATCCAGTTTTTGATAGGTCAATAAGTGCTTAAGCATCCTACACTAATTACATTCTAGAGTAACTACAGTCTACAGACACATTTTACTTGCAATGCTTAGTGGAAAAGAAGGCATGGTTGAAGTAACTTGAACACAAAAGCTAAATGATATACTCCTTTCTTCCCTTTTTGGGTCATCCCAAAGTGGTTCCTGATACCAAATTTGACAATATCTTGTGGCTCAAAATTGTTTTTGCTTTTAAGAATTCAATATCAACCACACTATCCACACAATCTCATTTTTTCTTAATATTTGAACCAAACCCCACATCCCAAACTTAGTGGGACGGAGATAGTACTATTTTTTAATACGTACAGAAATGAGCTAAGAACTTGCGGAAAAAGCTCATCCATCATCAACTTAATCCCAACTAATTGGTCTAAGTGGCATGAAATTTATTGTGCCAAATTATTTAGTTAACACCAGGGGAAAAAATTAAAGATGGTTATACAAATGATACTTGGACTCAACAATTCCTGCAGAAAAACGGCAGATGAGTAATGTTACTCCATCACCTGGATGTCACGAAAAGAAGCTTCTTCAATAGTTAATTTAGAAGCGACTTCAGCAACTTGCTTGTACTTCTCTTCATATTTCTTTTGGAGCAACTCGGCCTAAACCAGGAAAAGGATTATGGATAATATGGACACAAAAACATGGGCAGGGAAAAGGCTGGATTGCTGGAAACATACACATTCACAGGCATAATACTACATGCTAGCAAAATATACCTCTCGTTTATCAGCTAAAGCCCTTTCCATTATCTCATTGAGCCGGTTATCACATCTACTCTTGTAAAGAACCTAACATGGGAAAGAAGTACTGATGGAAGGAGGAAAACATGGGGGGATACCAAAAAGACAAAAGGAAAAAACTAAACAGCAGCAGGCGGAGAATACTCACAAGGTCCTGCATTTTTGTCCTATAGTATTCCAATTTCTCCCTGGAATCCAATATCACCTTCTCCTTATCTTCGACCTTCCATTAACCCAAGTAACCAAACAACTATAAATGTAAACTGTGATTTTTTTGTAACCAACGTATGATTCTTTTGTAACCAACGTATGTTTTTTGTTCAATATAATGTAAACTTGCCAAATATAAAATATGAATAAAGAATATGGTTTTGCACATTTCACATTGATAGTAATGCAAATCATTTCCAATTAATTCCCCAAGAGAAGTATACCTTATTATCTCCTTCCGCTTCCCCTTTCGACTCTAATGTGTTCTGCTCCTCCCCATTGCTTAACTGATGTGGAATAGAATTCTGTGTGGATAAAGGTTTACCATTTTGCTTATCGATATCCAGTGGTCCGTGAGGCTGGGAAGTCACGTTCTGCATCTGGGGCCTTAGACCAGTGTGTAAGTTTGGCTGTGGACCAGGCAACGCTTGATGAGGTCTCATGCCTACAATTATCCGTACAGTCGTAGAGGTAATGTAAATCACAAATGACCAACCATGTTAAAGAAAAAAACATTTTGAAAAAACTTAAATAGTTAAGTCATACCAGCTGTTTGCCCCCAGCCAGCAGCTCCATAAGAAACACTTGGAGGACCGGCTAAGGATATCAGAGTCTCATCAAGTAATACACTATTAGGAAGTGTTGAGGGAATGGACCGACCTTCTCTGTATCGCTCCATCAAATAGAGAGCAATGCAGAACTCCCTCAAAGATAACATGCTATCATTATCTTGATCAGCCAAATCCCATACCTGCTTTAACACCTCTGCGAAAGATAGAGCTATACAACTAAGCATGGTTTGATAGATGAATGCTACACATGGTTAGACGAAAACTTAGACCAAATGATCTTTTGTCCATTGGCTTAAACTATTGTATTCATTCCGAGACAAATTGGGAAGAAGTGTTCTGCACAAGATGTGGGAGAAGGTAATGGACATGTTAAGCATTAGCATGGGCATCTGTACATACAGTAACAAGAATGCAAAATTAATACCTCTTGGCAACCTCCAGCTCAAAAACAAATTTCGTGCCTGTTCCCCAGTGATTCTTCCATCCCTATCGGTGTCCACTTCCATGAACACTTTTGCATACTTCTGAACACCAGGCCGAGTCATTTTTGGCCAAGAAGCATGTGGCTGCTCTGGTGTAGAACTCGAAGCACCTGCTGGAGTTACAGATGATGAAGGTGGCAATATTGATTGAACAGAATGTTGTTGACTATTTTTTGGTGTTGTTTGTGTAGACTGTGGCTGACTACCAGTAGATGGCCTGGCAAAAGTACTTTGCAATGCCTCAAAAGGGTCAGCCTTACCAGAAGACAATGACGCTTGAGTAACATGACCCACAGTAGTGGACACAAGTGCACTAGTTGCTGAAAAGGTAGGATCAGAACCCTGTCTATGCAAATTTTTAGATACAGAAAAGGATTCTCCTCCTAACATTGAGTCAGAAGCATTCTTGTCCCGAAGGATCACTAAACCATTAGGATCCTTGGCTGCTGTCGAGGCAGAAGTTGACAGTGAGTCCAGAGATCTTGATGCAACTAGAGTACTTGATTGAGTAATTCCTCTGTCAGGTGTATGTGTAGTTGGTCCACTGGTGACCCCGGCAAAAGCATCATGCAGGGTCAAAGGGCTGGAAGTAGCTGCTCCACCGCCCTTAGGGAAATTCGCAGCAGCAGCACCATGCTGAGGTTGAAATGTAACACCAGAAGTCACGGGAAGAGGAGGCCTCATCAGATGGCTACCTTGAGATGGGAGGTACTGCTGGCTCTGTGGCGTCTGCCCTCTGAACCCGAGATTTTGAGAAGCAGTTGGAGCAAGAGCACCCATCTGAGGTGCAACCATTCTCATATGTTGTGCAGGTGCAGCACCAAATGAATGTGACTGTGATGTAGTTGCAGCGCCAACTGAATGTAACTGTGTTGCAGGTGCAGGTGCAGGCCGTGCAGGTGCAGGTGCAGGCCGTGCAGAACCAATAAAATTTGACTGGGGTGCAGGTATGGCTGCAACATTTATTTGTGGCGCTGGGATTTTGGCTGAAGCAGGACCAAACAAGGCTGCCTTGACAATGTCTGGCGTTAACTCTCGCTTGCTCTGTGCCACTGTCACTAGTTTCAGAGCATTATAAAACTCCCCGCGACTAAGGAAGCCACTATGGCTTTGATCAGCATGCATCCATACCTACAACCAAGAATATGACACAATTATTACACTTTCAGAATACGGAAATTCTTGGACTGGATGAGCTTAATATCTAAACAGATAATGTGTTCATAAAACTGATGCCTTTGATTTTTCGTTAGTCATCACTATTTAGCACTTAAGACCCCTTAATCGAAGGTTAATAAAAAACGTCAATAGGCCCCTTAATATTCCAACCCACGAGTCCACAACAACATTGAAGTCCCACATCATGAATGCATTGACAGCTACAGAAAGTCCACCATAAGCTCTGGGTACCATCACCAACCAAAAGGCCCATAGGTTAGAGGTGTAAGACTCTAGATCATGTGCACAGATGCACCTCAAGTTATAACAGTTGATGGACCAACTGCGACATAGTTACTTATTTATTTAGATATTTATTTATTATATGAGTAACATCTTCAACATATTACAATGCAAATCGTTCCTTAAATTTAAAAAATGCAAATCATTTCCCCTCCAGGTCACAAGCGTCATCCCAGATAATATTCAACCAGTAATAGAGCCAGAAATGTTGTACTCCGTATTGAGGATGCTGGAGCTTGAAAATTTTTATACTGTGAGGTCTAAAACTCCTCATATTCGATCATATTTGTACGTCTTGGGTGCTCCCTGTCTCCACTACTGTACTGAACATGATCTTCACTTTCCAAGGATTCAAGAAGAACATAGTGTGAGCTAGCTTTTGTAGTCATGTGTGAGATTCTTCTAAATTGGGAACTCAAAAAACACAAAATCAAGATAGAGAGGGGCGAGGAACTAAGCCTTCATAAGCAGGTTCAACCTTCCAGTTTCGTCAAAATAAGGAAGATCACCCAAAATGAGCGCAATATAGTCTATAGAAAGTGATGTAAGTTGGGGATCACCTGAGCTAGAACCTGTTTCGGTAGATTTGAACCTTGGAGAAAAGAAACAGCTTCAGCTCCACTGATCCGACCATCCCGATCCAAATCTGCTCTTTGAAAGTATGCTTCGAATTGCTCCATATTTGGACCCTGTCCCGCCATTTTCCTTTTACTCAATCCCTCAATTACTCTCAGATCAACTCATCAAATTCGTACTATTCATCACACCCGTCACAAATTCCAGAAATGGATGAAAATAACTGTAATAACTTCGAGCACCCCCCAAGTTTATCAGCTCAGAAGTTTCCTTGGGTAGATGGAGAAAACAAATTGAATTAGATTGTATACGCCGCCAGGAAAACAGTTTCTTTCTAAATGGAACAATTAAAATATCTTTTTATCGAATTTTGCGAATAGGAGAGAGGTTGGATTGAATCTGAATGTAGGCTTTATACAATTGTTTTCCCCAATCGAAACTATCACGTACACAGACACTCGGACATGAACGAAGCTACAATTTACAACCAAAAAACGCTGTAGTATTCATTAAAGGTTTTCCTAAAATACGAGGGGGAGAAAGAAAATAAGATAGGTGTTTTTTCTTTTTCTTTTTGACAACATTAAGTTACATTAAAAATTAAAAAATAAAAGGAAAATTTGACACTAAAAATCCAACATTTACCCAATCTTCCCAAAACGGTCCCAATTATTAATAATCCAAAAAAACATTTGTATCATCTCTTCCGTCAACAGTCTCAGTGTATTATTTACCAGTTGTCTAACATCTTCATCATTTCAAATTCTGGTTCACGCAATCAATACAATCAATGTTCACCCAAGACATCCATTCAGACGTGGGTGGGTCTTGCTCGACGAAATCAAGCAAAGGAGTAAATCCAAGAGCGAAGTGTCATCACAACATCAATTCCATTTTGATGGTTGTTAAAAATAGGATTAACGCTGGGAGGAATTTTTGTGGCTATGTTTAATAATCAGAAGTTATGTTATGACCTGTACACTTTTCTGGTTTTTCTTTACAGAGTAAGCATAGCTGTTTAATAGGGAAACCTATGTTAGAAGTAGCCCGGTGCACATGATTAATTATGTATTTCATCTTATTATTTGATTGATAAAACGAAGTGTGTTTTGTAAAGATGAAATCTAGGTTAGAATGTTAAATTTGAGGATTTTGTATGTGTGTCAGGATGAAGGTTGCAATTTCTTCAAGTGGAAAGGTGGAATTGATGCAAAGACATCTCTTGAAGATGAAGAGGTCGACATAGTTCAGAAGCCACAAATTCAAATTGAGCTCGAATTTCAGAATAGGTTGCTGGAAGAAAAGTTGAAGAAGTTGTTTTGCGATTTCAAACAACTTATTATTGTATTCTTTGACTCTATTCTTTGCAGTTCTGTATTCGTCATCACTAACTTTTGCTTCATCATCATTGAAATCTTCATTTCCCCAATCAAAAAACAAGTCATTGAACTGACCTTCAACTTCTAATTCAGCAAATTCACCTTCTAACTCAAATCACCATCATTAATGTCTGTTATTCAAATGAATTCTTGAAGATAACAGCACAATTATCTTCAAGAATTCATTTGAATGTCTTCCCCATTGAATTTTTATCTGAAATTTGGTATTAGTAAACTAGACTTAATGAATAACATGCTCAAAAAATTTCATCAAAAAAATCCACCGGGAGCCACCTCAAATGGTACGTCCGGACAGATTCTTCTATATAAGGACTTATTTGACCCCTTTTTTGCAACTTCGAGGACCAAACTGACCCTTATCTCCAAATAAAAATATGTAACAGTTTAAAAACAAATATATATAATAGCGCAGTTATCTTCAAAAAATCATTTGAATGTCTTCCTTATTGAAGTTTTAGCTGAAATTTGGTATGAGTAAACTAGACTTAATGAATAAGATGATAAAAAAATCATAAAACATTTCACCGGTAACCACCCCAAATGGCGATGGACGGACAGAGCATCCTATACAAGGGCTTACTTGACCTTTTTATGTAAGTACAACTGTACAAAGGCCTATCTGACTCTTTTCCCTAATTTTTAAAGTGTCAAATTATTTTTTGATTTTATATATTTAATATTGGTGTCATATGAAAGATAACAAAAAATTATGAATTTTGGTATATTTTTCGTAATAATCAGAGTACAAATAAAAAAGTTATAACATTTCAAATAAAAGAGAAGTTTTTTAATTTTGGTGGGACCACTACCATATGCGGTGGGGGCGTTACGTCTATGCTACGTTCATGCGTTTAGTAATTTTGAATAAAGCCGCCACTTGTACTGTCGGGAGAAAGTACAAGAGCCGCCACTTCAAGTGGCGGCTTTCATTAACCATGTTTAATTCAACAGTATTTTGGGGCTTATTTTTAACCCAGCAGTATTTTGGGAATTATTTATTTAATTTGTATTATTTCGGGAAAAACTCGGAATATCAAGTTACACGATCCATTACAGCCATCTACACAAGAATAAAAACATATTTAGCAATTGTAAAACACTCTCAATATTAGTAAGAACCTCATTACAAACTAAATTTACGTCTTGGAAAATAACAGGACTTCACTATTACTCAAAATCCGGTTTCAGTTTCTACAAAGTTCTAAATAACATGGATGTGGTCACATTTCATCAAACACTTAATACATACTCAAATACACACTCAATTAATGGGAGTTTTACTGTTGTATACAAAATTCAATACTAATGGACATTATAAGATAACAAGTTCATCAACCTAAATGATTAAGAAACCACTCTCACATTTTTTTAAACGTATAAAATATACACACTGCACAGCGAGCCAAATGATTAACAAGCTATCTAGAAATGATTTTTAGAGAGTATGGATTCGAAAATTTACCTATTATCAATGTAGTGGCTGCACCGGTAAAACTCTGTCATCAACTCCGTCGCTCTCTGTCCATCTTCCCATTCTGAAACTTTCAAATTTTCTTATTATTCTGTATTCCGTAGACGGGTATTGGTCGAAGGTATTCCAGCTTGGTCTGTGGGTTGGCGATAAGAAGTTTGCTTTTTTTAGCCGGTAACAAGTCAAACGGACTGTTGACGGAAGAGATAATACAAATTAAAGATTGTTTTTTTTGGATTATT
The DNA here is from genome assembly GCA_945859915.1 of Cuscuta epithymum. Taxonomy (NCBI): domain Eukaryota; kingdom Viridiplantae; phylum Streptophyta; class Magnoliopsida; order Solanales; family Convolvulaceae; genus Cuscuta; species Cuscuta epithymum. The sequence goes on from CAMAPF010000024.1 coordinate 1,193,385, forward strand.
AATAATTGGGATTGTTTTAGGAATACCGGGTAAATGTCGGATTATTAGTGTCAGTTTTTCCAAAATTAAAAAGAAAGTACAACGCTTTTTTTAGAGAAAATACCAATCCACACATTAAAAATCGTTTGACAATCAGCTTACATTAAAAAATAATGGCTTGACAAAACTAGTATCACAACCAGATGAAGAAACAAGTGCTCGAGCTAAAACGTGATCTACTTGATTCGTCGGTCTCTTACACCACTTTATCTTTAACATTAAATTCTCACTTATGAAGAGCTTTATATCCTCCAAAATAACCCCGGCTTGAGAAGCAAACGTCTCCCCGTGTATCCCAGAAAACCGCAAGCGCGACATCCGTCTCTATCATTACCTTGTGCCACCCGTTTAATCTTGACCAGTAAATAGCTTCTTGCACTCCCAAAGCTTCCGCTTTCAACGGAGTCCACGTCGCCTTGATTGACTAGTTGTGTGCTTTAATAAAAAATCCATTACTGTCTCAAGCCACTCATGCCCACCTTCCGACCATCTCTGGATCTGTCATCCAGGCTCTTGTGATTGTCCAACTACGTTTGCAATCTGGTTTCTTCCTTTCTGGGCTAACCTCCAGCTTGTTAACATGGTCATTGCAGAATGCAAAACTCCTCTCTTCAAAAGCGGCCCCCCGCCAAACAACCCCATTCATAGCCTTCCAAATTCCCCACAGAATCATTATAAATCTGTACAAATCATCCTCGACCAAACACTTAAAAACATATTGAAGCCAACCATCAAAAGAATCCCCCCCTTTGTATGGATAAAAAACCAGCAGCCTCCCACACCTCAAAAACCGCCCGACGTTTAATAAATAAATGGATCGTCATTTCCACTTCTTGCTTACAAAAGGACAATCTCCAATCTCTTGCACTCTCTTCTTTTTTTAAAATATTAGCTGTTGGGGCAATTGCGCTAGCAAATTGCCAAAAAACAACTTTGTTTTAGGTGGAATTTGGAACTTCCAAGCTACTGCCCATCCGGTCCAACACCAAGGCTGGATTTCTACCATTAGCCTTCTATAACAACTCTGAAATGAAAACTCACCACTATCCTCATCTTTCCATTAGAAACCATCTTCCACCTGACGTGAACTCAAGAGAATGCTCTGAATTGCAATCGCTTCCTCCTCATAAGTAGAGATGCTACATTCATATCTGCAACATGGCTGGGCAGAAGACACCCTCCCAGACCCCTTTCCAGGGAGCCAAAAGTCCATCCTCACTGAAATTTCTCTACCATTTTCCAGTACTCTTCGACGAGTACCTGCTATAATAGTCTTTTGAGCCGCTAATATACTCCTCGAAACAAATGAAGGATTATTCCCTAGCTTGGATTCCATAAAATTACCTCTAGGAAAATACTTAGCTTGCAACACCTGACTAACCAATGTATTTGGCTCGGATAATAGTTTCTAGCATTGTTTTTGGAACATGGATATGCTAACTTCTTTTAACCATCTAAATCACAACCCTCCACAAGCTTTAGGGATGCAATTTGCTTTCCATCTTTTGCAATGGATGCCTCCACTCGTGAGGTCGTTACCTATCCACAAGTAACCATTCATCAACCGCTCAATTTCTTCAATTAAAGTATCCAGCCGTAAAAACATGTTCATAGCATATTTAGGCATCACTTGGATAACCATCTTCAATAAAATATCTCTTCCCGCTTTAGAAAGAAATCGATTATTCCAACTCTATAATCTTTTAATAATTATCTCTTTGAGGTACTCAAGTATTTCCCTCTTCTTCCTCCCAACTAGTGCTGACAGCCTCAAATATTTACTCGAGGACGCCCCTTCATGAACTCCCAGCAAAGTGCACACTTCATTCTGCAACGCATTCCCCACATTAGCACCGAAAGAAACACTTGATTTATCAAAATTTATTATTTGCCCTGAAAGGTCCTCATATTGCTTTAGGATTTCTTTCACCCCCATACATTCTTCTTTCCTTTCTCAAAAAAATAAACAATTATCATTTGCAAATAAAAGGTGAGACAAAGGACCGATCTCCTTGTCGCAACCCCCGTTGAGCGTGATAGCCCGATTGCAGAATTATGAAACGGGATATTATACGAAACGGATGGTACACATGCTATAATTAAATTAATCCATCTCATATCAAACCCCAACTCCACCATCACCATCTTTAAAATTTTTCATTCCACTCTATCATATACCTTACTCATATCTAGTTTTAAGGCCACAACTCCCTCTTTTTCCATTTTCTTCAGCTTCACAATATTCCTTCCTGGACCAAAAGCGCTCTGGTACAATGCCTATGAAGGACGAAAATTGAAGAATAAAATAAAGCTAAAAAGGAGAAAAAAGTAAATGAAAGAAAGAAAATAAATGTCGGTCAACATCAATCAACGGTATATAAGCCGGTAACTAAATCATAAACCCAATCATACTTTATCTTGGCAAGTGTTAAGAGAAATTCCATTAACTCGTCTCCCAATAGGTCTCAATCCCCAAAGCGCTAAAGTTAATTTCACGAAAATCCTGATAGTGTTCTCATTCCTATCATGGCCCCCATATGTCCGAATGTGGGATCTTGAAAACACTACATTTTCAGGTAAACCTATCAACCTTAGCTTTAAGATGGGTGGGTTCTAAAAAAAAGACGTGTTAGCGTGAGAAATGATTAATTTTACTTCTTTTTAGATGTTTTTCCTACAATAGTACTAATACAAATGTTATGGATAAAAGTGTGATTTGGTAACTTTTAGTGATTATATATTATGTTCAAAGCTTACATTGTAGTGACTACACATATACTTTTGTAATCAATGTGATGTAAACTTTTAATACAATGATAGTCACTATAAGTCACAAAATCACATTTTTGTCGGCTACTATTAGTTTGATAGTAATATACTATGAATTTACGAGTTCTTCTAGTTATGCATTTTTACGTTTTCTTCTAGTTATTTATGATTATGTCACCGCATCATTCATCACTTTTTAACCTTTATTATGCTTTTGCAACCATTAGATCTCAAAATCAATGAACCAGATTTGTTATCATTTCTTACCATGAGCACTCTTCTCATTTGATTCTAATTCATTATTACAATATACTTATAGTAATGTTAGTCACATTCATGTCCTAGAGGCAGAGATATTAGCGATTTACAGATCGGTATCTTGGTCAATTGATAATGGTTATCGATCTTTTGAGGTGGAGTCTGACTCATTTCAGGCGATTGAGGTTTTTGGTGATAATTCTATGGTAGGAAGATGGAGGAAGATGGTTTGACTCGTTTCATGTCTTAGTTACTATACATATTTGTCTATGAAAACCATTTAAAGCTTATTAAATCTCCAAGTATAAGTAAGATTAAGATAATTAAACGAATATGTCACACTTCATTGAGTAACGGTCTTGTTTAAAAAAAATATATTAAAAAAAGAAAGTTTGATGCATTTGGAATAGAGAATAGAGGAAAATAATTTAGGAGTTTAATTATACGGACATGTAAACTAGTTTTAATAGAATGAGAAGTTTCTTTAATTGAATATCTTTTTCTACACACAAGCACATGAAGAGCTTTGGTCTGTTGTTAGTATATTATATATTATTATATTATACTAGTATTAAATATAATAGAGATTATTAAAATAATATTTTAAAACGGTTCAGCCCGGGTGCCCGTGTTTTCAAATTTTAAGACCCGTTCGGTTCCTTAGTTTTTTAGGACCCGCCCCGACCCGAACCGTTTGGATTTTCTAAAATTTGGACCCGACTCTAACCCGCCCTGAACCTGTATTACCCGGCCCGACCCGACCCGCGGTTCCAGTACCCGTTTGCCCACTAGGTCTCAGATGCAATTATCTCAAACAAAGAACGAGATACATGATGGTAGATAATTAATGAGAAGTTAACATGGCTATTTTTCTTGTAAATCTTGATTTTGATTATAATAAATAAAAGATAGACGTGATTGTGAAGATGTTTTCATTTATTTGCCTTTAACTTTCTATACAATATATATTACATAATATTACAGATGCATACATGCAATTATTACATGTATGTATTTTGGTTAAGAAATAGTTTTTCTCAAGAAAAATAAGATCAAATTAATTTGGTGCATCAAACTGTGCAGTCAATGACATAAAAAAAATGGTAGCATTTTAGTAAATAAATCAATCTCTTGTGCCACCTTAAAATAAGTATATCACGCAAGTCCAAAATTAAAGTGCATTAGATCCATTGAAAAGTGTACACTCAAACTTTTAATGATAGATACACTTTTATTGGAACCACATCATATATACGTATATACACACATGAATCAAATTAAAAATTATCTTTCCTTGTGAAAGTGTATCATTTTAAACTTGAAAGTACATCATAGATAAGTAAAAATATCTCGTGCCCATTTTGTACGTGGAAGCATTATTAATATAATACTAGTAATATAATCATATATACTATGTAGTACGGAGTATATAACATTATAAAAGTTATTTCTTCATTAATTATTCACTCACCAAATCATTTGGTCCAAGTGCCAATCACCATTCATAAACCACACGGACCTTAAATTAGTTTTGGTGGTTGAAGTACAATGTTTATTTAATTATTAATTATCATTATGTATTAGTTAAATAAATCAATCAATCAATAAATAAACTACAGGTGAGCCAACGTTCTAATTTATAGCCGTTGGCTATTGAAAGCCAACAGAATTCATGTACAAGCAATGGTTGTTACAAGCTATGATGCAAAGACAAAATTTTGCCTGAACGTCACCCATTCAACTGCCAAATCTCTCATTCGCCTCCTTCCCAAAATTACATGCAAAACTGCCTCTTGGATTTCACAAACAAAACCTTTACGAAAAACTATGCAAAATCCTTTTGCTATTGCCGGGGAACACGTATTTTCATTGTCCATTTCTTTAGCACATGATATGTTTGAAAATTTGCATGGAAGAAGAATATATTATCAGAATCTGGATTGAGGAGGAGCAAGTTCATTCACATATATCTGAAAGTTTTTCAAAGGAAGAAGAAAATGAGTGGTGGTGGTGGTGGAAGGAAGGGGTCAAGAGAGCTTGACCAGACACCAACATGGGCTGTTGCAATAGTTTGTTTGGTCATTGTAGTTATTTCCTTAATGCTGGAAAAAGTGCTTCACAAAATTGGATCGGTGATCACCACTTTCTTTCTTTTTCGTTCTCCCCCTTTCCCCGTAAAAGCACATTTATGCTCCTCCTTTTCCTAGTTATTCCACCTTTTGAAACATTATGCAGTAACTAATGTTTCTATTAGTTTTAAGCTACAACTCAAGATGCTTTGGTATTTATCCTGAATTCATTGAATGATTGAGAAAATAATTCTTATATTGTGTTTTTTTGTTCTCTCCGTTTTCCATTCTTCTCTATCAACAATGGCGCGCACACACACATATTAAAATTTTGAAGTAATTACACCTACTTGATAAAAAAAATTGGGAGGCCGAGGCGGCCCTGCTTGCCCCTCCCATGTATTTGTCGTTGCTTCTAAATATAACTTTTTCACATGGATTATTTATTAGATTTAAAATATGTTGGTTGAAATATATCACATCTCCCATTGCCTATGATTTCTACATTTTGACTCGCACCTCTTTTCCAATATACAGACTAAGAAATGTTCAGTCAATGTATTCTATCATTTGAGCAATAGTGGGGTGAGGGGGCGTGGTTCCCCAAAAAAACACAATTTCTGTGTCATTATAATATTCACGGGTATTTATAGTATGCTTAAATATAAATCTTTGGTCCACTTTATAAAAATTTCAAACTATGCCCCCTTAACATGACATTTTCAGCTCCACCACTACATTTGTGGGTAGGATTTCTTGTGGTGTTGCTATTAATTAATGATTACTTGTTATTTCAGACATTTGAGAGAAAACGGAAAAAAGCGTTGTATGAAGCTTTGGAGAAAATTAAAGGAGGTAACGAGTCCAGCCTTTTTTGCTGCAACATTGAACCCGATGAAAAGAGAGTTGCGCTAATAGGTTACACAATTACATGAGAAATCTAGTTAGTTGAAGTGACTTATCTTCATGAACCTTTTTTCGCAGAGCTCATGGTTTTGGGATTTATTTCCCTGCTACTAACATTTGGGCAAAACTACATTGCTAAGATATGCATCCCTATAGAAGTTGGTAACACTATGCTTCCGTGCCCAGTGAAGCATGAGGAACAAGATGAAAAAGGAGGGGAGCATCACAGAAGGCTTCTATGGAATGGACGTAGAATTTTATCATCCGATAGTGCACCCGGGGAGTGCAAGGATGTATGTCTGATTCCATTGAGTAGATTTGTCTTATTACCTTAAGTCTATTATTTAGAGTTGGTATCATGGTTGTCGAAAAAAAGTTTTACTATGTACGCCATCACACTTATTACAAAATTCAAACAATGTGGGAAAAAGGAATTATCATTTAAAGTTATAAGGAATGAAATGACATCAAAGATTACTAAATGGATGTACATGTTTAGCTCTTGCACATTTTAATGTCAAGTTATGTTAATCCATGTAGGCTCAACACAAGGTATTGCTATAATATGTAACTAT